>JAEQBH010000114.1:0-638878 GCA_016808115.1 Tetrastigma voinierianum
TGGAATTAGGAGTATTTCTTGTTACTGTTTAGATTCAGTTTAGTTTGCAAGAAATTGGAAAATTGGTTGTGCGATAGAACAAAATACTTGTTTAAAATAATGTAGTATACATTGAATAAGTACAATCTTGAAATAATACACATTGGTCAAAAGCAAAACTTATGAAACTTTTAGTAGGAATTAGGAACATCTCAAATTCGAGATTTAGATCCACGATCTAGAACTTGTTTGATTATTGATTGAGGCGAAATCTAGAGTGAGAAAACAACCAGCAGGGAAATGATAAGGCCATCCTTGGCGGCCAGGCCTTTAAGCCTACCCTCGAAAATATGCTTCAGCATATTCTATAGTTCACGATTTGAGCTAAATAAGCCTTATTTCTTCAACAAACAGCAATTGAAAGCGAAATTCCCTTCCTTGTAATAAACTGCGGTAAGAACCCAAAATTATCCGGTTTCTAATTCGGGAAAAGTTTAGTATAAAGGAAGAAACAAGTTTACAGAGCAATATTCCCCAGTTTTTTGGCGAAGAAGGGGTTGGCGAGTAAAGAAAGGAGAAGATTAGTGAGATAAGGAATAAGTTTTGTCTTGTGGCCCTATTTCTCTTGAACAATTAAGCTCGTAGGGTGTTTTAACACCTAGCACCCTAATGCCAAGCGGTATGGGGTTGCTAGCCCAAAGTTCTCTAAGAGTAATAGAAGCTGAAGATAAACGTTGCCTTATTCAATCCTAGAGAAATAAAAGCGAGAGGTTAAAGAACAAAGGAATGCTGAATCAAGTACATATGAAATGAGATTCCACAAAAGAATTCAAAAGAGGAATCGAAATTTAAGATTAAGGAGAAATCGAGAAAGGAACAAAGGAGAAAAGGAAAGAAAGTTGGAGGCAACAATGTAGAGACAAGATGGAAACTAGGTGATTTACAGCCTAAAATTTTCCATTATCTACTTGATTACCTAAGCGAGCACAGAAGCTGAAAGACCTCATTGATTTTGAAGGTTGGGTTACCTACATTAGTGGAGATCAATATGAAAAACAAGCATATGGGTTTTGATAGCAGTCTAGAAAACTCCCGAGAGAAGATCAACTAAGTTCAACATGAAGTTGAAAGGATTTGATGACACACTTTTACACGAACAAGACTTGTTAAATAAAAATTTGTTTAAATACATTAGTTTATTAAGAAATTTATATAACAAAGTATACCATGCCTTGTTCTTGCATCAATTGAAATTTAAAAATAATAGTGATATCTCTAAATTTCATACCATAAAGGTGGAATGAAAAAGAATATGGAATAAATCAGAAAAATGTCCTTAAAAATTTTCTAAAAGCTTATTTGTTTGAGAGACCAAAACAATTTCTTCTTTCTTTGCTTGGGAGACCGACGAATTTTAAGTTGGGAATTTGATGAGTCAAAAAAACTCATGAATTTTGACACATTTTCTGAGTTTATAGTGAGAATAATGATGGTGTCTCTGAAGCGATAATTGACCCAAATTCCAATTTGCGGGGAAAATCGAGAAGAAAATCAATTTAGCAAAAATCATAAAATCGGCCTGTGACCAGGTGAAGTCAGCCCCGGAACTTAAGTCGCGACAGGAAGTGCAATTTCCAGCAATTCCAAGTCACGACCTCGACAAGATTGGCTTTGAAGAGCGAAGAGTGAATAAGTGAAGTCGTGACTTTGAAGAAGGAATTTGAGACAAAATATGACTTGGTCAGATTACAAAGCGATCAAATCTGAAGTTCATGTCGCGACATCATTCTTGATCGTGCGACACCAGCGGAGATAAATGAAGTTGTGATACCAACGTGAAGTCGCGACAAGGGCTGACTATAAAGCCCGCGAGAACAACCCTCAGAGTGAAGGAAATTAGCGACTAATTTTGAAAGAAAGGACTTGATGTCGCGACATTGTGATAATGAAGAATATGCAAGGTCATATGAAACTCCGTCGGGCGACCAGGAACTAATGAAGAGAAAGCGAGACAAGATGTCGTGACACCATGATCGTGACATAATTGAAAAACTTAAGCGATAGACATGGAGGTCGTGACGATTTAGAAGTTCTTGACAAAGATTTTCAAAAGCGAACATAAGTCGCGGCGAGTTAGAGCGAATGGGGTATCAAACGCAGATCGAGAAGATGTAGCGGCGTCCTTCGGTAAGATCGGCGACATCGGTTGAAGTAAAGGTGAAGTCGCTGGCGTCCTTTGAGTAGTGGCGTATCGGTTACAATGAAGAAGGTCGCGGCGTCAGCCGATTAATTAGCGACATCGGTACAAGAATGGAAATTAGCGACATCATTCAAGTATCGCGACATCATACCCAAGAGATGTTGAAGACCAGTCCGCGACAATAGAAAAACTTCCACGACATCAAGAGCTCATAAGCACTTAACATTGGAAATCGCGTGACGTATGGTAAGTAGCGGCACGATCAAAGGGATCTGTAAGAGCGGTGAAATTATGACGTGGAAGAGAAATCGCGACATCGAGCGATCATAAATAGAGCGTTGAAGTTGCGACGTGGAAGAGTGAGACATCGAGCGACTCATAAACAAAACAGGGAAGTCGCGACATGGAAGAGAAGTCGCGACATCAGAATAGCTCATAAGCGAGCGGTGAGTGCGACGTGGAAGGGAGGGTAGAAGACATCAGTGAAGATCGTGACAAACAAATGGGTCGCGACATGAACAAACAAATGGGCGATTATTTTGAGAATCCACAAATAGGTGCATCGAGTTGAGGGCCCAATTTCGAACCCTATAAATACATTGCTATTGAAAAGCGACTCTTGGCGACTCGAAGAGAATGCAGGTAGCCGAAGGCTATTCATAGTTTTAATTTTCTTTTTCTTTTTTCTTTGTTTCTTTACATTATTTTTAGATTAGATTAGAGTAGATTGTTATTTCTTTTGAATTACGGATGCGGATGTTAGTTGTTGAAGTTGAAGTGAATGCAGAATGTTATTTTCTTCAAATTACTGGTTCGTTTGAAGTCAGTAATTTTGGAATTCAAACTTCCGGTTTACGATCTCTGATAGTTCTTTTGATCAAGGAGCTGCAGATTAGTGTAATGAAATAATTTAGAAACCCGGTGTATCGTTAATTCTGTTATTTAGAATTTATCTTTTCTATAGAAATTTATCAGAGTTCTTGAACCGAGTCTTGAATACGCTTCTTTGGTTTTTGTTTATTGTTGTATCGATCGAATATTAGTGTCACCATGCACCTTAATGAAGTTGTTTCATCTTTCTGATTTCGAGCCCTCTAAAGTGACAGAGAGGCATTCTGAGTTTTTGAACAATATGCGAAGGGTATGCGAACCTAATATTAGGGGATCCTAATGGGCTATAGAGATTCTAATGGGTAATCTTCCTTCTCACTTAAGCTTAGGGAATGAGTTGAATGACTTATCAATTAAAATGAGTGAGGAGTTCGCCTCTGTCGAGCAAATAAGTTCAATCAGTGTTAGCAAGGATCGAGATCAAGGAAAGAATGAAGCTGTTCAATTTGAGGATGAGAAACCGGTATAGTGTAAACCACATGCTTGCTTTATGTCTTAGGGCTAGGTTCTGGAGTCCATGTTACCCAGGTGTGATATTGAAAAAAGAAAACTACCCGAGCAATGACTTCGATTAAAAGTAGTTATCTAATTCTCTGCATTCGAAAGAAACGAGAAGGTGGAAATGATGAAATATGTCATTAAGGAGAGATCCACATGGCATTACCTTCTTCCTTGGACGGATTCTAAATCTGAAGTTCATGAAGTAAAGCTACAGAGTTGTCTGCAGGAATTGATGTTTCACGACAGTTGTATTTTCAATGCTCCCTTTAAAAACTAAGCGTTGGTCTATTTCTTTAATTTTTATTTTAGTTTAAGCATTATTTCATTTTGTTCTAGTTTACATATCTTTATTCTTTCATTATTTCAAGGTTGCTAGGAATATATCAATTGCAAATCATAGTCGAATAGTATAGGCTTGAGTAATCGGGAGTAGTTGAATGAGAATTCTTGAGATCTTTGTGGGATCGATATGCGGACTTAAATCCCACTTTATTACTTGTTACGTCGTACACTTGCGAGGAGTGTGGATCAAAACAGAGAAAGAAATTTATCTAGTCTTAAGGAAACCATTTTTAATCAGTATAATTGCAAAGAAATATAACAAACAAGTTTCATGGCATTATTGCTGTGGATTAGACAATAGTCCTTTGGTAATAGTGTCATAAATTTGTATATATCTTTTGGTGTTAGTCCAACAGTGACGACCACAGTTTTGAAAATGTATAGTTTTTATTGTAAATAACTACTTGTGCACCTTTATTTTGTAATGTATATAGGTTTTAAAAGATTGTTTATATATCTATAGTGTTCAGAAAATGATTTTAAAGTTTGATTTGAAATTGGTTGTGGTGGACTTGATGTCACTGTGTGGATGTGGAGGAAATTAAATTGTTTTATTACAGGTGTAAGTAAGCCCAGGACATGTCAGCTTGAGAGGAAACTATGCCGATTTCTATAAAGGGTTTAATGTTTAAAAAGAAAAAAAAAAAAATTGTCCCACCATGTTTCATAGATTTTTAATGGAAGCATCTTTGTATAAATGGTTCGCTCCTTTGATTCACTTTTAAGGTTTTAATTAAATGAAGAAAGGTTTTTTCGAATCCGTAGGAGTGTCGGGAGGGTCCCCCGAGTTAGGAAAAGGAAACTCGGGTTAGGTCCCTTCAACATGGTATCAGAGCCCAGTTTTGAAAATGTTTTAGTGGTTTGAAAAGTTTTCACATCCTAAAATGATTTAATGTTTTATTTAAAGGTGCACGAGTTATTTTAATAATTTAAATGTCATATGAACTTTATAACATATGATATGTTTAAATGTTACAGAAAATGCATCGTCGAGGCCGTCCAACCAAGAGGAGAGTTCCTGCAGAGTTGTCTGCTCCAGTTGAGGAACATATAGATGAATCACGGTGTGTTCACATTCCACCTCCACATTCCTTGAGCCTTCATAGGCGGACCATCACATCCTCCGAGATCCGATTAGGAGTGAATATGCACGCTTGATCAGATGGCTCGATTTTAGCCCGCGACATTTAAATCATTATGAGCCGGCGGTGTCCATTGAGAGGGCAAGGAAATTAGGGCAGAAATTTATGGCGGAATAGGGATCACGAAAAGGCATGAGTCGTGGCTAGAAGGAGTAATGAGAGGGTGTTCGGTGTTATGGGATGCTCAGATGACGATGGTGACATATTCTGCTTTCCTATTGAAGTGAGCACTTGGCCCGGTGGAAGACATCTGAGACGATTTCGGAGAGTATCTGGACTCGGTTTACAAGAGGAGTTTAGAGAAATTCTACTTTCACCCGGTCACATAAAGATCAGAAAATTGAAGAATTTTCAAGCTTGAACGAGGACCATGTCAATGACGGATTATGAAAAAAGTTCTCGAGAACTAGTGCGACATGTTCCTCTGTTTGTGACCACGAGGGTGCGAAAAGTAAGAGGTTTGTAGTGGGCACGAGAAAGAATCGAGAGCATTTTGGCGTCGAGTCTCTCATCTCGGTATGGACGGGTGGTTGAGGCGCCATCGGGATAGAAAGGAGTTTAGGAGTTAGCTCTCGGATTGCAGGGCTCGCGAGGCCAAGAGAATGGATCACTTGGACTCGGGAGTGGATCGGTAAAGTCAAGGGAGAAAACCACTATGGGCGGTGGTAAGGCGGTCGAGGCGTGATCCGATCATAGTTCGGTGACCACCATTGGAACTTCTTCAGCCCCAAGACAACAATGCGATAAGTGTGGAAGGTTTCATAGAAGTCTGGATGGGTGCCGATGTTTATTCTGAATATGGACAGTCATGACATTTTGCAGGGAATGTCTGATTAATATCAAATGATTGATTAAGTCTGGTGGCACCCGATATAGAGGCCATTTTTAATTTGGTAAAAGTTAGGATCGGAGGGGCACCGGTGGGGTTCTACTACTTCTAGTAGACCTAGTGTACTAGCAGGTAGAGGTCAGCCACCCAGAGGACCTCCAGGCCGACCTATGACCCAGGCTAAGGTATTTGCGGTTACAGCGGGATGTGTTGATAACTGCACCAGGATGTTTGGCTTGGTGTGATTCAGTCTTTAGCGTGATGCTCATATTCTTATAGACCACAGGGCTACACATTCTTTTGTTTCCTATGGGGTTTATTTCAAATGTTAATGTGGAGTCCCAACACATGGGCTAGCGACATAGTGGTATCTCTTCCTACGGGGATTCACGGTTGCTTGAGAGAGTGTTTATATGAATAGCGGGGTGGTGTGGAGGCCGAGAGTTTTAAGCGGACTTGATGTGTGGAGCATCCATGACTTTTGTGATGTTATCTTAGGCATGGATTGGCTATCTAGACATCATACTACAGTGTTATAGAAAGAGGTTAGGTTACGCGGACCGGGAGGCGGAGATTGTGTTCTATGGGTATTAGAGCCTTCCTAATAGTATTATGACGGCTATGAAGGGCTAGTAGATGCTCGGAAGTCATATCAAGGTACCTGGCTTATGCCCCATGAGGTGAGGGATAGTGGTAGTCGACTAGAGAGAAATTCCGGTAGTCGAGAGATTGTTTTTGGATGTATTTCGAAGGATCTTCCGAGGTGTGCCTCGGATAGAGATTGATTTTCAGATTGAATTGTACAGGACATAACCAATCTAAGGCCTGTATCTGGGGATGGCTCCTTTAAAGTTGAAAGAATTGAAAGTATAGATGGAAGAGCTTGTGAGTAAAAAGAGGTTTTGTGGGACGATGCTTAAGCAACCCAGGGGGCTCTGTTTGTGAAAAAAAAAATGAGTTTGAGATTGTGTATTGATTCTGAGAGGTTTGAATAAAGTGACAATCTGAAATCAATACCCTTCCATAGATTGATGGTCTTTTGATCAATTACAGGGACGGTATTTTCAAGTGATGCGAGGTCAGGTTACCACACCAATTAAGATCCGGTCGGAGGGGATAATTCCCGAAGACAACTTTTTAGAACACGGTATGGGCATTCACAGGTTCTTAGTCATGCCGTTGGACTAACTAATGCCCCCATTTGTTTTTTATGGATCTTATAAATAGGATCTTGCAGCCTTATTTAGTCAGTTTATTATAGTATTCATTGATGACATTTTTGATCTATTCAGGTAGTAAGAGAGGAAGATCATGAGAGCATCAGAGTTGTTTTCTGATTAAAGGAAAATCGGTTGCATGCAATTCGGTAAATGCAGGTTCTGGTTAGACAGTGTTGGCACAAGGACATGTCGATTTCAGCGAGGAGGGTTTTGATCCTCAAAGGTTAGGGCAATTGTGAATTGGAAACCACTACGAATGTGACGAGAATCACAGTTTGTGGATTCAGCAAGGTACTATCGAAAGTTTGTTGAGGGTTTCAGTTGCGGCTCCTTTGACTAAATTGACAAGGAAAAAGGAAAGTTTGTAATTCGGAGGCATGTCGGCAAGGTTCAATGGAACTAAAAGCGAAAATTGGCCTCAACACCGGTTCTTACTTCCGTCGAGGCGGGATGGATATACGAGTGTATTAATGATGTTTCGAGTGACTTGGTGTGACAATGCAGCATGAAAATGTGATAGCATGCTTGGTCGATTGAAGAAGCATGAAGACGAGTATCGAGACACAGGCCCTGAAATGTTCTCAATCTTTGCTCTACGGATATGGAGGCATTACTTATATGGGTTCCATGCGGGGAATTTTACGGATCACGAGGCACCAATATTTATTCACACGAAGGAGTTAAATATGAGACGGAGGATATAGGTTAGGCTCAGCTGGGGTGTAAGGTGCAATATTGAGTACCATCCGTGAAAGGTTAGTAATGGCTGCTGATGCTCTCTCAGTATAAGAGGCAGGCTCTCGGAGGGACGAAAGTTGGGTAAGAAAACTCGTATAAGATAGAGAAGGGAGCAGGAAATCAGAATGAGGGGAGGTGGTAGTAGAAAGGCTAGGGACAAAGTCCTACATCTAAGAGGGAGCGTGATGGGGATGAGAAGAACGACGGAGAGGAACAGAAGGGGCGATAGGGGAAGGAAGGGAAGGTGATAGAGGAGAGGAAGAAGAATTTGGAGAAGAAAGGGGGGAACGAGAAACAACAAGCGTGTTGTTTTGAAAGAAGGGGAGGAGCTTGGAACCGGATGGAGGAGTAGCCAAAGGAAGGGGGGAAAAGTGGCGGGAGCTTCATGAAAGTGAGAAGAAGAAACGGGGTTAAGAGAAATGGCACTGTTGTGGGAAGATGTGTTCTCGAACATCATATGAATGAAAGATGGTTTGTGATGTCAAATCCGGTGGTGTATACCCTTTTGTACGATTGAATGGCAAGAAAAGCCAGGATGAGCCCTTGGTGAGAACTTGTCTTTGGATGGTAGTGTGTTGGTTGCATAGCATAGGGAACTAAACACTCTAAGAGCATTATAAGTAGGTGGCCACTTCATGTAGGATCTCATATGGTGTTTTCCATTAAGGACAACTGTTGGTAGCAGATTTACAAGATGATATGCTATCAAGAGAGCAAAATCCCAAAAACGTGTGGGCATGTTTACTTGAAAGAGAAGAGCTCTTTCTAGTTGCAGGAGGTGCTAGTGTTTTCTTTCTACAACTCCATTATGTTGTAATTGTAATATCATGTCTTGGGTGGTGTGAAATCCCATCTTCTGAAGAAGTAGGCGAAAATCTTTGCTTGTAAATTCACCACCATTCTCTGATCTAATAACTTTGATATGCTTATGAAATTGTGTAGATTCAAGAAATGCTTAAAAATTGTAAGTGTTTGTGATTTGTGAGAAAAGAGAATAAGTCCGTATTTGCTCTAGAATAGTCAAATCCTGATATAAGTAAGCATAAAGGTATGCTTAATAACACTTTTGGCGATAAGGACCCTAAATCCAAATGTAGCAAATAAAATTCGCTGCTGTAGAAATTTCATTAAGTTGAAAAGGCAATCTGTATTTGCTTTGCTAAAGGACATACTATTGCAATAGCTAACTGTACACAAATCCTTGTTTGAAGAAAGGATATATAATGCAGAGTATTAATATAAGCATAGGCTATTTATTACCATAAACAAATAATATCATATTTGTAGAAACAATAGAAAGAAGCAAAAACTAATAGAAGGATGAGGCTATTTTTTTGGTTTTTCATATATTAATCCTTAGAAGATGTTATAGGATTAAACGGACCGATCTTATTCAATATGTAGAGTATCACATAAGCCTTCCTTTAAGCTATGTCTCTGGCTCTTGGGTCTTATAGATAACATAGATCTGAAATTGAAAAGAGCTGTAGAGAGAATCCATAGAATTTGTTGATGGATGTAAGGTGGAACTTGTAAGAAGATAACATCACATAGTGTAATAGTAAGAAAACCGAAAATAGCGCATACAATTAACCTCAAGAGTCTCCCCATTTGGCAAAAATACTTGTATAGGAGGCTTAATTATTTGTATATCACGCAAGAGACTCAGATCACTGCACATGTGATTTGAAGCCCCTATGTCCCCAGGATCTAAAATTTAAAAACCTAATGGTGTAACAGTTTTTGTGAGAATTACCAACAGTGGTTGAGCAAAATTTGCTTGAGAAAATGAATTATTTTTGTATTTTCCACATATATTTAACCTTCTTGTTGAATCAAGAATAATTCTGTTCTCTACATTGCATTCGATGAGCTAACTTTATACGAGTGTACTAATTCTTCAAATCAATAAAGTCGGACCATTGGTCACCATGTGGAGCTCTTGCTCTGTTATTGTTTTGTTTTTGTTTGAGTTCCTTGTATCGATCACGAATTATTATTTTGAGCAATTACTTATAGTGTGCCTTTAATTCTAATGCTCACAATGCATTATCTCTTTGATCTCATAGTTCCATCATGTCTTCACAGCACTATCTCATTTGTTCATTCCTTCCTTGTTTGATACAAAGTATCCTCTTCCATTATTGCTCTGTGTACATCCTCTCTCGGTATTAGATCTCCACTGTGATTCATGTGTCTTTGCCAATTGGGCATTCATGCGTGACTGAGAGCATAAGGCCGGTCATTACTCACCTTTAGTATGAGTAGCATGGGGTGTTATTGGATTGAGGCATTTGGATCATCGAAGAATTTGGTCCTTTGTATGGTTGTACTCTTCATTTAAGCCCATTAGAAAATGTACAACCTTTTGACTCAAGAAAATCATTAAATAGCCTCCCTGCATCACTGAAGTAGAATTTAGTCTTGGATGGGACCTCAATTCATCCTATAATCGTTTCAAAATAGCATAATAAGTTGTAATTGATTGATTACCTTGCATCGTATTCTCAATTTCTTTTTGGAGCTGAAAAATTAAAGGCTCATTACTCTCTCCATACCTAGCTTCGATTTCAAGCCATAGATCTCTGACAGATCTTGTGTAGACAAGAGATTTTGCAATTTCCTTGCAAATAGAATTCAAAAGCCAAGACACAACTGGAAAGGTCTCAAGAAACGACTCATATTCATGCCAAAATAATTTGTCATACCTCTTTATTGAATCTTTGCCCAAAAGGTTCGAATGAATCATCCCTCCCCTTTGAGATACCGGTTCCTTGCATTATATAGCCCTTTGTGGGCGGTTGTAGGAGGTGGGCAATTATGAGTGGTCCACAATTTATGGCATAACGCTTAAGTTATACATTAATCACGACATGATGCTTTTTGTGGTGAATAATGGAGTGTGTCCCACTCATTTATCTCTGATGCCTGAGGCTACTTGTTCAATCAAGCCTTTTCTGCATAAGCCACATGCTCCGAGGTGACTGAGATGGTAGCATGCCCGAGCTACATGAGCCACATGCACCGAGGTGACTGAGATGATAGCTTGCCTGACCTTCATGAGTCACATGCTCTAACGAGTCTTTGTTGAGTTCGTGCAATTCACATGATTGTCACGTGTTCGGGTCATCACATCATTATCACGTGAGGTGCAACATATCCTATTCCACTAGCCCCCCTAGTGTCGTTTCAAGCCATTAGGGTTGGAATTAAGCTAGACGCTTTGGTCCTCGTGCGCCACAAGAGTCACCATGGCGTTGACACCTCCATGATCCTATCTTATACAAATGGCAATTCCAAATATAATGGTATAACGGATGAGCATATTTTGGCACCTATATTTAGGCGAGAATCTTGTGAATATCATAAAACAATCATTTCATAAACGGAAATAATGCCGTAGGAAGTTATGTTACTTGGGTCTGCAAGGGCCGTCGAGGCGAGGTACAAAGGCATAAAATAATCATCTAATAAAAATGGAGGAGCCTTTGTGAGGACTTATGCACTCGAGGTCTAGGGCGGGTTGGTGAGCCTCCAAGGCATAACCACCATCTCATGGAACATAGTGCTGTAGGGACTTCTTTGCCGAGGCCAAGGGCCGTGCAGAACCCAGACGCCTAGGCTTTACCATAATCATCTCATGGAGAAATAACGTCTGTAGGGACTTATGTTGACGAGGCAACATAAAGAGTCACCATGGAATGATGCTAAGCGGCACAGCCCTGGGTCAAGCTCTGAGAGTGCCATGGCGCGAGCACCTTAAGTGATCCCGATCTTATAAATGGCAAATTCTAGATAGTAATTGCTACGGATGAGCATATTTAGTGCCTATATATGGTGAAGTCTTTGTAATTGTCATAGAAACAATCATTTCATAAAACGGAGAAATAATGCCCATAGGGACTTATCTTTGCCAGAAAGTCGACGGTAAGTGAGGCGACACCAAAGGCATAAAATAATCATCTAATAAAAATGGAGAATGCTTGTAGGGACTTATTTTGCCCGAGGTCTAGGGCTGTCGAGGGCGAGCCGCCAAAGGCATAACCACCATCTCATGGAACATAAGCTATATGGACTTATCTTTTGCTGAGGTCGAGAATTCGTCATTGCGTGAAGTCTTTACCATAATCATCTCATGGAGAAATAATGCCTGTAGGGACTTATGTTGATCGAGGCCTAAGTAGTTGAGGTTAACCACCAAGGCTTAAAACACTCATCTTATGAAAATTGAAATGTGCTTGCAGGGACTTATGCTGCCGAGAGTGAGGTCATCGGGTTAGCGCGAGCTTAGAATAATCATCTTATAATGGAGAAGTAATGCCTATAGGGACTTATGCTACCCTAGGCTAAGGGTCGTCGAGGTTGCCAGCCAAGGCTTAGAATAACCATCTCATAATGGAAGTAATGCACGTAGGGACTTATCTTTGCTTTCAGGCGAGGGCAGCCGGGCTTCTTGCGTCCAGGCTTTTACCATAATAAGCTCATGGAGGTCATCTCGTGGAAAAATAACGTCTGTAGGGACTTATGCTACCCGAGGCCTAGGGTCGTCGAGGGCTAGTTGCCGAAGGCTTTATCTCATCTCATGGAGGTTATTTCATGGAGAAATAACGTCTATAGGGACTTATGCTACGGGGCTAGGGCGTCTAGATTACAGCAACGAGGCTTTACCATAATCATCTCATGGAGAAATAGAAACGATGTAACTTTTATTCGTGCACTAGAACAAGGACACTAACGTCTCATGAAGATCTACTGAAAGTACTTCATGAAAATGGAGAAAATACTTTTATTCGAGGTTGGGAGGGAGAGTTTCCCCGACCTAGCTGCTCGGGCCTATCTGGACCGAAAAGGAGATGTAGTTGTAGAGGCTCCGCAGCTTTGGAATCCTCATGCTCGGCGAAGCGGGCCTCAAGCTGTCATTGCTAATTGGTCAGTGTGTCATCTTTCTGTTGTTTAACCTCGTAACAGGTTTTGATTTCTTTAGGTCTTTGTTATCTACCTCAGTTCTTCTTGGTTGGTCTTGATCCCCAACCTTAATATGATAACTGTTGTGTCTCGAATCTCTAGGGTCGTGTTTATCCCTTTTGTCTTGTTCATCCCGACCCCTCTTCCCTTTACTCCCGCTGTAGTGTCGAGAATATGATGTAGTGGCTATTTGTTCATTTTGGTTCTTGTTGACTATGTAGATCCTCGAGGCATAACGTCTTGGCTTCCCCTCTGGCAGTTCGGCAATGGTTGTGGGAGGGATGTAGCGACAACGAATAAAAAAATTGGGTATTAGGGCAAATAACTTTTTTCACCATCTACAAGACAGTGTCGAGGCTTACGGCATCGAGTTGGAGGATCACAACCCCAAAATGTTTCAGAAAGTCCTCAATGGACTTGGATCTCCCCATTTGGACGTGGAAAAGACTGGTAACGCTCTACTTTCTCCTAACTAAGCACATTTATTGAGTGACGAATTTTTCAAAGAAGCAATGGAAGGAGGTTACCATATTTGGAGCTAAGCGGTGGAACCATGAGCAGGGCGGACACGCCGAAGCTAACCGGGAGGCTTTGCACAACGAGCTGTCGTGTCTAAAAGCGTCATTATCGGCGGAAGTGCATAAGGTGGTCAAGGGGTCACAAGACCGTCATACATTTGTCGTCGTCAATCTGAGCAATGCGGGATCCAAACCTCTTTGATGGAAGGAGATCAGCGGGTTTGGGATTGTTAGCCAGGAAAGATGGTCCTAGCAATGGGGAGGAAAAGTTATCGTAGTTCGAATAGCGTGAGACTCTGTGGGTCCCACGACATTTAGGTTGGTAGGGGTGAGGTGGTGGCCGTCTTTCGCAGGTTGCATTTTCTTTACGTAGGGTAGCGTTAGTTTCTAAGAAAGAGGCCAACTGTTGCTAGTGAGATTCGTGTTGATATCTTCAGTGACAGTAGTCGTTGTTCCAGCATAGGCTCAGGACTGGAAGAGGGGATCTCTCACTTTGAGTTATGAGGTGGGTAGTTATGAGTGTGATCATACTTGCATTTTGAGTGTGTTTTTCATGTATTTATGTGACCAAAATGCTAGATTCACACCCTATTCATAAATATTATACTAATCCCTCATTCGTGTATGTTTTGTAGATATTGAAAGAAAAATCAAGCAAAGAAAGGTTAAAAACGAAAGCGGCGTGCTCAAAGGCATTGCCCGCCCGAGGCTTAAGCGCTGCTTGAAGTGAAGGATGAAAAAACCAGGCCTCAGTTTGTAGCGAAGGCCAACCTTTGCCTTGGCAAAGGGGTTCGCCTAGGCGAAAGAGCAGCTCGCCTCAGCGAAGGAGCAATGCCACTTCATGACCACTTTCTGGTTTGCCTACGCAAAGGCTTCACTGAGGCGAAGAAAGATTGTGCCAATTGAAGACACTTGTCTTCGCCAAGGCGAAGAACATTGGGTTAGGACAAAAATATTTCTATTTTAGCTGTCCACTAGTCCATTTCTAAGGGTATGTATACTATACTTGTAATAGTACATTGGATCGGCGAAATACACTCCCATTTTTAGGGTTTTCTCTCTAGGTTTAGTTTTTAGGGTTTTTAGTTTTACTTGATTTTTAATTGGTTTTTGGAGCTGAATTGGAAGATCTAGCTGCTAGAGGATTCCTTTTAGCAGTGGAGCGAGTTTGGGCGTTTTCAGCTACATCTTTGTTTTTATTCCTAAACTCTACTCTTTATCTTAATCTTCCGATTATTTTATTTGTTTAAATACGGTATTGTTGTTGGATTTGAGGTTGTTATGAGTGGTAATTTCTCCCCCCAGGGCTAGTTGTTGACATTGGTGGTTGACTTATGGGTTTTCTTGAATGATTTTTGTGAATCTAGACTTATGCTGAGGTTGTATGTATGTAGTTCTGTAATTTCCTAGATTTTCATTTAATTGTTGTATGCTAGAGGGTGAAATTGAGACTTAGAGCTCAAAGGAGTTCAGTGATAAATTTGGAAATATCTCCTTAGGAATTAGTTTTTACCTCAAATATGTTGGTGATAGTCAATTAGCAATCAAAGAAATCTAGGGAACTAGGAATGCCTAGTACTAGATGGATTTTATTAGAAGAGATATCATTCAACCTTATGTGAAGATCGTATAGACCGAAAAGTGATCGATCAGAACATAACCCGGGTAATCCTATTGCATGGACCAAAAGGTGACTAATAGGATTCCCAAGGACTGATTTTCCTTTGAACAAGTATCACATTGTTTGACCAAGAAGGACCAAAAGGAGAATAAGGATTAGGTGTGAGAAATTGAGGGAGGTCCAGAAGAGACCCAGGAGCCTCATAAAGAGTTCAACAGGCTAAGCACGAGGAATTTATTCCTTAATCGGTATTTTGTGATTATAAGTCATAAACACATCAATGGAAGAACCGGCTTTTAGTGTTAATCTTTGAATTTTTTTCTCATTTCACTCTGTAGAAACAACTAAGATAGAATTGGAGGAAAGAATTTCTTGTGTGTTTTTTTTTCATTGAATTAACATGTGTATATATAAAGGAGGGATAGTCTATATTTCCAAATCTGTTTACAACTCTACATGTTAGGATTCCTAACTAGTTATAACTCTATATGTTAAGTTTCTAACTGAATTCTGACTACACTTGTTAACACTCCCCCTCAAGTTAGAGCATAGATGTCAATCATGCCCAACTTGTTACATAAATATCTAACCCGGTCCCCACTTAGAACCTTTGTGAAAATATCACCCAACCGTTCTTCCGTCTTCACATATCCTATAGAAATCAAACCGAGTTTTATTTTCTCACGAACGAAGTGGTAGTCAATCTCAATATGCTTAGTTCGTTCATGGAATATAGGATTCGAGGCAATATAAAGGGCAGCCTGGTTATCATACCAAAGTTTTACTGGGACCACAGTCTTAATGCCGACTTCCATCAAGAGTTGATGAAGCCACATGATTTCACACACAAACTGTGCCATTGCTCTATATTCTGACTCTGCACTTAAACAGGAAACAACCCCTTGCTTCTTACTCTTCCATGAGACTAGATTTCCACCAACAAAAACATAGTAACCAGATGTGGATCTCCTATCTTCCTTTAACCCTACCTAATCAGCATCTGTGAAGCATTTAACCCTATTATTTTATGATTACCTATAAAATGCCTCGTCCGGAGCTCCTTTGAAGTAACGATGTATGTTCTCACAGGTTGCCCAATTGTCTTGATCGGGAAAGACATGTATTGACTTACAACACTGACTGAGTGTGCAATATCAGGACAAGTTACTATAAGGTAGTTCAGCTTCCCAACTAGTCTTCTATATCTCTCAGGATCCTTAAACAACTCGCCTTCTCTAGTAAGGTGTACGCTTGGAGTCATAGGGGAACTACATGGCTTTGCTCCCAATTTTCCAGACTCAAACAATAAATCAAGCACATATTTCCTTTGAGATAAGAAGATTCCATGTTTACTCCGCATAACTTCAACACCCAAGAAATATCTAAGCATCTCTAAGTCCTTTGTATGAAATTGGCCATAAAGAAATGGCTTAAGGGATGAGATTCCTGTAGAGTCACTCCCAGTAATAACAATATCATCCATATACACCACCAACAAAATGATACCTGAACTGGAGTTCAAGTAGAAGACGGAATGGTCGGATTACTCTTATAAGCCAAATTTCTCAGCGCGGTTGAATTTACCAAACCCGAAGCCTGAGGACTGCCCGAAGCTATATAACGACTTTGAAGGCGGGCGAAACCTTCCCAATCTCCCCCTAAGCAACAAACCTTTGAGGTTGCTCCATATATACCTCATCCTAAAGATCGCCATGAAGAAAGGCGTTCTTAATATCAAGCTGATGAAGATCCCAATCATGAGTGGCAGCTATGGAAATAAAAAGCTGAACTGATGTCATCTTAGCAACGGGGGAAAAGGTATCAAAATAGTCCACACCATAGGTCTGAGCGTACCCTTTGGCCACAAGTCATGCTTTCAATCGGGCAACTGAACCATCTGGATTAACTTTGACTGCAAAGACCCAGCGACATCCAATGGCTTTCTTCCCAGTAGATAAATGTACCAAGTTCAATCTGCATTCCATTCGAGCATCCATACCATCTATTATGCCTTTCTGTTAACCGGGAGTGAGACAAGGCTTCTGAAAAGTGTTAGACTAGCGAAATAGAGTCCAAAGAAGCAATAAAAGAAACGGGGCGAGAAGACAAGCTGGTTATAGGTGCAAAATAGAAATTGGGCGAACAAACTGATGTCTACCTTTACAAGAAACAATAGGAGATCATCATCGGGGAATTTGGATGATCTCGAGAGCGGTGAAGGACCAGAGACTGGTGGGTTCTAGCGTCGAGTGTAGACCCGAGGAGTAATGAGGCTTTGCTAAGAGCGGGAGCAGAGGGGCTGGCTTTGTGGAAGGCAGGAACAGCGGGGGGCCGGGAAGCGATAGTATACACTAGCGGGTCATGCGCTTCCCTTGACTAGTGTGGGTCGGGGGTGAAGAGAAAGGGACATTCTAAAACTTGACATCCTTGAGAAACCAAGAGTACCTAAAGACTAGGGCAGTAACACCCGATACCCCTTTGAACACAGGAATAACCGAGAAGAATGCATTTTAAATGTTTTGGTCAAAGTTTAGATACCTAACGACGAACATCTTGAACAAAACATGTTCATCAAATATATGAACTCAGTGAGGAATAGAGGTTTATTGGGGAAGGATGCGTCTGGTGTGTCCCAATTCAAGGCCCGATAAATGCACGTTCGGTTATAATTTATTAGGCGGCATCATTGAAATGCTTGGGCACATGCATTTGAAATAATGGAAGCCGTGGTAGTTTCGAGGTGTCTATTCTTTTCTCTCGGCAACTCCATTATGAAGGGGGAGTGTCAACACAAGAAGTCTTATGAAGGATGCCATGTTGAAGCATGAAGGACTGAAATTGTTCTGAAACATATTCTTTTGCATTATCACTTCTCAGATTTTGAACATAAACATGAAATTGAGTATGAATCTCAGCACAAAGGCACGAAAATGAAAGCACTTCGGAGGCGGGTTTTTCATTAAATATATCAGTGGTTGGTAGATAATCATCAACAAAGAAGTGACAAAGTATCGAGCAGGTTGGGGACACAAGCTGGGCACGGACCTACATACGAATGGACTAGCAAAAAAGCACTAGCTCGTTTATTGACTCGGGGGTATAGCTAAGGTGATGATGTTTCTGGAGTGAGACTCACCGTCCCAGGATAGCAAACTCGAAATGCGAGACCTGATTTCTTTAATAATGGCGTGAAAGATGACCAGGTGATGAGCTTAAAGTGTATTTTGATCCATTTTCGATTAATTTTATATAAAAAGTGAGATTTATAACATGCGGGAATCTGGAATAAAACTTCACCAAATTTACGTGCGACGGGAATTCAAAGCGAAATTGGAGTAAAAGGGAGCGAGAGTGTGGCCGAGCGGGCGAGATAATGGGATGAAAGCGAGGTGGCGGCAAGAAGAAGCATAAAGATGAAAGGACAGGATGTCGCGGCTTTGGCGACTAATCAAAATGCGTATTCGAGGTTACATCGGTGAAACTCCAGTATGAAATGAAGCAGTGAAACAAAGTGGCGAGTGGGAGTGAAAGAAACTCAAAAGTTAAACAACCGGAATTGAAGAAGAAAGAAGACACAGTAGCCAGCGGCGTCTGGATACGTCGCGACATCAACCTTGCATTAAGAAGCGGTCAAGACATCGGTTGCAGGAGAAAGTTATGCGACGAGCAAGTTCCCTGAGACTTGAGGTGCGACAACTAGGTTATTGCGACGGCAATAATGATGAATGGAAGTCGCGACAACGCATTTGTCGAGCATCGGTACCCAGGACCAGAGGTCGCGGCGTTGATGGCGTGTGACGTGAGTTTCAATGAGAAGAGGTCGCGATAAGATCAAGTTGTGACACCGGCTTCACTTAAGACGTAGTCGCAGCCACATGGGGCTCTCTGTGAAACGGATGTAGCGACGAGGGGCTCGATGTCGCGGCGATTATCGATCCTCTTGGGCGATTAACTAAAGTCAAAGAAATGCATCGAAATTGGGATTTAACGGAGCCCTATAAAATATGCAGTTTGCAAAAAAGAAAGAATTTGCTTGGGCGGAAAGCAGAGAAAGAGAGATCTGGAGTTCTTGAAGGCTCTTTGTATTTTTTATTTTTCTTTTCTTTTCTTTTATTTTCTTTGGTTTTCTTCTTTCCATTTATTTTAAGATTAGATTAGTTTGTATTTCATTCTCATTTGGATTCGAACGTTAGTTTGAAAGGATTTAGCTGAATGCAGATTTATATTTCTTAAAATTACTTGTCTGGTTGTTCGAATTCAGGATAAAATTTTGGGATTCGAACACCTAGTTCTTGGAGTTCACGGTGGTTTTCTTGATCAATGACAATGTATGGTATAATCGGTAATTTAGAAACCCGGCTTCCATTACGGATTGGCGTTTATTGTCATAAATTATCTTTCTGCACTATTTTGCATTGTAAACTGAACTTGCCGGCCGGATATTAAATCGACTTCTTTGGTTTGCTTGTTTCCTGGAATTGATCGGCGTCGAGTCTCTATGCCCATAACAAGATTTTCCAGCTCACAGTTTCAAGGACCCTCGGTGACACAGAGAGGCATTCACGAGTAGGAACAATTTCGGGAAGGTATATGAACTGTATTGCTGATCTAATGTGCTCTGTAAACTTAAATCAATACATCCCTCTTCACTGCATATGTAAGGAATGAGTTGAGTGAGTTATTAATTTAAGTATGCTGAGAGTTCACCTCAGTTCGAATAGCGAATTCGATCCTGTGTTAGCAAGGATCTAATCAAGGAAAGAGTAAGTTGTTCTAATTTTGAGGTTGAGGAACCAGTACAGTGCAAACCTTTGCAATGACTAATTTAAGGAGCTCAGGGTTGCAGTCCATGTTGTGGGTATGAAGTATTGAGAAAGAAAAATACCCAGAACAAGGCTACCAGATTTAAAAGTAGTTATCCTTGCTTTGTGTTCGAGAGAAACAGTTAAGGTGAGATGATGAACGGTGGGGTTTGGAGAGATCCAGTCACACTATCTTATTCCTTGGACTAGTTTTAAAATCTGAAGTTCAGAAAGCAAAAGTTACAGTTCAGGCTGTAGGAATTGATTCTTCACAATAGCTAATTATTCAATGTTTTCTTTAGAGATAACTGTTCAATCTAAATTTGCTATTTTAATACTTCAATATTAAATTCATTTGTTATTCATTCATTTTTCGTTCACTTCATTATTTCGAGCTTTTAAGGCAAATCAATATCATATTATCGTCGAATGAGTATGGAGCTTAAGTAGTTGGGGTGATTGATTGAAAAATTCTTGAGATAATCTCTGGGATCGATATCTGGACTTAAATCCAATTTACTACTTGTTCGTCACATGCCACGGTATCTTGGATCAAAACCCACCAAAGAAAATGGTTTACTCTTCTGTAAATATCTTTAATCGACACTATAGCTAAAGAAACTCACACTCAAGTTTAATGGTTTTATTACTAAGGACTAGATAATAATCCTTGGGTAATAAGTCATAAATTTGAATAGGTGTTTTGATTCATATCAATTCATAGAAGTGGTCAACAAGTTTTATGGCGCAGTTTTTCCAAAGATTAGATAATAGTCCTTGGGTAATTGTGTTATGAACTTGTGAACATACTATGATCCGGTCAACAAGTTTATTGGCGCCATTGCTAGGGATTAGATAATAGTCCTTTGGTGATAACGTCATAAATTTGTGTACATCAAATGGTCCAGTCAACAAGTTTTATGGCGCCGTTGCCGGGGATCGAAAGTTTTAGTAGATCAATATTCTGACGAAAGAAGGAAATGCTAATTTGGACATTTAAAAGAAAAAGAACAAAAATAGTTTTTCAAAGCAGTGGTTATTTTGTACTTAATTTTTAACAAGCCATATTGAAAATATTTGTTGGCACGACTAATCCTATTAATGTAAAGTGTGTTTGATTTAGGAAAACTTTGATGCATATAGGAAGCGGAGACAACGTCGATTCCGGCGGATCTTGAACTAGAAGAACACCGGAAGCTTAAGAGGCGAAAGGTCGGAAAGCTTCGGCTATGGCGAGATGAAGACCGGGACCCGGACCCGGTGAGGATGACGAACGGCGACGGGAAGGCCTCCAATCAGCGATACAATGGAGGACTTTAGAGACCCTATTATTCGAGGATGAATTATACGCAATCGGACAACTGTGAGTTGATGCAAATAATTTTTGGTATTTGAAGCCCGATGCGATTCTGATGGTTTAGCAACAACGGTTCTTGGTCATCCATTGAAGACCAGTGAGCATTTAGGAGGTTTCTCGGGAATGGCAAACACGGGTGAAATTGAATGGGGTGAGACCCGGGAGGGTCATAAAGTGCATTTATTCCCATTTTCTCTAAGAGATACGGCTGATACATGGTGTGAATCTACGCCGTATGGCTGTTGATACTTGGGAGCTTGTAGAAGCCTACTGGGTAGATTCTTTCCACCGCCAGCTCGCCTCCCCGGGGAGAAGGGAGGAGATAATTGTGTTTCAGCAAAGGGAAGAGATGAAAGCTAGCCTTTCGTGGCTTTGGAAAAGATTCAAAAGGTTATTTAGAGGGTGTCCAATGCATGGAATAGATCAATTGAGATGGACATAGTGTATCATGCTCCCGAATGATACATCTAAAGGTATTATTGATGCTTCATCTTTGTGGAGCATTCAAGCGTAAAAGTCTTTGAAACGAGAGATCGATCGGGGACTGGCAAAATGCAATATGAAAGCTCATCAAGGTTTTGCAGAGTAATTAGCCAGGAGAGAGGAGTCATGGGCGAGCAAGATGGCCCGGCTTCATGGGGCAAAGCTAGATGCCATCATGCGTAGAATGGACAACGAGAGAGGAAGATGCACCTTGCTTTGTTTCATGAAATAGGAGGCCGGTTGAGAGGAGAACTATTGAGAGGAAGTCTTGAGGGTACCCACTAAAAGAAGCTGTTTTATGATCTTGAGGAGGTTAAGTACTTGGGAGGCCAAGAGTTATCACTTCAAACCAAATCCAAATCTGCCAACACAACATCATCCGACCTTGAGGAACCATGAAAAATTTTCCTTGGTGGAGGGGGCCTCCGCAGGCCCCGAGGCATAGACGAATCCTCAACAAGGATATCAGCAGCCACCTAGGTTCCTACAGCAGCAACAAGGAGGTGAAAATAGAAACGATTACCAGGGTCAAAGGAGAGCCCAACCATTTGAAGAGCAAATGTTGCAATTCATGGGGGGACAACGAGTTGCTAAACCTCTCGTGAGCGAGTTTTGCCAGAGGAGTGGAAGCCTCGATGCCAATTCTCAAATTTTAGACCATGGCCCTCCCTCAAGGACACGACACAAATAGAGCAAGCGCTCTAAACCTGCAAAACTAGATGAAAGATGCCTTTCCAGAGTGACACGAAAAGAAGAATCCAAAAAGGCGTATGGTGATACTTGCTGACTCATAAGTGGGGAAGACTTGGAGGAAAGAAAGAAGAAAGATGAAAATGACAAGGGAGATGAAAGGCCCCGGACAATGCGGCTCTTGGAGAAAGAAAGAAAGAAGGAGCAGTGTCGGGAGAAGAAGGAAGCAAGAAAGATAGCCAGGAACAATCGGCACACGAGTCCATTTCCCGCGAGAGGTTGCGAGAAATCAAAGATAGAGGAGCCGGTTGCAAAGGTTCTTAAAGACCTTCCCGGAAAATTTGGAGATCGGCCTTCTGCTACGGAGGTGGTTACTCGGATGCCACTTTAGCCAAAATTTTAGAAGAAAGACATACTAAAAGCAAAAAAGGAAAGATTTGAGAAGAAGGAATTGTGAATTTAGTGCAAGCTTGCGGTCTTTGTGATCAAGAGAGGCTTACCAGAAAAGATGAAGGATCCAGGGAGCTTTACCATCCCATGCACCATTGGAGAGTTTGAGTTCTAGAAAGCTCTTTGTGACTCAGGTGCCAATATAAATTTAATGCCTTATTCTGTTGCCAAGAAGTTAAGTTTGGGGGAGATTACTCCACTCTTTGTCACCCTCGAATGGCGAGATAGAACCACGGCAAAACACGAAGGCATCATGAAGATGTGCTAGTAAGGTGGGAACTTTATTTTCCATTAGACTTCATCGTCTTGGATATGGAAAGAGAAGACAAAGTCCCTCTATTCTTGGGAAGGCCATTCTAACATTGGGCGACTTTAATCGATACGGGGAAGAGGGAATTCTCACTTCCACGAGAGTTGGAGAAGGAGCGGTGACTTCAATTTAATCAAAAGTTTGAGGCGTTTAGACATAGGAGGAAGATATAAGGTCGATAGAAGATGTATATGTCAACAACTGCGAGATTTTACTATGATTATAATGACCAACTTTCAAATTAATGAAAAAGAGATGAATTTCCATTATCCACGAAGGTTTTGATTCGGATTTTTAAATAATTTACATTCTTGAAAGGTGATGAGTCTTAGACAAAATGGGATAAAACAAAGGCAAAATGAAAGAACGAAGTTCATCAAGAAACCCCAGTGAAGAAGGGGCTAGTTTTAAAGAGTTGCCAAGTCACATTTTAAAGTATGCTTAGGTTATAAAGAACAAACCGAGTAATAATTTCGGCGGACTTGAGTGATCGAGAACAAAGTTCTTTTGGAAATTTAAGGAAACATAAAGAGTCTATAGCATGGTCTATTGAAGATTTAAAAGGTATCGATCCATCAATGGCAAAATGCAAATACTTCTAGAAGAGAGTGCAAGACCAAGCTGTTGAACATCAAAGGAGAGATTGAATCCAGGTCTGTAGAGGAGGTAGTCGGGAAGGAGGCCACTCAAATGGTTAAATGGTTTTATCTATGTTCAGGATAGTCCTTGGGTTAGCCAGTCCGTATGGTTCCAAAGAAGGTGGATTCTTGTAATCCATGTGTGAGAAATGAATTGATTCAACAAGAGCAGTGGTGTGAGGATGGAGGTAATGCATTGATTACAGGAAGTGAACACGTGACAACCAGGAAGATCATTTTCCATTACCTTTCATTGTCGGATACCCAAACAGTTATGGGACGTCGTCATTTTTGTTTTACGGATGGATATTGATGCACAACGATTGCAATTGCACGAGGACGAAAAGACTACATTTACATGCCCCTATGGTACCTTTGCTTTCAGAAGGATGCCATTTGGGTTGTGCAATGCTCCTGCTACTTTCCAGAGATGTATGATGTCGATGTTCTCAGACTTGGTAGAAGAAGTTATGGAAATTTTTATGGATGGATGACTTCCACGAGTGTATGGGTCCGGTTTTGAGCGATGTCCTAAACAATGCGAGTACTTCAAAGATGCAAGGACAACGGCTGCACTAAATTGGGAAAAATGTCATTTCATGAGTAGCAGAAAGTATTGTTCTTGGTCGTAAAATTTACGCTCACGAAGGGCTGAAGTGGACAACGATCAAGATTTCCACATCGAAACCTTAGCACCTCATGACATGAAGGTATAAGGAGTTTCTTGGGACATGCTGGATTTTATAGGAGATTCATCAAAGACTTCTCAAAATTAGCGGACATTATACGGTGCGAAGGACCGCAAGTTTAATTTTGATGATTCTGCAAGGCTACCTTTAAAGAAATCAAGATCAGTTGGTTGGCTTACCTATCATGGCTACACAGAGAATGGGATCGAGGAGTTCGAGTAATGAGTGATGCGGTGACCTTGTTAGAGTACGTATTGGGGCGAAAGGAGAAAATATTCAAGCCATATATTATGCTAGCGGAACCTTCAATGACCTGAAAACTATTCCACAGGCGAGAAAAAGAGATGCTAGCCATAGTGTTTGCTGAAATTCGAGCCCATTACATTCACGGGATCTCGTGTTATAGTTAAATGCGACCATGCGGCCATCAAATGTCGATGTCGAAAAGGCTAAGCGAGGCGATAAGATGGGTGCTCTTCTTTGCAGAGTTTGATGGAAATTAAGGATAAAAGGTTGTGACAATGTGATGGCTGATCACTTGTCCCAGTAGAGCGAATAAAGCGAGGAAAAGAGGAGACGAGAATTAAAGAGAACTTCCGGATGAGCAATTGTTTAAGGTGTCATTCCCAAATGCCATGGTATCTTTGATATAGTGAATTACTTAGCTTGTGGAGTAGTTCCTTAAGATTGACCACCAGCGAGAAGAAAGCTCACGGCCGGTATTATATCTGGGATGACCCACTATTGTTTTAAGAGGGTGCGATATGATTATAAGAAGATGTGTGCGAGAGGTGAGCAAAGCATAGTATGAATAAGATGCATACATGTCGCCCATATGGGGGCATTTTGGAAAGAAACGACTCTGAGATGCTCAGTCGAGTTTTATTGGCGACTATTTTCGGGGGCATGCTGAATGGGTGAGTATGTGATAGATGCGGGTGGAAATATCGTAAATGGGAAATGCCCCTACAGGCATAATGGTGGTGCAAATTTTCGATGTATGGGGGATAGATTTTATGGGACCCTTTCCACAATCATTTGGAAACACAATTTTATCTTGCTAGCGATTGGATTATGTTCCAAATGGGTGGAAACTGATGGCTTGTCGAGGAATGATACTAACTCTGTTTGTGAGTTTCTTCTGAGAATATTTAAGCGATTTGGAACACCCCGAAACTATCATTAGTGATGGGGAAGCCATTTTACCAGCAAATATTCTCAAAACTCATGACGAATGGGATCGAGCATATAAAGAGTCTAGCTTATCATCCACGAGACCCGATGAATGACGAATTTCAGCGAGAGATCGAAAGAATCTTGGAAAAACGTAAGTTGAGCGGAAGGATTGGTCTTCCAAACTTGATGATACTTTGGGAAGCTACAGGAGGCGCATTGAAAACTCCCATTGGAATGTCCCATCTGAGTTGTCTTTGGCCCGACCATGTCATCTACCTCTTGAATTGGAATCTGAAAATCATGTGGGCCGTGAAGCTGAATTTCGGTTCAAAATAGCGGGAAGAAAGATTGCTTCAAGTGCAGATAGGCGGAAGCGAAATGAAGCCTATGATAATGCTAGGATATCTGAGACAAGGCAAAAAGAAATGGCATGATCGAGGATTACGAGGAAAGGACCAGTGAAGGGGATCAGTTCTGCTATTTAACTCGAGAATAAGGCTGTTCCCGGGAAAGTTGAAATCAGGTGGAGTGGATTGTACTCTGATGATGTCGACACTACATTTGGAGCAGTAACATTAAAGGCGTCTTGGGGAAGAATTTAAGTCAATGAATGGCCGAAGCATTATGAGGCGGGAAGAGAGCAGAAAAGAGAAAGGATTCTGTTTGGTTGATGAGAGAGAGAAAGAATCGAAATAGCAAGTCGGTAAGGACTCAAAGCGGCTTGGTGATGGGAGGCAGCCATAAGACTTTTAATTTCTGTTTTTAGACTTTGAAATTTTTAGAATTCACCTAGATTTTGTTTTCTTTAGTTTTTTATAGTGATTAGTTAGTAATATGGAAGTTAATTTTTAATTAATTAAATGCTTTCTGTAAATGTTGCAGAATACGTGAGCAAAAAATGCAAAGGAAGGAGAGAAGGAGACAATTCGGGACTGACTCATGATTCACGGGAGAAGCTTTTGGAAAGGAGGAGCATTCTTTTCCACTATCTGAGTGTGAAAGTGAATAGAATATATGTTTGAGTGCTTGTGTGGAATTGATTTAGTTGATGCGAGAATTTGAGAATTAATAAAGAATGAAAGCTCTCTTGCTCATTAGAATTTCAAACAAGCGGACTATGTGTGACAAAAGCATTTGCGCGACGAGAGCGATGTCCTGACGAGTTGATGTCGTGACTTAGTAAAAATTGAAGGAAGAAGAATTACCAGAGATTCGAATGCGACAAAACACTTATGTCGCAGAATAATTCTTAAAAGAGTGATGTGGTCATGACATCTTAAATGAACACCTTAGGTCGCGACCAGAGGATTACTTGTCCTCGGCGGAGTTGCTCTTGTGCATATTAACTTGATGGTTAATCACGATAAAAGGAAATTGCGGTAGGCGGAGTTCTAATTTTACCTAAATTTAATAACGACACACGAATTTTCAACTTTACATTGGAAGTCACGACAAAGCGAATTTAAATTGAGATAAATGGCCCTTAATAATGATTGAATTTTATTTATTGAGAATATCCTTTCATTATCATCTCCCTCACAGAGCTAGTCCTGACTTTTCATCTTCGTATTCTCTCACGATTTTCAAATCTCGAACCTGGAGCCCGAGAACTTCTTCATCTGAGCCTCTCAGATTCTCTAATGGTGGGCAGAGTCGACCCTTATCCGGTGAGATGAAGTCATCAGGGCATGCTCAACCAGAAGAGGAGGTTCATCTGGAACCTACGGAAGAGGTTCGTCGGGAGCATACAGAGGAGAACATGCCTTCGGAACAACCGGAAGTTCGACCAGTTGCAAGGCGACGAGAAGAAAAGAAGGAGAGCGACAGAATCCAGGAGAGAAAGAAAATAGGTTTATTTAGGATGGAAGCTTATTCCATCACGGAAAAAGCACTATACAGGCAAAGGGATTTGTGGGAAAGGGGATTCGGTCGGCTCGTCTCGGATTCGAAAGTTGATAGAACAAGCGAGGATAGGAGAAATTTTGCAAACATTATAAGGCGGGTATGCGACGATTGTCGGGGAGTCTACACTCGATCTTGTTGGAAGGATAACTCTGTGTTCCATACGGGCCAGAGAACATAAATGCAATATATGGCATGGAGGGCGAAGCATGGAGCAAAATCTGAAGGTTAGCGAGCCAGACCTAACGGGAAGATAGCCGAATGTGATGGAAAGGTGAAATGGGGGAGCGGTCGGCGAAAGAGATTATTAACGGAGATCAGCGGAGACGAAGGTGTGGTTTATTTCTTGGCCGGTTTTGATTCCCCACTAAGCATATTGCACGGAGTGAGAGAAACGAAGCGATTCTCCTCTATGGTATCTTGAAGGGCTTGAGGTAAATGTTGGGGCTATAATTGAGAATTCAATAATGAAGTATCATGAAGGAAACAGAAGAGGCTTGATTCCACACCCAGCAACCATCACCTGGTTATGTTTAAAGGCTGGTGTGAAAGGAAATTGGGCAGAAGAAGAAGAATGCTGATGCTTCACCGTTGACTGGGTGTAAGCAGGGACGAAACCTAAAGAAGGGAGTAATGGGTAGAAGCGAGAATCCGGGGATGAAGAGGAGGAATGCCGAGGCCCGAGAAGAGGACGTGGGATGGTGAAAATCAGAAAAACAAATCGGAGACACGGCGAGTGAATACCCCCCAGGTTTCACAGAGGATGTGGAAAGCGGATGTCAGTCATAGATTTCACCACACCACGGCGATTCTCCGCTGATGAGAGACATAGATTTTAGAGAACTTTGGAGAAAGTTCGAGAGGCCCAAAGGAAATAATGAGATAATGGAATCTTAATTCTTTATGCGAAGAATATGGAAGAAAGAGAGGAGAAATGGAGAATCCAGCAGCAATTTAGAGAGGAAACATATGAGACAGAATTAAAAAGAAGAGATCAGCAGTGGGAGGAGGAACTACAGAGAAGAGAAGAAATGTTTGAAGCAGAATTGATGAGAAAGGAAAAGAAATGGGAAGAAGAAATGTCAAAAAGAGAGGAGCAGTTGGAAAAGATTCTGGAGCATAAAGAAGAAAAATTCAGAAAAGAAATGGAAGAGAGAGATCGAGATCTACTGAAGAAGTTGAAACTCAGTCATGAAGCATTCTACAACAACCAGTTTGATCGAGACTCTCAACTCCTGAAACTTATTAAAGAAAGGGATGCAGAACAAGAAGCAAGGACAAAGGAGCATATCAAAGGGTTTAAGTTCCTTTATATGTCATTGATAAAGGACTTCGAGAAGAAGATGATGGATAGAGATAAAGTGCTAGATGACAATGATGCCTAATAGAAGAAAATTTTAGCCGAAAACTGGACTCGATCAACAACAATTATTAAATTTTTTTGGAAGTCATGACTTCAATGGAGAACAACATGAACAAACTAGAAATGAGATGTAAAGAACTCGAATGACAAGGTGGATCTCACAAATGAATCGGGTCCTCAAGAAAGGTATTTAAAAAGAGAATGCCAAGAGAAAGAAGAGAAGGGAAATGAAATTTCCAGAATTCGACCCCAGCTTCGCTACCCTTAATCTGGATCCCCCAGACATCTTTACCTCTAAACAGAAAAGAAAAAAATAGACCTTTCTATTGATTTGTAGATCCCTCCCTCATTCCCATCCTCGTTTCACGCCATTCTATGAATAAACCAGAAATTGTTTTGATGTGTTTGAATTTAAATCGTGTGCTTTTCTACTTTTGCTTTAATTGTTAGAAGAATAACAAAGAGAATTTAGCTCAGAATAAAAAATACTCGACATATCATACGAGCCACTTAGAGGTGATTGATTAGATAAAAGTATGAAGCAAAAGTACAGTGAAGAATAAGAGCTGAAAGGCATACAATTTAATTGAAGCATAAATTGCGATTTAGTTTGAATTTTGCTGATAAGTCCAGGATAAGGAAGGTTATACAATCACAACAAAACAAATTTTTTGAGTTTGTAGTATTAATTAAAGGAGTCAAGGAACCTGTGGAAATCATCTAAATTCTCATCAACCGATATGAGTCAAGAAAACTCGAAGGTTAGTCACAGCTTAATCCACCTAAATTCTAGAACTTGTTAGATTATCGATCAAGGCGAAATCCTAGGTGATACAACTAACAAGAAATGATACAAAGCATCCCTGAAAGCTCGAGCCATTCTAGCCATCCCTATTCATATGCTAATGCATAAACTTTAGTTCCAGAAATTGAGCCAAAACAAGCCTTATTCCCAAAATAAGCCAATGGAGACACCAACCCATTCCAAAGAATCAATCTTCCAAATAACCTGTGATTACCAAAGAACTCAAAAAGAGAGGAAGAAATAAAGTTTGGGGGAGTGTAAATATTTTTGTAGGAACTCAAAGAAAAAAATACGTAGTGAAAAAGTTAAGAGTAAAAGATCTACACGTAAAATACAAATAAGTTGAAGCTTAAAGGAATAGGGTTTGTCTTATGGCCTCGACTCTCTTGAACAATTAAGTTCTTAGGGGTGTTTCAACACCTAGTACCCTAATGCCATCTGGTATGGGAGTTACTAACCCAAAGTTCGCTAAGAGTGTTAGAAAGCCTAAGAAGAAAAAACAATGCACTATTTATGAATGGCGATGGAAAAAGAAAAATTCTCCAATTTGAATTATGAATGAGAAATGGGAACATTTCCTACATCAGGAAGAAAATCAATGTGGTATCCTGCATGAAGTTCGGGGGAAGCTTTATTCAAGAAACTACAAGGAGAAAAAGGGCAAGATGTGAGTGAAAAGGAAAAAAAGGAGTATCGTAATCTTAACCTTAAAATCCCATCCATCCTACCTACTCAAGCCCCACATTACAAGCCCAAAAGACTGGGATCGATCCCGAAGGTTGTAATAACCTATATTAAGGAGATTAATATGAACAACAAGCCTATGGAATTTGGAAAATCAGGAAAGATCAAAATCTAAGTGAACATCCTCTAAGGATTAATCGACTCATTATGAAATGAGAAAGGAAACCAATTACTTTAGCGTGATCAATCAATCTTACTGCTTATAAACAAATTCAACAATTTCGTTATGTACACCGATTGAGTATAAACTAATCTTTAACTGACTAAGCCGACACAATGCAAGAATGCAATTTCTAGTATTTCAATTAAATTGGTTGCAACCGCAAAACATCGTAAAATGTCCTTTTATTTGAGGACAAACAAATCTTTCTTTTCGCCTCGGGGACAAAATTTAAGTTTTGGGGAGTTTGATGAGCTTAAAGTCATCTATTTTCAGTCCATTTTTCGATTAATTTTTACATAAAAAGACTCCATTTATATGCAGAATTTAATAGAATCTCTACCAATTTCGTAAGTGCAGGAATTCAAAAGAAAGCAAGAATTGCAAAGAAAAGGAGCAGTAATGTGGCCGCAGCGTAACCGGTAGGCGGAGAACAAAGAAGAACGAAGCATAAAGATGAAAGGACCGTATGTCGCGGCTTTGACAAAGAATCAAATGCGTGATTCGTGTTACATCGTTGAAACTCCAATCGCAAATGAAGCTTAATTGAAACAAAGTGAGCCGGAGCGTAAAGAAACTCAAAGTTAAACAACCAGACCAAGAAGAAGAAGACACAATGTCGCTGACGCCCGATGCGCCAGGCGACATCAACACCAGATTAGCAAATACACATCGCTTGTAAGGAGAAAGTCGCCGCGACAACAATTCCACAGAAGACTTGAAGTCGCGACAACATAAGGTCAGCGCGACAACAATCAGGATGACCGGAAGTCGCTGCATAACATTAGCCGCCGCGACATCACCGCAGCGACTGTATGTCGCGACGCCGCAGGGTTATCGCGACGGAGTTTTAATGAGAAGAGGTCGCGACAAGACTGCTTCACGCATGACCAAATCTTCATTTAAGACATGTCGCAACCACAGAGGCTCCTCGCGACAAGGATCGGCGACAAGAACGTATGTTGCGACGAGGCCTCGATGTCGCGACAAGACGGGCCCACGGGGCCGCTTAACTAAAGTCCAAAAGAGAAATGCATCGAATTAGGCCCAACTGTAACCCTATAAATATGCAAACAAGAAAAGAAGAAAGAGGGTCATGGGCGACTGGAAGAGACTGGAATAAGGCCCTCGTATTTTTATTTTTTTTCTTTCTTTTCTTTTTATTTTTCGTTTTCTTTCTTCATTTATTTTAGATTAGATTGGGTTTGTATTTTCATTCCCCATTTGGATTCGAACGTTAATGTAAAGGATTTAGCCGAATGCATCTATATTTCTTAAATATCGTCTATTGTTCGACCTGCATAAATTTTGGGATTTCGAACACCCAACAGCGATTTACGTTGGTTTTCTTGATCAAGAAGCCAATGTATGGCATAATCGGCATCAGGAAACCCAGCTTCCATTGAATTGACGCACATGTCATAAATTATCTTTCCGCACTATTATTTTATACATTACGGCCGAACTTCGATATTAAATCGACTTGCTAGTTTTGCTTTGTTTCTCGGAAGGATCCCAACGTCGCCTCCTATACCCATAACAAGATTTTTCCACTGATTTGCAATCTCCGAGGACACAGAGAAGGCAACTTCAGAGTAAGAACACTAGGAAGGTATATGAACCCGATATTGCCGGGATCTAATGTGCTCAGACACTTAAATCAATACATCCTCTCTCACTTGTAACCGAGAATGAGTCGAGCGAGTTATTAATTTAAGTATGCCGAGAGTTCACTCTAATTCGAATAGTGAATTCATCCCGTATAGTATGATCTAATCAAGGAAAGAGTAAGTTGTTCTAATTTTGAGGCTGGAGGAATCCAAGATGCTGCAAACCTCGCAATGACTAATTTAAGGAGCTCATACAAATTCATGTCAGGTATGAAGTATCGAGAAAGAAAAAATACCTGCAACAAGGCTACCGTGATTTAAAAGTAGTTATCTAACCCACTCTGTGTTCGAGAGAAAAACAAGCATGTGAGATGATGAACTATGGGGTTTAGATCCAAATACACTATCTTATTCCTTTGACTAGTTTTAAAATCAGTTCGTGAAGCAAAAGTTACAACAGTCAGAGGAATTGATTCTCTCACAATAGCCGACATTCAATGTTTTCTTGTAGATAATCGGTTTCAATCTAAATTTGCTATTTACTTCAATATTAAATTCATTTGTTATTCATTCATTTTTCGTTCACTTATTATTTTCGTGCTTTTAAGGCAAAATCCCAATATCATATTATCGCCCAAATAGTAATTAGCTTAAGTAATGGGTAAATTGATTGAAAAAATTTCGAGATCTCTCGTGGGATCAATATCTCGACTTAAATCCAATTTACTACTTGTTCGATCTCGTGCACTTGGTGATAATCGGGATCAAAACCACAAAGAAAAATGGTTTACTCTCTTACGAAATATCTTTAATCAACACTATAGCTAAAGAAACTCACACTAAGTTTAATGGTTTTATTACTAAGGACTGCATAATAACTTTGGGTAATAAGTCATAAATTTGAACAGTGTTTTGATTCATATCAATTCATAGAAGTGGTCAACAAGTTTTATGGCGTAGTTTTTCCAAAGATTAGATAATGGGCCTCTGGTAATCAGGTTATGAACTTCAGAACATACTCGATCCGGCCAACAAGTTTACTGCACCATTGCTGGGGATTAGATAATAGTCCTTGGTGATAACGCTACAATCGGTGTACATCAAATGGTCCAGCTAACAATCGGCAATGTGTCTCAAACGGTGTAATGACTCTAGAACAAACAATAGGTCTCTGGGACTATAGGATCAAGGATATATAAATCCCTAGACCTACCTAGCCTCTACCAACAATCCGTCACATAAGATCCCGAAAAGTTAAACAAAAAATCGTGAAAGGAAATGAGATATACATTTAAGTGCTCGAGTTAACTTACTAATGTACATAAAATTTAAAGATAAATTTGCAAACTCAAGACTAATGTCAAAGGAATAGATGGAGGGCACAATTTAGCCTTAGCCCAAGAACATGAACGTTGATCCATCTCCACAGAAAGGATGCTGGAAGGTGAAGGTCAGATTGAAAGGTAGAGAAAAGACTAGAGTTACCTGTCATGTGATATGTAGCTCCAAAGTCAATGACCCATTCAAAAGATGAAGAAGATACAAGGCATTTATTCGGGTTACCTAACTCCAAGAATAACAAAGAATCTGAGTAGACGGAGATCTCAATGAGTCTCATACAATCGAACTCCGGTTAATTCCACTACTGAACTCGAATCGACCGACGGATGCCCGTAGTAGTCATATGAGCGTAATTGAAATTTTTTGATTTCGATTATGTCGCTTCTTGCACTGGCAGGTCACATGGCCGTAATTTACTAAGAAGTAATAACAAACAACACCTCCGTAACCCGTCCCTCTAAGAAAGTTATCACCGACCACTGCTTCTATTTCATACCTCTCCGACTCCAATGGTCATCCGTGTGGCACATACACGCTACACCGCCGCTGTCTAGGCACAATATGTAAATTTTCAGCAAGAAGAGGATGATACCGCGGGCAATCTCGGCTAAAGGTCTCCTGGAGAGATGATATCTCAAGACTAGACAAAATATGAGCCTTAGCTGAATCATACTTAGAAGGAAGAGAGGCAAGAAATCCCATAACTGCCATCTGTTCTCGTTGACTTTGCTAAACTTTGACATTTGGACTAAAGGGCATAAACATATTAAGCTCTTTATGTATCTTTTTGTAGGCTATAAAATTTTTTGTGAGACTGCTTTCTCGATCGATAGAATTCTTTTACACACATCAAATATACGAGAAACATTCCTCTTTCCGTAAAACATAAACTCCAAAATAATCAATTAGCTCTTTAAAAATTCACAGTTGATTAACGAAAGTCCCGCATCTTAGTTTCGAGAGTAATTTACATCTGATGAATATACGAGCATCCTCCTCCATCCATTGCTCTTTCGAATCATCGGTTGGTGGATCCTTAGTGAGGTGACCGCCCATACGTATGCTCCTGACATATATTCTAATTGTTTTACTCCATTCCAAATAGTTAGGACCAATTAGTTTGTCTTCCATGATTTTGGACATCACCGGGACCACTTCGAGCTTTGGTGTCAGTTTCTTCTCCTCTAAATCACTTATTATGATACCATAAGAAGAAGATCAAGAGCAGAGAGCACTCCCAGAACTCAGATTTTGGAAAATTCAAGCAGAAACCCTAGAAAAAAAGCACTGTTGGACACAAAAAGCACTAAAACTACCATATCCAAGAACCAAACAGTGGAAAACTAAGTGTGTTCAGAGATCTCCGTCTGGGGACTCGGGACGACCTCGGAGTAGAGCCTGAGGTCATAACAAGATCGGCAGCGCCCACACGCGAGGAGCATGGAACTACCCACAACTCGAGAGGACGACAGCTTCACGCGCGCTAACCACCCAATCGGTTTTTTAGCCCGTCTGCTTCACACACAATAACCTCCTATGCCGATTTCCGTGAGGACCACGTCCCCCAGTGAGTGTTTCAAAAGCAAGTCACCCTCCGATCGCCTCTCTGGGACAATAAAATCCTCCAAAATTCTCCAAAAATTCTCAAACTCGAACCCTAGGCCTGAGCACTACGAGAAACAACCAAGAGAGAATTGGAGGAAAGAATTCCTTGCGGGTTTTTTTTCATTGAATTAACATGTGTATATATACAGGAGGGATAGTCACTATTTCCTAATTTGTTTACAACTCTACATGTTAGGATTCCTAACGAGTTACAACTCTGTGTTAAGTTTCCTAACTAGTTACAACTCTACTTGTTAACACACTCCAAGCATTTGTTAATTTTCAAGAATTATTTTTAGTTTAATTGTAGCTTACTTTAAAGCTAATCATCAATCCCAATCAATACATCATTTAATAGTAAAATTCTTTAGTAGCTAGGTATTTAATCCTCATTTAAACCAATTTTTCCTTATGGGTTCGACATCGAGGTTTTTAATTTGAAAGCCATTATATTACTCAGATCTTATTTAATTTCATGATGGAAGTGATTTACTCAAAATTTTATATATACGCAAAACAACCGAATAAGTTTTTAGCTTATGGTTTGGGAAAGCGCTTATTAAGTGGAATAGATTAATATTCCAGCAAAAGAGACATTTGCTAATTTGAGCATAAATCTTTTTCATTTGTGAATATTTCTCTTATTTTTGTTTTTCTTTATAGTTAGTTTATTCATTTTTGTTTTGGAGATGTGTTTTGTGATTTTAGGTACTTCAATAATCAACCATGTGGAAGGTCTATCAATCGGCGGTACCTTTCACTCAACAAGCCGCTCTCACCCATCAACTTCAAAGGGAGCCAACACTAGGAGAAATAGCATTTATGCAACCAATACACTCTATTAGTGCTACTCTCATAGACCAACTCGCCCACCAACTTCAAAGGGAGCTAACACTAGGAGAAATAACATTTATGCTAGGAAAAGGCTCTACTAGTCCTTAAATCTACCAAGTTGAAGAGTTTGAAAGTAAGAAAGAGCCCGGAAAAGAGGAACGATGAAATCAAGAAGATAATCTTTAAAATAAATTTTCGGGAGATGTGTGCATGAGGAGTCAAGATGCAAATAAGGCCTAGTGCCCTCGCTAATTGAGGAGCATATGTGTGATTTCACCAAAAGAAGCTGGGAGAAGTCAATATGTGTTTCTATAGTAGATTGATGTGAGAAACCGATTGATAGTAAAGAGATGGATGAAATCACCGTATGGTAAGAGGTTGAAAAGCAATACTTTAGGACAAATGCTTAAATCATTTGAAGCAATAGCTAAACAACTACATGAGTGCTTAGGGAGGGATGGAAGAAAAGAGCATCAGTCCACTCGGGAAGGATGAAGGCAAAATGACCATCCAATTCCTGTTTTATGAGTCTAGGTGACTCTAAAACTAGGCAACTTCTGGGGCAAAACTCCAAGATTTGTAAGAATCCCTTTCTTCCATTTATTTTCTTACTTTTTTTCACTTCCTTTTAGTTTCATTTTGTTATTTTTGGGGATTCCTGTTTTGTTTTGTTTTGTTTTGTTTGATGTGTTTGTTAAGTGTTTCAAGTTTACTCAATGAGACAAAGTCGAGGTAAATTTATTTGAAACCGAGTTTTTAGGGTGGACTAAAAAGATGATATTTTTCGAAAAGAGAGAGCCATAGTTTTAAATTGACACCAATGAATTAAGTGTAAAGTTGGGAAACAAAAGAGAGCCTTAGTTTGGAAGTACTTTTTTTTTTTTTTGGTTATGATTATAATTGAACATGATTCAGCTCGCGGTGCGGTTGCTTTTTCGCTAGCGAACCACTTGTCAGGGTTTTGCGAACCCCAATTAGTTCGCTGGCTGCAAAGAAAGCCTTCCCGTAGCGAAGAATTCCTTCGCCGAGGCGAAGCCCTACCCAAGCTTTAGTACATGCCTTTGGTTCATAGCATGCTCTTTGGTTGCGAGCGAAAAGGCGCTACTAGGTGAACCCAACAAAATTTACAACATGCTCTCGGGTTCGCGGGCCAAAGATCCCTTACTGAGCAGCTCCCATCAGACCTTTGGCATGCCCTCGGGTTTCTTAGAAATGATGCCTTTGGGCGAACCCACTCATAGCTTGTTCAACTTTTGAGTGCTTCATGGCGCGAAGACCTCTGCCTAGGTGAAGGCAAGGTCTGAGCTTTATAAATGAATGAAAGGTCATTTTTCACTTCATCGATTTGACCCTCTCTTCCCTCCAAAAACTACTGGTGTTCCAAACGACCTCTCTCTTTCTTAATGGCCCCAAAATCGGTCGGAGAAAGGAGCTAGGAAATCGGGTCAGTTGCATGTGCCTCCACCTCTCCCGACCATCCGAAATTCATCACGAGTACGAAATGTTGTACCCACGAGTCTCTTTACAACGGGACTTTCGTTATAGGCGTGGCATTGACTCAATGTATGTTCAGCTTTATGATTGAAAGGGTGGACCAAATTTTGTGAGGCATCTCACAGGGATAGCTCGATTGTTGAAGAATTTCCTCGACTTGGGGTCGGATTAGTTCACATGGTACATGTTCGAGTAAGGTCGATTTTAGTCTTGTTGTGATAAGCAGTGTATAGCACGGTGGATGATAGCGGCGCTACGGGCATTATTTCATAACTGACTACCGAATGATTATGTTTCTTCTGAGGGGCGAAGTTAACGTGACGCCATCCCTCACATCCAGGTGATGGTATTCACTGATGAAGGCCTTAAAGCGGGTCAGGGTTTAGTATATTTCTGTGCCTCACAGCGGCCTTCATTTATCCCACTTGTGACGAGACGAGGCGATCACGCTGCATCGATTATTCGGGCATTAAATTTGGCGTCATTGTGTCATTGAGAGGATGTACGAATCTACGAGCGTTATGGGAGCCCTTATCCATCCTTCTCACGATCACCCGGTGTCGCATAGTTGAGGTGCGTGCTGGTGGAAGGAGAAATCCGCGCCGAGCTCCCATTGTCACTTCAGGTGAAGGATAGACCGCAAGATGACATGGAGGAAGATGAAGAGAGAATACAGCGGCGTGACAATAAAGCGAGTCGGGGCGGCCGAAGAAGACCTTTGAAACCGATCTTCGAAACGCTGCGAGAGAAAGTGCTTCTAGACTCTCGGCTTGTCGAGATCTGTGTATGTGGCAGCGAATCGAGTTGGTGCGTGGGCGCAATATGGATTCACCTCGCGCGGCGATGCGGTTACCCTGAATCGAGCATCGCCATTAGTTTGCCCACCTCCGCCAACCTCCATCTCCATTCCGATTCCCACTGCCCGCTCCCATTGTACTGAGATGTTGACCTCCGGGATGGCGGTTTTGGCGGGATCTCCCGGAATGGTGAGGAGTTCCTTTCACTTCTTTATTTGCATTACTGCCCGAGATAGTGTAATTACGAGTTTAGGGTGTTTTGTGCCTTTTTTACTACAGTGAATTAACGATTGGTGCACATGCACACATTATTTGATTATTTTAAGTAATTTGGATGTTTTATTTTGGATATTATTTGCTCTATTTAGTTTTAGATAATTGGGATGTTTGATTAGTTTTATAATATTTTGGCGTGTTTGATTAGTTAGTTTTTAATTGCATTTTTAGGAATTAGTTGATTCATGTGGTTATTTTCTTTTTGAAAGATATTTGATCATTATTGCATATCTTTTCTATGATGAATTTGGGTGAAATTTTGGGTAAAAATCAATTCCTAAGGAGATCTTTGTTGTCACTCTAAGAGCCATGAACTTTAGGTGTAGATTTCATCCTCTAGCATACAGCATGTAACACCCAAAAATACCACAAATTTTCTATAATAATTGTATTATATATTAGAATTATAAATTAGGCAAACAGGTTTTAAAGGAGAAAGCGATAAATTGTTAAAAAATTGAAATGTGAAATGAATATGTGAGCATATGATTAAAATTATTATATATCTTTAGAAACGAATCGATTGAACAGGAAATAAACTAGTGAAAAATGGAAGAATTTGGAAATGTGTAAATATTGAGGACTGGGAGCACACAATGAGAATGAGCTTAAATGCCAAGTGAATTAAATGATAAATGAAAGTGAAATGAAGAGTTAAATCAAAAATAGAAATGAGATTTAATGAAAAGGCAAACATGACCTTAGAGTGAAAAACATGACTTAAGGCATTTTGTAGTCATAGAATGCTCATTTGAGCAAAACCGTTTTTAAGAAGAGAATGAGAGGAGAAAGCTAGGGTTTTGCAAGAAGAAGTGATTTTGGTGTGATTTCTTCCCATTCATTGCTTCTAAATGATCAAGCATCTTGGGTGAAGAAGATTCAAAGGGATTTAAAGGTAAGAACCAAACCCTAGATTTCTTTAAATGATGTTTGGGTTAGAAAAACCCTAATCCATCCATGGGTTTTGCTCATGGTTAGTTTAGGAAGTATTAAGATATTGTGGGAATGTTTAAAAGTGTTGAATTGTTTGAGTTTTTGAGGATTTTGGAGAAAAATCGCAAAATGGGAAAACAAGAGAAAATCACCAGGCAAACCTACGGGCCCTTTAGCACTTGACCCAGAGGGCACCCCTCATATGGCGTAGCCCTCTGTGCATGTGAAGGTGCTCTCGCCTGTGGTAGGAGGGCAAAATACCCGATTCGCTCTTGTATCTTCTTCTGTAGGCGTAGACCTTGTTCTGAAGAGCAAATTCCGGATTTTTGTTCCGAAAGTCTCATATTCGTACACCAATAGTTTAAGGACCATAATAAATGATTAATGGGGGGTTCAAATAAGGATAAAACTAAATGAAAAACATACCGTACCTCACCGCCGAAGCGAAGTGTTTGGACAAACTTAGTGTCTTAATCTAAGACCGTTAACGAAAATTAATCATAATTCACAAAAAAAAATTGTATAATAATTGATTATCCTTTAAAAAGTGGCGCGTGATTGTTATTATTTAGGGACACTAACCTAGAATGAATTGAAGGGGGAGAAGCGAGCCAACTGACTTGGTTGTTCAGCGACCCTCTATCCTTATTTCAAGTGTTTTGGTAGTTTACCAAATAAATATGAAATGATTATATGGAATAGTATATCTTTGTAAAATGATACGAAAGTGCATATGGATTGAAAATGTGATAATTGAAATGTTGGCGATTAATTGCATGTAGTGATTAATGTCGAATTGGCAAAAAACAATTAGTAAATTTTGACATCTTGAATTAAATCTGAGCGACTGACATGGGATTCTGGCCCGGAAGTCGAGTCATGAAGCGACTTCAGTATCCGATGTCAGCGGCGGGATGCGCGATTAGCGTCGAGTCTTGATGATATGGCATTTAAATACCACATGTCGAGTGCCTTACGTCGGCGTCGACATGATGGGAGGCGAAATTGTGAAATGTGTGGCACATTCAGAGATGATAAAAGGGCGGATTCACTTAGAGCGGCATCCGTCATGAATGTAAATTGTATAGACAAAGCGAAATAACGAACTTGATGAGTGTAAATGAGATTTGTAAACTAAACACATCTTTATGAGTGTATGTTTGAATCTCACGAATTGAATGGTTGAATGTTTTGTTGTATGTGAAAATGCATATTCGATATGATCAATGATTTGTAAAGTGAAAGCATGAGAAAATGAATAAGCATGAGTATAGTTTGATATAAAAGGCATGATTTTATGATAAATGCATGTATTAAGTGAAAATTGGAATATAAGCGTATGGGAACCACTAAACATGAAATGTTTGGCGATATAGTTTTTATCTGTCTTGCGGGTTTTTCAAATGCAGGAAAGAAGCGAAATCAGCGCGAGTCATAGAGAGAGTGCGGTGTTTAAGTATATACCTCGTTATTTGCATATCATATCTTTTGAACATGTGATATTTTGTGAACAAAAGAGTTGAACTCTGAACTAATGTTTTGTATATCTGTTTTTTAACCAAAAGACGATATCATTTGTGGCAAAATTTGTATAAGGTAAATGTTTATGGGTCATTTGAAAATGGCGTATTGAAAACCCTTAAAACAAAATGACATAAATAAATGCTGATAAGATAAATGAAAACGTTTTTGAGTGGCAAGACTCAGGTTAGAATACATCGTCGGGTGGGGTGAGATTAGGTCATGACATTTTGAAAAGAAAATTTAATAAAAGTAAATAAAAGGAACTTAGCAAGGCATCCTCGGGTTTGGTTGAATATGGCCAAGGTTGGGCCAAGGCAAGAATTAACTGACAATTAAATGAAAATCACGCTAATTACGCAACCACATACATACAACCCTCGGCAGTCTAGGTCCGCAAAATCATTTGAAAACCCATAAAGTGACCACGATGTCAGCGGCCGATACAGGGAGAATTAGCCACTCCTGCGGCTTTAAAACCCGACATTTCATCTTTAAACAAATAATACGGAAAGATTAAGATGAGAGTAGAGATTTAGGAATACAAAACAAAGATCTTAATGAAAATCGTCAGCTGGCTCCTTTGAGGAATCACAGCGACTAGATCTTCCAGTCGGGTTCCAAACCCTGACTAAAAAATCAAGTAAAACTATAAACCTAAAGAAACTAAACCTAGAGAAAACAGCAAAAATGGGAGTGTATTAAAGCACCATATATCTTAGCTATTACAAGTATAGTATATACCCTTGGGAAATGGGTGATGATTGGGCTAAAAATAGGAATATTTTTGTCCCGACGTGTTCTTCGCCTTGGTGAAGGCGGTGTGCCTGTTGGCGCGTGCGCTTCATGCTCAGCGGCCCCGAAGCGCTGTTTGAAGCGAAGGTTAGGTTAAGCCTTGGCGGGCATGAAGGTGGTCGTAGTGGCATTACTCCTTTCTTGGAAATGAGTTGTCTTCGCCAGGCGAACCCCTTCGGCCTGAGGCAAAGGTTGACCTGCCTGAATCCAAGGCTGCGGTTTTGCATTCCTTCAGCCCGGGCAGGGCTTCTCCTACGCCGGGCGATGCTGTTCATGCGCTTATGGCGAAGTAGTGCCTTTGAGCACAACTTCACCTTCATGTCTTTTAACCCTTTTCTTTGCTTTACAGTTTTTCAACAACATCTACAAAGCATACGAATGAGATATTGGTGTAATATTTATGAATAGGATGTGAATCTAGCTTTTGAGTTGCAATACATGAAAACATGCTTTCCAAATGTAGCATGATTCACACCTAACAGTGAGTGGTTCACAATTCTTGGCACAACGCTTACGTTATACATTAATTGCGGCATAGCGACACATCAAGTAGTGAATAATGGAATGTGTGTCGTTTTATATACGATCTTGAGATTACTTGTTCAACCACGTCTTCACGAGTAATTGAGATGATAGCGTCTTTCGAACTACGCAGGCCACATGCACTAAAGTGACTGAGATGTTAGCCCCGAGCTTCACCGTCACATTATCTACGAGATCTTTGTTGAGTTTGAATATTCATGTTATTATAGTGGGATGCAGCATATCCCATTCAACTACCATAAGATCTGCTTTTCGCCAACTGGCGTACAGTAAGTTCTGTGAGGGGATCGAATTGTTCCATATATGACCAGCCGCGCTGCTCCTAAGGTAATCTTCACTGCTCTGCTCTAGGGGAGGAAGTTATTTTCATAGTAGTACTGGAGACCAAGACCAAACAAAACTCTCTGATGATCGACATTCTGTAGATTGAAGACATCTTCATCTGGTGTGACGACGCTATCTTCATCCGATCTATCATCCATTTGTTCTAGAACGCTGCTTCGTGAATCGTTGATGGTTGCTCTGATCTTCATAAAAATTAGATTTGGTTTGTTTGGATGTCGAGAAAAAAGACTCAGCAGTTGCGCTCTGTTCCATGAGAAAAATCATAATCGGAAATGGGTTTCGTTTTGAGAAAGAAAAAACAGAGATGGGTTTCGTTCCTTCTTTTATTCAATACTCACAAAAAACAACCACCGACTTCTTTTAAAGAGAAAAAAAAAACACAAACAAAAAGAACATCAAAGGCCACGTGGCCAATACAAAGGAAAATGAGAAAAGAAAAATAAAGGGATGTTTGGATAAAAAACGGACTATAGTTCCATTAAGACTCCTTTGCAACATTCTGATTCTGGCTTTTGTCTCTAAAATCGCTTTGTTCACCCTTCTTTGCAGTCCTTAATGCTCCATTTCTTCAATTTTCTAGGGTTCTGGCTTTGACTAGAGAGCTCCAAAGCGTACAATGACTGATTTCCGCTTGATTGTCTCTTACAATTTGAGAATGGGAAGAATTGGCCTTGGCAAATCTCATATTACAGAAATATTGATCAAAGGTATTTTGATCAAAGTGTCACTCCGCCAATTCACAATTAGGTAATTCTTTTGCTCATCAACTTTTCTTTTTATGTTACAATTCATTTACTACTCCTTTTTATTTGATTTAAGATTTTTTTTTTTTCTTAAAGATTCAAACCCAGAAATAAATATTGAACACATTTTCCTGCTCTATTTTGATTTGACAGTTTGCGTAAATTAAATCAATCATTTATAACTATTGAAAAATTAAGAAAAAATAAAATAAAAATATTGATATTTTGTTGTTTTTGTTTTTGTTTTTGTTTTTGTTATGTTCTGTTTTTCATGATCTTTGTTTATTTCTTATACAAAGGGCACAGAATTGTGATTGGGTCGTGGATATTGAGTATTTTATTTTAATTTCAAAGTTTTTGATTTGAATTTGGGGTTTTAAAGTTTTTATATTGGCTGATTGTTAAATTATGTGAAAAGGTTACAATTTTTCATCTGATTTGATACTAATTTCTATTATTTTGAGTTTTGATTATTGGAAAATTATGGTTTTATTTTGGAGGAAGTTTGTTGGTGTTGTCTTGGATTTCAATTTACCCAAATTTCAGTTTTTTTTTTTGCAGAAAAGGATTTCACTAAGAACTGAAAATCCATAGATGAACCCTGCAGTACCTTCCCTGTTAGTCTGCATCCTTGTCTTCCAATATTCTTGTACATTATGTAATCCAATTTTAGGATCAACTGGTTTTAAATAGATATTTTATTGGTGAACAATCTTAACCTTGGTGGCAATGATGATCATTGTTACGGTTTGCTTATGACATTTGTGTATATAGATCAACTTCCATGTAAAAGAAGAAAATAGTGTTCCTTGTTTTGTAGGGTTTACTTCTGCACTTGCTGTTCCCCCCCACCCCAGACCATTATTTGTTCATTGCTCTTCATCAAGGTTTTCTTTTGAATTTCTATGATATTCTTATGAGTTCCAAGGGTGTGCAAGTACAATGTACGAACATGTGCAGTTGTAACCCCAAGTTTCACTTGTGTTGTGTGCATATGAAAGAAGAGGAATGAATAGATCACTGGGAAGGGTTCTCTTCATTACATTGTAGATATGTGCATGAAGAAGATAACGACTTTTAGGGTAAATTATAGGGACTTTCTCTTGTAGTTTGGGATGAAATGAGCAACCACTTTTGTTCCTATTGTTTCTTTTTCTGGATAATGCTTTACACTCAATTCATTTATGTCACTTTCATTCTTCCCGTGGTTCAGTTCTTCCAATAACTTTTGGAATCAACGCATTCTGTAAGATCATCTTGTCTTGGACAAAGAATTTTTACCTTGAATTTACTATGTTTTGTCCCTGAATGAATATAAATGCATGGAGAGTAATTCTGTCACAAATATTGATGACAACATGAGATTCTTCTATTGCAAAATATTATAGTCAATGAGGGATTCCTACCTATATGCAAAATCAATAAGCTGTTCTTTTGGCAGGCAAGCAATTGGGATTTGAACTTATTGAAACACTTATTGTGCTTCAACTGTTCATGCAGACATTAAGGATTGTGCTAATGAATAAAATATTTCTACAATTTTCTTTATTGACATGATTTTGTTGTTGTCATAGTGCTTTTTAGTTGTATTTTGGAGAACAGAATTCTGGTGTGTACCCAAAGTATTAGATTAACTTCATACTTCTTTCTTTCTCCTATCAGCTAGTTCAAATGGTTAAAAAATCTTGCTAATCAGATTGATTTGTGAATTAAGTTAACCGAGTCCTTTTTATCTACTGGGATTGTCACATGAACGAGTGAGTGTCCAAGATATTATTATGCTGATAACATCTCTTTCCTTAATTGAACAGGGTGCAGGACCTAGTACAAGAAGAACATGGAAGATGTCCTAACAGAGAGATGCCCTACCTTCGGGAGGTTTTCTAAAGAAGATCTTAACAACTTTACTCCTCCATCACCCCCTCTTCCATCTCCCTTCCTCTTGTTTTCAAGTCTTAACAAGCCCCTTCGCTCCTCCCTTCTCATCATTGCCCTATCTTCTCCTTCTCTCTCTGTGTTAAACCATGTTGCCACAAAAACCCTAATTGGGACCCTAATTCTCCCTGACATTCCCTTGTCTGGAAACTCTATTGAACCTTCTCTCAGAGACAAATCCTGCAATATATATACCCTGAATGATGCTGATAAATCAGTTATCCTTGTCTCTGTTCAGTATTCTGTCAGTGCAGAAAGATCTCATGCTGTTGCAAAGTTGCTGATTAGTGAGCAAATTATTCCTGAGAAGGTTTTGATCTTGGATTCAGTTCAAAGCCGGAACTTCCGTGGCAAGCTCTCGCCAGATGAGACATTTGCCTTCAAGCTGGAGACATCAACAGAAAGAAAAGGGCACAGTGATGGTTCCAGCAGTTCACCACTGTTGAAGGGTTTGGAGTATTTCCCATCAGGAAGCATGGTAGATGGCTTGGCTGCTGCTCTCTCAGTCGATGCCAGATGAGGAACATCAAAGGAACTCTATGTGTTTCATGGCCAGAGTTTGGTGGTTCTGGGTTGCCAATGGTTAAATCTATACTAAAAGAGATCTTGCCTAGCTTGGAATTGGGAATGAACAGTGATGGCGAGGATGAATATTTTAAGTTGGGCCAGATCAATGATAATCCTTTTGACTCTGAATTGTATACCTGATGAGCCGCTTTCAAGATTCTAACTTTTCTCACTTCAAAGGTTTTCTTCATTCTAATTTTGTAGTTTTGAGGCTGTTCTTTATTTTATAAATTTTCTAGAGGCTGTGACCAAGGATTTATCAGGCTGTCTATTTTTTTGTGTTAAGGATGTAGAGATCTTAAAGAGATTGAAAATTCATGTTTCTGTTAGTTCTGCTATGTTTCTTCCCTGTTCTCTGGCAATTGGTGTTGAGAGGTTACAGCCAGTCGCTATTCCTATTGAAAACGAGGTTACATCCAGAAACCATGTTAGATCTTTTGTTTCAAGTATACCTGTTTTAGATCAAATAAATTATACTTTTGTTTGACCTTGAGAATGCCTCAACACTAGTGCATCTTTCTTCCCCCGGAGGTAAGCCATCGGCCTAGTGATCTCCCCCAGTCTACCAAAAGCACATCCACAATTTTATTTCCAACCTGAACAGTATCACTTAGGGATGTCTGCTGAAGCTATGTTTGACAACGTCCCCACACTTAGGTTCAGCCAGCCACATGTTCTCAAATTGGAAGCGTTGTCTCCTCTGCTGTTGACGAGGGTTAAGGAAAATTGGAAGGTGATCTGATGAAGAAGCTTCGAAAAATTTTAAAGTACCAAGCCTGTGAAACCATGGCCCTGTCTAGCCGCTCCACTGCCCAATCTAAAGTACCACCTGATTTTTCCCATGTATAGGGATACCCTCGCATACCGAAATCCTGTAACCCGCTATCTTCTATCGCCTCACGAAAACCCCGAAGCAGGCCATCGGGGTGGCATAAACGTCCTCGTTTTTCAATTTGGAGAAGGAGATCATTATAATCTCCTATGAAATACCAAGGAAGAGAGGAGCTTTGAATCCCTTCTCCGGTGTCTCTCTGGGAATCCGTAATTTCCTGTAAGCCTCCAAGTTCCCATCCCTTCTAGATTTACCACTAAGTCGATATGATTTTGAGATGATCCAAGCACATTAGCCCAATGTTTGTCCTTCCAGAGTAAGACCCTCACTATGACCCAAGTTGTCAACCACAAAGCAACCATCGAATCCCAACTTCCTACGTATTACTTCCATCTTCTCACCGTCCAATAAAGTCCCCATCAAAAACAAAAATTGCGGCCTCTTAGTGTGGATGAGGTCCACGAGCACTTGAACTGTGCGTGGATTGCCAAGCCCACGACAATTCCAACTTATGCACGTCATGTCTCTTGGTGGTTTGGGATCCAAAGCTCACCTCGTTCACGTTTTGTGGCAGCTTGTTCATGGAGATTTTTTGGCTGGAAAGTTTGGATCTCAAGCAGCTCTTCTACCCGTTTCCTTTTTTTTTTCTATCAACATCACGCTGACCTCCGTGATATCCATATCAGTTACAGATTTGCCACTAAAGAACTCCCCAACATAAATAACATCCGTATTTTTTATTTTCCATTATCCCATCCATTATTTCCATAAATTTCAGGCATTACCTCCGTGGCGGTTACAGGTACGAATTGTTATTTCCACATTAAAATTAAGTCGCTACTTCACTAACTCAATTTAGCCACCAAGTAATACACAATATCTTTAAATCGTTATAAATATATTTACCTCGATTTAGCAGAATTATAATAAATATAATTTATTATAGCATTCAAGTATTTATAATAAATATAATTTATTATAAAGAATCTAAGTATTCAATTTACACGTCTTTGAATGGTTTTTGAACGTATTCTTGGCCCCTCTTTCCTATCAATGTTTATATATGTAAACCCCTTCATATGTTAGAGCACTCTTCTATCAATTACGTAAAACAATTATGTGTATCAAAGTTTGATAAGGAGAAGAAGAGATCAAGGATTTAAGATCTATAAACCGAAGGGAAATCTTTGGTTGCAGTTGCTTTCTAAACTGTGATGTAATCTATATGCTTTTATTTTATTATTATTTTATTTTATTATCGAGATGAATTTGAATTCGATGATCCGAAATATTGTGTGTTAATTTTCAGACATTAGTGTCAACAATTGGTATCGTGAGCAAGCATTGAATTTAAATATTCAGAATCATTGTTTTATAAAGATTAAATTTTGATATTTATCTTCAATTGATTCATCTCACTAAAATGAATAAAAAAACTTTAATTAAACAAAATAAATACCAGCTTCAACGCGTATAAGGAAGATTTGTTATTTTTCCTTGCAACATTGACTGATCAATGCCTATGAGACGCTATTACACACCGGCAGACGCCACCGCTTACATTGTCAAGGCCATTACTACCGCTTTCAAGCACGTTTCGCATAATTCGCATTAGAAGCTTTCCAATAAAGGAGAAATATAGAATCACAAAGATTGGTTAGCCGATTGTCATTATCACTTATTTGAATATGAAACTCAAATTTCTTTAAGATGTCCATATATCCAAAGGATTTGAACTCTTTGTGAAACATTTTATGAATAAATACTTCTTTGATTTTATTATGATTGATTATTGAATCGATGATTAAAGATACTATTTCTATTTTAACTCAAATAAAAGAATTAATTTCATCTTGTGAAATTTTATTCAATGATAATTTATAAATATATAAGGTTAACTAATTTAGATAGTTGTCAAAGTAATCCTAAATTAGTGGAGCCTTACATTTATTGAATTGCATAAAAGGAACAAAGGGAGACTTATAAAATTCTTTAATAATTCTCTTTATAATTAAGAGAATGAGACTAACCCAAAGGAGAGTCAATTTCTGCTAATTATTAATTAATGGTTTTATTTTGTGTTGCTTAGAAAGGTAAAATGGTTACCCAAAGGTAACATATAAATGACACAAAATAGTAAGGTGTTTTAAGCTCCCTCCAAGTGAACACTGGATATGTTAAAATTCACCCAAAGGAGAATTTTAATGATATCAATAGTTCATTGTTATTTATTTTATACTTGAGGCCTTATTGTGAGCATTGTTATATTTTGTACATTCCCACTTCATTACACTCTCTTGCATTTGGAATGACTGTTTTTGATGGGTCGAACTTTTCTGATTGGTATGAAAGGGTTCAATTCTCACTAGGCGTATTCCGGAGCAAGTGGAACAATCAAAAGCCTGGGCAAAATCCAACATACTCATTATGATGTTTATGAGAATGACTATTGCCAATAATATCAAGACCTCTCTCCCTCAAACCGAGTTTGCCCCTAATTTCGAAATCATGGAGGAGCGCTTCAAACGCGCCGATAAGTCCCTTGCGGTGCACATTGATGGTTGAATTGACCACTATGAAATATGATGGTGAAAGGTATTCAAGAACATATTTTAAACACGACCGAAAAGTGCCGTGCCTTGCGCACCAGTGCATGGGGTATGGCTGAGTCCTTCTTGGTATAGTTTTGCTCCCCAACTCACTTCCACTGGGCGCTTGCTCCATTCAAAATCCACTATAATACTAATAGGGATCAGTGGAACTTGAATGAGCTCACCAGTAAAAGTATACAAGAGGAAGTGAGATTAAGACAAGAAGGACATAATTCGCTTCTCATTGTGAACTCATGGAGTCGAAGAATAAAGGGAAATTCAAAAGGGAAAGAACTTTCCAACTAAGAAAAGTGGACCCGGGGAAGGTAGCCGCAGTCATGATGGAAAATTCAAGAAGTTGCACAGGTAAGAAAGGGCATGTGAAGAAGGATCCAGATCGCGCAAGACTCGTTCAAAAGAGAGGTATAAATCTTTCTTTTGTATGTTATGAATCCAATCTTGCTGGAAGTTCCTTCAAATACTTTGATTGATCTTCCTGAGCCACAACTCATGTGACTAATTTAATGCAGATTCCTTACAACCAGAAACCAAAGGAAAGTGAAAAGTCTTCTTATATGGGAAACCGTCTCAAAGCTGTGAGTGATAGTTGTCGGGTACCTATCGCTTACTATTAGAGACTAGTCATCGAGATTGACCTTTTAAACACTTTTTATGTACCTTCTATCTCTAGGGAATTTAGTCTTTGTCCAAATTAGATGCTACCTGACATTCGTTTCTATCTCGCTCCGACAATTAAGTCTTTCGATGTTAAATTCTCGTTGGCGTTTGGTTCCTGTATTTTATGTGATGGTTTATATAAATTTCCCCTAATCATGAATTTGCACGTTTTTAATAACCCTACATTCAAATGTTGGTTCAAAACGTGGCTTAATTAATGAAAATTCTTCAATCTTATGGTACGTAAGACTATGGCACATCTCTGTGTGGAAAGAATAGAGAAGTTAGTGAAGGAAGGAATTTTACAAAATCTTGACTTCACTGATTTTCATGTATGCGTGGATTGCATAAAGGGAAAGCAAACTAAACATACAAAGAAAGGTGCCACAAGAAGTAATGAGCTCCTTGAGATAATTCATACAGATATTTGTGGACCACTCTCTGTTCCATGTTTTACAGGAGAGAAATATTTTATCACCTTTATATATGATCTATCTCGTTATGGTTATGTTTATCTAATGCATGAAAAGTCTCAAGCCATTGGATATCTTTTAGATGTTCATAATGTAGGTCGAGATAATTAGATAAAAGATTAAAATTGTGAGATCAGATCGAGGCGTGTGAATATTATAGGCGTATATGATGAATCAAGACAAAATCCTGGTGCTTTTGCCAAATTCCTTGAAAAGCATGGCATTCGTGCTCAGTACACAATGCCTGGTACGCCACAGCAGAATGGTGTTGTTGAAAGGCGTAATCACACATTAATGGAAATGGTTAGGAGTATGATGAGTTACTCTTCTGTACCTATTTCATTGTGGGGTGAAGCCTTAAAAACAGCAATGTATATCTTGAACAGAGCTCCTAGTAAGGCAGTTCCAATAACTCCTTTCGAGTTATGGACTGGTAGGAAACCTAGATTGAGACATATACATATATGGGGTTGTCCAATGGAGGCAAGAATCTATAACCCACATGAGAAAAAGCTTGATTCAAGAACGATATCTGGATATTTCATTAGCTATCCGGATAAATCAAAAGGGTATAGATTTTATTGTCCTAACCTACAAAGGTGAGAATAGTTGAAACCCAGAATGCCATTCTTAGAGAATGGTGAAATTGGTGGGAGTAAATTTAACCAAGAAAGGTAGATGTTGAAGAGATAAGAGTGGATATCCCACCCAATTCTTTTACCTCAAGAAATTATCGCCCTCAACCCAGCTCAACAAGTCGAGGAAAATGAGCAACATAATAGAGATGGTTCATTACAACCAGAAAATATTGCCATTGAAAATAAGCCGAGCCACCATTAACCTGCACCTTTGATGTAGATCTCAAAGAGAAAGGAGACCAGCCATTACGTATGATTATGTGGTGCATTACAAATTTGATTTTGATATCGGATAAGGAAGGATCCCAAGCTGGCCACAAGCCATGGAAAGGTGATGATTTTAGAAATGGATGGAAGCTACAGAATGAAGAGTTGAAATCTATACCATAATCTCCAAGTAAGGTCCTGATCTCATCGAATTGCCTAATAGTTGTAAACCCGTCGGCTGTAAATGGGTCTTTAAGACAAAGCGCGACGCTAAAGGCAATATCGAACGATTTAAGGCCAGACTTGTGGCCAAAGGTTTCACTCAAAAGGAAGGTATCGACATAAAGATATTAGCCTTCTCTCCAGCTTCAAGAAAGATTCTTAGAATCATCACATGCGGCACTTGTAGCTCATTTTGATTTGCAGTTACATCAAATGGATGTGAAAACCGTATTCTTAAATGGGAATTTGATGAAGATATCTACATGGGAACAACCCGAAGGGTTCACAAAGAAAGGAAAATGAACACCTAGCTCATAGATTAAAGAAATCCATTTACTGCCTTAAACAAGCTTCCAGACAATGGTATATTAAGTTTAATAATACCATTACATCTTCGGATTTAAAGAGAACATTGTTGATCGCTGCATATATCCTAAAGTTGGGAGCAAAGTTTATATTTTTGATACCGTATGTGGATGATTTTGTCATAGCGCTGATCTTGGTTTATTAGGTGAAACCAAGGAATATCTCTCTAAAACTTTCATATGGTTGATATGGGTGAGGCAAACTTAGCATTGGCATCGAGATCTTTAAAGGATCGATCTCAGGAGTGCCAGTTTATCCTCTAAAAATGATATATTGATCTGGGTTTTTAGAGATTTAATATGCAAATATGTTCATCCGTATTGCACCTATATTTAAAGGTGACAAATTGCTAAATGCAAGGCCCAAGGAATAACATGGAAAGGGAGCAAATGAAGAAAATCTTTATGCATCAGTCGTGGAGTTTGATGGCACGCCAAACATACACAAGACTGTATATCACTTTGGTCGTAGTATGTAAGGAAGATACCAAAGTGATCCAGGATTCAAACATTGGAAAGCTGCAAAGAAAGTGATGAGGTACTTACAAGGGACAAAGGATTATATGCTCACATTTAAAAGATCTGAACAATTGTGAGGTCATTGCTACTCTGATTCTCGATTATGGTGGTTGTCTCTGATACTTTAAAGTCAACTCGTGGATTTGTTTTTATGCTAGCAAATGGGGCAATCTCGTGGAAGAGTGAAAAACAATCCATTACGCTTTCATCCACGATGGAGGCCGAGTTTGCTGTTTGCCTTGAAGCTCAAGTCATGCTTTTATGGTTGGCGGAATTTTGTCCGTGGCTCGGGTGTCATTTAATTCTTATTGTTAAACCTTTGAGAATATACCGTGTTAACAACGCAACTGCTTTTCTTCTAAGAATGGAAAATTTTCTAGTGGATCGAAACACATGGATTTAAAGTATTAGTTGTTCAAGAAAGAGTCCGTAAACAACAAGTGTCAATTGAAATATTAGGACCACACTTATGGTTGTTGATCCATTAATCAAAGGATTACCTCCCAAAGGCATATTTAGAACATGTTACGAGGATGCACCTTATAATCCATAATATATATGATAATGAATGGTGGTTATGTAATCGACAATTTGTGCATTAAAATTGTTTCGTTTATTCTGTTTTCAATTACGGGTGCACGCTTATTGTTTGATAAACAAGAATTGTCCCTGACAAGACAAATTATGTGGGCTATTCGGGCATTATGGACTGGTTAGTAAGGGTTATTGATGTGTGGTGCATGGAAGGAAACATGACATTATGGTCATGTGACCGCCATGACTCGCATTTATGATCTAAACTGAATCAATATTATGATATATGATTTTGGACGTATTGGCTAAGTTTATTGAAATCGTAATCACGTATAGTTTTCATAATCTATTTAAGGCCATGGGAGAATGTTATTTCCATTAAAATTAAGGGTGGCCCACTAACTTAGTATTTAGCCAATTAAAAGAATACTCAATATATTTAAACTGCTATAAAGATATTTAATTCGACGGGAGGGTAAATTATAATAAATAGAATTTATTATAAGAACTACTATTTATAATAAATATAGTTTATTATAAGAATGCTATTTATAATAAATATAATTTATTATAAGAATGCTTATTCGAATTACACGTTTAGAACGGCTTTTGGAACAGGTCTGGTCCTCTCCTATCAATAAGTTATATAGAAACCCCTTCATATGCGGTTAAATCACTTCTTCCATCAATTACGTAAAACAATTCTATGTATCAAAGTTTGATAAGGGGAGAAGAAGATATCAAGGATTTAAGATCTATAAATCAAGGGAAAAAGATTGGAGCATTTAAGATCTATAAACTCAAGGGAAATCTCTCATGGTCACAGTTCTTCAAACCTGTATAAAATCTATATGTTTTTTTTATTTTATTATTATTTTATTTTATTATCGTAGATGGAGTTTAGAATTCATGATCTGAAATATTGTGTGTTAATTTCCGTTTTAAGGTCAACACGGATCTCTCCCGCACGTCACCATCGGCGCCCCTACCTTCCTTCCCGTCCGCCTGAGCCAGCCTGAACCACTTCTCACCGCTAGTATTCGCGGCTCAACGATATGTGGCTTCATAATAAAATATATGGTCTCGGTGCATCACCTTCTGGATTATCATAGAATATGCTGCACTTCCTATCCGTGTGTCTGCGACAACCATAGATAAAAAAAAAAACACATTTAAGTGTTCATATTGAAATTCCACCCACAGCCATTCACTCCCAGGTTTTTTTTATCCTCATACGCCTCGTCGATGATTTCTGGATGTCTATGTTTACCCTCACCCTTAGATAATTCCGCCATGTTCCTCTGAAGTTGGTTGCATCCGAAGCCATTTGATGGTGTTTTTCATCGCATTGGATTGGAGCGGTCGAGTCATCGGGGCCGATCTACACTAACTGCTATCTCGCAAGAAAACAATAAACAAGGTGATCCGGCTGGGAGGCCACGCTCTCACCGATGCTTAAGTCAATTCTTTCTTCAAAGGAAAGAAGAAGAACCACACTCTTCAGCACGAGTTCAATGCATACCTTTTTTGTAGAAATGATCGCTACTTTGTATAAAGGGAAATAGTGGTTACTTTCTCTTATTAATGGTGATACGATATCTCTCCCATTGGGTGGAGAGTTTCATTTTCCTTATCATGGACCGACTATTAAGGGATAATGGAGGAGCCATGATCATGAAAGATCCTTCTTTCCTAATCTGTGGGGCGTGGATCATGGAGACTGGGTACTTTTCCTTTCACACGAGTCTTTTGGGCTGTCTATATCACTTGATCATCTGGCATCATGGTTTCAATTCTGGGCCTGGACCCGTGTACTTTGTCATGGGTAGGATCTCACTGTGGGCCGAGCTTCTTTATTGGGTCTGTCCCTCAAATCCCTTCATAAGGCGGATGTTTGGGCTTACGTTCTGGGCTTGCGCTCCGGGCTTGTGCACATATTGTTTGCACTCTTATCACCATTGATAAGTCAAGAAGACTTAGGGGTTGTTTGTTTTTTCGCCGGAAGTCGAAAGTTAAATAAATTTCAAAGATTCAAACGCTTGTTTTTCAAATTTTCATAACTTATTACTAAAATTTTTTAAAAAAGTTTTGAACTCAAAATATGAAAATATTTGTCTTTTTCTATTCAGAAAAAGTCATCTTATACCAAAATAAGAAAAATTTTATTATTGTCCGACAAGGAGGAGGGCTAGCAACATTCACTACTAGGGATGACAATGGAGGTTTTGGGATGGGGTGGCCTCATCTCGACCTGTCTCGTTTATTTTTTTTTAATTCACAAACATGTCACATTTAAAAAAATTAAATCAGGTAGGCGATGTGTCAGGGATGAAAATTCACAAACCTATCTCTTTGCTTACATTTTATTTTTGTTTTTTTATTTTTTATTTTATTTTTTATATTTATTATATTAAAATTAATAAATTTCATAAAAAATAAAAATATTATGAATTTTTATAAATTATTTATTTAAAAACATTCTAATTATTATTATTATTATTTATATTAAAGTATAAAATAAAATAATAAAAAGATTTTAAAATATAATCGTGGACAAGTGGCGGGATCAACAATACCCGAACCTACCGAACCCGGTCCCTGATTTGAGAAAACAAAACCCGAACTCGTTAAAACTCGACACAAGAATCAAACTCGTCCCATTAAGGACGGGGGTGGGGGTGAGAACCTAAAATAATCTTCTTCGTTGTCATTCCTACTCACTATCCAATGTTAAAAAACAAACAACTTAATACTTAATGCTATTAAGTACTATTCAACATTAAGCTCAAAAAAAAATCATATTCAACATTAAGTAAAAAAAAAACAAACACCACCTTAATTAGCATTTTTTTATAATTTTGAATAATTATTTTAATATCCAGTTTATTAAGTTTGTTGGTTATCCTTTTGTAGCGAACCCCGGGGACGCTCGGTATTATTAACTTTTTATTTTCCGTGTTATTAAATTTTCGTTATCAAAAGTGTCGCAACCCGAATCCCCGACCCGACCCCAATGGCGGATCCGAACCGGAGCCCGATTGCATTCGACGCCATTTATCTTATCAAAACATTTATTAATTCATTTAGTTGCGGAAGCTGTTTCGGGCTAAGTGCCCATAATCATTTACAAATTCAAAGCAATTCTAGCCCATAAACATTAACAAAATACATTTACAAGGAAAGGCATTCTATGCCCTTTTCAAAATGATATACAAAATCAAGTTTTCAAGGTTTAACCCCTTTTGTTTACAAAACTCCAATTTGTTCAATAAATGACATGCAAAATTACTTGAGTATACACTTATACGCCGTACTCTCTCTATGACTCAATACAACATTCGTCCTTCTCTTTGTGCTTACTCGATACCCGCGCATAGTTGTAACTACACGCCAAGTTATTTCATGCTTAGTGGTTCGATAGCGCTTCATTCCAATATTCATTTAATCCTGCATGCATTTATCATTAAACCATGCCTAATATATCAACATATACTCATGTTATCTATTTCTCGTGAGATGCTTTCAATATACAAATCATTTACCATATCATATCATGCATTTTCAATGCAACAATTCATTTCACAATCAATTCGTGATTTAAGCATATTCATAAAATCCTGCATTACACTCGCCAATGTTACATATTTCACCTTGACTATTCAATTCACAATTTTTGGCGGATTCCATTTGGTGAATCCCGCCCTTATTATCATTCGGTAATGTGCTTATACATTTAACAATTCTATCTCCCATCATGACGGATGCCGTTTGGTGTATCCCGACACGTGGTATAACTTATTCAGTCTCCCATCATGCCGAATGCCGTTTAGTGCATCCCGACACGTGGTATCAATTAAATGTCATACGCCATCATGACGGATCTAGTTGGTGAATCCCGCCAAGTGGGACATTTCTTCAATGCCATACGCCATCATGATGTATGCAGTCATCGGGTGCGGTCCCGCCGCTTGGCGGGACATCGACAAATTTCATGGTGCCTTCAGACGATGCCGATTGGTGCATCCCGTCAGGCGGTTAATTCGATATCATTCAATTCTCATTTATGACGGATTCCGTTTGATGAATCCCGTCCTTATCATCATTCACATTTATTTGGTTTTCAATTATCACATTTCATATTCCCTTTTCGTATTATCTTTTCAAAGATATACTCAATCTACGTAATTATATCACATACTCATTCATGTACTCGATTCATGTACTCATTCATAGTTAATTTGGTAAACTACCAAAATACTTGAATTAAGGATAGAGTCAGAGAACAAACCGTTGCCGACCCAGCTTCCTTCTCCTCGATCTCTGGCCCTAAAGGCGATCTTTCACCCGTCCATAGTCAATAACATCTACGCCACTCTGGATAACAATTGTTAACAATTTTAGTGAACTACAATTTTATTTTTGTTAAAAGTCTTGGGTTAAGACACTAAGTCTGCCCGAAGACGAACTCGCCGAGGCGGCGAGGTACGGTACATTTTTTTCACCTAGTTTTAACCTTAATTGAACCCCCATTAATCGTTTCTTAAGGTCCCTGTGACACTCCAGATACGAATACGGACCTAACGACGCGAAAACATGTCAAAATGGGGCTGTTGGAACTACATTCGTGATCGGCATAATTTCTGACCAGACCTACAAGTTGCTCAACGCTAGGGTGTACCCTGGGCATTGTGCCGCACACACGCCCATTTTGCACAAGGCGACAGATACTGACTGCATCGGCAGACAGTGCTTCGTCAGCTTCTGGATGTTCGGGATTTTGCAATTTTTTCCACATTTTTCATCTACCAATCTCCTCCAATACATCCCATATCAAAAATCCACCATGGAATCACTTCAAAACAACTCCAAAAGTGGTTTAGAATCAATGAAAATCCATTTTCCTCAAGTCTCCCAAAAAATCCAAATCATAGAAGATGAGGTTAGGGTTTGATCTATTACCTTGAACCTCTTCCAATCTCTTCTTGTATGGTGTTTGATCCTTTTTTATAGCAAGAAGTGGGGAAGAAATCACCAAAGCCCATTCTCCTTGCAACTCCTAGCTTTTCTCCTCCATTCTCCTTCTCAAAAAACGGGATGGCTCAATAAAATGAGCTCCCTAAGACCAAGCTTGGTCTTTTATCAATCCACTTAAGTGTAAGGCCTTGTTTGGCCATACACTTTTTATCATTTCTTATTTTTCCCCTTTTTGCTCTTAAGTCACTTAATTCTCATAAGGCCTTGTTTTGGCCACAATAAATCCACCTCCATTTGGTCTCCTATTATACTTTTGGCCATTCATTTATCACAATTTCACTTAAATATCTATTCTTTATAACAATTGACCCTTAGGTCCTCATTTTACAAAATTTTCCACATTTTTCCCTTTTTCACTTGGGTTTATTTCCGGGTTCAATACATTTCTCAATTTAGCATATAATATTCAATCATATGCCCACGCTTTAAATTTACATTTCATAATTTATCATTTTATCCAATTACCCGGAAAAACCCAAGTTTGACTCAATTCATACCCAGAATATATAATAAATTTATTATAAAAATTTTAGGGTATTTTTGGGGCGTTACAACTCTCCTCCACTTAATTAAATTTCGTCCTCGAAATTTACCTTAGCTTAAATAATATGGATATCGTCAGCCGCATCGTTTCTTCACTTTCCCAAGTGGCTTCCCTACCTTGTGGTCCCACAACATTCCGACTAGCGGAATCTCTTGTCTGCAATTCCTTCCTACTTCACGAGCCAAAAATCTCACGGCTCTTCTTCATATGTCAAACTTATTTAGCTCAATTGTCTCCGCAGAGACTACATGTGACGGGTCCGATCGGTACCTCCGTAGAATGGACACATGGAAAACATTATGAATCTTTTCCAAGTCCGAGGTAAGGGCCAAACTAAGATGCCACTCCGGACCTACTTTTTCGATCACCCCATGGGCCAATAAATCTAGGGCTCAACTTGCCCTTTTTCCCAAATCTCATCACCTTCTTCCAAGGTGATACTTTTAAAAACACTTTTTCACCGATTTCATATCGAATATCTTTCCTCTTCATGTCGGCATATGACTTCTGTCTGTCGGTGGCCACTTTCAATCTTTCTCTAATCATTTTAACTTTTTCTTCAGTCTCTTTTATCAAATCGGGGCCAATCACTTTTCTTTCACTTAACTCTGTTCAACACAACGGTGTTCTACATTTTCTTCCATATAGAGCCTCGTAAGGCGTCATTCCAATACTTGATTGGAAACTGTTGTTGTACACAAATTCAACCAAAGGGATGTGTCGATCCCAACTACCCTCATAGTCGATCGCACAACTCCTTAACATATCTTCCAGAATCTGGATCACTCTCTCTGATTGTCCATCCGTCTGCTTGGGTGGAAAGGCCCCCCTCTTGAGAAATCCGATCGAGTGCCATGGCCTCTTGAAATTTTCCACAAAATCACCAGTAAACCTCGGATCTCTGTCTGAAATTATGGATATTGGAATCCCATGTATGCTTGAACTATTTCCTTGATATACAACTCTGCTAGCTTATCAAGTGAATAGTCGGTTCCGCCCGGCCAAAAGTGGCGACAGTCAATCGGTCGCTCGACCTGGCCAGGTCATGCTTTCTCCTGTCCAATGGTAACCCAAACCACAAAGTCCATGGTGATTCGGTCCCATTTCCACTCGTGATACGATAGAGTTGCATTAATCGAAGGAACTTGATGCTACGCGCTACTCTTTATTTTACCAAACAGTTTACAGAATGCATTATCTCTTTTCATTCGGGACCACGAATGACATTTTCAAATCATTGACCATCTTTGTGCTAGGGATGGATAGCAAGATCATGATGTGCCTCATCAAGTATGGCTTTCTTTAATTCACAATCATTGGGTACACATACCCTGTCCTTATATAATACAAGGACCTATCATCCTTTATTTCCAACTCTGTTTCCTTACCATCTCCAATCTGTTTCATTATGGCGGAAATTTTCTCATCTTTCTTTTGTGCCTCTAGCACTCGATTCAATAAATTCGGTCTCGCTATCAATTCTGCCACTACTGTACCATCGTTTGACAATGACAGATGGGCATTCAACGCTCGAAGCGTTTGCACTGTCTTTCTACTCAAAGCATCATTACCATTGGCCTTTCGGGGTGATGTCGTCACGCGGTCATAATCTTTTATCGATTCCATCCACCTCCGTTGTCTCGAGTTAAGCTCTCGTTGTGAGGCAAGCGCCAAGACTCTTATGATTTGTGTAAATGAAACACTTTTCTCCATACAAATAATGTCTCCAAATTTTCAGCGCGATACTATTGGTGATTCCCGAATCATGCGTGGGGTAGTTCTTTTCATGCGACTGATTGTCTTGAAGCATAGGCTACCACTTTGCCCTCTTGCATTAAGACACATCGAGTCCATTTAGTGAAGCATCACTATAGTCACATATTCTTTACCTCGGTCGGTTGAGTAAACAGAACCTCGGTTAAGAATGCTTTTAGATTTTCAAAACTTCTTGACATTTTTCACTCCATTCATACTTTTACATTTTTAAGACAATCGCGTCGTGGGGTTGCAATCATAGAAACCCCTTAACAAATCTTTTCTAGTAAGTGCTGAGTCGAGGAAACTACGCACTTCTATAACATTTCTTGGTGGCTTCCATTCGACAACCACTTCTATTTTCTTTTGATCCTCAGTTCCTTCTTTCAATACAATGTGACCCGAAGAACGCTTGATCGACCCAAAACTCACACTTGATGAGTTTTAAACGCCACAAGCTAACTCTTTTCTCAAAGTCTCTAACACTACCTAAAGGTGTGCGTCATGACTTTCTCGATCTTTTGAATACACAAGAATGTCGTCTATGAACACTACGACGAACTAATCCACATACGGTCAAAAAACACGATTCATTAGGTCCATGAAAGCCGCTGGAGCATTTGTCGAACAAGCGAATTACAAAGAGACTCATAATGTCCATATCGCGTTCGCGTCGTCTTATACCTATCGACATCTTTAATTCTCAGCTGATGATACCCAGATCGCCAAAGTCAATCTTTGAAAAAGATACTTACACCTTTCGGTTGGTCAAAGCAAAATCATCGGTCAGGTAGGATCTATTCTTCTGATTAAACTTGTTCGATTAATCTATCATCAATGCATAGCCAGAAGTGTACCATCTTTATTCTTAACAAAAAGCAGGGAGCTCCCCATGGTAATCCTAACGGTAGATAATCCTTTTCTAGCCGGTTCTTTGCTTGCAATTTCATTCCTTTGGCTCAGAAGTGGAGCCATTCTATACGATGTAATGGATGCGGGTGTGGCACACAGTACGGCGTCGATAACAAACCGATGCCATACGTAAGGCAATCCGGCAACTCTTCCGGAAACATATCCGAGTCACTAACGGTAGGGATATCGGATACACTAGGCCTTGCCTTTACTGTATCAATCACATAAGCCATGTAGACTTCACATCCTTTCCGCACCATTTTTCTCGCAATGGATGCAGATACATTAGAGAGGTGGTTTGACCTCTCGCAGATGAAAATTACTTCATCCTCATTCGGTGTCCTTAAGGTCACTCTTTTCATTCTACAATCAACTATCGCTCGGTGTCGGGATAACCAGTCCATCCCCAATATCACATCAAACTCCACGGATAACTTCGATGAATCTCGAAAATTCATACTCTCGTATTTTGATGGGACAATCTCTATACACTTTGTTCCGCAGTAGCACTATGCGGCAGTTCGTACAAGATGTCATACTTTCGGTGTCCTCCCAGTAAATTTCCCAAGTTGGGTATGTTAGTACACACATATGAATGGGTTGACCACAGATTACATCAATGCATGCACAATAGTATCAAAGATAGTGAAATTACCGATTATCACATCCGGGGCATCGGTATCTTCCACTGCTTTCATCGCATATGCTCTAGCTGGAGCACGACCATCTGGTCTAGCCAAATTCTGTGTCCCTTGTCTCGGAACACTCGGTGATGCAACACTCTTGCTGCCTTTCTGTACTGATGAAACATTGCCCCCAGTTTGGGGTGCTGTGAAGGGACGTGCCCTAATACATTCTCGTATTTTGTGCTCCATGGATCCACAACCCATGCAAGCACCAGTCAATCTCTAACAATCTCCCTTGTGCTTTCTTCCACAATGGGAACAATGAGAACATCTTATCACTCTAGAGGCACCTCCTTGTGCACTTACCTGCGGCTTGTTGGCCGTGCGAATAGTATCTCTAACGGTGGCCTGAGCTGTAGGCTGCCTGGGATCCCATGGTCCCCTGAATCTCTTACTCTAGCTGTGGCGATGAGCACTTGGTGACCAAGGGATTTTCTTTCCACGTCTTCTATGTCCTTTCATTTTCCTCTTTCTTTACTCGTTCCACATTTAAACGCATGTCGTGATTTGGAGAAAATCATCATGGCAAAATCTTTGTGACACTGGGCGAATGTGGTCGCTTAGGCGTCTTCAAACTAACGGCACTTCTCTTCTTCCTTACTAGCATATCGGGAGCATGCCTTTCAATGAGTGTAATTCTCTCACATATTCGATTACAGCAGTTGTCTTTGTTTCCAAATTATGAGAAACTCTCGTCGCTATATTGTTCAAATAGATCTGTATCTGCTCTTGAACTCATCCAAGAAGAACCTCCCATGTAACTCTCTCTGGTGGTGCGGTCCTAGTCACGGAAACCCACCGGTGATAAACCTCGTCCGCGGTAATGGTCGCACATTCAATTTCTCTTGGTGTGCAATGCATTTGCACAAGCATTCTTTCGGTCCCTCTCGAGCAATTTTATATAAGCGGGTTCATCATCTTTCTTTCCCATAAAGTCTTGGTCGATTTACCTTGCCATTCTTTCTAATGGGCGATCGTTGCGGGGTAATTGCGTTTGGTTGCCGAAGCTCTTAGTAAGGCACGAGCCAAGACGTTGGAGGATACCCATAGTACCTCCCTACTACTTGTTCGGTTCATTCGTTGGTGGATCATGAGATGCTTGTCCACACCACATAACGAGACTATCGGGACGATTCCGGGAGTCACCCTCGACCTATGGAGTACCTAAACTATCCATGCTTACCTATTAAAATCTAAATGAAGATCAGTCGAGTCATATCATCCTTTATATGCAAATGCAATGTATATTTGTTTTCAAAATCCTTTTTCAAAACCGTTTAGGGCCCCTTTTTCGAAACGCCTAAACCTAGTACGATACCACTAAAGTGTAAGCGACGAAACCCATTTGACCGATTGGCGATCAGAACCGAAAACGGGGATGCTCGGTTTATTAACTTTTTATTTTACGTGTTTATTAAATTTTACGTTTAAAAAGTGCCATAGCAGAATCCCTCGGCCCGACCCGAATGGCGAATCGAATCGGAGCCCGGTTTACTCGAACGTTTTCATTTATCTTATCAAAACATTTTATTAATTGATTCATTTGAATTACGAGCGGTTTAGTTTTGAAAGCGGCCATAATCATTTACAAATTCAAAGTAATTCGGTAGGCCCATAAACATTAACAAAATACATTTACAAGGAAAGACATTTTATGCCCTTTTCAAAATGATATACAAAAATCAAGTTTCAGGGTTTAACCATATTGTTTCCTAATACTTGTTCAATAGATGATATGCAAAATTACGGAGTATACACTTATATGTTGTACTCTCTCTATGACTCTAAGCTGCGCGATCTTGGCCTTCTTCTCTTTGCTTACTGTCTGCGTATAGTTAAGCGCACGCTAAGCATTTTCCTCATGCTTAGTGGTTCTACTCTGATTCTATTCCAATAATCAATTTAACTACGGCATGCATTTATCATTAAACCATGCCTAATATATCAACATATACTCATTATATTCATTTCCGCATGCTTTCAATATACAAATCATTACCATATCATATCATGCATTTCCAATGCAACAATTCATTCACAATCAGTCGTGATTTAAGCATATTCATAAAAATCCCATTACACTCGTCAATGTTGGCTATTTCACCTTGACTATTCAATTCACAATTTATGGCGGATTCCGTTTGGTGAATCCCGCCCTTATTATCATTCGGTAATGTGCTTATACATTTAACAATTCTATCCCATCATGACGGATGCCGTTTGGTGCACATCCAGGCCACGTGGTATCACTGTCGGTCTCCCATCATGCCGGATGTCGTTTAGTGCATCCCGGCACGTGGTATCAATTAAATGCCATACTCCATCATAACCGGGATCCCGGTGGTGAGATCACGCGAGTGGGACATTTCTTCCGATGCCATACGCCGTCGCCAGGATGCCGATTGGTGCATCCGCCAAGTGGGACATTGGACAATTTGGGGTGCAACCGTGGCCGGATGCGATTGGTGCATCCGTCCGGTAGGATGGTCGATATCATTCAATTCTCATTTATGGCGATTAGTTTGATGAATCCGTCCTTATCATCATTCACATTTGGTTTCGAATTATCACATTTCATATTCCTTTTGTATCTTTTTCAAAGATATACTCAATCTAATATTATATCATACTCATTCATGTACACTCGATTCATGTACTCATTCATAGTTAATTTGGTAAACTAAAATACTTGGATGGGATAGAAGTCGAGAACAAGCGAAATTTGTCGAATCCTTCCATGCTCCTCGATCTCGGTCTTTAGGTTGAGCGATCTTCACGATCCACAATCAATAATATTCACGCCACTCTTAGTGGATAACAATTGTTAACAATTTTAGTGAATTACAATTTTATTTTTGTTAAAAGTCTTGGGTTAAGACACTAAGTCTGCTCGGAGACGAACTTGCCGAGGCGGCAAGGTGCGGGTATTTTTTCACCCTGGCTCTGGCAACAGGTGAACCCCCATTAATCGTTTCTTAAGGTCCTTAGACATCGGTATACGAATACGGGACTTAACGATGCGAAAACATGTCAAAATGGGGCTGTTGGAACTACCTGTACCGGTACAGCCTTGACTGTCTGGAATGGGTTCGCTGCTAACAGTGTGCCGGTGCGGGTTCAGCACGTGCGGAGTGCAGGGACCTGCTTGCCCATTTTTGCACGGGTGTCTTTGGTGCAAGCTTGACTGTCTGCGATACAAATACTGGGTTTTACGCTCGGGATGTTCGGAGTTTTGCAATTTTTCCACATTTTTCATCTACCAATCTCCTCGATACATCCCATATGAAATCCTCATGGAATCACTTCAAAACAACTCAAAGTGGTTTTTAGAATCAATGAAAATCCGTTTTCCTCAAGTTAGGACATTTCTCCAAAATCAAATCATAGAAGATGAGGTTAGGGTTTGATCTATTACCTTGAACCTCTTCCAATCTCTTCTTGTATGGTGTTTGATCCTTTAGGAGCAAGAAGTGGGGAAGAAATCACACCAAAGCCCATTCACCTTGCACCCTGGCACTCCTATCATTCTCCTCCACTTCTCCAGCAGGGATGGCTCCAGTAAAATGAGCTCCCTAAGACCAGCTTGGTCTTTTATCAATCCATAAGTGTAAAGGCCTTGTTTGGCCTACACACTTTATCATTCTCATTTTCCCCCTTTTTGCTCTTAAGTCAGCAATTCTCATAAGGCACTTGTTTGTACTTTAATAAATCAATTTTCCATTTTTGGTCTCCTATTATACTTTTGGCCATTCATTTATCACAATTTCACTTAAATATCCATTCTTTATAACAATTGACCCTTAAGTCCTCATTTTACAAATTTTTCCACATTTTTCTCTTTTTCACTTGGGTTTATTTCCGGGTTCAATACATTTCTCAATTTTAGCATATAATATTCAATCATATGCCCACGCTTTAAATTTACATTTCACAATTTATCATTTTATCCAATTACCCGGAAAAATCCAAGTTTGACTCAATTCATACCCAGAATATATAATAAATTTATTATAAAAATTCTAGGATATTTTTGGGGCGTTACACCTTTTGAATAATTTTCAAATATTATATGGTCATTAACTTAGTGTCCTATTTTATATGTTAGTGGCTTATGTGAAGCCTCGACCAGTCCAGATTGACCGTCAACTGCGGAGCTTGTGTGTCACGTTTACGTGAGACAAATGCGTGAGTAAGATGACTGATAGGGCCCATCATCCATACTCGTCCGTAATAGTTTACAAACATACATTTATAGATTCAAAGTTATTACATCACTCTTATCCTAACAGTATATTAAGCCCAGTTTGTTATAATATATACCTGAAACATGAATCAAGGCCCGCAGTCAGGCCCGGCTTCATAATCCCGGTGTCACGCCCGATTCGACCCGACGGATGGCGGATCGAACGATTTTGGAATAGCGATAACATATCTTGGGACTCTTTACACCTTAATTAGACATTGGTATATCCAAGTCTTATAATATATCAATATCATATACCAAAGTCAAAATAAAACTACCACCGTAGTGATTGTTTCTGATGTCACACATATATACGATGCGAGTCCATTACATATTCAAAAACTATACATTCTGATTTACGAGCGAGTGCGGAACCTACGGTGATGAACCCTACTCGTGTGTTGTACACGAAGAATCACGGAAGTTCTCGGACGTCTTCTCACAGTACCGCAGTTAAAAACCCCGTGCTAAGCTTCACGCTTAGTGGGAATCATATATAATATGCATGTACACGATTATAATAAGCATAACAATAATGGATATCGAAATTACATGCATTCATCATGGATTTATACAATTACTTATGCTTATTCTTATATAAAGTACTAGTAGGTACTACGGGTTTATGAATGCGGAAGTACCCATAGGTATTCTTGGACCTATCTTGTATTCTGGGACTTATATTTATTCAGGTCTCCGTAGGAGTTACGAGCTTACTCATATTGAAATGCAGAGTAGGTATTACGGATCAAACGATACACCTTCATGTCCTCTTATTCATTATTCGAGGTTATTATCATATAATTATGGGAATACCTAGACCGATGCACTAATAAAAGTGTAAGACAACGAATAATGATATCGAAGATACTACTCTGATCTGGAAGTGCCGTAGCCGCAATGCGGGATTACCCGGTGCGAGCAGTCTTGGGAGCACGAATCATGTGAGTGTCGTGTACCAACCGGACCCAGGAGTGAGTAGCACCCAACGAGATCTTGAAGTACTAATCAGAATAGGAGTGTCGTGGCACTAGCAGATGTAGAAGTACTAATCAGAACGGGAGTGTCGTAGCACTAACAAGAGTACCGAAGTACTAATCGGAAGCAAGTGTCGTAGCAGCGAAGTCTGCAGAGTACTAATCGAGCAGGAGTGCTGTGTCATTTAATAAACGGTCTCAGTATTTTATAATTATATGAGTTAGTAACTTACTATCTTATAATAGGGCATTCTTAGCCACTTATGTGTTCATGGCGAATCATTATCTCATATCTTTGATAAGATATGATGGTATGTAAGCACACCTTATTCATGTATTCTTATTTTTCTATGAATCTACTTTACCCAGGAATTGGAATCGATCCAATCGGATCATCCAAACTAAAGTTATGGCATTTTCATGCCAACTAGTCATTTTACCGATTTTACCCGAGGTACAGATTGAAATACTCACTTTTCCGGGGTCTTAACTTCATACTTGGTACTATATCTTTGTACTCTTTTAAATTTAAGGTGCTAAGGGTTCTATTCCAACTGGAATCACCCAATTCGGAACACCGAAACTCAAGTTACGTCCGAAACAACTCGGACTACTCTATGATCAACTGATGCAGGAAATGGGCTTGCACATAGCCCCACTTTAAGTGAATTTTTGGGCTATCTAGAGTCAGAATTTGGAGATACCTATTATATTATGTTTGGTTATAAGCTAGGAAATTACATTTTATTTGACCACTTGAATCACTCGTCGGATAGAAATGAGCAAGTTATGGCCAAAAATCTGGCTTGGTCAAAAGCAGGGGAAAACCGAGGAAACGGGGTGTACGGGTACACCCCTAATGTCTTCACCCGGGGTACACTTTGGCCGAAAATGACCAGAACCGAAAGTGTACCGGTACAAGCTCAAGGTGTACCGGTACACTTCACCCAAAAATGCCCAAAATGGGTATTTTATCCCATTTTTCAAGAACTTTCATCCATAGATCAAAAACCTATCATGAATATCTCCCAAAACAACTATATTATGTATGGTTTATCCATACATAAACCAATTATAAAGGTTATTTAGGGTTTGTTGTAAACCCTAACACAATTAACATGAATCCCTCCTCAAAATGAGGAGTTCATACTGATCTTGTGCCATTTAGAATTTTAGCACCCCTGCTTTCAAGAAAATAGGATGTAATCCTAACAACCCTAGGTTTGGAGCAAGCTCCTAACCATACAATTGCATGAACCTTCACATAAACTTGAGAATTCCATTTAAACATTCATAGTTCCATACCAAAATCAAGCATCCATACTTAAATTCAGTTTCCATACCTTTGCTTGCTCTTCCTCCTTCCTCTTCTTCTTCTTTCTCTTCTTCTCCTTCCTTTTTCCTCTCCTTCCCGTAGACCTCTTGTTTGGAGACCAAATTAATGCATTTTTGGTCTCCTTCAACTATTTATAATAAAAGTTTTGATTATTTAGCTTTTAAGCCTCCAACTTCCCTTAATTACATTACAAATCTTAATATTTATACTTTGGCCCCTAATTATATTAACCCATGTCTTTAATACCCCTTTTTGGACAATTTACGATTTTGTCCTTTAGTTGTATAAAATTTTCGGGTTTCTAACTTTCCATATTTTCGAATTAAATTTACGAAAATTTTAATTTATCTCTACAAAATACCCTAAACATGTTGAAAACAACTAGGGTATATTTAGTGTTACATTCTCCCCCTTAAAATAAATTTAGGTCTCGAAATTACACGATGTTTGAAGTCTTTGTACCCTCATTATCGATTCGGTTCCCGTGTTGCTTCTTCCATACCATGATGTTGCCCAAAAACACCTTTACTAGAGGAACTTGCTTGTTTATGCTTGTCTTATTTCACAGTACAGAATAGCTTTGGCTCTTCATCGAAGGTGAAATCTTCTTGTGCTGTATATCTTGAATTGGTAATATGTGCGATGGAATTGAAACGATATCTGAAGCATAGACACATGGAATACATCATGTAATTTGGCTAACTCGGGAGGGAAGTGCCAAGCGATCGCCAACCCGGTCTGACTCTTTCTAAAACTTCCGCAGGGCGATGAATCGTGGACTCGGTTCCCTTCCTTCCCAAGCGAGATATCTTTCCACGGAGATACTTTTAAAAACACTTTATCTCAACTTCATATATATCTTTTCTCTTCAAATTAGCATAAGACCTTTGTCTATCACGAGACTTTAATCTTCTTGAATAATCTGAACCTTACTATTACATGTCTTTTACTAATTCGGGACCAATAATCTTATGCTCGTTCTTCTGCATCCCGACACATAGGAGTTCTATCGTCTTCCATCTGAGCTTCATACGGGACCATCTGTCTTGGATTGATGCTTGTTGTTATAGGAAAATTCCATAGTGGAATGTACCTATCAAATTCGGAGAAAATCTAATACCGACCCGAAGCATATCTTCTAATACCCGAATCCACTCTTTGAATGTCCATACGTTTGTGGATGAAGCAGTGCTAAAAATTCAATCTCGTACCAAAAGCCCAGCGTAACTCTTTCCGAACCTTAACGTAAACCGGATGTCGCGGTCGGACACTATCGTCTGGGAATGCCATGTAATCGACAATTTCGGTCATAAGGTCCATTAAGCGATCATGGAGTAGTCAAGTCGGATCGGTAGGAAGTGAGCAGACTTGGTCAGTCTGTCCACAATTACCCAGATTGCATCATGTTTCTTTTGGGTGAGGGGAAAACCGGATACGAAATCCATAGTAATGTTATCCCACTTCCATTGGGGAATTGGAAGGGGATTCAATAAACCGGATGGTACTTGATGTTCAGCTTTTACTTGCTGACACGTCAGACACTTAGCCACATACTCAGAAATGTCCTTTTTCATCCCTTGCCACCCGGTGGCCCATTTCATATCTGTTGTTTATTACTTCCAGGATGCATGGTGAAAATAGTATTGTGGCCTTCATATAATATTTTCTTTTTCAATTCCATATCATTCGATACACATAATCTGTTCTTGTACAACAAACCTCCACTTCCATCTATGGCAAAATCAGTCTTGTCTCCAGTACCGACCAACTGAGCCAATTCTTGTAACTTGGCATCATTTTTCTGAGCATGCACTATCATTTGTCTTAAATTCGGTATCACATTCATTTGAGCCAACAAGGAAACGTCGGGTCGCAGTCTCCAATCATAATCTTTCAAAGATTGAGGCAATCATTTTCCCTACTCAAGGCATCTGCCACTACATTTGCTCGGGGTGGTAATCAATTATACGGTCATAGTCTTTCAATAATTCCAACCACCCTCGTTGCCTCAGTTCATATCTTTTGAGTTAGCAAATATTTGCCCAGACTCTTATGATCGGTGAAAGATTACCATTTTTTCTCCACGTATAAATAGTGTCGTAAATTTTCAAGCGAACACTATATTTTATCTAACTCAAATCATGTATTAGGATAGTTTGCTCATGCGACTTCAATTGCCCGAGAAGCATAAGCCCACCACTCCCATCTTGCATCGATACACATCCCAGCCTATCCCTTGAGCATCAGCGTACATTGTGTAATCCTACCCGGTAAGTGAGATCAGCAGCGGTGCTTCAACCGGTATTTCTTTTAATCTTTCAAAACTGGATTGGCACTTATCATCCCACTCAAACTTCACTCCCTTCCGGAGTAATCTCGTAAGTGAGGATGCTATATAACTGAAAAGCCTTGTACAAATCTCAGATATTAGCTAAGCCAAGAAACTTCTCACCTCGGTTACATTCGGGGAGGTTTCAATGCAATTGCCGATTTTCTTGGGTCCACTCTAATACCTTACGCATATACAATATGGCCTAGGAATGACACTTCCTTAAGCCAAAAATCACATTTACTTAACTTGGCAAACAATTGATTCTCTCTCAAAGTTTGCAACACTATCCTTAAATGGTGTTCATGTTCTTGTGCATCTTTAGAATACACTAGGATGTCATCAATAAATACCACAACAAATTGATCCAAATAGGGGCGGAAAACCCTATTCATCAAGTCCATAAATGCAGCTGGAGCATTAGTCAACCCAAATGGCATGACCAAAAACTCATAGTGGCCATAACGGGTTCTGAAAGCTATTTTCGGGACATCAACCTCTTTTACCCAGAGTTGATAATATCCCGATCGCAAGTCTATCTTCGAGAAGACACTTGCTCCTCTCAATTGATCAAATAAATCTTCTATTCTTGGCAACGGGTACTTATTCTTAATTGTTACTTTGTTTATTCTTGGGTAGTCAATGCCACATCGAAGAGTGCCATCTTTCTTCTTAACTCAAATCGCCAGGCGCGCAGGTGAAACACTAGGTCGAATAAAGCCCTTATCCAGCCAAACTCACAGCTAGGCTGAGTTTTCAGCTCTTCGGTTCGGTTGGAGCCCATTCGGTAAGGTGTCCTCCAGTAAGTGCGTTCCTGTGCAACTTCAATAGAGAGGTCTACTTCTCGTTTAGGTGGTACTCCCGGTAACTCTTCGGGAAACACATCAGGGAACTCCCTAATCACAGGAATATTTTCTAAATTTACTTGTTCTCTTTTGGAGTCAAGAACCAAAGCCAAAAAGGCTTCACAACCTTTTCTCAGAAAGCGTCGGGCTTTCATAGCTGACAAAACTTTCGGTGCTGATTCAGATCGGATACCCAGTATTCTTACTTCTGATAGGTCAGGACATTTAAGCAGGACTATTTTCTTATCACAGTCAACTATGGCCCGATGTTTAGATAACCAATCCATTCCCAAGATCAAATCAAACTCATGAAAAGGCAAAGCAATTAGATCAACCGAGAATTCCCTATCATGGACCATTAAGGGACAATTCTTATACACACGGTTGACTCCCAACACTGCTCTTGAAGGACTTGTAACAAACGAGGTCATAATCTAATAACCTCTGCGATGGATTTGTCCTCATTTGTTCCATGCATATATATGAATGTGTAGAGCCCGGATCAATTAAAGCATATAAATCAATATCAAATAGAGTGAATGTACCCACAATAACCCCTGGTATGTCGGATCTTCTCGAGCTCTCATCGCATAAGCTCGTGATGAGACTTGTAATGCGAGACGATTCTTGTCTCGAAGCATTACCTCTACCTTGCGAGCCACTTCGTCCTCTACCCCTACTCTGAGTCTGTGGAGGTACATTTGACCTTCCTCTACCACTTCCTTGAGGATTTCTAGAACTTCCCAATCCTCGCGGACCGATTATTTATCACGTGCTCATGCTCCACATCGAAAACAACCTCCGATTACTCGTCTGCAAAATACCATTATGATAATTGTGGCAAATGTGGACATACATGCTTTCCTCTTGTCAGTTGAGATGCCTCGACCGGGCACTGTGTCATGGTAGGCCTTGTCTCCACACCCGCTTGTAAGGCTGGACCTCGTGCGAGATCAAATTGTGACTCTCTAGGTTTTTTCGAAGAGGAACTATCTTGAGAACTTTTTCTCTTTTCTTTCTTTCTTGACTTTCTTCATTTAGTTTCTCAATTTTATATGGCTTGCGCAGGCGATAGAAATTGGCCAGTTATAGCAGTAGCATTTGTGAGGTACCTTTTGATAGACTCATGTAGGCCCTCCTCAAGCTGACGTACTTATCTGAATTTTAGTAGAGCGGTTAGGTGCATATTTCTTGGCGGCTGAATTCTTTCTCATATTCAGCTACTGTCATTTTCCCTTGTCTTAGAGTCAAGAATTTCTTCCATTTACACTCCTTGTAATCATAAGTGACATACTTCGTATTAAACTCGGTGACGAAGTAGTCCCATGTAACAGGATCTGGGATTAGTGGATTTCTCAAAACCAGCTTCCACCAATCATAAGCTGCACCTTGCAGCAATGAAACCGCACATGTGACCTTTTGGTCCCTAGAACATTTCGTTTCATCTAAAACCCTTTCAAGTTTTTCAAGCCAAAGCTTCGACTTTATCAGTTCTTCCGCTTGTACCATAGATTCTTCCACTCCATGCTTTTTTGTATTGCATCACTTTCGGAGCTCGCGGGGCGGTGAGTCTATCTAAACCCTTGCCATATTACGAGAGACTTGCCAATGCGCGGTTGAAGCATTTTCATTCATTATAGACTTCGAGACGGACCAGAGGCGAGATGGATGGATCAAAAGTTGAAGCGGCTTTTCGGTTGTTTAAATCCAGCGGCTTCTGAGGTGGATCCATTCTAGACAATAAACATAACAAAGACTTATGCATTAGACCAACACATTCTATGTAGGTACATCAATAATCTTAAACTCTTTCGACGCCTAAGCCTAGGCTCACGATACCAACTTGTCACTTGATTCGGCTAGGCCAGTTGGCGGATCAGAACCCGGTTCAGGACTGGCGAACATATCTTGGGACTCTTTACACAGCAATTAGACATTTGTATATCCAAGTCTTATAATATATCAATATCATATGCAAAGTCAAATAAAACTACCAAGTAGTGGTGTTCTGATGTCACACATATCTGATCTTGAGGTCCTGAATTACATGTTCAAAACTATGCATTTACAATTTACGAGCAGTGCTGAACCTACAGTGATGAACCCCTACTCGTGTGTTGGCCCTGTAGAATGTTGAAGTTCTCGGACGTCTTCTCCTGTACCTACACGGATTAAGCTTTCCGTTAGCTAAGCTTTACGCTTAGTGGGAATCATATATAATATGCATGTACACAGTTATAATAAGCATATAACAATAACGGATATCAGAAATTACATGCATTCATCACATGGATTTATCTGATTACTTATGCTTATTCTTATATAAAATGCCAGTAGGTACTACGGGTTTATGATGCGGAAGTACCCATAGGTATCTTGGACTTATCTTGTATTACGGGACTTATATTTATTGGTCTCCGTAGGATTCACGAGCACTCATGACGGAAATACCCGTAGGTATTCTGAATCGAGCGATACCTTCTATGTCCTCTTATTCATTATTCGGGTTATTATCATATAATTATGGGAATACCTAGACCGGTCCTAATAAGTGTAAGACAGCTGAATAAGTATCCGAAAGATACTATCTGATGCGGAAGTGCCGTAGCACAACGCGGGATTATATGTGCGAACGGGGGTGCGGAGCCTGGTCGGGGCGAGTGTCGTAGCATAGCAGGACGAGTCTTGTGAATTAACAGTGCCAAGTACTATGTCGAAACGGGAGTGTCGTAGCCTTAACGGGAGTACTTGAAAGTGTCGAGCGAAGTGCGTGCCTTAACGGAGATGCCATTTTCATGGAAGCAGCGGGAGTGCCGTATGCGAGTCTGCAAGTACTAATCGAAACGGGAGTGTTGTGTCGTTTAATATCCCTTGGTCTCAGGTATTTTTATAGTATATGAGTTAGTAACTTACTATACTTATAATAGGGCATTCTTAGCCACTTATGTGTTCATGACGGTCCATTATCATGTGCTGGTAAGGTATGATGCGTATGTAATCACACCTTATTCATGCATTCTTTTTCTTACATGAATCTACTTTACCCGAGGTGAATCTGATCCAATCGGATCATCCAAACTAAAGTTATGGCATTTCATGCCAACTAGTCATTCTGATTTTACCCGGGTACAGATTGAAATACTCACTTTTTCCGGGTCTGCTTCATACTTGGTACTATATCTTTGTACTCTTTTAAATTTAAGGTGCTAAGGGTTCTATTCCAACTGGAATCACCCAATTCGAGTGCAGAAACTCAGGGTGCGTCAGAACAACTCGGACTACTCTATGATCAACTGATGCAGGAAATGGGCTTGCACATAGCCCCACTTTAAGTGAATTTTTGGGCTATCTAGATTCAGAATTTGGAGATACCTATTATATTATGTTTGGTTCTCCTTGAAGTCTATTTTAATTGATCACTTGAATCACTCAAATCGGATAAGAAATGAGCAAGTTATGGCCAAAATACAAAAACTGGTCATAATAGGAAAACCAGAACAGGGTGTACAGGTACACCCCTAATGTGTACCGGTACACTTTGGCCAAAAATGACCAGAACCGAAAGTGTACCGGTACAAGCTCAAGGTGTACCGGTACACTTCACCCAAAAATGCCCAGAATGGGTATTTTCTCCCATTTTTCAAGAACTTTCATCCATAGATCAAAAACCTATCATGAATACCTCCCAAAACAACTATATTATGGGTTATAACCCATACATAAACCAATTATAAAGGTTATTTAGGGTTTGTTGTAAACCCTAACACAATTACCATGAATCCCTCCTCAAAATGAGGAGTTCATACCGATCTTGTGCCATTTAGAATTTTAGCACCCCTACTTTCAAGAAAATAGGATGTAATCCTAACAACCCTAGGTTTGGAACAAGCTCCTAACCATACAATTGCATGAACCTTCACATAAGCAGAAATTCCATTTAAACATTCCTTAGTTCCATGCAAAATTAAGCATCCATACTTAAATTCAGTTTCCATACCTTTGCTTGCTCTTCCTCCTTCCCTCTTCTTCTTTCTCTTCTTCTCCTTCCTTTTTCCTCTCCTTCGAAGTAAGCCTCTTGTTTTGGAGACCAAATTAATGCATTTTGGTCTCCTTCAATATTATAATAAGATTTTGATTATTTAGCTTTTAAGCCTCCAACTTCCCTTAATTACATTACAAATCTTAATATTTATACTTTGGCCTCTAATTATATTAACCCATGTCTTTAATACCCCTTTTTGGACAATTTACGATTTTGTCCTTTAGTTGTATAAAATTTTCGGGTTTCTAACTTTCCATTTTTTTCGAATTAAATTTACGAAAATTTTTAATTATGCTTACAAAATACCACCCAAGCATGTTGAAAACAACAAGGGTATATTTGAAGTGCTACGCTGCGGCCTCTAGGGCGTCGATGCACTTTGTGCTGTCTTGTACCTAGAGGATCCGCAGTGGAGTGAGCAAAGCCCAGTAGTGATAATCTCCTACAAGGGTTACTCCCCACCTAAGTGCTCATGCGGTGATCAAACCAACCCATACATATCCAAGTGAAAAGTGTCTACATGAATGTCGTATGTCGCCACCCAAAGTGTCATCATGCCTATCCGAGTCGCTCATCGACTCCTCACACATGCGCCAAGTGTGACAGCCGATCCTTGGTAGTACCCGATGACACATGTGCGAGCCTTACCGGCTTCGCGGTACCCAATGCAAGTGCCAATGGGTAACTAATTCCGAGTCAATCTCGACTCCTATCATACAACTTGAAGTCTATGTGATAACCATAGGTGTGTATTCTTTTGAACCTTGAGTTTGGGATTACCTGTGGTCTCTTACACCCACACAAAATTTTCTAGATAACACTGCGGGTCTCTTACACCCGTACAGAACTTTTGGCTCATGCCATGGGTCTCTTACACCCATATTGAACTTTCGGATATCTCCGTGGGTCTCTTACACCCAAATTTCAAACGCTTTGTGAGTTAACGACCCCCTTCTTGCCATGACACACCTTTATGATCCCGAACCATGAGTCTTTTATTGGACGTCATTCCAATACAAGCTCATCACACGTTCACCAAGGTTGGTGAACAACCATACTGTGCACCCACACCCGACTCAACGCAATGTAACCGTGCACATGAATGCAATGATGCCAATTCATATATCCAATTTCAATGGCTCATACGCAATTATATTTCATATAATTCAAACCATTCATGTTAACACATCAATTAGCACGCATTAACAATTCTCTTTCTTCACAAATAACACATGTTATTCAATTCAAGCAACAACATGCCAGTAAAACGCATGGACAATTTCAGTCCATCAACAATCCCGGACTACACAAGGCAGTCCCACTACAAGTTATTAATTTGTCCAGGATCAATCCCCATCACACATTAATGTATCTTTCTTTGGGGCTGAGATGGTAGCGCATTAGGCCCCACACCTCTCAAACTCATTCTCATGCCATTCATTTTACGCTCCATTGACCCATGACTAAACAAATAATGTCATACAACCTTCCTTAGGCTAACTCATGGAAATTCCTATCCAATACAATATCCTATAACATGCCATGCAATGGTCATGTCAAAACCTAGCTATTTACATCGACACAACCAAGCAACCTGCACACTTGGTGCAAAACATAGGTTTCAGCAAGGTTACGGTAACCCACTGTCCTCCATAGGAATATGGCTAGAATCTTGACTCGATGGGCTTTCCATAGAGTCCAAGAACACCCGATTCGAAGTTCGGACGAAGAAGTTATGACCTTCCGAAGTTGATGGTCACACATGAATAGGCAACCCTACCCGACCTGCCCGATCTCCCCTTCCCGGACAGCTCTAGTACCCACTGCCATCCACAAGAATATGGCTGGAATCTTGACTCAATGGGCTTTCCATAGAGTCCAAGAACCCCCGATTCGGAGTTCGGACGAAGAAGTTATGACCTTGCTTTGAGTTGGGGTCACACATGAATGAAACAACCCTACCCGACTAGCCTACGAGCTGGCCGTCTCCAGCACTACGGCCCCGGCTCGATTACTGCCCTCCACAGGCATATGGATTGAATCTTAACTCAATGGGATTTCAATAGATTTCAATAACACCTAAATCGTAGTTCAGACGAAGAAGTTATGACCTTCGAGTTGAGTCACATATGAATAAATGACCCTGCTCGGCTAGCCTACCCGACTGCCGATCTCCCCTTTCTTTTGCGGATAGAGTACCGCGCCTCCTAAAGGCATATGGCTGGAATCTTGACTCAATGGGCTTTCAATAGAATCCAAGAACACCTAAATTGAAGTTTGGACGAAGAAGTTATGACCTTCCGAAGTTGGAGGTCACACATGAATAGGCAGCCCTACCCAGCTAGCCTACCCAACCTTCCCGATCTCCCCTTTCCGACTAGCTCCAATACCCACTGCCCTCTATAGGCATATGGCTGGAATCTTGACTCAATGGGCTTTCCATAGAATCTAAGAACACCCAAATCGGAGTTCAGAAGAAGAAGTTATGGTCTTCCGAAGTTGAGGCCTTAAATGAATAGTCGGCAGAACAAACCCGACCACTGGTCGGTGACCGTCCAGGCGAACCCGACCCGAGGCGGACCGGTCGAACAACCCTTCCACTAGACTGTTCAAGGTAAACGAAGCATAACTTGGGATCTGAGAGAGGTCGATTTGAGAGATTAAAAACTGGCACATCGAGTTCAGCAATGTGTTCTGTTGATTTACACGAAGGACTGGCTACGAATTCCCTTTATTTCCTACCGAAGCCGGTTCTAAATTCAGGTTAATGTATCTTGCCACAATATATAGCGACTTCCCATGGTTCAAAAACACAACCAAACATTCCCAGAAATGAGAACAACCAACACCATTATTCATTTTAACTCTAACACATAAAAATGGCACCTGAGGACAATTACTTAGTCCAGTTAATCCTCGGATTGTCAGAAACTTGATCCGGAATCTCCACCACCTTGTTCGAGTCTTGGGGCCGATTTCACCGCGACCACTCATGGCTCCACAGCCATGTCATTTGAATGACCCTTAGACAAGGATTAAGCCAAGTAGAAGAAAACCCTTACCTCTTGGAGTTTGTCGAAACTCCCCGATTTCCGATCTTTACTTTTAGCTCTTGTCACGAGGAAAGACTTTCCCTCTTGTTTCGTCGGAAACCGATGGTCCGATTGTCGAAAAATCTAGAGAGAAAGTAGAGCCTCTCTATCTAACTCTTCCCCTCAAATCTTGTTTGCCTTCCTGCTTTCTCGGCTCCACTGCTCTCCCACGGCCAGGTTGGGAGTAGATAGAAAGTCAAGTGAGATGTCATCTCACTTGCCACTTGTCCAATTCTAAGTGGCTCCTTGGATTACCCTTATCACCTTATTCATCTACTGTAACGCCCCAAAAATACCCTAGAATTTTTATAATAATTTTATTATATGTGCAGGTATGAATTAGGCAAAACTTAGGTTTTTCAGGGAAGAGTGATGGGTGACAAATTATGAAATAGCAAATTTAGTGAACCTTAGAAAATTTGAGCACTAAAACAAGAGACAAAAATTGTAAATGCCATAGGGAGATAAAAAATCATAAGAGAGTGAGAGATGGAGCCCTGATAAATTAAAACAAATTGATTTGCAAAAATTAAAAGGTGAAGACTTAGTGCAATTTGGAGACTTATGGGAGTACAAAGGGAGATAAGACCAAAATTCATATTTGGTCTCCAAATTTTCCCTAGCAAAAGAACGTGTGAGAGAAGAGAAGCGAAAACAAGAGGAGGAAGAAGAGGAAGAAGAAGAAGGAGGAGGAGGGTAAGTCAAGGTATGTTGTCTTAGAATCAAATATATTTTGGATTCTAGGGCTTTGGAAGGAGAAAATTAGTCCCTCCTTTGTCTAGGGTTTTGTGGAAGAGATGCACAAACCCTTAACTTGTTGGTGTTGTGGGTAGACCCGAAGATGTCTGAAAGACATGAATCCTCCTTTGAGAGTTGGATTTTCACGGTTTTTAATTGCAAAGTAAAAGGGGTTTAGGTTAAGAACAACACTATAAAAATTATTATCTATTAAAAATTTATGTGTATGGAGTTATGACCCATATTAGCATTGTTTTGGGAGAAAATCATGAAGGGTTTTGATGAAGATATCGATTGAAAGATGATTTGAGGATAATTGAGGTTAAAATATGAATTTGAAATGATTTTGAAGTGTATATAGTATAGATTTGGTTTGGGATGGAAAGTGCATGAAAAATGGGAAAATACACGTGGGCACTTTTCGGAGACTTAATAGGTGCAATTTGAAGTTGTACCAGTCTGACTTATTGTTACGGTCGTTTTGGCCAACTTGTACCCGATTACAAGTTAGACATGTACCAGTACGAAACTGTTACGCTTTCCCGAGTTTCGGCCGGTTTAGGTATTTTGTATAACTTGCTCAATTCTTATGGTTGAGTGATTCAAGTGGCTACGTAAAATAGACTTCAGGAGAACAAAACTTAAAGAATAGGCATCATGAAATTCTGATCTAAGAGATCTAAAAACTCACTCAAAGTGGGGCCCGTGTGCAAGCAATTAAGGTTCCCGACTTTGAGCATAGAAGTAGTCAGGGTTGTTTGGACGTGGCAATTTCGATGCTCAGAATTGGGTGATTCAGTTGAATAGAACCATAGCACCTTAGCTTTTAAAAGAGCACAATGACCTAGAGTCAAACATGAATTTAAGACCCCGGAAAAATATAGGCAATACAAACTGTCCCCAAATAACTGTTGATGGAATTTATTAGTTGGCATGAAAAGTGCCATAACTTTAGTTAGGATAATCGGAGTTGAAATGATTCCAATTTATGAGTAAAGTAGACTCTTAGAGGAATAAGAATGAGACTAAGTCAAAAACGTACCATACCTCGCCGCCTCCGCAAAGTTTCGCTTTGCCTCGGCGATATTCGTTTAGTATGATTATGTGCTTAATCACTAAGAGTGAATAAATTGTATTTGACTAGGTGCGGGTGAAGCGATAAACGACCTAGGATTGGCATCGAAGCGAGATCAATAATTGGTTTGTTACATGGCGAGTCTTTATTCCGGTTGTTCTATACTTGTTCTTTATTCTAGTTTGTTCACCACACGCTCTTTATTCTCATATTGCTATCTAATTGCGAAATATGCATATATATCGATTTGAATGATTAGTATTTGAAATGTTTGACAAATATCTGCATGTATGCGTGTATTTGAACTTCTGGCGAATTTCACGCAAAGTAAATTGATTTGAAAGCGTATTATTGAATGACCAACATGAAGCCGGGATTCACTAGCGGGTCGTCATGAAGGTGCCGTGTTGTCAAATGCGAGGAAATCACATTTGCTATTGAATGATAGACAGGAGGCGAGTTCACCAGGCGGAATGCATGCGTGAATGTCGACTTCTATAGTCATATGTGAGACGGTAATATTGAATCTCGAGGAAATCACATTACCTGCAGACCAAACAAAACGGGACGAGGATTCACCATTTGAATACGTCGTGAATGTCGAATACATAATGCGTATGTGAGGCGGTAATATTAAATGTGAAACCACATTACCTCTTGAATAATAAAGCAGGCGGGATTCACCAGTGAATGCGTAGGTGGATGTGTTCTATAACTATATGTGGAATCCATGAAGCTAGAAAAAGAGGAAGCGATGAGCCTTGAAAAGTGTATTTGTATAAGTATCTTTACATTACAACGATATTGTATAAAGGCATTATTTTGATGAAATGCATGATTTATATGAGCGAAAGATGGAATACGAGCGTATAGAACCACTAAGCATGAAAATGTAGCGTATTATTTTATCAATGCGCGGAATACCAGTGATAGACATGACGAGACCCAGATCGAGGGCTCGAGTCATAGAAGGAATTACGGGTATGCTCAGTCATATGCATTACTCCGTTCTTCGAGCATTGACATTTTTGTAAAGCCGGTTTGAACTCTGGATCATATTTTTTGTAAAAGGCATTTTGTTAAATAAGCTTATTATAGATCTTTTTATTAATTGTAAATGTTTATAGGCTTGCCAAAATGAAATGCCGTAATTTACAAAATCTAAAATGAATAAAACCAAACCAAAATGTTTTGATAAGATAATTGAAAATATCGAATGCATGAGGCTCAGGCTTGGATGCGTCGGGTCGAGTCGGGATGAATCGCGACACTTTTGAAAACTAAAATTTAATAAAAGCGATAACTAAAGAGATTTGATTAATGACTTTAAAGAAATAAAGCGGCGTCCGGGATTTCGGTTCGGACTCACGATCGAGTCGGGGCGGGGCTTGGGGAATCGCCATCTGTGGATTCGCTCCGATCATGTGTTGTTACATATCTTCTGCCCACTTGAGAAATTTATTTTTGCGGCTCTCCACTTGACCGTGTCTCATCTTGAGCCACTCGGAATCGCCAGTGTCCGTAATCTCTAATGCTTCGAAAAATGTGAAATTCTGACTTTCTCGGAATTCGACAAAATTCGGCATGGTAGCTAGATTTCGCGATACGATTCTAACGATGAAGTCCGTCTCATCATCCGAGATCTAGAAAAATTCCGGATTTTTGATCAAAATTACCGTTTTACCCTTTATCCGAAAATTTGGATTTTTCGGAGTTTCACAGCTTATTTGTTAAGTGGCGTGTTTTTTAGGTTGGTGATTTAGCATTGTTAATTTATTTTGTATTTAAATCCTTTTGAAGTTAATAGAATGGGAGAAAAAAAAAATTCAAAGTTTTGTCTAGAGAGTGCATCTACATATTTTTTATTTTTAAGCGCAACAACCTTATGTCCACCCGACAAAGAAGAATCGAAATTTTAGGAGCTAGCTTTGGAGACCTCCAAACCAAATTTGATCGAATGGAAGTAGGAGTTTGTGATAAACTTTGACAAATCGAAGCTGCTATTAGTCGGATGTTCGACATCTTGATTACAAGGCATGGGGGCACCGCCGGGGCGACCCGTCGCATGAGCTACGATCGTCAGAATGGGGCGAGCTTCGGGATGAAGTTCTTGTTTGTGTTTATGGAAACTATGATTACTTGTATGTGGATCGATGAAATTTTGTTAAATTTGAGGAATATGCTCCAAGCGGAGGCAAGATTGATTCTGAGAAATATTTGTAAATACCAAGAGCGAGGATCTTATAACACGAGTCACGAAAGTAGATAGAAGGCGTGGATCCGAATCAAAGAAAGCAGCGAGGAAGAAAGAAAGCCGAAAACTATTAAGAATGGTTGGTTGCGGGAAAACTTTTGCCAAAATAATGACACATGCAAAGAAAGAAGGAAAAACTCACATGAGATGCGGTGCGAGGAAGAAAGTCGAGTCGATCGAGGCATAGGTCTGAAAGGAATATCATATCCCTTATGGAATGAAGGATGAAGAAGAAATTGGTGTAGTGTCGGGTTACATAACATAGTCCTCATTTAGCGCTAGGGTGAGGTTCTCATGGAAGCGGGGTAATGATAGAGTTGTTTTATTATTTATGAGTTATCACGAAGAAGCTGGTAAACGTTACCATATGGGACATCCATATGAAATGAGTGAGATCACACAGAAATAGGAGTTAGTGTTAGTAGTGTGATCATATTTGTTGAAGTAGTGGAGCCATGTTTGCTTGGGAGTTAGTATTTTTTTATTTAAACATATTGCAAGTAATGAAAGAGGAAGAGATTTTTGCCAAAAAAAAGATTCAAAGTTATATGGTTATTTCTCACCCAAGAGCATCATATTTTTTATTTTTTAAGCTACGGCCAGAGACTTAACATTGGTATGGGATTGTTGCTGTGCTTGCTTGATCAAAGGCGATGAAAATTTGGAAGCGAGTTCATGGAACTCAATCTGGAATTTCGCATAATGGAAGTAGAGTAAGTCGATAAGCTCATGAGTCGACTTGATCAACAAGCTTTCTGGCTACGTTGTTCGACTTCTTGTGAATGACAATAATCATATGCTTGTCCCTTTTAAATGTCATAGTCGAAGTGTAGATAAACAAAATCATAATAATTTTGAAGGCGGGTTACGATTGTTAGATTCTTAGTTGGCAAAACTGAAATTTTTTAGATTTTGTGGGGATGATCCAAAGGTTTGGTCCATTAAAGTGGGGCAATTTTAAACTATAGTGCCCACATTCTCAAAAAGAAGTCCCTTAACTTCTTTTCATGTGGGTGAAGGCAATTAATGGTGGCAATGGTGGCAATGGTGCGATGGTGGAATCGTATCATAAAGAATAACAAAGATGGCGAAGAGAAGTTCTTTATTTGAACCCCTTGACAACAGGTTCCACTTATAGTGGGGGGTGATAGATAAGTCAGAAGACTTAATTAGTATTTTTTTAATTTTGAATAATTATTTTAATGTCTCAGTTTATTGAGTTTGTTAGTTATTCTTTTACTTTGAATAATTTTCAAATATTATATGGTCATTAACTTAGTGTCTTATTTTTTAGGTTAGTTGATATGTTAGTAGCTTTTTTTGTTAAGTGACCTATTTTTTAGATTGGTGATTTAGTTGTTAATTTATTTTGTTGAAGTTAATAAAAAGGGAGAAGAAAAGAATTCAAAGTTTGGTGGTAGTTCTCCCTCCCGGACAAACATCGCTATATATATATATATATATATATATATTTTAAAGTTATGACGGGAATCTAACAGCCATAAACATGGCCACATAATTACCAAATGTCCTTTACGATTTTGCGGGAATGGAATCAAATCAGAAACTATTTTAAAAGTTATGTGGGAACCTAACAGCCATAAACATGGCCACATAATTACAGCGCTACGATCTTCTTTGAGATGGAATCAGTAGAAACTTGTGTATTAGAGTGGGGTGGTAATTAGTGTGAATGCATGATGGTGTCGATATTTGTAATCCCAAATTCGGCACGAATAATAAGCATGCTCCGATATTCATTACTTGGCTGGTCATTTATTATTAAGTGTTGGTAAGGTCAGCCACGAATATATTCCATTCATTGATTATTTAAAATAATAAAATTATAATTAATTATCCCGCGTGTTTAATATAAATAACTTATTAAATTTAACATGTATATTATTTATTTAAAATAATAGGAATTATAATTAATAATGCATATTTTACACAAATAACTTTATTAAATAGGTTGAGTAATTAATATAATAATTAAATAGGTCGGTCGAGTTAAATTCGTGTTGGCATGCTCCGATATGAATATGATACGACTATTAAGCGTGTTAGGTGGTCAACTTGCGAATATGATCCAACCAGTCTCTCACAATCCCGGCACTGCCAAAAAATCGTGTTAGAGTTCGTATCGTGTAAATTTTACGAGAACACAATTAGGACCCAATCTTTACATGAGTGAGAGGCACTTTATGAGCTTGTTCGTGTTTTATCAAGATGAGGTGGTTGAACGTCCAAAGTCCATTCTGAATCACGTGATCAATATCGACTTCATGGAAAAATTGAAAGAGATACCTACCTGCTCCCACCTAGCTCCTTGACAACTATGCCTTTTCTTGTTTCCCAAATTGAGGCAAGCGTGATCTTCATGGAAATAAAATCAAGGGGATTGTCTGTGTCTATGAGGAACCGTCTTCAGATCTGTATTTTCTCCGTCACATTTTTGGGTATCCTCGGCAGTTACCTCAATGCCGCCTTCGTCCTCTTCAACCAGTTGGAATTTGTTCCATGCTTCTTCCACTTCTTTGATGGGGCTATGGCTGCCCATCAACTTGCATGTGTAATGATAAAGAAGAAACTTAGGTCAAATCTTTCAGGAGAGGCTAGAAAAAGAATGGGTAGAAAGAAAGCAGATTGGTTCTAACCTTATCGGGGGTGACTAGATGGGAAAACTTCAGTCGAGGGCGAAGCGGCTAATAATAATTATTATTAAAGGTAGTGATAAGAATAATTTATAGTTTACGATCGTCTTGCGCAATTGATCACCATCTTATTTAATTAGGAATATCATATTTAAGGGTCCCATGCGTATTGGTTTGTAACCGGGTGTGTTAATATGGGGCGAGCCTTAATGTGCGACATGACGCGCTGAAAGTTGGCCGGCGTATCTTGACATGGCACAGCTTTGGGGTCGAAGACAGCGTGTGCGAGCATTGCATGGCTTCTGGGCGAGGAACCGTGTGCAGGAATGGCCTAGCTTGGAGCGAGCCTGATGTCTGGGCGTTGCGTGGCAGTACGCGTCGTGTCTTGGCATGATAACTTAGAGTAGAGATACCATGTCTTGGCATGACTTAGCTTAAGTAGAGATACGGTAATCTTGGCATGACTGGCTTGAAGACAGAGCACCATGCTACCATGGCCTTAAGTGGGGCCGGCGTGTCTAGCGTAGCACGACCTGGCCAGAAACAATTGACTTAGTAAGTTTAAAAAAATATCGTAATCGCTGTTATTAGAGCCACAGAATAAAATAAAAATAAAAATAAATCATTTGATTCTCACCCCTTCCTCTCTCCCCCCACATGTCCTTATTTAATTCACCCCAGTTTTTAAAATTTTTTAAAAATTCATTTTATCCAACCTCTCTCTCCTTCCCTCTTCCTGATACTCCCGGCACTGGTGTTTGTTCCATGAATACAACAAGAGTGCAAATTCATCCTCAAACCTCAGAGCTGACTTCATGCCTCCAGTCGAACACCGGCAAGAAACCGCCGACAAAATATCTTATCGAAAGTTATGTGATTTGCCTTTGTGATCGCAGTGGGAGACACCTCGGTTGTGGCAGAAATCGATGGCACCGACAAGCTGCTGGAAGTATAACAGAGATTTTGGCCTTTGTGACCTCCATAACTTCCTTCAATTCCACCACATTGGGATGACGAACAAGGCGCATAACAGAGATTTCTCGCTCTACCATGCTCTGTTCCATCAAAAACCTGCTTCTTCTGTCCTTCCATGATGTCAATCAAATCTCGCAAAAAAGATTGACAGCAATCATTGGAGAAATCCAAAAAATTGGTTGACGATAATGAGAAATAATCTACTGATCAAGACATTTGTGGAAAATATTGATGTCTAGAAGGAATCTGATGGGAGGAAGAAAGAAGTCATTCGAAAAGATGGAGAGAAGGGTGGAGCCGCAGTCAAGAAGGAGAGAGGGGTGCTGATGGATTGAAGGTTGAAGGTGGAGAAGCAGAGATATAATGAGGGAATATTTTTTTAGAAAATAAAAAAAAAATTTTAGGGCCAATAAGATATCAACACGTGGAAAAAGAGATGAGAGAGCCGTCTTCTAGCGTTATTTTAACTTCCTTAATTGGTCACTGATGACCTGGACCAATACAATATGAGAACCCCAAATGTGAAATTATTAATAGTTAAATAATATATGAGATTAATTAAAAAACACTGGTAAAACTATGGATTATTTATGTTAATAACCCCTTATTATTATTATTATTTAAAGAAAAGAGACTACTAGAAAAAAAGTTGAATGAAATTAAGGCTAGAATTTTCTTTCTTTCATATTATTATTATTATTCAATATATTTTACATAATTCACTATTATGTGTATTTCAAAATAATGTACTACGAAAAAAATAAATATGAACAAAATTATTAATTATTTTTATATTTTTTTTCAAATAAATAATATAATTTATGTCTTACTTTCTCATTATTTTCTTAAAGATAATGTCATATAATACAAAATATATTCATAAAAAACGCTAGACATTTTTTTTATCAAACTTTACATTTTTATTTTAGATTAGGTGTATTGTAATAAATTTATTTATTTAAAAAAAACCTTTTTATTTTAGAATTTTTAAACGTATATATCAGATTCAATTAAAGGAAAAACGGAACATTAGTGAAAGCGCATTATGTTAACGAATAATTACTTATAGAATGTTTCTCGAATGGAATTTTGAAAATAGTTTTTAAATTTTGTTAAATATCTACTGTTTTTTTAATCAAAAACACTTTTCAACTAAAAAACACTTCATAAAATCTTTGTTAAAGGGACTTTACTCTTAATTAAACTCTAACTTTATATTTCTTATTTGCACTTTGCTTTTCTTCTGCCTTGTGATTACTATCATTATCATAATAATTTATAAGGACAATAATAAATAAAAAAACAACATTAATAAAAATAATAATATAAAAAATTAAATATTTTAAGATAATAACAAACTTACACTTTAAATAGCTAAGAATACCGCTTCAATTTACACAATATAAAAAAGATGGTCCAGTAAATATCAAATTCTATTTGTAATCCTTCTCAAATTTCTAACATCCCTAAAAGATTCTATTTCTAGTTTATAACGAATTAATATTTTTGTACTATTTAAAGCTCACAAATATCATTACTCTCATCATTCATTAATTAAGATAGTTCTCATATTTCTTTCAACTTTTTCTTTCACATTCTAATGACAATGATTAGTATTACAAATCCTACCAAATATTTTGGAGGGTTTCATTGCAAGAAGTGTCTTATGCCCCTTGCTCCCGACTTCAACTTTATTAAGGTAATTTTTCTTTTTTCTTATAATTAATTTATGAATATAATTTGATTTTCAATGGGTATAATTCGATTTCTAAGATTTTGTGTTCTTTGTTATTGTTACAGGTGATTCCTCAGATGCTTGAATTGCTAATACAGGTTGTCTTGTAAATGGCAACGTAAGTTTTTAAATTTCGAATATAGTTATTTTGTTAAAGAAAAAAAGAAAAAAAATGTTTGATTATTATGTAACTATTTATATATTTTAAAAGAAGATTAAATATGATGTATTTATATTAATTATGAGAAAAAGAACCAAGAATGAAGTAGAAAGAACAATACGAGAAATGCAAATACATGAAACTCTGGAACCCATAGAAAAGAGAAATCTAATATTTCAATCATGTTTATAAGAGTGGAGCACTGCCACTATAAGGAAAGATAAATCAAATGTACATAACATTTGGCATAGCATGGTCACTGTCCTATTCCCCAATAAACTCCAGAATATAATATGATGTCAATAAACTCCAGAATAAATTTATATGTATCTAAAAAAAGAAGTGTAGTTTATCATGCCTAGTTCATGTGGTTAAATACTTAATATTTTAAAAAGATAGAACATAGGGAGGAAAGAGGTTACGGGTTGGAGTTCCAATGAAAACAATCTATTATATTTTAACTAAAGTGTTTAGTTATAAAAATATATATTTTAGATGTAAAAAATACATTATGGCATCTCAGGCCTTGCACCCTCGATTTATAAATATTTTTAGCTATTTTTACTTGTTTTCTAAAATCTTTACATAGAAAAATAATAACACAAACATATATAATTATGAAAAATAAAATAGTAGATGCAAAAATTATTTTTAAATATATTAAAAATATTTTATGCGCCTAAACAATTTTTTATTTTATTTTATACAAGAATAAAAAGTCATGTACATGAATTTTCTTTTCTATATAGGAGTAGTGGATTAAAGACCTTTTAAAAACCAAGTTTTGGAAATTTGATTATTCATCAATGTTTAGCATGTTTTTTTGTAATACATTGTTTTCTTATAAAAATAACTTTTCTTTTAGAGACAATATAAATATATGAAATAGAGAAAAACAATTTGTCAAAAATTGATTATTTTTCAAGGAAAAACAAAGGAAATGTTTTTTTTTTTAAGGATCACGAAAAGTTATATTCTAAAATTTAAGGTTATTTGATAACTTGTAAATATTTATTTATATATCACAGTGTAATGTCACATTTGGGCTGGGTCCAAGACGAACATAGACTAATCCATGACGTGCCAAAAACACTAGTGGATATGGCTCATATCCTTGCATTTCATGCAAAACTTTTGTTGGATGGCAAATATTAAGTATTATCATTTATCTTATGTTATTATACATATATTTTTTCCTTTTCTATATTAACTCTAATTTTATGGGCACATAATATGGAACGGTCATCAATACGCACCTCGTACTTTATAATTTTGAAGGTCGATGCATCTCTTCTTCTTTGGTGTTGGTGGAATGGTTATTTCCTTGGAACATAGAGGGTTATGCCAATTATAAATGATTTGGTTCAAGCATTTGGCTTTTTCGAAATTGATGAGGGTTTTTTAATCCCTACATTCTATTTGTAATTAGAATAATTTTGAATATAATCGTGCCATTATTAAATAAGTAATAGTTGGCATTAAAATTATAGTTTTATCCTTTCTTTATATTTAAATTTGCTTCTTAATTTTATTGTATAACTATTTTTACCCCTACATTTTTGTTTTATATCAATTTTAACCCCTACATTGTATTTGTAATTAGAAATAGTTTAAAATATAATAGGTAACCTTATGTTAAATTACAATATTTGACATTAAGTTACTATTTTACCCTTTTATTATTAGGTTTGCATGGTCTTCTGTAATTACATTTTTATTATGGAGTGAATGTTGTTATTCTCAATTTTATCGTTATAATTTTTTTTTTTGAAAGATTATTATTATAATAATAATAATAATGAATACAAATGATACATTTATTTTAGAATTCCATAATTTTAACAGTAAAATGACTATTAAATATGGGTATTGCTTGAATTTATTTATTTTAAATAAAATAAAATAATAGCAACTCCTATATAATACATAACTTACAAAAATGGCTACTAAAGCTTTTTTTTTAATTTAAAATTTAAAAATTTATTACATCAAATTCACAAAATATTTCAGAAATGATTCAAAAACTATAAGGTAACTTAATATAATTAATATAAGTATTTTTGCTTTCATTTTTGATACAAAAAAGTTATTACTATTTCTGTTTTTAAAAAACAAAATATGTGGAGATACAATTTATCTCAATTAGTTAATATTATGAAGTACTAAAAAAATTAGGGAGAATTATATTTAAGGGTTACATGCATGGGCCTTAATCATCCATATAACCTAAACAATTCAATCCAAAACCTAGCGAAATTGGAAAAATTAGCAAGAAAGATATTTACCTTTATAAGAAATAACCCCAAATCTTTCTTTGTTAAGTAAGAGAAGCAAAAATAACCCCAAATTTGAGAAGAAATAATTTACTTGTTGATGGATAAGAGGATATGGGTAGTGACAATGAATCTAGTTCAAAAAATTATAGCAAATCAACAAAATTCACCTCCCCAATTAGTTTAAACACATGGTAGTGATTTTTCCACCAAAATAAGTTTGAATTGTTTAAAGGCAACAATAGCTTCAGGTTTGTGTTTGAGAGGGTAAATCTACGCGAGAAAGAGAAAAAGAAAGAGAAAGGAAGTATATGATTTTTGCCATATTGACAAACTAAAAAACTCAAGATTTTTTTTTTTAGTGAAGAATTGCAAGAGTTCAAGACTTGTTTAAGGACCTTGAGAGAAAGGTGACCAAGGCTTTGAATCCATATATTGACAATTAAGGTAGATGTAGTAACAAAATACGAAGGAGTATATATAATTATGGTTGGCACAAACAAAGGGATATATATATAGTAGAGTTGTAGAAGTTAGCTGGATTTGAAATTGATTTGATAATCTTTGATTATGAGCTGATTGTTGTTTGAGGATCCCTTAAATTAGAACTCTACTCCTATAACTTCCTCCTTCACAAGGCAACAGTTTGAATGATTTCACAAAGTCTCAGTTGTAAGATAGGAAATGCTTATTAGGTTTTTCGTGATTTGGAGAACATGTAAGACGTTTTCAAGACGAAAAGGGATGTGATATGAAAACTCTCATCTAAATGACGTCAACAATTGAAGGCTATGTGATAATATTTATCACAAATTAAGCAAATAATTTTGTTATTTTGAGTGTTATGTCCAAAGTTGGGATATCTGAAATCATTTCAAGTTCAATCGTGTCTTTCTTTATAGTAAATTTCACTGTGATCATGATTTCGTAATTCTTATATGGTCGATCGACCGTGTAAATATTGTCGCTTGGTCGAGGGCTTTCGCGGCTTTAAAGCATGTTTACTTAGTTTGAAGATCATCTTACAAAATAAAGTATCAAAGTTTTCTCGCATATGATATGAGATATGATAAACAGTCCTCATGGGATTGACTCCCACATTAGGGCTTTAATACCATTTATAATGACTCGACCAAATTATGTAAATATTATCTGTTTCAGGCCTAAGGAGTCCTCACGGCTTTAAAACGCGTTTACTTGGTTGAGATGAGTTCATACTTATATAGTGCCAAGAAGTTTCTCCTCTATCCGATGTAGGATGAAAATCCTTGAATCTCCTTCAAAGTTCTTCTATTGGTTGCAACTTGGTTAACATTTTCTATTAACAATTTGTAAAATACTTTTAATGGTTTAGAAAATAAATAAATCTATTGGGAGCTTTTAAGGTCAGTTTAGTTCGAAAATTTTAACTCTATCCAAAATTCAGAATATGAAAATTTTCAATGTATTCTAATCTTTAGTTTTCATTTTTCCAGAAAATATGTTTCGTACTTGAATTTGGTTGAAAATAAAGAATAAGAAAATTCGTTTTGTAAAACCATTTTTTTTAAAAATGAAGTTAATGAAAACAATGAAATGTGGTGAATGCAAGTTACTATTCACAATCTACCGTGTTTCGTGAGCGATGAAGAAAATCGAAGTGGAAGACGAAAGGGAAGAAAGAAAGAAAATAGCGCGTCGCATTGTTTTTCGTTTTATGTGTCAGCCGAAATTAGTGTTTTGATTTAATTAACGAGAAAAGCAACGCGAAACGAGTTTTACGATTCATATATAAAATGTTGAAACAGGTAGTCATTTTCTTTGTTTTCAAATTTTTGTTTTTGTCACGGTCACAGTAACTAAACGTGTTTTTCCTTGTTTTGAAAAGTTTGAATAAAACGAGAAAATTTTACTCTCTTAAACAGGGGTCCTAAATCATTTTTTAACTTGTTTTCTATATTTAAAATAATTTATATTGATATTTTATTTTAGTCGATTACATATTTATATGCTTCTTTAAAAGAACTGAAAATTATTAAAAACAACTAAAAAGTTTTTTTAAAACAGTGGTATATTATCAAGCATCTTTTCTTTAGCACCTTTTCTTTTTAGAATTTAAAATAAAAATAATTACGAAAATAATCAACTCCTCATTGTGTTTTTTGTGCTTTGTCGTTTCTTTTTCTTGATGCACTTTGCTAGTAATAAGATATGAAGTTCACCATCCTTGCATCTTTCTCTTTCCTTAGAAGTATATTTCACATTTATATATAGGTAAATTTATGTGATAATGATAGTTCACATAATATAACTTGAACCGTAGGTGAGATGGTTGGGGTTTCTCTCCAGTGACAGAGTTAGGATTAAAAGTCGAGAGAGGCAAACTTTAAGGGCGGTTTGTTTATAGTTTTTGAAAATTGTTTTATGTTCTCGAAAATAAGGAGAACAACGAAAACATATTTGGATTTTTAGTTTTTTTTTGTTTTGAAAAACATAGAGAAAAAAAAACAATAAATTCAAAAGGAGCAGTAAAGTTTTGAAGAACATCGATGAGGCGGGAGAAAATCAGCGTGTTTACAGGAAGGATAAAAATGGTAATTTCGAGTTCATCCGGAATTTTCTAGATCTCGGATGTGACGGACCCGGCGCGGGTTGGGCGTCTCGTGAAATCCCAAATCTGCGTCAATTTCGTTGGATCAGGGTGGTCGGGATTCGTGTTTTTCGGGCGTGGGGTGTCGGATGGCCTTGTAGCAGTGAGAGATCTGCGAGTGGCGGGAGTAGAAGTACCACGTGGCGAGAAGATTAAACTCTGTGATTGCATGTTCTCATGAGGGCCAACGTAGCACGAAATGAGATACATGGCTCGCATTGGCTATTATATAAAAGTGGAGTTGAAAGTCAAAAGAAATGAAAGTGACTTGTAATTTTGAGGAGAAGACATCGTCTTACTCAAAATGCTTAGTTCTTCTTGCCTGGTTTTGGAGCGGTGGAGCTCTAGAGTGAGTTTTAGAAAGTCGGAAACACCTGCAAGATCCTAGCTGGAGATGATCGGTTCGACTGGTCTGAAGGCAAGAAGAAGTTGGTCTACGTCGAGGGCTACGCGTGGATACCAAGCTTGGGGAGTTTCGACAAACTCGGAAGGTAGGAGGTTTCTCTCTTTGTTTTACTTTATTAAAGTCTTTATGTGGATGAGTTGTTATTGTGGCACGGATGGCGTGACGGTTCCAAAGATTTGGGCCAGGAGTGAATAAATCCTTGGTGTGGTTTAGACAATCCGCGGGTTGATTGTGTGATTTGTGTGATGTGTGTGTTGTTGTCGTGGGTGAATAACGTGTTGATTGTGGGAGGTGTGGGTTGTTCGAGCGAATCGCCGGTTGTCTTGTAAGCGTAATGGTAAGTTTATGTTATTATTATAAAGCTGAATAACATGAATAACATGATGTATGTGATTTAAATTTGTTAATATATCGTAGGTGATATATTAACATGTATTTATCTGTTGGTATGTCAGTGCATTCTTGACTTAGGTGGGATGCTTGAAGTAGGGGTCGCCTGCGGGGCTGCTCGCCCCGTCGTGGAGACCGCTTTTTCAGTGCGAAGGCGTTGGGATGGGCCAGCATCCAGGGTTTAGAGGCGAAGCGACCGAGATGGGCCTCTGTGTTTTGTAAAGTGCAGGCGCAAGACCCAGCTTTTGTATATAAATTGTAATCAAGACAATTGTAAATAAACTCCCTTTTTGGTATAAAATTTATATTTGGGTTGTATGGATGTGTGGGCCTTTGTTGGTAGTTTTACACGTGTACGTCTTCGAAATAGGGTGTGTGGAATTATGGGTTGACGGGTAGTCAGCAGACCTTGATTTTGGGGCGTCGTAGTGAAAATGATGTTAACTTTTGTGTTTTTAAAAAATGATGCCAACGGAGTTTTAGCAATAAAGCAACACTAGCTTTGGTTTTGTCGTAGAAATCTTAAGGAAAAAAAATAAAAAAGAAAAATTAGGTTTAAAACAATAAATTAATTCTATTTGTTTATACAAAATTTATTTTATTAGTTTCTTTATGTTATATAAGGCTTAGAAATTTAAAAATATGCCAAAATTTGAAGAATTTTGATTATATTTTATTTTTATACTTTTCATGACAAAACCAAACATGACAAAATCAATTTTTTTAAATGAAAGAATCATTCCAATTTAATATTTATAGGCGTATTTAAATATAATAAAATATTTATAGGACATCCAAAGGTTTCAATTTTTGTAAGAATACAAAACATTACAACGTATTGACTTAATCGATTTGGGCTTTACAACCTAAGGTCCATGAAAAAAGTTATTAGAACGATAGTTAACGTTTTGGGTAAAGGCGACTCGTAAGCGTGTAAAATTCTTTATCTTGGAATTGAAATTTCCGAACGGACGGGTGCGATAAGAACCGATAATTAAAAAGCATCTATTTTTTAATTTTAGCCTCGTTTTCGCATTTCGAAATTTAATGCGTCTGACTAAATTGTACACAAATTTGACTTATATAATAAACTTTTAACAAAATATATATTATAAATGGGGATTCGTAATGTATTTAAAAAGAATAATATAAAAATAGGGGGTAGACCCATCAAGGTGGGCTAATGAATGGGCCTAAAATGAAGGCGAGTATCGGGCGGTAGGCCTCAAACGAGGCCTCGAACTTCACGAAGCTTTTGTATAGGCTTACCTAATTGCGGTGACAAAATTTTGAAGCCACTGTGAAGAGGCCCATTGTAGTATTGATTCGATCCCTATATTATTGATTCTTAGCCAATCCTTGATCTCCCTTCAAAGGAAGGATTCGCACAAAGTTGATTTAACATTTCTATTAATAATTTTTAAAATAGGTTTTGATATTTTAGAAAATAAATATCTGTTGGAAACCTAACCATTATTAACTGTTTTCTATATTTTAAACTAATTTATATATAATATCTTATTTTGAGATTATTCTATATTTATATAAATTTTCTCTAAAAAAAAAGTGAAAATAATTCAAAAACAACAAAAAAGTGTTTTTTGAAAACACCATGTTATATTATCAAACATGTTTTCTTTACAAAAAAAAAATCAAAATAAAAATATTTTAAAAAACAAACACCAAAAATGATCCAATCCTCTCCTTGTGTTTCTTTGGCTCTATTGTTTTTCTTTTCCTTGATGCACTTTACAAGTAATAAGATATGAAGTTCACCATCCTTGCATCTTTCTTGCCAGGCTTTTGATAATCCATTTGGGCTTTATACTGGGGTCCACGAAGAAAGGTTATTGGGCTCAATGGCATAAAAGTTTTGGGTAAAGGGAGCATGGGCCTTCTCAAAATGATGTCTGACCCAAAAAGCATTAATGGTCCATACCATGTCTACAATATATACTTGACACTTTTTTTTTTTTTTTAAAAGGATAAATTTATTTATTCATGTTATCAATACAATTGATAAAAATACAAAATCAAAAGTGCAAAAAACTTTAAAGGATGATAGAGTATCTAGATTAATAGCAAAAAAGATCGGCTCAAGACTTGAACGATAATCCAAAATGTCTAGAATCACAAGATTTCGTCACTGACATCTTCAACGAGCGTGATTTGATCGTGCATTTTATCAAATTGAACTTTGTCATCTGAATTGCCAATAAGAAAACTCATGAAGTAGCTAACCTTTTGCGGCCATGACTACCGCGTAACGAGTCGGTGTGAAAATCGTCGCGATAAGTGATAGCCGAAGCAACGAGCCATTTTATTAGAAAAGAAAACTCAGATCTAGAGATGATTTCGGGTGCCAAGAATGATAAAAAAATCACTGTATTCCCTAACGAGCAGAGGACTTAAAGAGAGCAAGAGCGACTAGGTTTTCAGAAAATGAAAATATATACTTGGCGTTTATATACATAGGTAAATTTGGGGTGATAACGGCGGTCCGTGGCACAACTGAAACATAACTTATATTTAACATTGCAAGGCCCATAAAGAGGGAGGCCAACATTTAAAAGAACAAAATTAAAAGTTATTTGCAAAACTAAACTATGTCTTTAAAATGTAAAAGAGGTACAAAAAGAAACCTTTTCGGACAAAATGCCCCCGAAGATATAATTATATTGTGAGAATGAACAAATATTCATAAAAGATTTAAGTTATAGTGCGTGTGAGAATTTTATATTTACACTTTGGAGCCTTTTCCAAACGGTGCCATTCAGTTACTTTTGCAAGAGGGTCCATTTCACCATTTTGTTTTTTGTTTTGTTTGTCCATTTAATCCAATTATCTATAAAATAGGTGGTATTTTTTTGTAGAATTTTTTAACTTCTTTTTCACTTTATATTATAAGATTATAATTAACATTCTATTTTAGGAATTTGAACTTGATCTATTCTCTATACTTATCGTCTGTCACCTTTTCTTGATTCTGAGTGAAACAGTGTGTTCTTTATGAAATAAAATTAAAGTTAATGCAGTAATACATTGAGGAGCACTTTAGATACGTGTTTTCTCAGTTGGCATACGGGTATCCTTGAAGTGATTTTTCAATCTTTTGCCGTCTCTTAGTAGATGGAATTTGTTCATGCTTCTTCCACTTCTTTGATGGGGCGATAGGCTGTACTTTAGCTTGCATGTGCAATGATAAAGAAGCCAGATTGAGCCTTTCAAGAGGGCTAAAGAATGGTGAAAGCAAGATTGGTTTTAAACCTTATGTAGTAACTAGATGGTAAAACACATCAAAAGGGCGGGAGAAACCTTCAATATCATCGTTATTATTAGAGGTAATTGATAAGAATAATTTATAGTTTGATTGATCTTCTTTAATTAGTCTCACATATTATTTAATTATGAATAATATCATATTTGAGGTCCCATATTGTATTGGTTCGTAACCAAGTGTGGCCAACCATAGGGCTAACGAGGCAAATGTCGCAGCATGGCCTTGCTCAGTTGAGCCAAGCATCTCTTAACATATGGCTTAGCTTTGGGTCGAGGCAGCATCAATACAGAGCATTGCATGAAACTGTGGTTGAGGAACCATGTTCCAGAGTCAACTTTAGCTTGGGGCCAGGCACAATGTCTAGGCATTGCGTAGCTTGAGGCAGAGGCATCATGTCTTGGCATAACCTAGCTTGAGGCGAGTCGTAATAACATAATGGGGACGAAGTTGCAGTAATACAGCATGTGACACAAGGCTAAACAATTGACTTAATAAGTAAAAAAAATGTCGTAATGTCTATTTATTTGAGTGAAGTACTACAAAATAAAAATAAATAAATAAATAAATAAATAAAAATCAGTTTGATTCTCACCCCCTTCTCTCCTTCCTCTATCCCCACATGTCCCTAATTAATTCACCCCAGTTTTTAAAATTTTTTAAAAATTCAGTTTTATCCCACCTGTCTCTCTCCTTCCCTCTTCCTGATACTACCGGCACTGGTGTTTGTTCCATGAACACAACAGAAATCGATGAAAGTTATGTGACATTTGCCTTTGTGATCGCAGTGGGAGACACCTTGGTTGTGGCAGAAATCGATGGCATAACAGAGAAGATTTTGGCCCGGGTGGAATCCATGACTTCCTTCAATTCCACCACATTGGGATGACGAACAAGGCGCATAACAGAGATTTCTCGCTCTACCATGCTCTGTTCCATCAAGAAACACCACTTCTTCTGTCCTTCCATGTCAAGCAAAATCTCATAAGAATTCGGCAATCATTGGAGAAATCAAGAATTGGTTGAGCGATAATGAGAAATAATCTACTGATCAGACATTTGCCAAATATATTGATATACAAGAGAATCTGATGGGATAGAAAAGAGTATTCGAAAAGATGGAGAGAGGGAGTTTGGGCCGTGATGAAGGAGGAGAGAGGGGTGCTGATGGATTGAAGGTTGAAGGTGGAGGAGCAGAGATATAATGAGGAAATATTTTTTTAGAAAATAAATTTTTTTTAGAGCCAATAAGATAACAACACGCTGCTAAAATATGAGAGAGCCATCATGTAGTATCATTTTAACTTCCTTAATTGGTCATAGATGTCTAGGGAGCAATACAATATAAGAACCCAAAATGTGAAATTATTCATAGTTAAATAATAGGTTAAAAGCCCAATTAAAGAAAATTGGTAAAACCTTAGGATTATTTATGTGTAACCCTTTATTATTATTATTTAAATAAAGAGGCTACTAGAGAAATTGAGACTAGAATTTTCTTTCTTTCATACTATTATTATTATTATTGTGTGTGTGTATTATTTTACATAATTCACTATTACGTATTTCAAAATAATGTACTACGAAAGAAATTAAATAACATGTAACACCCAAAAGCAGGGGTCAGTTATTTGCAGATTAACCCACGGAATGTAAGTGGAGGTCGGGTCTGAGCGTGGCTTTAGAAAATGGCCAGTACCAAAACGTACGGGAGGCACCTGTAGAATCACGAGCGCAGTATAAAGCGCAAATAAGCCGATTCGATAATCCAGGGATAACAACATGGATAAAAGCGACCACTTGGGCGTAAAACAATATCCATCAACCATATCAACCATGTCCCTTAGTTTCTAAGAGTAGTAAATGGCTCTTCCTCCTGACGTATCAAAATGAAACTCTAATACGTGCGGAAACCAGCCGAAGCCACTGGGCTTTCTTGAAACTCATTTCACAGGATGAGGCGAGTGCGCCATGCGCTCGGTGCACATGAAATAAGGGGGGTGCGACGGGAGTATTTAAGGCTCGATGGAAAATGTACTGAGGTGGGCTGCTACTTTAAGTGCGGTCTTGATGTTCGATTTAAACAAGCGTTGACCCAGTCACGAGATCTAGCGAATGTCTGCGTGACCCGAAGCTCGGATCCGAGTCCTCACCCAGGAGCTCTCTCCACCTCACTTCCTAAACGCTTGAAATTTATATTTTTATTGATGGACAACCCTCCAGATGTATATATATCAGTTAGTGCAGCCTAGATGATATATATAAGTTCTATGTGGGCTATTACTCGGAGTGAATATATATCATTTAGAAGTATTTCAAAGCGAGTTTGATATATTATTTAGTTAGGACTATCCTCAGATCATTTTTGCATTATTGACAACCCCTGGGCCATTTCTCTAGACTTAATACCAGCTGTAACTCTTTTATGGTCTAGAGGCGTTCGGTGCATATGGAAATGCGTGTATGCGGGTTCAAATAGTTACAGCAGTCTGAGCGCCAACGTGAATATCTTGCAAAATTTAAATCACACAAAATGTTATGAATTTAGCATTTCAAACTTGTAAATTGCTTCGGCAGGCTAATGTCCAGCGTGGCAATTGATTCGAATTGCCAACGAGTACGGATTTTGCGAAAATGCATTTCTTGGGTCACTGTTCTTGGAGCATTGACCTGAGGTTTCTGCATTCGACCTCAATTAATCCCCAGATTCGTATTTTTGAACCGCGTTGCGGCCAGCTGCGGTACTCCGGTTCCGACCAGCCCACGGGTTGACATCTACCACCATGTTTCCTTACCCACCTGGCCGTGACGACTAATTTGCTCCATTTCATTTCAATTTTGTATTAATTGGTCCCATGTTTTGGGCCGTCCAACCAGCGCACAATGTCGCCGATCATTCCGAAGCGTTCAAAGCGCACAAATCGAGCCAGCCGTGGGGAAAATCCTGCGCCGAGGAGTTTGTCAGCTGCCAAATCCGAGTCGCGCGTAGCGCCAGGCCGCGTGCGAGCGTTTCTCTTCGCCGCACGGCCGCGGCTGGTCGGATCGTGTCTGAAATCTAGAGAGAGATTCGCCTCTGCAAGCTTCTCAAATCAGCACCTACTGGTTCAAAAATGGCTACGTTTTTTTTGGCTTAAGGTAGGAGAAGGAAGCGTGCTATTTTGTCCTTTCTAGCGACTTAATTAAATTCCATAATACTATTATGTCATAACTACCGATTTGATATTGAGCTATTTCGGCCGTCGGGTTTCATCGTTGCCTGCTCATGCCGCCGCGATGCAGTGATCACGTATTATAATGGCTTCGTCGCATCGAAAATCGGTTCTGACACCGACGCGTCTGCCAGCGATGCGAATCAGACTGTCTCGAAAGTGCGAGGAAATTTTACGTGCTAACTAGATTTCATGAGGCGATTCCAACGGTGCAATCCGTTTAATCATCAAAGATACAGAAAATTGGTGGATTTTGCCGTAATTACAATTTTCGTCTGATTTTGCCTGTATTCGAAAATTGGAATTTCTGGTCTGCATTCTCCCACTCCTTAAAAGAATTTCGTCAAAATTACGACAATTAAAACACTCACATGCATGCAGCGTATACTTTACCATGTATAGCCATTATTAATTGCTAAACAACTAGTACATTACGGCAACATACTAAACAAGAGAGGAATAGGTGACCCGCGATGTCCTCGCGCGCGTGAGCTCCCTCACTCCATGATGTCGCCATGGTACAGCCGCATAGCCTCACGGTCTTGCGAAGTATGCAAAGGCACGATCCGCATTTATCAACAATGCGCCTTTGGTCCCTCCTCGAAGGTCTATCTATGTCGGCCCTGATCTGTGCCGATCATCACATGGTGCGGATGCGGTGTACTTTGAACGCGGAGGCGTGAAACCTCATGGACACACGACATCTTGGGGTAGCATGGCAGTGCGCGCTGGTGCCTACCCTCTCAGAAGCCTCCACCGAAGGGCCCGATGAATCTCGCGATACCCGCTTGCGGGACCGACCTCCCCTGCTTAGGCATCACCTTGGCTGATCCCCAATCCTAGAACTCTAAAGGTGCAAGTCGTACATACGCATAGCTCTTACGGCTTTGGCGGTAGGAAAACGTGTATCAAGCTTATCTTCTGGAGGTGTCTCTGTCGATGGGACCGATGATGGAGCTCTCTCCCACCTCGGTCGACATGCGATGATCTACATGGCCTCCCATATGGTGCCTGGAAATGCGGTGCCATCTGTATGCTCGCTGGTAGCCCCATTATTGTAAGTGAATTCACAGAACAAATGTTCCTCCAAGCTACCCTTATGATCTAGGACGCATGCTGCGACATGTCCTCTAATACTGTATAGTCCTCTCAGATGACATGTGAGGTGGTATTGTCACTCTTCGTCGGCTAGTGCCCGTAGCCTTTTGGAAACTCTTCCCGAGTCTTGCATGTTCCTAGGTTTCTATAGGCACTATGAATCTTGGCGCCATGTAGTCGGACTATCTCACCTGAATGTATAGCGAAGCGAGTCTCAGGCGAAGGTCGTGCGCGAATTTGAAAATGTCTTGGGCCGTTGGTCGGTTTTATCACCATCTGGCGTCATGCTTACTGTAGCTGCGTCCCGGGTGGCAAGTGGGTCGCAGAGATCGTGTGGTGCTCCCACTTCACATCCGCCACCTCGATGGGCGATAGCCCATTGTCTTGGTATGATGCCTGACATGTGAGACATCGTCGAACAAAGTCCCACGTGTCTCTTCATCCCTCCAGTATCTGCGGCGAAGATCTGGTACATCTTGGTGCCACTGGATATCTGCGACATGAATGAGTAGTGAAACTCCCCAGAATCTCTTCTCTCAAATCGGTCGACTAGGGAATATATGGTCACTATGTGAAGGCACCACTATGCATAGTGGTCTGAATTTCTGTCACATTTGTTGTACTACGTGCGATGGACACTCTCTACTGAAATCTTTTGTGCGGGACTCAATCACTACTGTTCAACGGGAAGCGGTGCCAGCCAAACTCCCAAGTACACTGGGTCACTTTCATTTATGCGTGCTTGGCGACTCACGGTCTAGGAGCATACGCCACTCCCAGAAGCTATATTGGCGAGGCTCATATTGACTTGGTGGTGTCTTTCACATTCGCCTTACCGAGGTGGTAATGCAAAGTGAATCATAATCCTCTGGGAACTCAAAGTCATCTGATTGCCTCTAATATTAAGGTCTCGCTGCGTGAAAATGTACTTGGACTTTCATAGTGCAGTGCGCCTCGAACTCCTCACCATATAAGTAGTGGCGCCGTCTTCAATGCGAAGACTATGGCGCTAATATCGCGGTGGATGATGCGCTCATGATTTTACTCGCGAGAACCATGGCTGTGCCTCGTTTGCATCGAGCATTCCCAATCCTGCCCCAGAGGCATCGCATTATCTTTGTGTACCCACATCCCACATTAAACCTTGTATCAAGATGGGGCCCGAGTAAGTCTCATCTTCAACTCTGGAATGCCTCCTACGCCTTCGGTCATCCTCAAACTTGACCTCCTTCATTGTCGACCACCATTCACTTAGGTCTTTGCCCGATACGGAGAAATCCTCAGTGAATCTCACCAACCAGCCTGACCCGACCGAAACTCATTATCTCGAAGATTGACCCGGTCTCTCGACTCATGCTGCCTCGTGACCTTCTGCGGGTCGGCCCGGCCTCGATCTTGACACTCGTGTCCCGAAAATCTCACCTCGATGGCGAGGGCGCTCACACTTACTAAGCAGGCGTATAGGCGATGGTCTCTCGACAAGCGTAAACCAGTCTCAGTGATATCATGCTCCCGCCGGCAGGAGTAGATCAAGATGTCATCGAAGACTGAACAAGTGCCCAGTCTAGGCGGGGTTGGAATACCCTATGCATGAGGTCCATGAATCTTCTTTGGCGCGTTCGTCAATCGAGGCATCAAATAAACTCATAGTGCCGGCCGTCTGTGTTATCTTTAGGAATATCTGTATCCACAACCGGTGATGGTAACGATCGAATATCTTGGTTGAACTTCGCGCTCCTCTCAGCGATCAAATAAATCATCAATCCTCGGCAATAGATGCAGATTCTTGATCGTAACGGATTCAGCGTAAATAATCATTGCCAGTGGTCTTGTCGCTTCTTCTTGCCAAATAGAGGCAGGGCGCCGGTGAAGTGCTCGATTACAATGAACCCCTTGTCCAGCTGACTCACATGCTTGGACTCACGAGTTCACACTGCCAACTCAAGCGGTGCCATCCTATCACCCGGTCGCTGGTAGGTGAAGTACAGGGGTGTAACCGATACGAAAGTCTGCCACTATGTGGGGCGGTCGGGTAACTCATGCGGAAAACATCCACGTACCGCTGCACTAAGGTGGTGATCCCGAAGATCCTCGTCTCTAAGGTGGGCTCGCTAGCCAACCGCCCGGTTGTCCACATTTAGACTCGTATACTTTACGTAAGGAAAAATGTCATGCTTGTCACTGATACCACTGCGAGTGCGAATCACAGCGTGTGGGGTGCTCTCTTGTATCCTGATAGATGTAATACATAAGGCTGTGATCCATCCCCAGGATGATATCGAATCTGAACATGTCATGGTCTCGGGTCATTGGCAGGTATAGTCCCCGGATCTCAAGGCTCCTTGACCTCGACTATATCATCTATTCGCCCTAATCCACAGGAGAACTCGCGTTACAAAGGCTCTAAGGTCTGACCTACAATGACAGTCTGGTGATACGTGATGAATGAATCACGACACCGGATCAAATCGCGCTCTTACCCGTGGCGAGATAGGCAAAAGCGATACAATATGGTAGGCGTCGATGACTCGGCCCTGGTGTAGCGCGGCGTAGACACGCCCCCGAACCCCCCCGAGGTCCACGCACAGTAGACCATTTGATCTCTGCCTCTACCGTGCCACTGGCCTCTCGGGCACACTTTGTGAAATAGGGTGCCGTGTAGCCCAAATGTGTTGGCGGCTCCATGGCGGCTAATACTATCTTTGTGGAGAATATGTATCCTCTCACAGTCTGCTTCTTATTTGGAATTTGTGATGTCAAAGCCACAGGATCTGTCTAGAAGCGATCAATCTCTCATGTGTCGGCTGTAGCGCCAGTGAAGCTTACCTCATCTGTCTTTGCGACTAGCAACTCACTCATGCTTTGCACGGCGAAGCGCTCTCGATACATCCTTAACTGGGATAGAAAAAGTGACTACGAATCCTCGCGAGCTAGAGAGGCTCTCTGTCTCTTCACTAAGCCAGAGGAAAGTGACATCCTTCCTCTTACCAGTAACACTCGTCTCCAGAGGTGTTCAGAACATCCGCATTATCTCTGCATGGTGGGGCCGTCGGCCGCGAGTCCATATCACATGGCGGGTGCTGATCACCAGCCTGGAGCCGGGCAGACCTGAGGTCCATTCAGGCCTGCCAACAGCCGTCAGGTAGCCCGCGTGATCATCGCCGTCGGCCGCTTTCGGTGGAATCGAGCCACGTAGTCCATCGCATCATCGCTCCACCAGCCCATTTCACAAGACTCCCGAGCTTTGGCGTGTCTCGCGGTCTAAAAATACCTCGTGAGCGACTCACGGAGACTGCGCGTATCGCAGTCTCTGGGTGCCCGAGCTGACCCGTCTCGCCCTTGACCGGGCCTCGCCCTCTAGGTACCGGAATAGGCCCGACTGACTCGGTGTGCTCCGGAGGTGATCTCCATGGCCTCAATCAGTTCTCTATCTTGCATGAACCAATGGTGCGCCACCGTGGTCTCCTCCCCCGATGATGTTAAATGTCGGAGGTGATGCGCTCTGAATCTCTGGAGGTTACTAGGACCTCCACATTGCCAGCCCTTGTACAATAGCGACCCATTGCAACACCTGACCTCAGCAGGCTGCTTGCGGGGTGAATCTTGTGGGCGATCGTATGCCGATTTGTGGGCTTCCGTGTGAAGTATCAGCGTCCTTACTAACCATCTACGATCAACGGGCGGTGTTAAACATGATATCTCAGGCATGAACCACGACCGAGACACTAATAAAGCGATAATCGGCGTATATGGTTTCTGTTTGAAGCAAGGTAGAAGACCATTTATCACATTAACATAGCCATGAATCATTTACAACTGTTCAATCAACTAATGTCACGGATCTTGATTACTAATAGACTTGGCGACCATGAACTAGTTCATTTCTAAGCGGCGTTAAATTTGTTTCCAACCACTCCAATTCCATCTATTTCAATACAATTTTAGACTCTTGTTCATTTCATTATCAAAATCTAGGTGAAATCCTAACCTTAGCATTCACCCTTTTTCTATACGCATTACACCATGCATATAATTTTAAATGCGCAACTCTTAGCGCAATCACCATTTCAAATGGTAGTTAAATCGATACGATCTCTAAGAGCATAACCGGCCAGAGAGACACTAATCATACACATAACTTCGGTGTATCATAATCAATTCAGCGTTTAAAATATCGCTTTATTGAAAATTTTATTTTTCAAAAATTTATTTTTGAAAATTTTATTTTCGAAAATTTTATAAAAATTTATTTGATTTATTTTAAATTTTAATTAAATTTAATAAATTTTATTTTATTTTATTTTCGAAAATTTATTTTACAATGAGCAGTCATTCGTTAATGATTTCGGGAAAATCACCAGAGTAGTAAATAATTTTGAAAACCAAGTAAGTTTTGTTTCATGGCAGCCAACTGTGCGCCTGATGCGTATTATTTACTAACCGTAGGTGCCAGTAGCGCACCGTCGCGCCCGACCATACCTTATTTCATGACCACGCGCCCATTTTGCCACACTTGCCTTGGCGCGCCGTGCTACCGCCCAGCGCCTGCCACCCGGCTTTTGCCCGGCGCTTCGCGCTGCGCCACCTGCGCCCGCCTGGCCGCCCTGCGCCCGGCGCCAACCTCGTAACAATGGCGGTAGCCTGCTAGGTTACGTACCCGAAAAATTTTTTCTTTTTTTCTTTTTCCTTTTTCTTTTCATTAATTCCATTAATTCGGCGTTATGAGAAAAAACCGATAAAATCACTAAAACTCAATTTTTTTTATACTCAAATAAATTTACTCCAAATTTATTTAACCCTCATTTTTTCCTCCCAATAAATTCATAAAATTTATTCCTCGATTTCTTCAACAGAAATTTATTCTTTTTCACACTCGACATATTTTCTACACATTTATGTGTGTGCTATCACTAAGCACACATCGTTTCACTACTCACCTACAACCGGCGCAACACACCCATTCATGACGACAATGATCACACATGTTACAACTTCAATCCTTAGCATCACATGATCCTGATCAAAACCATGCGGTGTTCTAATTTCTCTTTTATTGCCTTCCTAGGTAATCTCATACTAACCTACATCCAAACCACCTTTGAGTGGTAGGTGAATACCTAACGAGCTCTAGGTATTACCATTGATATCTGCAAGCTCGATGTCTGGCCTTAATGTGCCACACGAGGAAACCAGGTCCGTTGACTACCCGTCCCGACCCACGGAGATAAGTGGAAGTGGGATTCAGGCATCACGAAAAATCGAGCGGAGTCTCCTTTGTACGGGGGCTCTGCAATCTGTTTGTATAAAACACAGCCAAGCCAGGTTGATATAATCAAAGGATAACAACTTGTGGATAAAAGCGGTAACCCAGGCCCATGAGCAATATCAAACATATCAACCATGTCCCTTAGTTTCTAAGAGTAGTAAATGGCTCAACCCCTTACAACATATCAAATGAAAACTCTAATATATGGAAAACCATCAAAGCCACACCCGGCTTTCTTCAAAACTCGACTCCTAGGATGAGCCGTCCCCTCGCACGCTCCGGTACAGTAAAGAAGGGGGTCCCCACAGTGGGGTGACTAAAGCTTAGTAGGAAAATGTCATACAAGTGGGCTACTACTTTTTAAGTGCCGGTCTTGATGTTCCCGATTTAAACAAGCATTCAGCGAATCACGAATCTGCCCAGATATGCATGACCAGCTCGGATCCAGTCCTCCGCAGGCTCTCTCACACTCGCCTGGCTTGCCATGGCAGAAATTTATATTTTATTAGTGGACAACTTCCCTCCGATGTATATATATATCAATTGGGCACTCGACGATTGATATATATAAGTTGTATGTGGACTACCCTCAGCCGATCTCATATCAAGCGGGCGCTCCAGGCGGTTGACATATTATTTGGTCAGGACATGCTCCGATCATTTACATTGATGAACCCAACCGCCCGAACCATTTTCTACAGACTTGTCTCATGCACTAACTCTACCATGGTCCTAGGGCGTTCAGTGCATATAAGGATGCATGTATCTTGGGATTCCGTCTGATTAACCACTTACCAAATATATAAACACATGAATATATTACTTATTCAATCACCGCAATGTTATGAATTTAGCATTTCAAACACCAAAATTAGCTCACTTGAAATTTGTCTTGAAACACAGCAATTCAGATTCGTTCGCCAACTATTTCTGATTTTCCCAAAATACATTTCTTGAGTCACTATTCTAGAACGATAAAACCCTAAGTTTGCATTCCCCGACCTCAATTAATCCTATATTCATGTTTGAACCGCATTTCCTGACCACTGGCCTCAGTTCCAACCAATACAATTCAAGCCACTACCCACCATGTTCATACCCACACGTACATACAGGCGAGCTGAAATTTTGCTCCATTTCGTTCAAAATTTTGTATTAATTCGGTCCCGTGTTTTGCAGGCCTCCATTTCCGCCCCTAATGTTCTCCAATCGGCTCAAACATTCAAAAGCATAAAAATGGAATAAAGAAATACAGTAGGAAAATCATACGCCCGAGGAGTTTGTCAAAACTTCGCAAATCCGAGTCCACCTTTGTAGCTATTCGCGTCGACGCGTTTCTCGCCAACTGCCGGCCATGCGGCGGTGGATCGTGTGCAAACCGAGAGTTCCCTCTGCTCTGCTCTAAAACTCTCTCAAATCAGCGGCACTACTGGTTCAAAAAATAAACTTCCACGTTTTTTTTTTTGGCAAGGTACGGAAAACTATTCCTATTTTGTCTCTAGCGACGTCAAGTCGCGTCTGAATTATGTCCCTCTTTCCTCCGGTTGATATTCGGACTATTCCCGGCCGTCCATTTCATCATTTTCTCTACTCATACCACTTATGGTACATGAGTCGTATTATATGTGGCTTTATTGCTTCGAAAATGTCGGGTTCAGCTTTAAAACGCGATCTTTGCCAGCGTCTTGCATCCAGGCATGCCAGAAAATTACGAGAATTTACGTGCTAACTAGATTTCGCTGAGGCGATTACGGCGGTGCGATCCGTTTCGTCGTTCTAGTGCAGAATTGATTCTGGATTTTTAACGTAATTACAATTTTGTAATTGAATTACGATTTGCCACTTATTAAAGAGGGTGGAATTTGGTCTTCTGAATATGAACAAAATTATTAATTATTTTTACATTTGTTTTCAAATAAATAATATATTTTCTGTTTTATTTTCTCATTATTTTCTTAAAGATAATGTCATATAATATCACAATAATAGTTGAATCTTTATCTACTTTTCATATAAAAATTACTATTTTTCTATTACATATAATCTATTAATACAAAATTTATTCATAAAAAATATAAACAACATATGAACTTTTTTTATCAAACTTTAAATTTTAATTTTAGATTAGGTGTATTATAATAAGTCTTAACTAACTACCTATTTAAATCATTCAAGAAAATGTATATATCGATTCAATTAAAGGAAAAACGGAACATTAATTACGGCGCATTATCTTCTTGAATAATTACTTATAGAATGTTCTCGAATAGAATTTTGAATAGTTTTAATTTTGTTAAATATCTACTGTTTTTTAATCAAAACACTTTTCAACTAAAAAAACACTTCATGATCTTTGTTAAAGGGACTTTACTCCTAATTAAATTCTAACTATGTTTCTTATTTGCACTTTCTTTTCTTACGCGCTTGTGATTACAATGTTATAATATTTATAAGGACAATAGCCGTAAAAACAACAATATTGTCAAAATAATAATATAAAATTAAATATTTTAAGATAATAACAAACTTACACTTGAGATTAAACTAAGAATAAAAACTTCCAATTTACACAATATAAAGATGATCTAATAAATATCAAATTCTTTATGAATCTTCTCATTCTAACATCTAAAGATTTCTATTTCTAGTTTATAACAATTAATATTTTTTATTTTTATTTATAAACTCATAAATATTAATCATCTTAAGATTCTATTTCTAGTTTATAACGTTAATATTTTTGTACTATTTTAAAACTCACAAATATCAAATACTTTCTCATCATTAATTAAGATAGTTCTCATATTTTAACTTTTCCATTCAATGACAATGATTATTTATATATCTACAAAATATTACAGAGGGTTTTCATTACAAGAAGTGTCTTATGCCCCCTTGCTCCCGACTTCAACTTTATTAAGGTAATTTTCTTTTTCTTTTTTTAAATGTATAATTAATTTATGAGTACAATTCAGAACTCCAATAATTTCAATTCAATTTCTATAAGATTTTGTGTTCTTTGTTGTTAGCTACAGTGGATTAACAAACAGCAATTCTTGTCTGAGTTCAATGCCTTGTAAATGACCCGTAAGTTTTAATTTTCAAATATAGTTATTTTTGTTAAAACAAAAAATATAAAAATATGTTTTGATTATTATGGAACTGTTTATATATTTTTAAAGAATTAAATATGATGTATTTGCTATTAATTATGAGAAAAAGAACTTGAGAATAGAGGTAGAAAAACCAATACATAGAAGTACTAAATATGAAACTCTAAGGACTACATGAAAAGAGAAATCTAATATTTCATGTTTATAAGAGTGGAGCACTGCCACCTGGGAAAAATAAATCAAAGTACATAACATTAGGCATAGCATGGTCACTGTCCTATTCCCAAAATGGGTTCAGTAAAGGAAGAAGAGAAATCCATTATTTTAAATATAATATGATGTGTAAGCCAGCTCAGAATAAATTTATGGGTATCTAAAAAAGAAGTGTAGTTTATCGTACCTAGTTCATGTGGTCAAATCTTGTATTTTAAAAAGATGAAACGTAGGGAGGAAAGAGGTTACGGGTTCGAGTTCCAATGAAGGCTTGATATGTTATATTTTAATTTAAAGTTGCAGTTATAAAAATATATATTTAGATGTAAAAAAATACATTATGGCATCTCCATTGCACCTAGTTTATATAAATATTTTTTAGCTATTTTTACTTATTTCTAAAATCTTTACATAGAAAAATAATAACACAAACATATATAATTATGAAAAATAAGAAATAGTAGATGCAAAAATTATTTTTTAAATATATTAAAATATTTTATGCGCCCAAACAATTTTTATTTTATTTTATAAGAATAAAAGTCATGTACATGAATTTTCTTTCTATATAGGAATGTAATTGGATTAAAAGACCTTTTAAAAACCAAGTTTTGGAATTTTGATTATTCATCAATGTGGCATGTTTTTTATGAAAATGCCCTTTTCTTATAAAATAACCGTTTCTTTTAAGAGACAATATAAATATATGAAATGAGAAAAACAATTTGTCAAAATTGATTATTTTCAAGAAAACAAAGAAATGTTTTTTTTGGATCCACGAAAGAGTTATATTCACAAATTTAAGGATTATTTGATGTCTTTTAACCAAATATTTTATATATACGGTGTAATGTCACATTTTGGACGGTCCAAAAAGAAGGCGAACTTATAGACCCCAATCCCATGACTACCAAAAACACTAGTGGATATGGCTCATATCTCTTGCATTTCGTACAAAACTTTTGTTGGATGGCAAATAGTAAGTATTATCGTATTTATCTTGCGTTGTTGCCATCTCACTTATATTTTTTTCCTTTTTCTATCTTAACTCTAATTTTGCTGGCCTGTCTGAACGGGTCAGTGCCCACCTCATATGGTATGAAGATCAGTGCATGTCTCTTTGTGTTGGTGGGCAGAGTTATTTCTTGGAAAATAAGGGTTGTGCCAATTATAAATGATTTGTTTCAAGCATTTGGCTTTTTCAAAATTATTAAAATTTTTTTATCCCTACATTCTATTTGTAATTAGAATAGTTTTAGATATAATGATTCATACGTATTAAATCATAATAGTTGGCATTAAAATTATAGGTTTTATCCTTTCTTTATGTTAATTTGCTTCTTAATTTTATTATTATAATTATTTTTACCCCTACATTTTTTTGTTTATATCAATTTTAACCCCTACATTGTATTTGTAATTAGAAATAGTTTAAAATATAATAGGTTAGCTTATGTTAAATTACAATATTTGACATTAAGTTACTATTTTGCCTTTTTATTAATAGGTTTACATGGTCTTACGTAATTAATTTTATTATGAAGTGAATGTTGTTATTCTCAATTTATCATTATAATTTTAACAGTAAAATGACTATTAAATATCGCATTGTTTGAATATTTATTTTAAATAAAATGAAAATAATAGCAACTCTATAATACATAAACTTAAAAAAAGTAACTAAAACTATTTTTAAAATTTTTTATAAGAAAAATTTATTACATCAAATTCTAAAATATTTCGAGAATGATTCAAAACTATAAGTGGATTTATATAAATTAAGCACATAAAGTATTTTTGCTTTCATTTTAATACAAAAGTTATTACTATTTCTGTTTTAAAAACAAATTATGTGGAGATACAATTTATCTCAATTAAGTTATCTATTCTGAAGTACAAAAAAATTTAGGGAGAATTATGTTAAAGGGGTTACATGGGCCCTTAATCATCCAAATAACCTAAACAATTCAATCCAAAACCTAGCCAAATTGGAAAATTAGCGAAGAAAGATATTTACCTTTATTAATTCCGAAAATATCCATTATTAAATTGGAATTATGAAATAAAACAAATCTTTCTTTGTTAAGTAAGAGAAGCAAAATAACCCCAAATTTGAGAAAATTAATTTGAATATTATTTAATCAATTTTTAGGGTTTTTTATTTGATACTTGTTGATGGATAGGACAGTACGTAGTGACAATGAATCTAGTTCTGCAAAAATTATAGCAAATCAAACGGAAATTCACCTCCCAATTAGTTTAACGCATGGTAGTGATTTTCCACCAAAATAAGTTTGATTGTTTAAAGGCAACAATAGCTTCCAGGTTTGTGTTGGGGTAAATCTGCGAGAAAGAAAGGAAGTATATGATTTTTGCCATATTGATAATAAAACTCAAAATTTTTTTGGTGAAAATTACCAGGTTCGAACTTGTTTATGTGGCGCCCAAATCCGGGGGGGTCCGTTGACTCAAGTGTTGTGAAACGCACTGGCGTGAATAATAGGGTGACTTCGACATTTCTCATGAAAATCGGAGTAGTACTCGCTTTGTGCGGGGAACCGCCGGAAATACAAAACACATATACTGTCCCCAAACAATTCAATAACATCTATGCTGTCTGACCTGTCAATCACACATGATATCGTACTTGGGCTACAGGGATCTCATAATATATGTAACTATGAATCCAACTATATACCAAATAGTTCTGAGTTCTGATATTTTCACTCTTATACAATACATATATTAAAATTAGACATTTCAATACATGTATATATACGGTCAATGGCAATAGAACTTCTTACAATCATCGATCTAGGACGGCGGGTCCCTGTACGCTCACATGCACATAAAATAATATATCAGGCGGGTGAGCTATTACTGATCATTGAACCATATGTTAATTACTCACCCTAAGTGCGGTCTGATGTTCCAAATTAAACACACATTCAAAGCAAATGCATGATTCTACGAATGTCTACGCGGCCAACTTCGGATCAGGAGTCCCTCGCGGCTCCTCACACTTTCGCCTAAGCCTCGTATGAGAATGTGTATTGTTTATTTGTGGACCGATGTATATGCTCCCGATTGGGTCGTCTCGAAGCGATTGATATTGTTGTGGACTACCTCAGTTGTATATCAATTGGGTTAGATCTCGGAAGCGATTGATAATTGGTTGGGACCACCTCCGATGGTGTGTTTTGAACAACCATAAGACATTTTCTCACAGACTAAATGCAAATGCGGCTCGCTCACTATAATCTGGGTGTTCGATTACATATGGAATGCACATGTACGTTGTCTACAGTCTAATTCACGTAAATATATATAAACATATATACGAAAATTCACACAATCATGTCATGTAAATTCTCATTTCATACATAAAAATTAACTCCGCGTTAATGATCGACAAACGTTGGCCGTCATTTCCATTGACGCATTTATATAAAAATATATTTTGAGAACATTTGTTTGGGAATAGTAAGCCTTGATTTACTATTTAGAAAAAATCACCAAATCGTCAGGTTCTTGGTTTAACCCTTGATTCCGGCTATTCGTATCATCCAAACGAAATACCCAGTTTATCACCACACAATTTGCCACAACCCCATCGGTAGTGGCGATCCACGGTACTCGATGGGTGTTCAAAATTCATATCAATTGGTCCTAAGGTTTGGGACGATCGGAGCGACCTTCAAGGCTCCTCGATAAACTTATTCGGAAAGTACCAAAGAATAAAACCCAAGTAGGAGAAACCCCTTTCTCGAGTTGAGGAAACTCTAAATCCGGTACTGCCTTGAAGCCCTCTCCGTAGAAGCAGTTCTCCTTTTTGTCCAGGCTGCGGCGGTCGGATCGCGTGTTCTAGAGAAGTTTCTCTCTCTCCTAGAAAATCATTTTAAACTCTTCTTTGCTCTTTAGTTTTCTAAATCCACGTTTTCTCTTGGTTTCAATTTGTAGAGATAGATTACTATTCAATTTTGTCTTTTAGTCTTAGGTAAAATTTTAATTAATGACCGTTTTGTCCATAACTTTCTCGGTTTGACATTGGCACTATCTCGGCGTCGCACCATTATTTCTCTACTCATACCAACATGGAACATGATCTACGTATTATATCATGGCGTTTGACCACGACCATTATACCTCCGGCGATGTAAATTCAGGTTGTATAGATTCGACGAAATTTTACGTGCCGCTGTTGTAGAACGTTCAGCGGTGAAATCTGTTTCGATCATCGCGAGAATAAATTACGGATTTTAATCGAAATTGATTTTTCTGAAATTGGAATTTCTAGTTATACACATTCTCCCTCAGCAAAAAGGAATTTAGTCCGAAATTTCGGACAGATACAATCACTCGCATCGTATGCGATGCGTTTCTATAATCGTTAAAGCGTTGTTAAATCTTAAACTAAACCGTGCGCATCACTTAAACAGAAGGATAGGTGGCCCGCGCTCGTGTCTCGGCGGCTCCCGTGGGCTCCTCCACTCCATAGTGGCGCCACTTAGCACCAACACTAGCCTCCACGGTCTTGCGTCGCAAAACGCGTCTGACTGTCTAAAATGCACAGGTCCATCTCGGGTTCCATCGTGTCGACCTCTATCGTCCCGATCCACCATGTTCGGATCTGGGTGTGCCGAACGTGTTGTAGCTTCGTGGACACGTATGTGGCGGGAAAGCCAAGCGATAGCAAAAGTGCCTATCCTCGGGTATCTCGAAAGGTCAATGAATCTTGGCGATAACTGCGCCACGAACGGTACTCCTCTGCTAGGCATGCGCCAGAAAGCGTGATTCCCAACCTGAACTCTAAGTCGGCGTCGCTACATCGCATAACTCTTACCTGGCTCTAAGTGGTGAGAAACATTATTGTCACATCAGCTCCACATTTCGGATATACTCTAATTGAATCGGGACCGGTGATGGAGCTTTCTCCCACCTCGGTCCCGACATAACGGTGATCTACATGACCTCAGCCCTGAATGCCTCATAAGTTTTATATGCTGCTAGCACAGTAGCGTTGTGGTGAATTCACTAAGGGCAAGTGCTCTTTACCAACTACCCTTATGATCCGGGGACACATGCTCGCGGCATGTCCTCCTAACACATGTATAGTCCTCTTGGTGACCATGCGTCTAAGGGTGAGCCATTTTGTACTCATTGTCGGTAGTGTGCCCATGGCTTTTGAAAACTCTCTTCAGTGAGCGTGACACCGCGGTCCTATCAGACACTATGGATACCGGTACTCCATGTGGCGGGACTATCTCTCAGAATATAGCAGGCGGAATCTCCTCCAAGGCAAGGTCGTGCAGCAGAAAATGTGCCGCCGTGGCCCAGGTCACTTTATCGCGTCACAGCGTCATTAGCCTGTCAGTGGCAAGTGGGTCTCAAAGTCCGCATCATGACGTGCTCCCACTTCCCGCACCGGCCACCACTCGATGGCCCGGTAGCCTGGCAGCCGGTTCTCAGCCTTAACGCCGGCGATGAGACATCGTCGAGCGAGTCCCACGTGTGTCTCCACTCTCGGTAGTGCCGGCGGGAAGATGCGACCATGTTGTTGCGATTTTGCGGAAAATGAGAAGCGGTGAAACTCCACGAGAATCTCACCTCTCAAATCGGTCAGCGGAACACTTGCAGTCCATAAGATTACCATGCGTAAACGGTCTAGCCCTCGTCACGTACTGGCCCCATTACTTCGGTCCTTGATGGCCTGTCTCTGTTGCTGGGACTCAATCACTACGCTCCTTGAGGCGGTGTAGCCTCGCTCCCAGGTACCCTGGTGCTGAGACATCTTTGTGGCCCAAAGCGTCCCATAGTCTCGAGCATCCAGCCACTCCAGAAGCCATACTGTGACGCTCCTCGTGACTTCCGATTAATTACATGACCATGCGCATTGCCTCATGTGGGTCCATTTGCGTGAAAGTATGCGGACTTTTATAGTGCGGTGCACCTCCAGACTCTCGTGATATGGTGTTGACGATCCCCAGTGAAGACTCTGGCCTTAACTGGTGTCGTGTGTGGTGGTCTGCTCGTAGTGGCTGACGAGAACCGCAAAACACTACCCTCCGGGACGCATCAACCGTCGTCGGCCGCGGGGCGTCACGGCCTGCTATTATGCCGCATTACACTATTAGGAACTATCAAGATCGGTGACCGAAGTCTCCACTCTTCGACTCTGGAATGCCTCCTGCGGTCATCCCCGATCAAACGTTTCATTCAGGTCGCTAATTCATAAGTCTTTGCTATCACAGAGAAATCCTCAAATGATCTCTCTGTAATACCCGATGCGTCGAAACGCATATCTTCGAGAAGGCGGAAGCGGCCTCCCGACTCATCTTTGCCTCAGGCCTTCCTCTGGATGGAAGCTAACGCTCCGATCTTTGACACCGTTACGAATCTCGATGGCGAACTGCGCCTGCCCCGAACTTGGCGTCTGTTGATGATTACCTCAGCAAACATGCGATCCTCAAGTGACCGCTCATCCTCTGGCGGGGATGAATCGAATGTCATCGCGAAGACTCGACGACTAAATAAATAGGGTTGGAATATCTGGCGCGAATCCATGAATCTTTGTTGGCGTACGATCGTGAAGGGCATCTTAGTAAATCAAAATGCCCGTAACGTGCGGCGTGCGGGATATCATATCTAACCTCGGCCCGATGATGGCGGTCTGCGAAGATTACATCTTAAGTAGACTCGCGCTCACCTCAACCCGAATCAACGAGTAATTAGTCTCGGTAATGGTGCGATTCTTGATCGTAACCGTTCAGCGTGTTAATCAATGCTGCGTTCGAAGGGTCTTGTCCTTCTTCTTATAAATAGAGCCAGGACTGCAATTGCGAAGTGCCAGTCTAATGAGACCCCTGTCGGTAGCTGTGTAATGGACTGGAGTTTGTCTGACTCATTTGGTGCCGTCTGTGCGGAGTCGCCGGGAATGATTAAGTGATGTGTAACGATCTGAAGTCTACTACCCTACGTGGAGGTAGTCCGGTGTAGCTCATGCGGAAAAACATCCACATACTCGCATACTATTCGAGTGGATCTAAAATCTGGTCTCATATAGTCCCCTCACAGGGTGGGCTCGGTAGCCAACCGTGGCGTCGGCTTACCTAGACTCGTATCTTTGTGCGGGGTAAAATATATGCTTGTCCCCACGAAATGCCGCGGTGCAGTCTGTGGTGGTGACCCTCTCATCTGTTGATAAATACATGTTGTCGGTCGATCCATCCCAGTGGCCTTAGACTGGCGTATCCGCAGTCACCCAGGTCCATGGTGAGTCCTGAGAGATCTCTAACTTCGCAACCACGACATATCATCCCTAATGTGTCTGCGGAGAACTCACATAAAGGCTCCTCTAAGGTCTCTAGGGTCCTTGCCCATTCCACCATATTTGGAAGCCTCACTCTGTTTGGAACACGGTTGGTCTAATCTAGTAGTGTCGGTAATCTTCATAGCCTCCCAACACCTTCTCGTCTGTGTGAACCCCGATGGTACACTACCATCGGGTCTCCTCCCCCAGTGAATGTGGATGATCAGCCTAAACCTGCGGAGGTTACTAGGATCTTCACCTCACTTTTTATACCGACCTGGCCATTTGCCGCCAATACCCTCAGGCTCTTGAGCTGTTGGTAAAATCTGGTATTTGCGGGCGAATTACCAGTATCGTTCTTCCTCTACTAGCCATCTACATAATTATATAGCGTTAAATCTCAATGATATCTCTAAGGGCGCAAACCTGGCCAGGACACTCTTTATAAATCGATTAACATACACATTGTCAGCCATTTATGGGTAATCTGAAGGCGTCGTTTACGTTAAAATATTGTTTTTCAACGACATTTTATTTTGAAAATTCGTTTTGAATTTTATAAAATTTTGTCTAATTTTAATTGATTGATTATTTTTCATCTTATTTTACTCCATTTTCTTCAATTTCTGACATGAAACCTTAGAAATTATTTTCTTCACCTCGTAACCGAATAAATTTATGAAATTTATTTTCTTCACTTTATCATTTTTTTCATTTATTTGCTCTTGGAGACAAAAAATACTTTTCATATTTTTCATTCTCATTTTCTAAATAAATTTATTAAATTTATTTTATCTAGTTTTCTTCAGTTTTACAGCATAAAATGAGGCCAAACCTTTTCTCTCCTGTTTTTCATTCTCCCTTCAGTAGCCTTCCTTGCTACCTCTACATGCGATAACTTAAATCATATGCACACTCAAACTTTTATGGTTCTTCATAAAAATCTATTAAAATTTTATTTCTTACAAATACAGGTTATTATAATTTATTTCAATTTATTTTTCTTTCAGGTTTTATCACTTTATGAAACACAGAAGTGTTCTAACTTTGTAAAATTTTATTAAAATTCTATTTTGTCATCCAATAAGCGAAAAATTGAGTTTAATTTATTTCATTTCAGGTTTACACATTTATGTAGCTCTAAGATTTGTTTTCAACATAATAGATTGCTAGTACCTAAGCGCCCAAGCATCCTGCTGGTATTGTAACATCATTTCATATAATCTAATAAATGTGTGCAACACCTGCCCGCGTATGGTTTCCGTGATTCTAGATAATCTCGTACTACGCTCAACATCGAACCACACCTAATTGGTGATGTTTCTTACCGATACTAAGCTAAGCCCGATCCCTCAAGCCCTGGGTAGCCGTATACCTAGGCTCACGATATAGTGTGGCGCCCAGGCAGGATTATTTGACTCGTCGACGCGGAAACACTCATAGATATCGGGTGGCGGGCATTTCTCATAAAAATCGGGCGAGTCAGCATGCGGGGAGCTCTGAATAAGCGCATATGCATCCCCAAGCGGGTTCAATATATCAAATATATATTAATATCAATCGCTGTGAATATCATTTACTTGTTTGGTAAATATCATAATACATACTAACTATGGTCAACTATATAGTACCAAATAGTTACAAGGTTGCAATATTTTCCACTCTTATACAATACATATATTAAAATTAATTTCAATACATATATATCGCCGACAAAACCACAACCGAGCTTTCTTCTAATCCTCAATCCTCTGGACGGCGTCTGCATCATATGCATAAAATAATATCCTGTTGAGTTTGAGCTAATGCTGATAGTGAATCGCCCTAAGCAGTGGGCTGCTACCAGCCTAAGTGCGATTACAATGTAAATTAAACACACATTCAAGCAAATGCATGATCTTGCAGATGTGTGACCAACTCAGGATCAGGAGTCTCATGACTCCCTCACACTTTCGCTAAATAATGTGATATTATGTTTTATTTATGGACAACCCTCCGATGTGTATATATCAATTGGGCCGTCTCCGACGATTGATATTATTTGTGGACTACCCTCCGATGTATATCAATTGGGCCGTCTCCGACGATTGATATTTTTAGTTTGGACTACCCTCCGATAATTAATATTTTTAGACAACCCTCCGAACCATTTTCTCTATACTCATCTCGTATCATACATAGTACAAAGATTGTTCAGTGCATATGAATACATCTATAATCAATTCAATCTGATTCGTTTACATGTAAATATATAAACATGCATATATTACAAAAATTTCGATTCACTAATCATGTCATGTAAATTCCCATTTCCGTACATAAAATTAGCTCACGGAACAATGATAAACCTGAGCAATTTAACTTGAATCACGCTTGATCAAACACATTTCACTAAAAATGTTTGAGAACATTTGTTTAAGAATAGTGAAACCCTCGGTTACTAATTAAAATCTATGGTTGGCCAGTTTAACCACCCTTGATTCCGGCCATTCCGGCCTCATCGAATATTTATGATTTATCACAAAATTTCACAATTTCTACAACCGTCAGTCGTGACATTATGCGTTTGCTCAGTGAGGTTGTTCAAATATATGGTCGGTCCTAAGGTTTTGGGACAGTGGGGCGCCTCACGGCCTCACTCGCTCAAACATTCGAAAGGCCAAGAAGGATAGCCCGAGTGAGGGCCTACCTCTCGGAGTTTGAGGCTCCACAAATCAGTGCTGGCAGAGCCACCTCTCAGCGTAGGCTTGGAGTTCTCATATCAGGCTGCAGAAAGGCTGATTGGATCGCGCGTATTCAGAAGTTTCTCTACAAGAAAGAAATCATATTTTATTTGCTGCTGCTACTAGTTTTTCTGATCTGGTTTTGCTCTTGGTTTCCAATTTGTAAGAGATGGGTGCCTTCCAATTTTATCTTCGCGCATTAAAGTTTTAATTAATGGCGTTTGTCAGCCCTTTGCCGGTTTTGAAAACCTGACTATCTCGACACTGATCCTTTTCATTATTTCTCTCTCATACCACGCCTGTGTTTGTGGTACACCTATTTATATCTTGACTTTGAGCATGAAAATCTTTGCGACACGACAGCGATGCCTCGGCGGTATCAAGTCGGCGTCTCGGAATTGGTGAAATTCGCATTGTGTGATTGATGAGGCGATTCCAACGGTGAAATCTGTTTCATCATCAAAGGATCTGGTGTGATTCGAATTTTTAAGCAAAATTACAATTTTGTAACCGAAATTACAATTTTACCCTTTTTCCTGAAATTGGAATTTCTCGGGTCTTACAGTTTAAGTACCTTGAGAGAAAGGTGACCAAGGCTTTGAATCCATATATAATGTGACATTCAAATTTGATCTGTGTAAAGCAAAGGGTATATATAAATATGGTTGGCACAAACAAAGGGATATATATATCTATAGTAGAGTTGTAGAGGTTAGCTGGATTTGAAATTGATTTGAAAATCTTTGATTATGAGCTGATTGTTGTTTGAGGATCATGTTATGTAACGAAGTAAAAAAGTCGCTAAGCATCTCTTAAATTAGAGCTCTATTCCTATAACCTCTTCCACAAGAGGCAACGGTTTTGAATGATTCCACGAAATTTCCGGTTAAGACCAGAAATGCTTATTAGGTTTACGTGATTTGGAGAACATGTAAGGCAGTTTAGAGATCAAAGATCGGTAAAACTCTCATCTACATAGCGTCAACAATTGAAGACTATAGTGATAATATTTGTCACAAATGAAGCAAATAATTTTATTTTGTTATTATATCCAAGTTGGAAGCTAATTCGATCCAGCCATGTAAATATTGTCAGTTTAGGTTAGAATACTCACATTACTTTAAAACATGTTTGTAGTTTGGAAAGTCAATACTTATATAGTGTTAAGAAATTTCTCCTTTATCTAATATGGGATGTGACAAATAGTTCCCATGGGATTGACCCCCATATTAGGGCTTTAATACCATTTGTAATGGCCCGATCCAATTATGTAAATATTATCCATTTCGAGTCTAAGGAGTCCTCACGGCTTTAAAACGTGTTTAGTTAGTTGAGATGAACTCATACTTATATAGTTCAAAGAAGTTTCTCCTTTATCCGATATTGGACAAAAATCCTTGAATCTCCTTCAAAGAAAGTTCTTCTATTAGTCTACAACTTGATTTACCATTTTCTATTAACGATTTTTAAAATACATTTTAATGGTTTAGAAAATAAAAAAATCTATTCGGGAACCTAAACCATTTTTAACTTGTTTTCTATATTTTAAAAATAATTTATATACAATTTATTTTTTTAGTCATTCTATATTTATATAACTCTTCTTTAAAAAAGAACTGAAAATTATTAAAAACAACTAAAAAGTTTTTTTTGAAAACACCATGGTATATTATCAAACATGCTTTCTTTCTTTTCTTTTCTTTTTTTAAATTCAAATTTTTTAGTTCAAAATAAAATAATTACCAAAATTAATCAACTCCTCTCATTGTGTTTTTTTGGCTCTGTCGTTTTTCTTTTCCTTGATGCACTTTGCTAGTAATAAGATATGTAGTTCACCATCCCTTGCATCTTTCTTTTCCTTGATACACTTTGCTATATACTTCACATTTTATATATCGGTAAATTTATGTCATAATGATAGTTCACATAATATAACTTCAACCGTAGGTGAGATGGTTGGGGTTTCTCCCAATGACAGAGTTAAGATTAAAAGTTGAGAGAGGCAAACTTTAAAGGCGGTTTGTTTATAGTTTTTTAACATTGTTTTAGGTTCTCAAAAATAAGGAGAACAATGAAAACATATTTGGTTTTTAGTTTTTTTTTGTTTTGAAAAACACAGAGAAAAAAAGACAATAAATTCAAAGAACAAGTAAAGTTTTGAGAGAACATCGAAATGATGTTCTTTGTGTTTTTAAAAAATATTCTCAAAAATAGTTTTCAAAGAGAAAAATTAGGTTTAAACTTAATAAATTAATTCTATTTATTTATACAAATTTATTTTATTAGTTTATTTATGTTATATAAGGCTTAAGAAATTTAAAAATATGTAAAATTTTGAAGAATTTTGATTATATTTTATTTTTATACTTTTCATGACAAAACCAAACATGACAAAATCAATTTTTTTAATTTTTTTTCTTTCCCTAGAACTTTCTGGTTCCAAATGGAGCCTTGTTAAAGAAAGAAAATATAGAGAAAAATAGAGAGAAAAAGAGGAAGGAAAAAAAATTTAGAGAAAAATAAAAAATAGGATTAAATTTAAAATATTAATTCTATATGTTTATTCAAACTCATTTTATTCGTTTCTCTATTATCTAATGACTAAGAATTTTAAAATTTGATGAATTTTAATTATATTTATTTTCTTTTATATTTTTCACGTTGAAATCAAATATGGGAAAATCATTGTTCTTATTAATATTATTATTTTTCTTTCCTTAATGCTTTTTCGGTTCCAAACAAAGTCTAAGTAAAAAAGTTTTGCAAAAATCAACAATTAGAAGTTTTAATCAAATGCCTTAGCAATTCTAAATTTGAGAGGGAGAGGGTATGGTATATGACTTGGTTTGATTACAATAGGAAAAAAATTTAAAAAAAAAATCACGAGGGTATTTGCCCCTCACAGGCATATATTGGCCCCGTCAATGGTTTCTCTTAACTTAACCAATGGTCTTGAGTTCGATCCTTATGAATGTAACTGTATTATGTGGTAAAGCTTTACCGTCTTTATGATCCCTCTCGGCTCGTATGATTATTAATCTAGATGCAATATGACTTAAAGACACCTTCTAAGAGTGCACGAGGCCACTTAGAATACCTTATGATCGAACAAAAAAAATACAACTTATACTTAGCTCATCATGCTTATATTTATGGTGTGTAATGCCAAGTGAATAGTTGTTACAAAAAAAAGGCATTCTTAAAAAAAGTATTCATAAAATGAAAATATATATTATAAATAGAGTTACAAAATGTATTTACAAAGAATAATATAAAAATAAGGGGTAGACCCATCAAAGTGGGCTAATGAACAGGCCTAAGGACATGCTTTATGAGCAGGCCTACGATGTAGCTTTGGACTAAAATGAAGCCCGCATTGTTAGGTCGGGGCAGGCTCAAAGCTGAGGCCTCGGGCTTTGAACTTTTGGCGACCCATGGAAACACCTAATTTTGTTGACAAAATTTTGGAAGCATATTGAAGGCCCTGTAGAATTGATTCGATCCTCATTATTGATTTATCATAAATCCTTGAATCTCCTTCAAGGAAAGTTCTGAAGTTGATTTAACATTTTCTATTAATAATTTTAAAATAGGTTTGATATTTTAGAAAATAAATATCTATTTGGAAACCTAACCATTATTAATTTGTTTTCTATATTTTAAAAATAATTTATATATAATATTTTATTTTAGTTATTCTATATTTATATAAATTTTCTCTAAAAAAAAGTGAAAATAATTAAAAAACAACAAAAAAAAGTGTTTTTGAAAACAAGTATTATATTAATCAAACATGTTTTCTTTACAAAAAAAAAATCAAAATAAAAATATTTAAAAAAACAAATACCAAAAATAATCCACTCCTCTCCTTGTGTTTCTTTTTGGCTCTATTGTTTTTCTTTTCCTTGCTGCACTTTACAAGTAATAAGATATGAAGTTAACCATGTAAGACCCGAGAAATTCTAATTTAGGGAAAAAGGGCAAAATCGTAATTTCGATTACAAAATGGTGATTTCGGTTAAAAATCTGTAATTTATTCTCTAGATCTCGGATGTGGCTTGGTTTCACCGTTGGAATTGCAATCTGTGAAATCTAGCTAGCCGTAAATTCGTCGGTGAGACGGTCGGAGTCGGCAGCGTTTTTTGAGAGCGTCGCGTTTCGAATTCTTTGGCAAAAGCGATTTTACGATGCGACGAAAGTCACATATAATACGTACTCATGTGCCATAAGTGGTATAGTAGAAATGTGAAATAAAATGGATGGCGAGATAGTGCCGAATATTAGTCTGGTAAAGAGGGCCTTAAATTCGTTTGGAATTTGATTTTAAAATTGAATGTGAAATAGCAAAAGCGGTGCCAATCTTTGCTTCATTAAACCAAGAGCAAAACGGGAGATGCAGAATTTTGGACAATAGCCATTTTGAGAGAGTTTTTGAGAGAGAAAACTTCTCTCTATAAATACAAAGCGATCAGCAGGTAGTGATCTTCGACGAAGGAGAAGCGCTCTACGTGGAAGGGGGCGGCGTGGTGCAGGATTTATGGAGTTTCCTCAAACTCAGAGGTAGGATTTTGCCACTCTTGGGTTTATTCCCGTTTTAGTGTTTTGAATGTTTGAGTCGATTGAGACCATTAGGGGCCGTTCGATCGGTCCCAAACCTTGGGACCGAATTAATATAAAATTTTGAAACAAAATGGAGCAGCTCGTGGCTGCTCCACGGCTGATGTTGGTGTGAATTTGTGTGTTTTGGTGTTAATCACACTGTATTGATTGGTTTGAGTAGGAAGTGGCCGTGAAATGCGGAGTTCACAAGGTGAACCGATTATTTGTTGAGTGTTGGAGCCGTAAACCCTAGGGTTTCTTGTTCCTAGGAATAGTGACACGAATGTATTTTCGTGAGAGTATGTGTTGATTAAGTAATTCGAATCGCATTGTGTATGTTTGAACATTAGCCAAAGTGAATAATTTGATCGATGAAGAACAATCAATTCTGCGTATTTGTGTTTTGTAGTTTATTTATCTGGTATCATTCATGTATATAATTTTTACGTGGCAATTTAATTTGTATTCTGGTAGCGTACGTGCATTTAGTAATACCTGGTGAGTGTGAATGGGTTCAGTTATTGCAGTGGAGTGGGTCATGGAAGTGGTTTTGGGGTGATCTCAGTGATTAGGTGAGTTTGAGTTGTAATGAAGTGGTCGATCAGTCGGAGATGTTTTGTTGTTCGTGGGATGATTATGACCAAGTGATGTCAGTGATGGTGGTTCGGTGTTGGTAATGCCGTATTGGAGATGTTAGCTGTTCATTCTGCGTTCGTTGAGCCTGGCGGTCGTGGAAGTGGTGGACTCAGGTGGGTGATTCGAGTAGGATCGTCTGTTCTTGAATGTGTGTTCACTGGAACGATAGCGCCCTTAGGTGGTGGAAGTAGCCATAGGCGATTCTCCTCTTGACTTCCTTCCTTGCGTCGTGGGTTGCTTTTTATTTTACGGGTGCGGGAGCGTGCGAGGACGACTAGTCTAAATTTGAGTTTGTGGCCGGGTGTGGCTTTGATGGTTTTTTTCCACATGTATTAGAAATTCTCTAATTTTGATATATGTTGCCATAGAGTAATTTACTAACTCTTAAAACTGTGGATATAGTTGGTATATTGTGATGAGTATTGTTTTATGGAGCCCAAATTAGTGCGTTTACTAAATGTTGGAATCGTATTGAATTTGTTTGGAGACCCGGTATATGCGAGTGCCCCATGCCGGTAGAGCTCTCCGTCTGAAAGGAAGCTGCGCCGATTTTAGTGGTGTCGGGTAATGACATTCACTTGTATTCCGCGGGTTGACGGGTAGTCAACAGACCCTCGGGTTTTGAGGCGTCACAAACCATCCCTTGCATCTTTCATGGGCTTTTGACTTAATCCATTTGGGCTTTAATACTAAGGGTCCACGAGAAAAGAAGGTTATTGGGCTCCCGATGGCATAAGCGTTTTAGTGTAAAGAGCATGGGCCTTCTCAAAATGATGTCAGGCGAAAAGTATTAATGGTCCATACCATGTGTACAATACCATATGACATTTTTTATATGTATTTTTAAAAAGGATAAATTAAGCTAATTCATGTTATGATACAGTTGATAAAAATACAAAATCAAAAAGTCGAACTTTAAAAGGATGATAGAACATCTAGATTAAACCTTAAAAGGAGGGTTGAGTGAGAGAAAAATCCTTCAAACCTTTACAATCATGCTTAGAATACCTAAGTTTCGATCCTCTGACATACTAATGAACATGCGATTTGATCACATTGACTCTGTCAGTTGAACTTTGTCATCTGAATTACCCGATGAGGAAAACTGTGAAGAAGTATGGCTTACGATATAACTATCCATCATAACAAGTCGGTGACAAAACACGTCGCAACAAGTCGATGACAAGAACACTTGAACCATTTTATTAGAAAAGAAAACCCAGATCTAGAGATGATTTCAGGTGCCAAGAATGATAAAAAAAATCACTCCTTATTTCTAACGAACAAGGGGCTTTAGAGGGAACAAAAGGCGAACTAGGTTTTCCCAACTTGAGAAAAGGAAAAATATATGCTTAAATTTTATATATAGAGTATTAGAATTTGGGAGGTGATATAAAGCAGTTCACGTAATACAACTTGAACACAGCTTATATTTAACATTTGCAGTATATAAAAGAAATTACCATTTAAAAGAACAAATTCAAAGTTATTTGCAAAAACTAAACTATGTCTTTAAAATGTAAAGAGAATTACAAAAGCCTTTTTCGGACAAAATGCCCACCTCGAAGATATAATTTATATTGAGAATGAAACAAAATATTCACTTAGAAGATTTAAGTTATGATGTGTGAATTTATGTTTACACTTTCAAACCCTTTATTCCCAAACGGTGCCATTTTTAAGATACTTTTGCAAGAGGTCTGTTTCTACTTTTTGTTTGTCCATTTTAATCCAATTTATCTATAAAATAGGTGGGTATTTTCTTGTAGAATTTTTTTTTTTAACTTCTTTTCACTTTATATTATAAGATTGTAATATTTACTTCTCATAGGGTGGGCCAAGGTCTATTCTCTATACTTGCCAGCCTGTGCCTTTCTGCTTGGTTCCCAAATTGAGGCAAGCGTGTTCTTTATGGAAATAAAATTAAGGGGATTGTACGTATGCGAGGAGCATGTGGATGTGTTTTCTCCGTTAGCTTTCTGGGTATCCTTGGAAGTTATCTTAATGCCGCCTTCATCCTCTTCAACTAGATGGAATTTGTTCCATGCTTCTTCCACTTCTTTGATGGGGCTATGGCTGCCCATCGGCTTGCATGTGCAATGATAAAGAAGAAACTTAGATTCATGCCTTTCAGGAGGGCTAGAAAGAATGGTGAAAGCAAGATTGGTTTCAACCTTGTTAAGGTGACTAGATGGGAAAACATGTCAAAAGGACAGGAGAAACCTTTAATAATAATTATTTTTATTAGAGGTAATTGATAAGAATAATTTATAGTTTGATTGATCTTCTTTAATTAGTCTCACATATTATTTTAATTAGCAGATAATATCTTTTGAGGTCCCATCTTTTGTATTAGTTTATGCTTCATGATACCCAGAAAATCTAAAGATTTTGGATAAAGGTAAGATAATTTCGGTTGAAAATCAGAGATTTTTCTAGATCTCCCGGATGACGGCGGACTTTCGGATTTGAAATTGTCTGAAATTTAGCTGCTCGTCGGGTGCGTTAGATTAAGGTGAGATTGGGGATTTCACGTTTTCGGGGCGTGGGGTGTGGGATGTGTGACTATATGAGGAAGGAGATGCCACATGGCACCTCAAAAGGTGTGACACTTGGCATAAAAGAAATGGCTCACATTGAGCCATGGGTGGCATGATCCCATACTACAATACCTGTCATTTATGACGACATTACAAAGAGTGATTAAATAAGAAAATCATGTAAAAATGAGTACCACCACCTATTGGAGGAAAGGAGAGGAAATTTCCTCCCATTTGACCGGATGATGATTTCTCCAAAAAGGAGGAGAGAGAAAGTGTGCTGGCAAAGGAAAATGAAAATAAATGAGATGAAACGGTAAATGAGAAAAAGGGAAAAGAAAAGCAAAAGAAAGGAAAGAAGGAAAGAGGGAAAAAGAAATGAGAGAACTGTGAGAGAAAGCGCCGGCGAAAGCCGGCGGCGATGAAAGTGAAAAGCGATGATTTTTCCCAAGCCAAGCACACGCTCAAAAGTTCGAGTACTAGAAGTCGTGCACGCAGCGGATCTACGTGTGGACACTCCGAAAGTCGGGAGTTTCGACAAACCCAAGATGCGTGACATTTCCTACTTGGTTTACTTTTAGCCTAAAGGCTTTATAAATTGTGAGGCCATGCATGGAGGCCATGAGGCCATGTGAATTAGCCCCAAGCCTGGGACTAAAGGGTATGGATTTCGCGACCTACTGCATGACCGTGGAGTTATTTTACTGTGTAAAACCGAAAGTTTCTAGATGTCATGGATTTGTCGATGAGATGATAAATGATCGGAACCAATATGGTTCATGTCTGAAGGTGAGGTACTTCGCTGAATGGTCCCAAATTGAGACCTCGTTGTGTGTTATGGCTTGCTTAAATAACATGCATTGGTGTGGAAATGTGATATTGATGCATGTTATTTGATGTATTGATATGTTTTGCATGGAGGTAAATTATATGTATAAATTATAATTATCCATGGTGCGTGTAAATGTTTCAATGAAGGCTCATTCATGCATGTAACATGAGTGAAAATGCATCGCATCATGTATTTCATATGCACGGCCACATCGCTACAGTCTGTGCGTGGGTGTGGTAAGGTTTATTCATCGTTGTCAGGAGCGGTCAGAACTCTGGGAAAATCGGACAAAGTCCAAGGTGTAGATTCACGAAACAGGTAAATGATCGAAATGATAAATTACATGTTTCACGGAGCAAGTCGTAGACCTCCCCCCCTCCCCCCCCCCGTGGTGAAAGTCCCAATATTATTCACTAGGACATGAATCTCCTACGATGTAAGTTCGTGAAAATATCGAAAATGCGCAAGGTCCCACACAAAACCCCAAACCGTGGGCCCACAAAATAAAGGAAAAGAATCAAAATCAGTTTTTGATAAATAAATTGAGGGTTTTCCACTGGTTTAGTCACTCTGCAGGTGACTAGTTTTATTTCACATTGCATTCCAAAGCGAGCTCTGTCAGACTCGTGTGGTGAGATGAGGGGTCGTGATCTCATGATGATATGTATATTTGGTTATAGAAAAAATAATCGTATGAAATGTGATCGATTGTTTATATATGTCATTGCATATGCATTTTAGGTGGGGGAGAACTCAGAGGAAGATTTTCATCAAGCCACCACCCCGCCGGGACCCTTCGTGCAGGCCAAAGGTAACGCCCCAAATACCCCCTGGGACTTCACTACATACTAAAACCTATCTGGCCACCCACGAGAAAGACTCATAAAATCCATAATTGACTGAGGGTCCACTTATCTGACATTCTACAGGTAGCCTTTGTCGGCGAATCCCCACCCAAACACTACCGCGCAATTATAATACATTAACAACATCAGCCTATTTATCTACAAAAGATTTACAATACTATCCTAAAAGACTTCCATTCATCGTATGAAATACCCACAATAACCTTACAAAAGAGTAAGCCAAGCCTTAACCACCATATCATCTTTTGTACATCTTCAAAACTGGATATTCGATCCAGAAAATTTCAAAGAAAATCCTAAACTAGGCAAAACTCCGCCTTCTCTTTTTCTACTCGACCATCAGGAATTCCTTCATCTAGGGACTCCTGATCTAACTTTCCTTCGACGGCCTCCCCATCGTGACGGTTCCATCAGTTTCTACCACTTCTCAAAGGTAAATCTAAAAGGGATGTAGGTGGGGATTGAGCACTAAGTCTGTAGGAAAATCCTCCCAAACTCCAACAAGGTTTAAAAAAGTATGAAAAATAATGGTCTCATTTTGTTTTTATAACATATCATAGATGTACCATTTATTAAAACAATGACATTGAAAATGCATCTCAAGTTTATATGAAAAACACTTAAGTAATGTACACTCGAGCCACGCATAAACAAATAATAAACATTTTCACCCATACCATTTTAACTGTTTCTTTTTTTTGTTTCTCAAACATCCTTACAATAAACTCTCATTCATCATAGTAGTGTTTCTCAAGCATCCTTATAAGGAACCTCGAGTATGTTATCAGATATGCATGCTTACAAGCAACCTCTCATATCAAAGTGTGGTTTCAAGCATGCTTATAAGCAACCCTCGAGCATAAGCATAGGATAAGCATGTATGCTAACCTCTCATATATCAAAGTAGGTTTTTCGCTACTGCTTATAAGCAACCTCGAGTATAAGGATGTGGATGAGCAATGCTGTATAAGCAACCTCATATTAAACAGTTTTCAAGCATGCTTATAAGCAACCTCTTGAGTATAAGCATAGGATGAGCATGCGTATAAGCAACCTCTCATATATCAAAGTAGGTTTTCTTAAGCATGCTTATAAGAAACCTCTTGAGTATAAGCATAGGATGAGCATGCGTATGAGCAACCTCTCATATATCAAAGTAGGTTTTCTCAAGCATGCTTATAACCTCGATATAAGCATGTGGATGAGCATGCGTATGAGCAACCTCTCATATATCAAAGTATAACAATCCCCTGTGTTATGTGTAAAAATAATCCCCCATAATACGTAATAATCCCCACGTTATGTAAAATCCCCTGTGTTATGTGTAAAATCCCCTGCCACAAAAATCCCCATACTAGGTAATAAGTTCATAGATTATGTAAAATCTCCCATATTATATAGAAATCCCCATAAAGAAAACCATTCCTGAGGGAGTCGAAAATCAAGCAGCGTTGATCACCCTAGTAGAATCCCCCATACTATATAAAAATTCCCTAGGTTATGTAAGAAAATCCCCCATAATATATCATAATCGATTGCACTCTTCCTAGTGACAGAAATTCGGGTCGGCAACTCCACAAGAACCTCCCGCAATTGGCTCGCCGACCGATTAAGTTACTATGAAGCTGCTCGTTAAAACCGCTTGAAATTGTATTTGGAAAACGCTGGTTATAAAATTTTCATTTTTCTATCAAAATCACACCTTTAGATTTAGGCAAAACCGGCAAAGATAACGACCGCACTCCAAGTGGTCAAGCCCAAAATACAAACTCACCTGTATATAAACAAATATACTCCCAATATTTTCCAAAATCCAACTACAATCATAAAGGACCTTTGGTCCTCATCAAAATATAAGATAAAAATCAATCCAACATAATTTCATCACAACCTGTTTTTCTCAAAACCATGCATGCATATTTTACAAAAGATATTTACATATACAAAATGCCACATTTTAACTTTTACTACTTTTACTTTACACCTTATCTTATATAAAATCACAACACAGCGTCTAGGACTGAGGATCCCGAGCATCTTTCTAGCCAAGACTGCACCGAAAAATTATTTTAAAAAACAAAACTCCGTGTGAGCTAAACGTTCCGTTGAGTACTATAAGTTCTAAATGCCGCCGTCATTGCCAGACTCTCCCAATATGAAAATCAGACATAAATGGTCAGGAAACTGCTTATGAGAAAAACTGAAGCCGCTATGAAACCCATTTCGAAACCGTTTAAACTATTTCGCCGTTGAAATCGCTTCACGAAAATCGTTCGAAAACTAATTCACGAAAACTATTTCGGTGGTTAATATCTCAGTGCTATACTATAAATCAAGTACCAACCACTGTGGCCCATTTTGAAATACCCTAGAAGTGATGCCTCTAACTCGAACCTCACCGCACTCCAGAGGAACTCCTAACACTACCCTAGCTTAAGATGGTCCCAAGTGAACACTGGGCGATCTATATAACATAATGGAACCTCGGAACCAAAATGCTCGGTGATGGAACCTTGGAACCAACACCTCATCGCTATGTACTAAGTCAGCGCGCTAACTATATACCTCGAATGTGCAGAGGGCGACTCACTATATAAATATATGCTAGATCTAACCCCAAATTGCCGACCATGCAATATAGTTAGTCATAATATCCCATAACCTTGCCATGCACAATCCGAATACATCCGACCGAACCGAGTCGTGGCCATCTAGGTTTTGCTAAACTGTAGCCAAACCGTTTCAAATAATCGAAATCAAACTTTTCTACGAAAGTATAACAATCTGGGAGGTAAATAAAATGCTTTATAAATCTATATTTTCAAAGCACTTTACAAATCCTGTAATTTAAACACTTCGCTTTAGAAAATGATTTCGAAGTACTCACCTTTCTAGCCAATTTCTTTCAAATCTCGCAAGACTCTAGATTCTCGCTCTGATGCTCAAATCGCCTACACAATTCATTCAATACTTAAATGCCCTCGCTTTGAACCATAAAACATACACATGGCTTTCTGAAGTAACTATATCGAACGAACTTCGATTCTAACAAACTTTACGTGCTAGTCCTATTCGATAAGGATATCGTGGGAGCATTACGATGTGAAATTGACCAAAATGGCCCCTACACATTAAATGTCCCATAAAATTATCTGCTTAAGTCAACTTTTGACTTGGCTGACTTTCCATATGGGCCTTAAAAATAATTAAACATTTCCGAAAAATTCTATCCCATTGTCTCGACTATACTCCGAAATTTCAACTCGAACCGGCCATAAAATAACCCGAAATTCAGCCCCGATCATTCGAACATAGTCCCAAAATTCCTAAAAATTCCAAACTCACCAAAATTTAGGACCAAGTTTACTTACCTTTCATGTACTTTCTAAGAAAATTTCAAGCCATTACATAACCTTTTGTGCTTGAAATAACACAATTAGGCAATTCTACTCTTAAAGTTTGACAAAAGGCTAAGATATTGGTACCTATGCGTAGCTCTCTTCGCGTAGTCCAATTTTGCCTTCTGCTCCGTCGAATATCTACGGTCCAATTTCCGTAGATCTAAGAAAGAATCAAGGAGAAAATATAAAAATAAAATCGCCCCCTCCCTATCTCTCTGGACGCTCTCACCACGCCTCGTCGACGTTCTCATTTCCTTTCTTTTGTTTTCGCTTTTGACTTTTTTTTTTTTTTTTCAAGTGGGACCCACATGTCCCTTTTTCTTTCATTTCTCGATCCTCCTTTTCAACCCCGAAACAATTTATTTGTCCCGCTTTCACTCTTACTTATCATAATTGAATATTCTTTTAAATATTTGCTATTTTTCGAGATTTTTCTAAAACTCGCTTTTTAGGTTTCACTCTAAACCCATCGCCTGTAAAATCAGAAACATTCCGACTGCTCCCTAATTAAACGAAACTTTCTTCTCGGGTTACTAGGATTTCAAGCGAGATGAACTTAACCCGTAGTCCGTTTCTCACATCAAATCTAGAGAATTTCGAGGATTTCCTCAACTATTTTTCAAGCATTTATTATTATTATTTTACTATTTAAACTTCCATTAATTATACTTTCACCCTCCACCTTCCTTTAATTGCAAAAGTGCCACAATTTCAAAATCACTGCCTATAATTTCACCCTTAAACCACTTTCAAAATTCATTATGGCACTAAATTATTTACAGCTCTTTGTGCATATATGGTTACACATACCGTACACCCTCCTGGATTCGGTGTTGCTAAATAATCCCAAGGTTATGTAAAAATCCCCATAATACGTAATAATCCCCTGTGTGGAGAATCATTTTCGAGCGTAGCCCACCTATCCGAGTGGAGTCTAATCCGGGTCCGAGCGAAGCCTGACCGGGTCCGAGTGAGCCTGACCGTCCGAGTGAGCTCGACCGGTCCGAGTGAGGCCTGACCGGTCCGAGTGAGCCTGCAACAGGCAGTTGAGCACCATAAGAATCCCCATACTATATAAAGAATCCCCACCGGATTCTCAATCACTATACCAGAAAATTCTACTTTACCAACCAACAATTTCACTACCAATCCTTCCATATTTCTCAATTCCATCGAAAACTTCTAAGAATCCACAAACAATCATAAAACAATTCAAGAAATAGTTAGAAAATACAAGAGATCATACCCACTGTGATTTTCTACTTCACACAAATCACTAGGAGTTAGAAATCAATCCCCAAAGAACACATTTAAGAATAAATTCCTCATTCCCATCGCTCAAAGAGAGAATGGTTTCCAAAATACCTAGAAAATAGCATTTATACCCAAAACGTACATATATACATACCCTAGCCTCAATGTAAGTGAATGGGAGAAAACCCCTACCTTTAACTGGTTCAGATGGGATCTTGAAGCCATCCCGACCGCCTTCCTTCTTTCCTTCACGCCCTGTGGTCTCCAAAGGGTGTGGGTGAGAGTGAAGTCAAAGAAAATGAGAGAAATGGAGTGGAAAAGGGCTTTAAAACCCAGCAGCCCCGATTTTACCGGCTCATCGGCATTTTGGTTTTTTTCTTCAAAATACAGCCACACTACACTCTCACCCCGTCTATGTACTACTCTAAGGCTCTTTCTCGACGTCTTGATTCATTTTTAATGCTATTTTATCCTAAAAAACTTTATTTCTATGATTTATGTAACCATTTTTATATTTATCATTCTTATACTTGATTTAAGATAAATTAATTGTGGCGATAATCGATATTTAAACATGCTGAGTTTCATAATCCGCCCCTTAAAGAAAGTTTCATTCCTCGAACTTACCTCTATTAGCTTAATAAATGCGGGTACTTCTCTCGTATTTCACTTGGTTCCCATGTGTAGCTTCTTCCACTCCATGGTGTTGCCACAAACTTTCACTACTTGGATGATTTTGTCATACACCTTTCGTATCAAGAATCCTCACCTGCTGTTCCTCATGTTACCCCCATCTTGACTTCTATATCTTCCAAGTTTACGACCTGTTGCATCCGAGCAGACACTTCCTCAACATCGATACGTGGAATACATCATGCACCTCGCATTAACCGAGCTGCACTCGTAACCGATACGCCGCTTGCCTCATCACTCTTGATCACTTCCAAATGGTCCAATATATCTCGTGCTAACTTCCCCTTTCTTACCAAATCTAAACACTCCTTGGGACACCTCGAGGAATACATAATTTCTCAAATTCCAAGCGGTCTTCGTCGATCCGTATAACTCTTCTCTGTTTACTTAAGGCCAGGCGTAGTCTCTCCTTGAGATGAGTCAATCTTTCTCTCGTAGTTTCCCGAACACCCGCCCAAACATGCAACTTACTCCGCCTTCCAACCAACATGTCTGCGGATCTACATGGCCTTCCATACAATGCCTCATGGTGCCATCCCAATACTACCGATAAATGCTGTTATACGCAAATTCTACTAATCCGAAAATGATTACTCCAGCTCTCGTCCAACATGCAAGCACGCAACATGTCTTCCACAACCCGTATCACCCTTTCTGGGACGCTTGCATCCGCTTCGGGGGATGAAAGTCGTGCTGAAATGTAACTCAGCACTCCATCGCTTGTCAGACTTCGCGTAACCTTGCCACAAACCGAGAATCACGATCCGACACGACAGAGATGGAACTCCACGCAACCTAACAACTCTACTTCGAGACAAAGAGTCGGCTCGTAGTCCCTAAGTAGTCCGTGGTCTCATACCCAAGAAATGAGCTGATTCGTGAGTCTATCAACAATAACCCACACCCGCATTACGCCCTCGTATAACCGGGAAAACCAGATATCGGTCCATGGTGATGTAATCCCACTTCCACTCGGATAGTGCAGGATCGTAGTAATCCTCCGCCGCTTGTGTTCAATCTTTACTTGTTGACACACCGCATATTTTGAAATGTATCTACCACATCCCTTTTCATTCCTTCCACCAATATCGCTGCTTCATGTCCCTATACATTTTGTTACCCTGGATGGATGGAGAACTTGAACGATGGCATCTATCTAATACTTCTTCCCCGATCCTATCGTGGTCTGCACACATAACCTTCCCAAACCGTGAACTCATCACACTATTGCCCAATTCTCAACCATCTCACTCCTCTCCAACTCCATCTGTGATAGCCTCCAGCTCATTGTCTTTTCGCTGCAACGTCACGATCCTTTGCTGAAGCAATGGTTGAGCTAAAAGATTGAATATGCATGGTCGAGATTCACTTTCCCCTACCCATAGATCAAAATCTCTAAGAGCATCCTTTAACTTCCATTTACTTATGGAAACATTGAGTTCACCCAGAGACTTTCTGCTAAGTGCATCTGCCACTACATCTGCTTTCCTTGATGATAGCCGAGTGAAAAGCTCAGTCTTCCAGTACTCAACCCACCTTCTGAGATTCAAGTCTTTTGTGTGAAGATATACTTGAGGCTCTTATGATTCGAATAATACTTGAATTTCTCCCCATATAAGTAGCACCTCCACAACTTAAGAGCAAAAACAACTGGTATTAATCTAGTCATGATGCGGGTAGTTCCGCTTCACGAGTCTCTGAGTCATTCTCGAGCCATAAGCAACTACCTTCCCTCAGATTAAGACACACATCCTAAGCCTCGTAGAGAAGCATCAGCACACCTCTATACTCTTCCCTAACGCTTGGAATAATAAGGACAAAAATAAGAGTCATTTTTCCTTCAGAGTGTGAAAACAATTTCTACACTGAGTCCATAAGAATTTCCTCTCCTTCGTCAGCAAGTCATCGCATTCACTTGGAGAATCCCTCCACAAACCTCCAATAGTACTCGCTAAGCCTAGAAAGCCACGTGACTGGCCACATTCTTTGGTGGTTCCTAATTTCATCACCGCTCAATCTTTGGCTGGGTCAACAAATTTCACACTTTGCTCCGACACCATACGGCTATGAATTTCACCTCCTTCATCCAAAACTCGCATTTGCTCATCTTCGCATATAACTTATGCTCCTCAAAGTCTGAGTACAATCATGAGATGACATGCTCTGTTGTTCCTAGGGGTCCGTGATCGATTAGTATGTCATCGATGAACACAATGACAAATCGATCCAGATATACTTAATAATTCGTGCATCAAATCCATGAAAGCTGCTAGAGCATTAGTCAATCCAAACGGCATTACCGTGTACTCGAAATGACCATACTTGTAACGGTAGTGCGCCTTAGGAATGTCCTCCCTCCCCGACATTCGCAGAATCGATGGTACCGCACGCAGATCAATCTTAGTGTAATACTTAGAACCCCTTAACTGATCGAATAAGTCATCTATTCAGGTAAAGGGTATTTATTTTTCACTGTCACTCGATTCAAGCCGGGCTTCTAGAGTCCATGCATAACCTAAGTGTCATCATGCTTCTTACGAAGAGAACTCGGGTCCCTAAGGCGAGGCACTTAGGCCGATAAAACCCAATATTCAACAATTGGTCCAATTGCTTCCTTAGCTCCTTTAGTTCCAAAGGTGCCATACTCTGCAGGGGCACGGATATAGTCTTGCCTCCTGACAGAGATCAATCTTGAATTCAATCTCTCTTTTGTGGGGGTAACCCCCGGTAGTTCAATATCCGGGAAAACATCCAAGAAATCCGACATACCACTAACACTCTCTGTGTGGTCTTTATCCTTATCCTCTCCAATCAAGCTAGCCAAAAACTCAAGTGGCTCCTCGCCTTAAATTCGTGAATTTACTACTCATGGTAGGAAATGGATGGGAAAAACTTCGATCATTAATAAACCGAAAACTACTCCCTCCCTTGCGAATCGGAGTGTAATTCGCTACTTAAAACAATCCATCATCGCCTCGGGTGCTGGAGAGCAAGTCCATCCCGAATATAACATCATACCCCTTCAAATCTAGAGCAACTGTTCATAATTAATTGCGGCTCACCAATACGGCACGCAACCCCGCAAACCCGGGCCGGGTACCCATTTGTTCTCCCGCGGGCAAGTTAACATTTAATGCCTGCTCTAGCTTTTCAAAGTTCAATCCCAAATCAATAGCATATGTGGTGCGTATAAATGAATGAGTCGCACCAGGATCAAATAGAATTCGGGCCCATGAATTATAAAGAAGTATGATACCTTCCACCACTGCATTGGAGACATCTTCCTTTCAATGAAATAAAGCAAACACCCTCCCTCGATAGCATCGCCCAGGCCTCGCCCCAATGTCCCCGTCGCTAGCTACCAGGAGCGTGGCCGAATTGTCTCGTACAAATCCTACTTGGTCCGAGCATTCCTCCCGAGGTGGATAACTGACAATGCCTTCTAATATGACCTGCACTTCCACATGCAAAGCAAGATAGTGAATCACTGCACGTCCCACCGGTACACCCTCCGCCCCTAGCTAACTCGGGGCCCAGTCCCACTCGTCAGTCCGGGCGACCATGCGGTCGCCCTCCGAACTCCACCACTACCGCACCGGGCCCGGACGACCTCTCGCCCGGGCCTCCGTCGTCGGCTATCCTTTATATCCCTCTCTCCACGAGTGCAAAATGATCCACCATATCCCCATAGTCTCAGATCTTAAGAGCTACTAACTTCTTTCCTGATGGCTCGCCTCAAGCCCCGTTCAAAGCGCTTAGCCCATTGCCTCCAGAGATAAACCCATGGCATAACGTGATACCAAGAACCTCCTCTCATATTCAACCACAGTTGTGCTACCCTGTCGCAGAGCAAGAAAGTCAGCCTTCATCTTGTCCCGGACGGATTCCGAAAAATACTTGTCTTGGAAGATTTGATCGAACTTCCCCCAAGTAAGTGCATTGATGTCCCTCCCCTTTATCGCCCCCACTCCCCCTCCCTCCCACCAAAAAGGATCTATCCATCAAATAAGTACGCTGCCTATTTTAAATTCTCTTTCGCCACTCTTAGCCATCAAAGACTTCACAATCCACGATCCACTCTATCCCGCATTCAGTGGGCCTGAGCCCTGAAAGCAGGGTGGGCTTTACTTAAAAATTCTCAAGTATAACCATTCTCCTCGATCTCTCTCTCCATCGCCTCGGTACTGGGCTAGTGGAGTGAGCCCCGCCAAGGTGGTCAAAAGGTTGTTTCATTTTGATGTCGCACTAGGGAAGTGAGTTCTCTCAAACATTGATAAATGCCATTCATAAGATCGCGAGGTGGTGGCGCGCGATTTGCTCGACTTCCACAACCACGCCACGTCCACGCTCCTCGCGCCCCGTCCACCGTCCATTCTCGCACATCAATCTGTAATTTTGGGCCTTGATGTAAAAGACATCATAATTAAAATCGACCATCTTACCCACCCTAAGACGCCTCTACATAAAAATCCCATAACCTACAAATTCTCCCATGTAAGACCCAAAGCCTAGGCTCGATACCAACTTTGTAACGCCCCCAAATACCCCGCTGGACTTCACTCATACTAAACCCATTCACACATTCGAGAAAGCACCTATAAATCCATAATTGACCGAGGGTCCTTAATTTAACCACATTCGGGCAGAGTCTCCTTTGTTCGGGGAACTCTACCCAAAACACTACCTGCGCAATTATAATACATTAACAACATTGGGCCTATTTATCCATAAAAGATTTACAATACTATCCCAAAAGACTTCCATATCATCGATGAAATAATCTACCACAATAACCTTACAAAAAGTAAGCCAAGCCTTAACCAATTATATCATCTTCAGACATCTTCAAAACCTGGATATTCGATCCGTAAAATTTCAAAGAAAATCCTAAACTAGGCAAAACTCCGCCTTCTTCTTTCTACCTCGACCTCACCACCTTTCACCGAGGGACTCCTGGATCTAATCAACTTTCCTTCGACGGCCTCCCACTCCGCACTGGGTTCCAGACTGCTTCTACCACTTCCTCAAAGGTAAAATCTAAAAAGGGATGTGTAGAGGGGGTGAGCACGAAGTCTGTGAGGGAAAATCCTCCCAAACTCCAACAAGGTTTAGAAAAAGGGAAAAACAACTTGGCCTCATTTTGTTTTATAACATATCATGATGCACGCCTATTAAAACAATGACATTGGAAAATAGATCTCAAGTTTATATGAAACACTTAAGTAAATGTACACTCGAGCCACGCATAAACAAATAATAAACATTTTCACCCCATACCATTTCCAACTATTCTTTTTTTTTTTGTTTCTCAAACATCCTTACAATAAACTCCTCATTCATCATAGTAGTGTTTCAAGCACTTTATAAGGAACCTGAAAGTATAAGAACAGGGATGAGCATGCCATACAACCTCTCATATATCAAAGCAGGGTTTCAAGCATGTGCTTATAAGCAACCTCTGAAAGTATAAGCATAGGATGAGCATGCGCATGAGCAACCTCTCATATATCAAAGTAGGTTTTCTCAAGCATGCTTATAAGCAACCTCGAGTATATATAGGATGAGCATGCGATACAACCTCTCATATATCAAAAAAAAAGTAGGTTTTCAAGCATGCTTATAAGCAACCTCGAGTATGGCATAGATGAGCAATGCCAGACAGCAACCTCTTCATCAAAGTAGTTTTCTCAAGCATGCTTATAAGCAACCTCGAGTATAAGCATAGAGATAGGATGAGCAATGCCAGATGAGCAACCTCTCATATATATCAAAGTAGTTTCAAGCATGCTTATAAGCAACCTTCGAGTATAAGACATAGGATGAGCATGCTGTGGCGAGCAACTCCTCTCATATACCAAAAGTATAACAATCCCCTGAGTGTTATGTAAAAAATAATCCTATAATATGTAATAATCCCCATGTTATGTAAAATCCCCAGTTATGTAAAATCCCCTAGTTACGTAAAAAACTCCCATACTAGGTGTAATAAGTTCATAGATTATGTAAAAATCTCCCATATTATATAGAAATCCCCATAAAGAAAAACCCATTCCTTGTGGAGTCTAAATCCAGCAATCACCCTAGTAGAATCCCCATACTATATAAAACTCTGTGTTATGTAAGAAAATCCCTGCATTATATCATAATCCCCATGTTATGTAAAAACTCCATAATATGTAATAATCCCCTGTGTGGAGAATCATTTCGAGCTTTAGCCTGACCTGGGTCCGAGTGAGCCGACCGGGTCCCGAGTGAGCAGGAACGGTCCCGAGTGAGTCGACCTGTCCGAGTGAGCCTGGACCCGGGTCCGAGTGAGTTGAATCTACGCTGAGCACCATGTAAGAATCCCCATACTATATGTTAATCCCACCGGATTCCTCAATCACCATACCAAAATTTAGCTTTACCAACCAACAATTTCACTACCAATCCTTCCATATTTCAATTTGATCGGAAAACTCTAAGAATCCACAAACAATCATAAAACAATTCAAGAAATAGTTAGAAAAATACAAGAGATCATACCTTACTGTGATTTTTCTACTCACACAAATCACTAGGAGTTAGAAATCAATCCCCAAAGAACACATTTAAGAATAAATTCCTCATTCCCACGTACAAAGAGAGAATGGTTTCAGAATACCCAGAAAAATAGCATTTATAGCCCCAAAACGTACATATATACATACCCTAGCCTCAATGTAAGTGAATGGGAGAAAACCCCCTACCTTTAATCCTTGGTTTGTATGAGGATCTTGAGCTTGATCCCGACCCGCCCCTTCCTTCTTCCTCTCTCTACCTGCTCCTAGTGGTTCCAAAGGGTGTGGGTGAGAGTGAAGTCAAAGGAAAACGAGAGAAATGGAGTGGAAAGGGTTTTAAAACCTAGCAAATTCGATTTTTACTGCCTACTGGGCATTTTTGGTTTTTTTTTTCTTCAAAATTACGCTTTGCCACTACACTCTCAAATTCATTTCCATAGACTACTCTAAGGTTTTTCGACGTTCCGATTCATTTTTAATGTTATTTTATCCTAAAACCTTTATTTCTATGAGGGATTTATGTAACCATTTTTATATTTATCATTCTTATACTGATTTAAGATGTAAAATTAATCGCGATAATCGATATTTAAAACATGTGTATTTACATACGCGACTATCCAGAGCATTTCAGACGCCAGCAGATATCTTTTTGACAAAGCCAACATGCGGCTTTAAGTAAATATTTTGTAACATGTATAACCATAGAATAAAACACGAAAAACTATGAGACATAGCTTGAGATATTTGTTTTAAGAGTATGGGATGGCGGGTCCCATGTGGCTATTTTAATTACGCGTTGCCTCAGACACGACATAGATTTCGCAGGCCGACGGTTAGCCAATCCAGGGACACCCCTGACAAGGCCACAAGAACTAGGTACTAACCGTTGGGCCAAAGCACCATGTCCTGGCATGGCCTTGCTCCAAGTTGAGCCAACATCTCTTAACATGGCCTAGCTTTGGGTCAAGGCAACATGTCTAAGCATTGCATGGCTTGTATCTGAGGAACCATGTTCAGTATCATGTGGCTCGAGCCGAGGCATCACGCCTTGGCATGACTCTAGCTTGAGGCCAAGTGCACTGTGTCTAAGATAAATTTTTGACACAAGGCTAAAACAACTCGACTTAATAAGTTGGAAAAACGCATGCGCCACTATTTAATCAGTCTCAAATAAAAATAAATAAAAAAATAAAAATCAGTTTGATTCTCACCCCCTTCTCTCCTTCCTCTATCACCATATGTCCCTAATTAATTCACCCCAGTTTTTAAATTTTTTTAAAAATAACCGAATTCATCCTCAAACCTCCAAGAGCTGACTTCATGCCTCGGTCGAACACCGGCAAGAAACCGCCGACAAAATATCTTATCGAAAGGTATGTGATTTGCCTTTGTGATCGCAGGAGACACTCGTTGTGGCAGAAATCAATGGCACCGACAAGCTGCTGGAAGTATAACAGAGATTTTGGCCTTGTGACTATGACTTCCTTCAATTCCACCACATTGGGATGACGAACAAGGCGCATAATAGAGATTTCTCGCTCTACCATGCTCTGTTCCATCAAAAACATGCTTCTTCTGTCCTTCCATGTCAAGCAAAATCTCATAAAGAATTGGCGGCAATCATTGGAGAAATTCAAGAATTGGTTGAGCGTTAATGAGAAATAATCTACTGATCAAGACATTTGTGGAAAATATTGATATCTAGAAGGAATCTGATGGGAAAGAAAAGGAAGTCATTCGAAAAGATGGAGAGAAGGGGGTGGAGCCGTAGTCAAGAAGGAGAGGGGGGTGCTGATGGATTGAAGGTTGGAGGTGGAGGAGCAGAGATTTGATGAGGGAATATTTATTTAGAAAATAATTTTTTTTTAGGGCCAATAAGATATCAACACGTGGTAAGAGATGACAGCCGTCACACTGTATTATTTTAACTTCCTTAATTGGTCACATTATTATTATTATTTAAAGAAAATAGTTTACAAGAGAAATTGAGGCTAGAATTTTCTTTCTTTCATAATATTATTATTATTATTATTATTATTATTATTATTTTACATAATTCATCATTCTCGTGTATTTCAAAATTAATACTAAGAAAAAAAATAAATATGAACAAAATTATTAATTATTTTTATATTTGTTTTCAAATAAATAATATAATTTCTGTTTTACTTTCTCATTATTTTCTTAAAGATAATGTCATATAATATCACAATAATAGTTGAATCTTTATCTACTTTTCATATAAAAGTTACTATTTTATATTATATATAATCTAATAAATACAAAATTTATTCATAAAAAACATAGACAACGTTAGACATTTTTTTTTTAATCAAACTTTAAATTTTAATTTTAGATTAGGTGTATTATAATAAATTTATTTTATTTAAAAAAAAACCTTTTATTTTAGAATGTTTTAAACATATATCGATTCAATTAAAGGAAAACTAACATTAGTGAAAGCATTATGTTATTCGAATAATTACTTATAGAATGTTTCTAATGGAATTTTGGAAAATAGTTTTTAAATTTTTAAATATCTACTGCTTATTAATCAAAACACTTTCTAAAATCTTGTTAAACTAGACTTCACTCCTAATTAAACTCTAACTTTATATTTCTTATTTGCACTTTCTTTCTTCTCTCGCTCTAGTGATTACTATCATTATCATAATAATTTATAAGGCCAATAATAATAAAAAACAACAACATTAATAAAATAATAATATAAAATTAACTATTTTAAGATAATAAATAAAACTTACACTTGGAATAAGCTAAGAATAACTCTCTTCAATTTACACAATATAAAGATGGTCCAATAAATATCAAATTCTATTTGTAATCCTTTCCTAAATTTCTAACATCCCTAAAAGATTCTATTTCTAGTTTCATAGGAAATTCCGCATTGGGTTGACATACTTAAGTACCATCAAAAGTGTCTTCTTTTTATCTCTAAGATAAAAGGAACCTTTCTAGTGGTTTTCGAGGGGCGCCTAGGCTTTTAGGAGAAGGTTTTTTTAGAGAAAGCCAAAGGTTCAAGGAATATATAGCGTTTTTTTTTAAGAAGAACGGGGTGATTGGGAAAGAAAGACAGAGTAGGGTATCCAGATTTTGAGACCCATAGAACTTTATTTAGGTACATTGTTGTAACTCAATTTTTTTTTTCTTTTTAATCATCATTTACCTTCTTTCATTTATTATGTCTATGGATCTTTATTTATTGATGGCTAAACATGAATATCAATGGTCGATTTATTTGTTTGTGATTCTCTCATTGATTTAAAGATCATTGATAGTTGTTCCTCCCGCTTTCTTATTAATGTTACTCATATGCGCTCTAGTTATTTCAACTCACATATAAGCATTTAACCTACTGGATGAGACGGTGATCGGGATTTCATTTTCGCCATTCGTTTCTTCATATATCTCCCGTAATCATCCATGGATTTTATTTTATTTTTTATTTTTTTTTTTTCTTTCATTATGTTTGGTGAGAAACTCAAGAAAGGAACAAGAGAAAATAAGGAAAAGGAAAGGAAAATGTCGAAATGGTGATGTTTTATCTTTTACTTTGTTTTTTATTTGTTTCCGGTATGTCTGGGGGGAAATCGAGCAGCCAATTTGTGTGGGAACTAACTGGGATAGTCGAGACTTAATGTTTCTTCCTGGGTTGGTTTATCGTGGATCAATGGAAGATTTAAGGAGGCATGACCATTTTGCTTATTATTTGTCGTTCGACGCCCGTATTTTCCGAATGGACTCGCTTTTTTTTTTTTTCCTTTCTAAGGAGATCTGGTTTATTTTATTTTATTTTATTTTTGAATGTTTGTTTGTGTCATTTATATGCATTGTTTTTTTTTGTTTTGTGAATTATGATCGCTTGACTTTTGAGTCATGTGATCGAGTTGTTTGATAATATTTTCTATCTCAACTGGCTTTGATTGGAGGTTGGAAGAGGAGTTTTAAACAGAGGACCGAGGATTTCGAGAGAAAAGGAGGAGGAGAATGGAGAGAAAGTGGAGGAGGGTTTCTGAGGAAGAGAGAAAAAAATCGCAGAGAGAGGAGAGAGCATAAAACAGGGAATAAGAGAGGAGGAGAGTCTGGTGTTTTCCTCTGGTGGTTTTCTTGGCCACATCCCCATGCCATCTAACTCGGGTTTTAGCAAATGCGTTTTTATCTAGGTTTTGTATGGTTCTCAGTTTCATTTAAATGGGTCTCTGATGATTATTTTGTCTCTCATTGCTTAAGCCGCTGAATTTAGTTGTTTCTAATATGGATTTAGTTATTATTTTCTTATTTAATTTGGTCTCTCGCTTCAAGTTTAGTTACTCGCTTCTCTCAAATTTAGGTTGCCATTTCGTGGATTAAATCCAATTGTTTTGTGTGTAGTCTCGAGCTATTCATTTATTTATTTTGCCGTAGTTTTAGTCAGTCATCTTAGGCTTGAATCTAGTCAGTTTCATGTGGTTTAGTTATTGTACAAACTGGGTTCCTCAATTCAATATGGATTATGGTTCTCCGATTCGATTTAATTTTGGCTGTCAAATATTAAATTATAAGTTTTTTAGATGTAATTTAGACTTTAATGTGTGAAATTGGTCTCAAGAAATTAAATTTGTAATATTTGATTCATACTAAGTTATCATTTTGGAATCAAGCACTGACATAATTCATATTTAAATGTTCTAATTTTATTTGAATTAGAGTTAAATTACCAAATATTCAAATTGACTCATAATTGTTATAATTTTTGCTTGTTATTAAAATTTATAAATTTGTCTATATATTGATTAAGTAATTTAGAGTTGTAGACTTATGACAAAGGAGAACTTATCTACAGTTTAGGGCTCATTAAATTAGACTCCAACCTTATACTTAAACGCCCAACCCGACTTATTGCACCACAAGCCCACTTCCTAGGTCCAACCCATTTACCTTAGGCCGATTAACTTAGGCTCATCCCCATATTTGGGGTTCTCATCCAATTAGATCCAATCTGTTTCATCCATTTGTGCCCAATACGTTAGTTTACGCCCAACTCCACTTAGGCACATCTTATACTTAGATGCTCATATTAAGTCCAATTTATTAAATTAAGCCACATATTTAGAAGCCCAACATAATATCTCCAACTCCATTAGGTTAATTTAATCGACCTGTTAGTCATTCGACCACACTCGCCACGTATTCTGATCAGCTCTTTAGCTGGTCAAATTCCACTCTTAATTTATTCACAATTTATCATTTAAAAAAAATAATAAAGTCTTCAAAAATCAATTTTTAAATTTTCATTTTTTTTCTAATTTTCAATTTCATTTTTTTATGTTTTTAATTTCAAAATAATATTTTTTTAAATTTCTCAAAATTCAAGTAATCTAATTTCTAAAGTCAATTTCATATATTTTTATTTATTTTTATTTATTTAATATTATCATTTTATTTTATTTATTTATTTATTTATTATTATTATTATTTTTTTTTTCTCTCTCTCTTTCTTTTTCTCAAGTTTTCAATTTTAAATTCAATTGCCTCATTTTTCACTTCATTTTAGTTTTCAATTTCAAATTTACAATTTCCCACTCTTTAAAATCCAAAGTGTCACAATTTCTAAATTCGACCTCCAAATTTCTAATTCAAATTTCTAAATCCCAAACTCAGTTCTATAAAATCTAAGTTTTTACTCCCAAATTCTAATTTCCAAATCTCAATTCAAAATTCTTAAGCTTCAAATTCATTTCGTAATTCTAATTTCCAATATTTCAAACTACCAACTTCAAAATTTCAATTTCAAATCGCTTTTCAAAATTCCAAACACTTGATTAATTCTATTAGCTCCTATAAAATGATCTCGTGAGTTAATTTGTGTGACATATAAAACGGGTTCTCGGGGGGTGGGACCCGACATCTTATGTATCCTTTTAACAACTAATTTTGACTTAACTGAGTCAATTTCCACAAAGTGTGAATATTTGATGTTGTTATCAGACTCAACATTGTTTCTAATCGTAGCTTCTAACATCGCTCTCAGTACACACTTTCCCATCCGACTTTGCTTGGATTATTTATTTATATATGTTATGCACGTTTTGTATCATATCAAGTATCTCTCAGATTTATTAGTCAATTAGTCAAAACCACTTTCCTTAATCTACTTAGTAGACCCGACTCAGGGCTTAGGAGGTGCTACGCTCCACTCGTACCTTCCCGATACAAAGAACCCGACCCCTGACCTGCACCCTAGCTTTCCCGCACTACTTTTCTTATGAGTCACATTTGTGTTTTTTTCTTCTTATTTTGTTTTCCTTTAAAATAAAACAAAAATAAGCTCACGATTTCAAACCGCTAAAAAATGGTTTTTCAAAATAAAAACGAGTCTCGCTTTATGGGGAACGATAATAAACTAAAAATGCGAGGTCCACAAGCTTATAACGAATTAATATTTTCAGATTCATTTAAAGCTCACAAATATCATTACTCATCATTCATTAATTAAGATAGTTCTCATATTTCTTCAACTTTTCTTTCACATTCTAATGACAATGATTAATGCAAATCCTACCAAAATATTTCGAGGGCTTCATCAAGAAGTGTCTTATGCCCTCGTCCCGACTCTCAACTTTATTGGGCGTAATTTTTTTCTTTTTTTTGTCTTATAATTAATTTATGAGTATAATTCGATTTCCAATGGGTATAATTCGATTTCTAAGATTTTGTGTTCTTTGTTGTTACAGGTGATTCCTCCAATAAGAATTGCACATCGTGACGCCCCAAAACCTCGGGGTCCGTTGACTACCCACAACTCCCGGACATGTTAAGTGGATGCCTAGTTACCCGACACCACTTTAGAAAATTCCAGTCTCCTTTGTACGAGCTCTACCCAAATACGCACTCCGCATATAATTGTCCCAAACAAATTCAATATATACAATATATATCCACACATTTACTCAGCTCACAAACAAAGCATCAACGTACATGTCAACTATGAAACCAACTATATACCCAATAGTTACAAGAGTTAATATTTTTACTCTTAAACAATACATATATTAAAATTAGAGAAATTCTAATACATGTACAACCACCAAAGCCACATCCCGGCTTTCTTCACAATAAATCCCAGAAGTTCGTCCCGCCGCTCCCTCGTACTCCGTAAAATGTATGAGATCCCACGACGGTGAGCTAAAGCTCAAGAGAGAATCGCCCTAAATGGGCCACTTCACCACCTAAGTGCAGTAATGTTCTAAAAGTAAACACCCATTCAAGCAAAATGCATGATCCTACTAATGTCTACATGACCAACTCCATCCCGAAGTCCTCACGATTCTCTCACACTCGCCTGTGCCCTCGTGTATGAGAATATGCTGGCTCTTGGCTACAAGTAACCCTCCGATGAATATATATCAATCGCTCCGACTCCTGATATATTATTTAGTTTGTGACTACTCCCTCCGATGAATATATATCAACTGGCCGCTCCGACGGCTGATATATTATATACTCAGGGACTACCCTTCCGAAGGAATATATATCAACCAAAGCCTCCGACTTCGCTGATATATTATATAGCTCGACTACCCTTCGATCATTTTGTATATTATTAGACAACCCTCCGAACCTTTTCTTTTCTAGACTTGTCTCTACGACTCACTCCTATAATCCTAGTATGTCCCAAAGGTATAATGTATGTATACCAGTTCTAATACAGTTTAAACCACATGCAAATATATAACATGAATATATTTACATAAAAATTAAATCATACAACATGTTATGAAATTATCATTTCAAACACCAAAATTAGCTCACTTGGCTAATGATCAAACACAAGCACCGATTCGAATTACTTAACCAAACACATATTTTCACAAAAAAATATATTTATATGAACACTATTTCTCGAATGCTGGAAATCCCTACTTTCATTCCCGAAAAATCATTAACCAATCCGCCTCACTTAGTGAACCCGAACTACTGGCCATTCCGCCCAATGCATACCAAACAACCATTTAATACACAAATTAGACCAACCCACTCCCAAACAGCCCCTACAGTTTATGGAGGTTCACGGCACAACCCTAATATTCCAAAACAATTTATAATTTCTTATCCCAAGTTTTGGGATCGATCAAACGGGCTCTCTCACATTTTAAACCAACCGAACATGGAAAAACCCTTAAAATGGAATAAAAACACAAGTAGGGAGAAAATCCTACCTCAAGGAGTTTGAAGAAACTCCCGATCTCGAGTCCACGCGCAGCTCGCCTGCCAGAACATTTTTCCTTCGTCTCGAAGCTCGCGACGGCCGGTATCTTGCGTATTTCTGGTATAAGCCCTCTCTCTAGAATCCTCTCACACGAAGGTCACTGCATCTCAATCTGGTTCTCCACGTTTTTTTGCTTTGGTTGATTTAAAGAGAAGAAGCACTATTGGCTAATTTGGCTTTTAGTGACTTAAAATCAATTAATTCCCTTCTTTCTCCAGTTTTGACATTCGGCACTATCTCGGGCCTGGCCCATTTTATCATTTCTACTCATACCACTTATGGTACATGAGTACATGCTATTTGTGCCTTTCATCGCATCGAAAAATCGATTTACAAAGACTAAACGCGATGCCTCGAAAAACGTGTCGACTCCGACTATCTCAGCAAATTGCGAAATTTTATGTGCTAGCTAGATTTCGCGAGACGATTCCAACGGTGCAATCCGTTTCATCATCTGAGATCTAGAAAATTAATTACGGACTTTTAACCGTAATTATAATTTTTTAATCAAAATTACGATTTTGCCCTTATTCCAGAAATTGGAATTTCTCGGGTCTTACATTCTCTCCTCCTTAAAAGAATTTCGTCCCGAAATTCAGGACTATCATAATCGCGCACATGCATATGCAACGCGCACTCTATCATGCATGTAAACTAATCATTTAAATTTTAAACGACTAAACTACGTACCTTCATCCCTAAACACGAAGGGATAAGTGGCCCGCACGGTCCTCGTCCCACGCAATTCTCCACTCCATAATGCCTCCATAGTATCAACACTAGCTGTTGCTCATAAGCAAACCTTATCACGCTATCACACGCACACCGTCCCTCCCCGAAGGTCCCATCCGTGTCAACTCAATCCGTCCTCAATCCACCACATGAGCCGGATCCTGAGTATACTTCCTGAGCATGGAGACGTGAAACACCATGGACACCGATCAAGGCCGGGCAAGAATGCCAACCCAGACGCAAAGGCCTATCCTCCTCGAGTCCCCCTCGAAAGGCCCAATACACCCCTGGCCGGTAGCCTCCCGCACTGGCCAACCTCGACCACTTTCCCTTAGGATTCACCTTCAAGGAAACGTGATCACCAACCTCGAACTTTAAGGGTCGACGTCGCACATCTACATACTTCTTCCGTCTGGGCCCGAGCCGTGAGAAGACGTCGTCAGATAAGCTCACCTTCTCTAAGGTGTCTCTAGACCGATCAACCGCTGATGGAGCCTCCCTCAATTTCTGCCTCAACATAATCTGATCTACATGGCCTTCCATAAAATACCTCACATGGTGCCATTCGTATGCTCGCCTGGTAACTGTTGTTGTATGCGAATTTCACTAAGGGCAATTACTCAACCACACCCAATGCAATTTCCAATGGTTATCCAAACCTCGAGTCACTCTCGACTCCTATCACTCAACTCTAAGTCTACGTGATAACCTGATAGTGTGTGTTTTCATCTCGATTACATAATTCTTCCGCTTTACACTGAGCCTGTTACATCTACGTAAAAATTCAGTGGATATTTCCCCGGTCTCTTACACCCCACCTGTGCTTCACCTAGGGATTAACTACTCCTTTTTTTTCGCTCGCTCTAACACACTTTAATTACTCTCCATTTCCTGCTTCAAACCATGAGTCTTCATTGGACATGGTCCTAAAGACAAACTCAACCCACACTCACCAAGAGTGGTGAATGACCATACCGTGCCCCCACACCCGACTCGAGGTAATGTTACCGTGCACACAACGCAATAATGCCGCAGACAACCAATCCCGGCTCCACCATGAGCAGAATCTCAGAGATCTCTCACTCATAATCCCGACCTATCAGCCAACTCACCCTACATCCTGTAGTAGCTATCTACACCGCTTCTCTAAATGCCTTAACCTCTAAGCCCAAATCCACGTCGCACGGCCGTATGACAACCCGGCTTAGGTCTCAATTATTGACAACCCGATGGTTGTCAACTCATCCATGTCAAGCCTGACAATCAACAACCAATAGGTCTACCACCCTAAGGTCCACCATGCTTCCACAGATCACCGATCTATCCCTCGACTTCACTCCACACTTCGCCCCTTTTCACACCAGGCCGGGCTGAGTTTCAGATAGCACCGAACCGAATCGTTCCTCCGAATTCGTGACTAGGCTGGAGGAATGAACTGTATACTCTCATGTCCTATGGCTAACTGGGACTGGACTGTCCCAAGGTCTTGGGATCCCTGTCTCTGGGGAAATCCCGTCATTCATGCTCAATCCTGGCCATAGTCCTGAAACTAGTGTGAAGCAGAAGTCTTCTGCCTCTTCCCCGAACTAGAAGAAAGCTAATCCTCCCTCTTGCTACCAACACCCGTATCCCGAGTGTTCCAAGTATCCTCAATCTCTCTCTATGGTCAGGGTCGCCCCAACCATGGAGTCCATGTCCCGTAGGCGAAGTCCTACGATCCTGTCCCGAATGGACAACTCTCACCATTCCCTCGACCTCCCAGAATATCCAAATTCATCCCAAGAGACTACGTATCTCGAGGATTGACATTCGGTCTCTCTCAATTCATCATTGCCTCAACCTTCTCTAGGTCGACTGACGCTCCTGGTGCTAACACCACGTGTCCCAAAAATCTCCCCTCAGTAAGCTAAAACTCGCACTTACTGAACTCGCGTATTAACCCGATGGTCTCTACAAACAGAAACAATCCTCGCGATACTCATGCTCCCACTCGACCGGAGTAGATCAAATGTCATCCACGAAGACTACGACAACCGATCTGTATAGGGTTGGAACACCCTACGCACGAGGTCTATGAACAGCGCTTAGCGCATTCGGCTTAATCCAAAGGGCACACCGCAAACTCAAAGTGCCCATAACGCTGCCCTAAACGCCTTAGGATATCCGTGATCCCTAACCTCACCGATGGTAACTAAAGGCGTAAGGTCTATCTCTGGAGTAGACTCGCACTCCTCTCCACTATCAAAATCATCCATCCGTAATGGGCAAATTCGATTCTTGATCGTAACCTCATTCCATAGCTCTCAGAATCGGGACTCCTCGAGTTCCCGAACTCAACCTGTGCCATCCCATGCGACTGCAGACGGGGTAAACACCCCAGGTGTAACTCCAACACCCAAGTCTCAGCATCCTCTATGTGGAGGTAGTCCGTAGCCTTATCCGAAAAACATCCACATATTCGCGGCATCACCGAGTGCAGATCCAAGTCCTGATCCTACCGTCCCTTCAAGGTAAGGCTCGCAGCCAACTCCACTAACGTCCCCGCACTTAATCGATAACGCTCCTGGGCAAAATGTCATGCTTGTCCCTCTCTAATAATACACTAGCATTATCCCCGCTTATAGCGGAACCTTCCAAGGCCAATCGATGGAATTAACTTAAGCTACCAAATAATCCATCCCCGGATGACCTCAACTCGACATGTCCATGATCTTCAGTCCATCAGGAGAGTCCCCAGATCTGAAACCCCAAAGAACCCCGATGATATCATCCCTGCCTCGCCGCCTAATCCCTAGGAGAATCCCACGCACAACTGGCTTCCTCTGGTTGGGTCTCTAGAGGTCTTTGCCCATTTCCACCATAGGCCTCATTCCTAGCTAACGCAGCCTAGTCTAATCCCCGCCGCGTCGGTACTCCCTGCCGCCTCAACACTTTCGATATGCATAACCAGCTGGCCTGGTCACCACTGGATCTCTTCCCTCGTGAATGCCTGGGAGGATGATGCCCTAAACCTCCGGGGTTTAATAGATCTCCCCGACTACCTCGCTTGAGGCCGGGCCCAAGACAGCAACCCTCTCGGTGAACACCTACGGCCTCTTACAGTTCCGCCGATCAAATGACTACGGGTCAGTCAATTGCTCCAAGTGGTGCCCGACCAAAGGTCCCATGGACGCCCCCACGTCCCGTAATTTACCAGCCACTTCTATACGCCCAATGGCAACAAAGAGTCATTTAATTTTCATTCACTAACTAGTAATGCAGATAAGCGACATTAATAGATTCTTGACAACCATGAACTCAATTCGCTTCATTTTCTAGCGGCGCGTTTAATTTCCACAAACTTAAATTTAATCTGCGATTTCAATACGTTTGCGCTCTCGCTCATTTACGATCCACCCTCTAAGGTCAAGGCAACCCATAACTCTGAGTATTTACCCTTTCCATAATATTTCACCATGCATATAATTTCTTACGCAACTACCGCAACCACGCCTTCAAATGTAGTTAAATTCAATACGTCTCTAGTAAGGCTTAAACACAAATTTCTTGAGATACCAATCATACACTTAACCCGTTGTATATTAATCAATTTGGCATTTAAAATATTGCTTTCGGTTTAATTCTTATTTTTTAAAAATTTTATTTTTTGAAAATTTTATTTTTCGAAAATTTTAACAAAATTTTTTGATTTTATTTGATTTTTAATTAAATTAATATATAGAGAGTGGTATAAGAGTATATATATATATATATATATATATATATATAAAGAGAGAGTATATATATATATATATATATATATATATATATTTTTTTTTTTTTTTTTTTTTTTGAAAAATTTAGTTTACAATGAATAATACCATTCAGATCGCAGTAAGAAAACTGACAAACGGATCGAAAATAGGCCGAAGGGTACCCGAGTGACCAGCCGAGTGAATGTACCCCAAAGAAGCCACTTCACAACAAAGCCGCTTCGCTTCAGCCACAGCCTGGGTCAGCGCCTGGGCCAGCCTCATAGCGCCCGGGCGCGCCGGCTTGTGCCACAGTCGTCATGCCTCGCTGGGCGCTCATTGGCAAGGCTCCCATGCCGCAAGACGCCCGTCGCCTTAACGCCCCAACGCTGTCAGGTCTAAATGCCATACTTATGTTCCCAACAGCACGCCTACGCCCGTCTGCCGCCTCTTATTGCGGTTGGCAATAAAAAAGATCAGATTGCAATACAAATTAAGCCCCCGCCGGGCCCACTATTGCCCGTGAATATAACTAAGACCAACAACTGTATTGCAATACGCTTTGTTTTCCAATACATAAATTGTGCAAAAGAGCTCACTTTAAATTTTCTTTCAGCACTATATATATATATATATATATATATATATTTTTCATTATAAATATATATATATTTTTTTTTTTCATTTATTTAAATGGAAAATCATTAAAATCTAAAATTACTTTTTTTTTCATTCTCTTTAATACTCAACAAATTTATAAAATTTATTTAACCCCATTTTCTTAAATTTTTACACCCTATAAAACCTTAGAAAATTATTTTTAAGCCTCATATTAAAATAAATTTATAAAATTTATTTTCTTCCTGGGTTTCTGCCTAAAAATTTTTCTTCACTCCAACAACACTATAAAATATATTTTTCTTCCATTTTTAATTTTTACTAATAAAACTTAGAAAATTTTCATATATTTTCTATCCATCATCCATAAACTTCATAAAAACACTTTTATTTTCTCCATTTAAAATGTTTCCTATCACTCTAATAAGCCAAATAAACTTTTAAATTATTTTCTTATCTTCCGCTTTTTTATACATTCATCATCAAATATTTTTGTAGTTTCAACTTCCTTATGTGTGCTAATCACTAAACATACATTATACAATTCAGCACTCTAAAACATGTCAAACACACCAACACACAAAATACTTATACGGCACACAAATCATCAACATTCGCTGAAATCACACAAACACATCAAATACACCACAAGATTGCAATCTCTAGCTTTGTTCCGATTTTCCTAGGTAATCCCATACCTAAACTCAATCGGGCCAAACTATGTCTTAATGTAGCTGACGCTCTTACATTTCTTGCCTAAGCCCAAATTTTCTATCCATAGGGTTCCCATAAACCTATACTCCACACCATACCACGAAGTTGATGGATACCTAACTCCAGCTCCCTAGTATTCGTGATACCTTAAGCTCGATACCTCAAGTCGCACGCCCCCCAAAAACCCGGTCCGCTGACCACCCGCCAACTCCATGGAATATATTAAAGGGTTTCATTGCCTGCCATCTGACACCACTTTAGAAAATCTGCAGAGTCTCCTTCAGATGAAATACTCCAAATGATGCCAAAGACTCGCATATACTTGTTCCAAACAATTCAATATATACAATATATATCCAATACTTACCACTGGCCCACAAACAAAGACTCAATGTACATGCCAACTATGAAACCAACTATATACCCAATAGTTACAGAGTTAATATTTACTCTTAAACAATACATATATTAAAATTAGAGAAATTTAATACATGTATAACCACCAAAGCCACATCCCTACTTTCTTCATTAATAATAAATCTCTAGGACGAGCCAGCCCTTTCTACCGCTCCTCAGACCAGAAATAGAGGGGATCCTAATGACGAAGTGAGTTAAAGCTCAAGAGAGAATCGCTCTAAGCGCTACTCACCACCTAAGTGCAAAGGTAAATGTTCCAAAGTAAAACACCCATTCAAGCAAATGCATGATCCTACTTGAATGTCTATACGACTAACTCGATCCCGAGTCCTCATCGATTTCTCTCACACGCTGCTTCGTATGAGAGAATATTAGTTTTATTAGTGGGCAACCCTCCGATGAATATATATCAACCGGGCCACCCGACGCTGATATATTGGGCGTAGCTCAGGACTACCCTACGAATATGGCATTAACTCGCCGTCCCACTTCGGGGCGAGATGAGGTAATCGGTGATCACTGGGATGAATATATCAACCTGCCAATTCCGACTACCGATATATTATATAGTTTGACTACCCTTCGATCATTTTATATTATTAGACAACCTCCGAACCTTTTTCTAGACTTGCCTCATGTGACTCACTCTATAATCCTAGTAAGGTCCCAAAGGTATTAATGCATGTGATACTGGGCTTCGACATATTTAACTACATGCAAATATATAATATGAATATATTTACATAAAACAAATCATACATAACATGTTATGAAATTATCACTTAAAACAATTCAAAATTAGCTCACTTTATTTAATGATTTAAACACAAGAATTGACTGAATTATTTAACCAAACACATATTTTCACAAAATATATTTAGAAACACTATTTCGGAATAGTGAAACTCAAGCCATTCCTTCAAAAATCACAACTCAACGGTTCACTTAATGAACTAATCATATGTCATTCTACCAACGATACCAAACAACCATTTAATACACAAGTTAAACCTACCCACTCCCAAATAGCCCCTACGCTTTATGGAGTTCACGATCACTAATATTCCAAAAACATTCTAATAATTTCCCTCGTATCCCAAGCTCGGGACCAACAAACGGTTTCATACGGCCTTAAACCAACCGAAATACTAAAACTTTAAATGTGGAATAAAACACAAGTAGGGAAAATCCTACCTCAAGGAGTTTGAAGAAACCCGATCCCGGAGTCCACGCGTAGCCCGCTCCTGCGCAGTAACATTTTTCCTTCTTGGTCTCCAAACACTGACTGGCTTTATCTGCATTGTGAGAGGGCTCCTCTCCTCTAGAACTTCTCTCACACGAAGGTCACTGCACTTCAATCTGGTTCCACGTTTTTTTTGGCTTAGTCGATTTAAGAGAAGAAGCACTAAGAGCATGACTGGTTTTAAAGACTTAAAATCAATTAATTCCTTTCTTCTCCAAGGCTATCCAAGACTATCTCTTACCACATTCGATTTTATCATTTCTCTACTCATACTAATTTAAGCATACTTAGCATACGTTTATCAGGCCTTCGTCGCATCGTAAATCAATCGAGCATTTCAAGACTAAACGCGACGCCCGAAAAACGCGCCGACCCGAATTACTATCTTCAAGAATCATAAATTATATGGGGTTTAGATTTTCATGGTGACGATTCCTTAACAAACAATCCGCAAGCCATTATCCGAGATCTAGAGAATTACCACGGACTTTAACCTGTGAATTATAATTTGTAATCAAATTACGATTACTTCTTATTCAGAATTAATTTCTCGCCTACAAATACGGCTCAATGCCTTTAAAATGACCGTAAGTTTTTAATTTTCAAATATAGTTATTTTTATGTTGAAATAAGGAAAATATGTTTGATTATTATGTAACTATTTATATATTTTAAAGAAGATTAAATATGATGTATTTATATTAATTATGAGAAAAAAGAACCGAGATTAGAGGTAGAAAGAAACAATACAAGAAATACAAATACATGAAACTCTGGAACCCATAGAAAAGAGAAATCTAATACCTAATCATGTTTATAAGGGTGAGCACTGCCACTGTAAGGAAAAATAAATCAGTACATAACATTTGGATATAGCATGGTCACTGTCCTATTCCCCAAAGGGATTCTCGGTATTCTAAATGGATTAGTAAAGGAAGAAGAGAATCCATTATTTTAAATACATGATGTCAATAAACTCCAAAATAAACATATAGGTATTCAAAAAAAGAAGTGTGAGTTATCACGCCTTGAACACATATTTAAATACTTAATATTTTAAAAAGATAACATGTGAAGGAAAGATACATTTGATTCGAGTTCCAATGAAGACAATTTATTAATATTATAACTAAAGCTATAATAATATAAAAATATATATATTTAGATGTAAAAAATGCATTATGCATCTCCTGCCCCTTGCACTCGATTTATAAATATTTTTAGCTATTTACTTGTTTTTTAAAAATCTTTACATAGGAAAATAATTATACAAACATATATAATTATGAAAAATAATAGTAGATGCAAAAATTATTTTTAAATATATTAAAATATTTATGTTTCCAAACAATTTTTTATTTTATTTTACAAGAATAAAGCTGCTACATGAATTTTTCTTTTCTATATAGGGTAAATTGACTAAAGAACTTTAAAACTAAGTTTTTAAAATTTGATTATTCATCAATGCTTAGCATGTTTTTTTTCATTATGAAATGTCTTTTTTTATTTTGTAAAATAACTTATTTTTTGAAGTAGGACAAGAGAATATATGAAATAGAGAAACAATTTTGTCAAAATTGATTATTTTTCAAGAAAAACAAAGGAAATGTTTTTTCATGATCACAAGAAAAGTTATATTCACAAATTTCAGGTTATTTAGCAACGCCTTTTTAATCAAATATTTCTTTATATACGTAAATAGAATACATATCACTCAAACAAAAGACGAACTTATAGGCTAATCCATGACGCCAAAACACTAGTGATATGGCTCATATCTACTGCATTTCATGCAAAACTTTTGTTGGATGGCAAATAGTAAGTATTATCGTATTTATCTTATGTTATTATATATACATCTCTAATTTTTTTTTCCTTTTCTATATTAACTCTAATCTTGTGGGCACATAATATGGAACAGGTCCGTCAATACACACCTCACCCTATAATTTTTGAAGGTCAATGCATACTACTACTTGGTGTTGGTGGAGCACTTATTTCCTTGGAAAATAAGGATTGTCAATTATAAATGATTTAGTTCAAGCATTTCATTTTTTTGAAATTGAGAGGGATTTTTTTTTATCCCTACGCCATTTGTAATTAGAATAATTTTGAATATAATCAGTACTCGCATTAAAATCATACAGTTGATATCATTTGTAATTATAGTTTTATCATTTCTTTATGTTAAATTTGTTTTAATTTTATTATTATAATATTTTATCTTTACATTTTTTTTGTTTATATCAATTTAACTTTGCATTGTATTTGTAATTAGAAATAGTTTAAAATATAATAAGTTACTGTATGTTAAATTACAATATTACATTAAGGCTATTTTTGCTTCTTTTATTATTAGGGTTTGTATGGTCTTCCTCAGAATTAAATTTTATTATGGAGGAATGTTGTTATTCTCAATTTTATCATTATAATTTTATTTTTTTTGAAATATTATAATAATACACAGCACATTAATAATAATGATAATAATAATAAATACAATGATACATTTATTTTAGAATTCCCCAAAGGGATTCCTATACCCCAAATGGGATTATTAAAGGACGAAGAGAAATCCACTATTTTAAATATGATAGGATGTCAATAAACTCCAAAATAAATTTATAGGTGTCTAAATAAAGAAGTGTAGTTCATCGTACCTAGTTCATATGGTCAAACAATTCAACCTTTAAAGATAAAACATAAAAAGGAAATAGGTCGTATAGTTCGATTTCAATGAGAATAATCAATATATTATAATTAAAGTATTATAAAAAGATATTTAGATGTAAAAATGCATTATGGCATTCCCCCTTGCAATCTCTCGATTTATAAATATTTTTAGCTATTTACTTGTTTTCTAAAATCTTTATATAAAAAAAATAATAATACAAACATAGAAGTAATTTTGAAAATAGAATAGTAGATAAATATTTAAATATATTAAAGATTGAGGTTCTAAATAATTTATTTATTTTTACACAAGAATAAAAGTCATGTAAATTTCTTTCATATAGGGGGTGGATTTGATTTGAAAACCTTTAAAACTAAGTTTTGGAATGAATTATTCACTCAATGTTTAGCATGTTTTTTTATGAAAATGTCTTTATTTTCTGAAAATAAATTATTTTAAATATAATATAAATATATGAAATAGAGAAAACAATTTTGTCCAAATTGATTATTTTTCAAAGAAAAAAATAAAGGAAATGTTTTTTTTTAAGGATCAGAGAAAAGTTATATTTACAAATGAGTAAGATATTTGATGTCTTTTAACTAAATATTTATTTTATATACAGGTAATGTCAAGCACACTGATCCGAAGACGAACTGATAGATTAATCCATGACGTACAAAAACACCAGTGGATATGGTCAGGACTAATAGATTTCATGCAAAACCCAAAGCTGGATGTGTGTGTGTGTGTGTGTGTGTGTGTGTGTGTGTGTGTGTGTGTGGTGTGTGGGAATGTGTAAGCAGTGTGGGTGTGGGTGGTGTGGTGGTAAAAAGGTGGTAAAATGTGTGTGTGTGTGTGTGGCAACAGGCACATCGCATTTATCTTATGTTATTATGAGATTCTATATTTTTTTTCATATTAACTCTAATCTTATGGGTATATAATATGGAACAGGTCCGTCAATACACACCCCTACCCTAATTCTGGTACAATAGATACTTACTACTTTGTCATGAACAAGTTTATTTCTTGGTGCATATACTGTGCTAATTATAAATGATTTGTCTGGCATTTGCTATTTTTTCGAAATTGATAGGGATTTTTTTTTATCCCTACATTCTATTTGTAATTAGAATAATTTTTGAATATAACTCAGTACTTCTTATTAAATCGTAATAGTTGGCATTAAATTATAGTTTTATCCTTTCTTATGTTAAATTTCCAAGTTTCTTAATTTTATTATTATAATTATTTTTACCCCTACATTTTTTTGTTTATATCAATTTTTAACTCTACATTGTATTTGTAATTAGAAATAGTTTAAATATAATAGGTTACTCATGTTAAATTACAATATTTTACATTAAGTTACTATTTAAATTTCTAATTGGCTGTTAGGTTTGGGCGTCTTCTCAGAATTAAATTTTTATTATGGAGGAATGTTGTTATTCCCTAATTTATTTTTTGCTATAATTTTTTTTTGAAAGATTATAGCAATAATAATAATAATAATGAAATACAAATGATACATTTATTTTTAGAAATTCAGTAATTTTTAAGAAAAAAATGACTATTAAATATGGGTACGTTTTGAATTTATTTATTTTAAATAAAATAAAATAATAAAGTAACTCATATATAATACATAAACTTAAAATGGCTACTAAAAACTTTTTTTTAAAATTTAAAATTTAAGAAAATTTATTACATCAAATTCTAAAATATTTAGAAATGATCTAAAAACTATAAGGTAAGTTTATATAATTATTATAAGTATTTTTGCTTATTTTTGATACAAAAGTTACATATTTCTGTTTTTAAAAACGAATGGTGTAGAAGATACAATTTATCTCAACTGGGTTAATATTCTGGAAGTACTAAAAAAATTAGGAGAATTATATTTATAAGTACATGCATGGGCCTTAATCATCCATATAACTAAAACAACAACTCAACCCAAACCTAGCGAATTGGAAAAATTAGCAAGAAAGATATTTACCTTTTATAAGAAGCCACAACCCTCAAATCTTTCTTTGTTAAGTAAGAGAAGCAAAATAACACCAAACTTGAGAAGAATTAATTCTAGAATATTATTTAACTAATTTTTTAGGTTTTTTATTTGGATACTTGTTGGGATGGATAAGAGGACATGGGTATACAATGAATCTAGTTCTACTATATAACCACAAAATTCACCTCCCAATTAGTTTTAAACATATGGTAGTGATTTTTCCACCAAAATAAGTTTGAATTGTTTAAAGGCAACAATAGCTTCAGGTTTGTTTATGAGAGGATAAATCTACGCGAGAAAGAGAGAGATAAAGAAAAATTGCAAGATTTTATTTTAGTGAAGAATTGCAATAGTCTCAAGACTGTTTTAAGGACCTTGAGAGAAAGGCACTCAAGGTTTTGGAATCCATATATTGGTTAATTAAGGTAGATGTAGTAAATGTGTCATTTGAAGGAGTATATATAATTATGGTTGGCACAACAAGGGACATATATATATATATAGAGAGAGAGAGAGAGAGAGAGAGGTAGAGAGAGGGAAGAGAGAGGAGAGATATATATATATATATATATATATATAGTAGAGTTGTAGTAGCTAGCTGGATTTGGAATGATTTGGATAATCTTGACATGAGCTGATTGTTGCTTGGAGGATCCTCAAATAGAACTCTACTCCTATAACTTCCTCCTTCACAAGGCAACAGTTTGAATGATTCACAAAGTCTCAAGCAAGATAGAAGGTTATTAGTTTTTTCGCATTTCGAGAACATGCACGCTTTTCAAGATTTGGTGCGGATGCTATATGAAACTCTCATCTAAATGACGCTTGCATTTGAAGGCGGTGGAGAAGACATGTACCTCATGCAAATAATTTTGTTATTTTGAGTATAATGTGAGATTCAAATTCATTTCAAGTTCAATCGTGTCTTTCTTTATAGTAAATTCCTTTTGCTGATCATGATTTATAATTTTTAGAATAATCTCGATCCAACCATTTAAATATTTGTCTCGCTTCGGGTCCAAGGAGCTAAATGGCTTTAAAACATGTTTACTGGTCGGTATAATCTCATACTTACATGTGAGTGTCAAGAAGTTTCCTCCCCATCCGTATTTTATACGATAAACAAATCTCATGATCACCCCATATCGGGGCTTTTTAATACCATTTATATGACTTCAATTAAATTATGTAAATATTGATCCAGCTGGCCTAAGAGTCATAACGGCTTTTAAAACACGCGACTGCTGAGATGAGCTCATACTTATATAAATACAATAGTTTCTATCCACGTAGACTTAAAATCCTAACTTCTTCAAAAGAAGTTCTTCTATTTGCTCTCACAAACTTGATTTAACATTTTCTATTAACAATTTGTAAAATACTTTTTAATGGTTTAGAAAATAAATAAATCTATTCAGGAGCCTAAACCATTTTTAACTTGTTTTCTATATTTTAAAAATAGTTTATATACAATATTTTATTTTGTGTTATTTTGTTATTATTATAACTCCTTTCTTAAAAAGAACTGAAAATTAAAACTAAAAAGTTTTTTTAAACAATTGGTATATTATCAAACATGCTTTCTTTCTTTCTTTTCTTTTTTAAATTCAAATTTTTTTAGTTGGTGAATAAATACTTACTAAAAATAATTCGTTCCTCTTATGGTGTTTTTTTTTGGCTCTGTCGTTTTTCTTTTTCTTGATGCACTTTGCTAGTAATAAGATATGAAGTTCACCATCCCTTGCATCTTTCTTTTCCTTGATATGTTTACATTTATATATAGGTAAATTTATGTGATAATGATAGTTCACATAATATAACTTGAACAGTAGGTGAGATGGTTGGGGTTTCTCCCAACGACGGAGTTAGGATTAAAAGTCAAGAGAGGCAAACTTTAAGGGCGGTTTGTTTATAGTTTTTGAAAATTGTTTTATGTTCTTGAAAATAAGGATAACAATGAAAACATATTTTGTTTTTAGTTTTTTTTTTTGTTTTGAAAAACATGCAGGAAAAACACAAATTCAAAAACTATATTCCCCAAATAAAGTTCTTGCAGAGAGCACTAAAATGATGTCTTTTAAGCTTAAAAGATTCTCAAAATCGGAAACCTAAAATAGGCCCTAAGTTTTGATTCTCGGCTTACCAAGAAAGTACTAATGGTTGAAAACAAAGAGAAAATTAGGTTTAAACTGAATAAATCATTCTATTTGCTTATATACAAATTTATTTTATTAGTTTATGTTATATAAGGCTTAAGAAATTTTTAAAAACATGTAAATTTTAAATAATTTGATTATATTTTATTTTTTACTTTTCTATGACAAAGTTCAAACATGACAAATCAATTTTTGATTTTTTTCTTCCTAGAACTTTCTTATATAGATGGAGCATTGTTAAGGAAAAATGAGAGAAAAATAGAGAGAGAAAGAGGAAGGAAAAATATTTGGTATAAAATAGGATTAAATTTAAAATATTAATTTATATGCTTATTCAAACTCATTTTATTTGTTTCTCTATTATCTAATGACTAAGAAATTTAAAAATATATAAACTTTGATGAATTTTAATTATATTTATTTTTTATATTTTCCACGTTGAAATCAAATATGGGAAAATCATTGTTCTGATGATATATTTTTCTTTCCTTAATACTTTTTTTGGTTCCAAACAAAGCCTACAAAAAGCTTTGCAAAAATCAACACTAGAAGTGAATCAAGTCTAGCAATTCTAAACTTGAGAGGAGGGTATGGCATATGACCTGGGCTTGATTACAATAGGAAAAAATTAAAAAATTTCCTCGTTGGGCATTGCCCCATGCATATATTGGCCAGGTCACTCATTTTTCCATCTTAATGGTCCAACGCCCAGCCTCGATCCTTGCGGAATGAATCAGAGCATGCAGTTTTTACACATCCTCCAGCCTCCTGTATGGAGAATCTTAATTTAAATGAGAGGACTAGTGAGACTTCTCCCATATGTACACTGAGCCCACTCAGAAACACTCTCAAGACACAAAAATAATAAACTATATTTAGGTTTACTAAATTTTAGACAGGGTAATGTCAAGAATAAATATATAAAAAAAAAGGCATTCTAAAAAAGTATTCATAAATGAAAAATAAAATAATATCTTAAAGCATGTGTAAAGACGTTACTATTAATTAGCGATTTTTGTGACGCCTAAACCCGGGGTCCGTTTGACTACCATTAACTCACATGGAATACAAGTGAGGTCGGTTACCTGACGCCACTGAGGCACCTCAAGCGCAGCCTTCTGTAATGGAGTTTACCCACTATAATTTCAGAGTAAACCCGCATCTCATTCCTGGAAGAACGAATATGGCGCAATATAATCCCAGCATGAGTAAAATGCCTCTTTGGGCCTAAACCAATACTCATGAAACATACCAACTATTCTCCACCATCTCCCCAATAATTCCATAGCTGATGAGAGACTTGGCAGCAAATATATATTAACATCTACAAGACTAATACATGTTATGTCCACAAACTAATCAATCAGAACTGCTTCCAAACACTGTCTCATACTCACCCGCCAAATAAGGGGTCCACACACCCGGTGAGCTAAAGCTCAAGAGGAGAATCGCCTATGGGCTACCCTCACCACCTGCAAAGGCACTGCTCAAAGCAAACACACCAAGAATACATGATCCCAATTTTAATGTCTACATGATCACCCCATGTCACGAGTCCTCACCACTCACTCACACTCGCTCAAGCCATGTATGAGAAAGGCCACCCATGGTTAAACTGAATTTTGATAACAGGCCACCAAACACCCGTACAAGAGGACTCATCTTCCGAGGTGAATTTTGCTGGTGAGCTCTAGTTAATGCCGCTCTTATCCAAATGATCCGCGCCGATCTCCAACCCCAATTCCTCCTAATATCATCCTTGAAATTCCTTTCGCAACCATATCCGCTTACTAAAAATACCTTGTCATGCACTCACACCCAATTTAGGCTACTCAAAGGCATATGAAAATATGTGGTTATTTTCAAATCTCATTTACACAATGAGGCTAAGATGGCTATTTTTTTTAGATCGAATCATAATTACACATGTAATTCCAACACATCAAGCATCACCCAATTTAGCCTCAATCGGTAAATTCATAATTTCATTCCACGGTTTATGCTCACAATTATATTCCATATAATTGAGCAAATCACAATCTTTTATTCTAATGGTTTATACATACACAATTATATTCCATATAATTGTGACTCATGTTAATCCTCATTAAGCATTAACCATGATTTACAACACACCAACCTTAAGCTTTATCTATTTCCATAATTTCATACCAAAACACATGGACTTTTTATGGCCCATTTCACACAAACCCGGACCTGCTTACGCTCCTGGGGCCAGAGCAAGTGGGCTGTCCACTGGCAAATTTCCACACTTCCTACGCGCCTCTTGGTGGAACCGAGCTTCCATTCCCATTTCCGGTCTTATACTTACTACCAAAATAAATTTTAATACCTAAATCTAAACATAACAGCCCCCTCATCGCTCTGGCTTCACTGATTGTCCCAAATGTCCAAATAATTTTCAGATTTGGTCCTGGTGGTTAGACCATCAACAAACCATTCCCTGTGATTTCCATATCAAGCATGTATTTTAATGCAAAATTCCACACAAACAGCCCACAATTTCAAGCAGTCACCAACATTCTAGACAGTTAAAAAATTTGAATTACTCAACTGGCTTAGGGATTCACCAACTGCCCTCACGGCCTCAAACCAACCGAAACATCAAAAACCCTTAAAATGGGAATAAACGCAAGTAGGAGAACCCCTACCCTTGAGTTTGCCAAAACTCGTGAACTGGGTCCACTACAGAGCCGCTTCCAAGGTAGAACGTTTTCTTTTGCCTAAGGATCATAACGGCCGACGTCTCGATCTTATATGACTCTCTTTCTTGAAAAGCTCTCTCAAAACCTTGTTACCATCAAAATGGCCTTCCACGTTTTTGGTCTTGCCTAATGTAAGAGATGAAGGATTATTAGCTATTTTTTCTTTTAGTCACTTTAAATTCAATGGTATAATCATGTGTCCCTCTTTCAGATTTGATTTTCTATGACTATCTCGGCCATTCATTTCTACTTCCTCATTTCTACTCATACCACTTATGGCACATGAGTACATGCTATACGCGCCTTTCTTTCTCGTCGCATAGAAAACGTTTTACTACATCTCGAACCGCGACATGCCTCAAAAAACGCGGTCACCGACCGCCTTTAAAATTCTGCGAATTTTACGCCATTAACTAGATTTCATGGCATCATTCCAACCCGCTGCATCCTTTCATTATCCGAGATCTTAATTAATTACCATTTTTAACCGAATTACAATTTCGTAAATTAAAATTACGATTTTGCCCTTATTCCGTGAATTGAATCTCTCAGTCTTACACTCCTCTCTCTTTAAATGGAATTTCGCCCGAAATTCTACGCCCACACACATCCTGCACTATGTGCATATATAACCTTATTTAACCCAAGATCAGATTTGGGCACGATCTACATGTCCCAATTGACTATTAAATCCAGCCATTGTTGGAACTACAAGCATGTCAAGAATGACATTAACAACCAATATGTCTACCACCCTAAGGTCCACTTCACGCCCCGCCACAAGCGCAACTCCCGATCTTTAAAATCAAATCTCTCTCCTACATTCTAAGTGAAAATTTTCAACACATTACGCTTTCTAAAGGCCTTCAACTCATGCCAAGTCGTAGTTTTGTAATGATTTTAAATCTATCACAGATGTATTAATGAATGAACACGATATCCAATTTAAACACGCTTAGTCAAACAATTACGAGATTATAACAGATTTCTGTTTCCTGTGTAGCATGCATTACACCACGATATAATTTCCATAAAATTTTATTTTTGAAAATTTAATTTTCCAAAAATTTTGTCTCATTTTATTTGATTTAATTTAATTTTTATTTTTTCAAAATTTTCTGAATTTTAATTGCTCATAGTTTGACCGTTGACTGTTACTATCCATACTTCATCTGATTGCCACTGCTCACATGACTGCCTGATCTGCCATCAAGCTGGGTCACAATACACTCCACCTATCATAAATACAATACCCTATTCTTCAACGCCTGGTCACAATACAAATTTTAGCCATCGCACTCTCAGAATATAAATCTCCAGCAAACCTATGTTGCAATATGAATTTCTAGCTTGCAAATACAATTTTCCTCCTATGCTACAATACAATCTAACATTCCTGCAATACACTGAGTCCTCTTCTCTAACACAAAAATTGTATTGGGTAAATACAATTCTTCACTACAATTTTTCTGTTTCTCTTCTTGCAATACAATTGTAAGGCTGGTAAGATAAATTATAAATACACTAAGAAGAGTCTAAAACCGCTTTCGCACTTCTTGAAAGAAAATTTTTTTTTTTTCTTAAATCGCCGGAAAATCACCCAAAAATACATATATACATTTCTTTTCACACATGCTATTGAAAATACCCAAAAACATAAGTATTACATTTTTTTTTTTTTCATTTATTTGGTTACTAGAGACACAAAATACTTTTCCATTTTTTTTTTTTCAGACATAATAATTTGGGGGATGGATTTTTCACTTTTCTTCTAGCTTTTAGCATCATATAAAACCTTAGAAAATTATTTTTCTATTCATAACTAAATAAAATTTATAAAATCGATATTTTCTTGCTTTAAAAATTTCTTCTCATTTTCCAACAACCCAAATAAATTTTAGTACTGATGGATGCCGATTTCTTTTCAAGGTACACTCAGAAACCTTAAAAATTAAATTTATTCACCTCTAAAAACCAAATAAATTTATAAAATTTTTGTTTATTTCTTTGATTCAAGTTTACACACTGTAAACACCCAAAATATTCCACACATCATCCCTACGCTATCAACCACATATAACTCATAAAAATTTAACTTATACACTACAATTCATGTTATGCACAACCAAGCATGCAAGCACACTTCACAAAAATCCAATCACACAAAACACACCAAACACGTGCCTGTAGTGTCCTAGTTTTGTCCCGTGATTTCCCTAGGTAATCCCATACCTAAACTCAACATCGAACCACACCTAGTGGTGATGTTCTTATCTCTTAAAGACTATGGCCTAAGCCCAATTCCTCAATCCCTGTGGTTTTCATAATGGTCGACATTCTAAGACTGGTCTGCACTCCAAGTCCCCAAGCCCCAGTAATCAGATACCTAGCTTATCAACACTAAGCTCCTAGGTATTTATAATGCAGCTCGATACTGCTTCGACAATGACGTGCGGATCTAAACTTAGGTATCTACACTCCACCGAGCTCCCAAGGCATCGTTATCTTAGCTCGATACCGCTTCTCGTGAAGCTTGTATCAGAACTACACTTATAACTACACCCACTAAGCCCTGGGCGTAAAACGCTATTTAAGCCTGACACCGTCGTGACGCCGGCATCGGTCCAAACTTATAATAACTACACCCACGAGCTCCCCAAGGTAATCGCATTTGCTCGATAATGCCGCAGTTCCCGTGATCGCACACCGCCGCCGCATCCCAACCGCACACTACACTACAACCAAGACATCCCAGCCCATGCTCAAAGACGCCAGCGTAATCGATACCTTAGCCTCCGATACCGCCGCGGACGCCCAAACTCTGTGTCCGTTGACTACTCGTTTAACCAGCAACATGCTTTGAGGCCTGAGTTGACCCGACGCCACTTTAAAAACTCCAAGAGTCTCCTTGCACGTGAGCTCTACCCAATTACACCTCTGTGATAAACCCGTATATCCCGTCCCAAACAATCCAATATACGCAATATAATCCCAACACGAGTAAAAATGCCTCTTGGGCTCAGCAAACCACTATAAAAATATAATGAACTATTCTCCAATTATCTCCCAATAATTCCATAGTTTGATTTACACTTTATACAAAAACATATATTAACATCTACAAGACTAATACATGTTATGTCCACAAACCATCAAAATCGAACTGCTTCCTTCTAAATGGATTTATTTTCGATACCGCTTGGCCCGAATAAGTGGTGTCCTGACGATGAGGTCAGCGTCAGAGGGAGAATCGCCCTGGCGGCCACTCACCACCTATGCGCAATGTCTAAAGAAACACACACCAAGTAAATACACGATCCTACTCGAACGCTCCACACGACACCTACGTCACTTAGTCCTCAATCGGCTCACTCACACTTGCTCAAGCCATGTATGAGAAAAATAATCATTTTCAAAACAAACTTTGCTCTGAAAATATACTACACCGAAATATTCTAGACAAATATGGGATCATCCGAGGTGAATTGGTTATGAGCTTCTCAAACAAATATGGTCTTCTATCCGAACGATCTCCTGCCAGTCTATCTCTTAACCCATTCTAATATTTATCTTTGAAATTTTCGCAACCATATCCGTTTACAAAATACTTGCTCATGCACTCACACCTAATTCTAGGCTACCCAGCTATATATGAAAATGCAAGAAGCCATTTTCAAAATCATTTACACAATATGTCATGTATATTTTCAATCAACCTACAATTACATATGTAATTCAACATCAGCATCACCCATTTAGTCTAATTGAGAAATTCATAATTTTTAATCTCCAATGGTCATGCTCACAAATTATATTCCATATAATTGTTAAATCACAATCTTTATTCCCAATGGTTGATGTTATTACACAATTATATTCCATAATTGCACTTTCACGCACCCTCATAAGCATTAACCTATTGATTTCTACAACACACCAACCCAAGTGATTCATTTCTATACAATTTTTCATACCAAAACACAATGGACTTTTATGCATTTTTCTTCCATTTCACGATAAATCCTGGATCGCTTTTTACAGCCCCAACAGCAAGTGGGTCGTCTTATAAGCGTACCCACATCTTTTACGCGGCCTCAGAACCCATTTACCATTTCCGGGTCTGAGATATCAAAATAGAATTGAATATCTTTAATTCCAACATAACAAATTTCTCATCGCTCGTTTCACGGATTGTCCCAAATGTCCAAACAAATTTCCATAATTCGGTCCCATGTTTTGGGACCGATCAACAACCCATTCCCGGCATTTCTCCATATCAAGCATGTATTTTAATGCAAAATTCCACACAAACAGCCCACAAATTTCTGGGCAGTCACGGCCATCTCATATCAAGTTGGGACCGAACTGATCTGGTCCTAAGTCGTGATCATCAAACGTCCCTCACTACTCAAACCAACTAAAGATCAAAAACCTCAAAAAACAATAAACGCAAGAGGGAGAACCCCTACCTTCAGAGCTTGTCAAACCCTGCAAATTCGGGTCCACGCAGAAACGCCCAAGGTGAGAACTTTTCCTTCCTTAGTTCATTCAGACTCGCCAACGGCCGATCGCTTTGATTCGGAGAAGACTCTCTCTCTCTAAAAGCTCTCAAAAACTAAGCTTACCGCATCAAAATGGCTCATGTTTTTGGTCTTTGCGGCCTAATGTAAGGAATGAAGTGATCATAGCTTATTTATTCTTTAGTCACAAATCACTCATAATACCCATTATGTCCCTCTTCGATTTCACTTTATCATTCTGCCGGCCCATTTCACTGGTTTCTCTACTCATACACTTATAAGTATGGAGCATGCTATATGCGCTTTCGTCAGATAGAAACGCTTTGACGGCACCCGAACCGGGCGATGCCTCGAAAAACGTATCATCCAATCGGCCCGTAAAATTACAATTTATCGTGTATAACTAGATTTCATGAGAGATTCCAACGCGCAATCCGCTTCGCCATCTTCGAGATCTAGAGAATTAATTACGGATTTTTAACCGAATACACTGTGAATTAAAATTACATTACGATTTTCGCTCTTTATCGCTGTAAATCAAATTTCTACGCACAATTTTTAATCATAATAATTAAATGAAATGTGAAAGAATCATTTCCACTTAATATTTATAGGCGTATTTAAATATAATAAAATATTTATAGGACATCCAAAGGTTTCAATTTTTTGTAAGAATAAAACATTACAAAAAGCTGACTTAATCCATTTTGGACATTACAACCTAAGGATCCATGAAAAAGAAAGTTATTGGGCTCAATGGTATTAACGTTTTGGGTAAGGGCAGCCCATAGCCCAACCCAACACAAGCTCAATAATTAAAAACATATATTTTTTTAATTTTAACCCCATTCTTCCTGTTTAAAATTTAATGCATCAACTAAATTGTACACAAATTTGACTTATATAATAAACTTTTAACAAAATATATATTATAAATAGAGTTACATAATGTATTTACAAATAATAATATAAAAATAGCAGAGACCATCAAGACAAGCACGAACGGTCTGGTTAGGACATGCTTCTTCTTTATGAGCAGCCTCACAGCCTACTTCCCTGACCTAAAACAAGACCGCATCGAGCCAGGCTCTACCAAAGCAAAGCCCCATTAACTACACCCATAGGCTTACCTAATTTTGCCGACAAAATTCTCAAGCATATTGAAGGCCCATTGCAGTATTGATTCGATCCTACATTATTGATTTAAATATAAATCCTTGAATCTCCTTCAAGGAAAGTTCTGATTTAACATTTTCATTAATAATTTTTAAAATAAGTTTTGATGAAAATAAATATCTATTTGGAAACTCCAACTATTATTAACTTGTTTTCTATATTTTAAAACTAATTTATATATAATATTTTATTTTAGTTATTCATATTTATATAAATTTTCTCTAAAAAAGTTTAAAAAATAATAAAAACAACAAAAAAAGTGTTTTTTGAAAACACCATGTTATATTATCAAACATGTTTTCAAAACAAAAAATATCAAAAAACAAAATACCAAAATAAGTCCAATTTCCTGCTGCTTTCTTCGCTCTATTGTTTTCTTTCCTTAACACTTTTACAAAGAATAAAGATATGAAGTTCACCATCCCCTCGCATCTTCTTGGGCTTTGACTTAATCCATTTGGGCTTTAATACTAAGGTCCACGAGAAAGAAGGAAGGTTGGGCCCAATAGCATAAAAGTTTTGCAAAGGGACATGGGCCTCAAATATACCCGACCCAAAAAGTATTAATGGTCCATACCATGTCTATAATATATACTTGACACTTTTTTTTTTAATTGCAAACATAAATTTATCGATGACAAGTAAGAATACAATCGATAAAAAAATACAAAAATCGCGCGAAAACTTGTAGGACGATGAGCATCTAGATTAATAGCAAAAGATTGACTGGCAAGATCGCACATACATTTAATAATCCAAAAACGCCTAGAATACTTAAGATTCCAAATTCATGAAGATACTAACGGTAATACGATTCGATCCGATTTAATTACGCAAATCACTTTGTCATCTGAATTGCCAATGAGAAAACCCATGAACAAGCTAACATTTTACGACACAACTACCTACCATAACAAGTGGGTGACAAAACACATCGCAATAAGTCGATGACTATAACACTTGAACCATTTTATTAGAAGAACCCGTGATTCGAGATGATTTCAGGCGCGCAATTCATAAAAATCACTTATTTCTAACGAACAAGTACTAAAAAAGAGAACAAATGGATCAGACTAGGTTTCCAACGAGAAAAGGAAAAATATATGCTTGACATTTATATATAGGTAAATTCTAGGTGATAACGACATGTTCATAATACAACTGAAACACAACTTATATTTAACATCGGGTAAGGCCCATATAAAAGAGGAGATTACCATTTAAAAGAACAAATTCAAAAGCTTATTTCAGAAATCCAACTACGTCTTTAAATGTAAAAAGAGGTGACAAAGAAACCTTTTCGCAGCCAAACGCCCTCAAGCATATAATTATATCAGGAGAATGAAGGTCTGTATATTCATAGAAGATTTAAGTTATGATGTGTGAATTTGTATTTGACACTCAGTATCTTTTCCAAAACTATATATTTCAAGATTACTTTTGCAAGAGGTCATTTCTACTTTCTTTTTTTTTATTTGTCCATTTTAATCCAATTTATCTACAAAATAGGTGGGTATTTTCTTGTATAATTTTTTTTTAACTTCTTTTCACTTTATATTATAAGACAGAAGATTGCTCATGTAGACGGAACTCGGTCTATTCTTTATACTGGTCAAACCCTTATGCATTTTGCTCCAAATCGGCGCAAAGCTGCGGTTCTTTATGGAAATAAAATTAAGGTATTCATGTCTCTGTGGTTCCATGGTGAACCCGCTTCCAGAGACTGTTTTCTCCGTTAGGCTGCATCTCTTATGCTACCTCAATGCCGCTCGCCCTCTTCTACACAACCAGATGGGAATTTGTTCATGTGTTTCTTCCACTTCTTTGATGGGGCTATGGCTGCCCATCAGCTTGCACGTGCAATGATAAAGAAGAAACTTAGATTTAGGCCTTTCAGGTGAGCTAGAAAGAATTAAAGTAAAGATTTGGCTTTCACTTTATCAGGGTGACTGACGGAAAATCTATCAGCGATGTAGAGAAAACCTTTTTAATAATAATTATTATTATTAGAGGTAATTGGATAGGAACATTTGAGAGGTTTTGAACCAGCTTTATTTATCCGAGGCGTTCATCAGAACAACGACGCATATCCAATCGATGAATAGTAACTGGTGTGCACTGATGGAGGTGAACATGGCCTGCTCCTGGGTTGAGCCAACATCTTTTAACATGGCCTAACTTTGGGTCAAGGCAACATGTCTAGGCATTCCATGACTTACAATTGAGGAACCATGTCTAGGCATGGTTAGCTTGGGGCGAAAGGCACAATGCCTAGGCATTGCCTGGCTTGAGGCCAAGGCATCATGTCTTGGCATGACTTAGCTAGTACCGGCACACCATATCTCTAAGCATTTACGTAGGCCGCTGCGCCAGTGCACCAAGATACGCTCGCCATGGCCTTTCACGGGACAAGGCGCACAGAGTCCAGCGATTTCGACACAAGTGCTAAACAACTGACCGCTTAGGGCCGAGACACCATGTCTCTGCATACAGCTTTGAGGCTACAAGACTACGCTTCGCCATGGCCTTTCATGAGACCACAAGACCTGTCTAAGCATAGCTTGACACAAGGCTAAAAAACTAACTTAAAGGTTGTTTTTTTTATTTTTAACGCCAAAGTCGAATATTCGCCAAAGATGTTCGCTTGTTTTTAAAATTTACTTAGCCTGTCACAAACTTTTAAAACTAATGTAAAATAAAATATTTGGCCTCTTCTATTCTAAAATTCATTTTCCACAAAAATGTTAAAACTCAATTATCATTCAATAAAAAGCAAGAATAAGAATATACACTACTGGTGATTTATTGAATGAGTGCTGACTATGTCCCATCCCGACCTCGGGCTGCTTATTTTTTCACTCCCAAACTTATCTCATTTAAAAATTAACAAAGTGGCGTGAGATGAAATTCCCAAACTCTCCTGTCATATTTTTGCCTCTCTAAATTTAATTTTTTTATATTTCGCTTTTTTATTTTTATTATATTAAAATTATTTTTCATAAAAATAAAAATATTATGAATTTTTATAAATTGTTTATTAAAAAAACACTATAATAATAATTATTATTTATATTAAAGCAAAGGTAATAAAATAAAAAATATTTTTACAATATAATCGCAGGCATTTATTATTATTTTCGACATATACCATATCGTCATTCAGATCCGCTTCGCCCGCATTTATAAAAACCGCGGAAATAATCGGCGGATCCTGACAATCGCACCAAAAAATTTCCGTTATTCTCGACCGTTTATAAACTTCGGTCAGATTAAGGATAAATTTACAACTACAAGCAGTCTGCCGTTATTCGGCATCTGTGGTAATTTTCTAAACTTCCTCGAACTTTACGCGACAATTATTATTTTATTAAACATTTTACCATTTTAAAATTCCTCTAATTTTCTCTGGCTTACGTAGTGAATAACACTGAACCCGTATCGATTCGAAACAAACTCAAACCCATTAAAACCCGATTAAAATTAAATTAAACACGTTTCATTAAGTACTGGTACAGACAGAACTCATAAAATAATACGTCTGTCATCCCTACCACTACCTAACGTTAAAACAAACAACTTAATACTTAACGCTTATTAAAGACTATTCGCAGCTGCTCAAAAGTTTCGCCATTCAAAGATAAGAAAAAAAACAAACGCAACCCAAGTGAAGGCCCCGCTGATAAAATGAAAATTGGGTTACGAAAAGTAAGCGCTGGAAAATTAATCATGTCTGCAGAATTTTATGTGCATCAATCAGACATCACCGCTTCAAGGCTCGTTGGTAACACCGAAAAATAAATATATTTGCTTGATAATCAGAACGCTAAATAATTTAAAATTGTATTTTACATATTTACCCCTTACACGCCAGCTCATATATTATCCAAAATAAATAGCTTAATAATATTTTACATTTTTCGTCAAGAATATTACCTTACAAAGACATAAACATGCTTAAAAATAACCAATAGAATCTAAACTTTTAAAACTATCCAAACTAACCAAGGTTAAATATTCTCAGTGTCATTATATTATTATAGCGTTGCCCAACTTATTTTCATTTAAAAAATTTTTGTCGACCGTATTCTTACATTCCACGTTACATGTGCTAATATTTTCATTTTCATATTTAAACACATTTAGGTAATTAAAACCATCAAAATTTTCTTCATTTTCAAATTGGTCAATATTTTCAATAATAACCAACACGGTTCAAAGTTAAAAAAATATCATATATCACTATTTAATTAAACCCCAAAACAAAAATAAATAAAAATAAAATCAGTTTGATTCTCACCCCATCTCTCCTTCCCTTCATCCCCACATGTCACCATCTCTCCCTTCCCCTTCCTTAGATACTACTGGCACTGGAAGTGGTTCAATGAACATCAACAGGAGCACTCCTGAACCGAAACCGAATTCGTCCCCTAAACTTCCAAGAGCTGACTTCATGCCTTGGTCGAACACCCCAAGAAACCGCCGCGACAAAAAATATCTTATCAGGAAAGTTGATTTGCCTTTGTGATCGTGCAGGGAAGGCACCTCGGTTGTGTAGAAATCGATGGCACCGGGACAAGTTGCCAAGTATGTCGGGAGGATCCTCTAAGCTTTCCCTTGGCAATCTTTCATGAATACCTCATCTCCCTTTTTGAACTCCATATCCCTCAATCACACCACATTGGATGACGAACAAGGCGCATAAGGCACAGAGATTTGCTCTACCATGCTCTGTTCCATCAAAACCTGCTTCTTCTGTCCTCTCCCATGTCAAGTAAAAATCCTTTTATGCTGAATTGGCGGCAATCATTGGAGAAATCCAAGAATCATTGAGCGATAATGAGAAATAATATACAGATCAAGACATTTGTGGAAAATATATTGACATCTAGGGAAGGAATCTGATGGGATAGAAAAAGTCATTCGAAAAGATGGAGAGAAGGGGTGGGTGGAGCCAGTCAAGACAGAGGGTGCTGATGGATTGAAGGTTGAAGGTGGAGGATAGAGATATGATGAGGAATATTTTTTTAGAAAATAAAATTTTTTTTAGAAATGGCAAGATCAACATATTTGTAAGAGAGATGAGAATAAATTCTTTCATATTAATATTATTATTATTATTATTATTATTTTACATAATTCACTATTCTGTAGCCTAAAATAATGTACCATGAAAAAATAAATATGAAAGAAAATTATTAATTATTTTATATTTGTTTAAACAAAGCAATATAATTTCGTTTTATTTTCCCATTATTTCTTAAAGATAATGTGTCATATAATATCACAATAATAGTTGAATCTTATCTACTTTTCATATAAAATTACTATTTTCTATTATATAAAATTCTTAATAACATAAAATATATTCATAAAAAAATAAACAACGCTAGACATTTTTTTTTTATCTAACTTAAATTAATTTTAGATTAGGTGTGTGTTATACTAGTCTATTTTTAAAACCTTTGTTTTAGAATGTTTTAAACTATATATCGGGACCACTAAAGGAAAACGAACATTAGTGAAAGCGTGACAGCAGTTCTTCAAATAATTACTTATGAATGTTTAGAATGTTTCTCCAATGATTTTAATGATTTTATTTGTTTTAATATCTTTTGTTTTTAAATCAAAAAACACTTTCCACTAAAAACACTTCATAAAATCTTTGTTAAACGGACTTAGCCACAATTAAACAACTTTATCTTAACATTTGCACTTTCTTTTCTTACGCATGTGATTACTATCTTATCATAATAATTTACTTATTGAGAATACCTTCCAATTTACACAATATAAAGATGGTCCAATAAATATCAAATTCTATTTGTAATCCTTCTCAAATTTCTAACATCCCTAAAAGATTCTATTTCTAGTTTATAACGAATTAATATTTTTGTACTATTTAAGCTCACAAATATCATTACTCTCATCATTCATTATTAGATAGTTCTCATATTTCTTTCAACTTTCACATTCTAATGACAATGAAATTAATGCAAATCCTGCAAATATTTTGGAGGGTTTTCATTACAGAAGTGTCTTGTACTATCCCGACTTCAAATTTATTAAGGTAATTTTTTTTGTCTTACATAATTAATTTATGAATATAATTTGATTTTCAATGGGTATAATTCGATTTCTAAGATTTTGTGTTCTTTGTTATTGTTACAGGTGATTCCTCCGATAGCGATTGCTAATACGGTTCAATGTCTTGTAAATGACACGTAAGTTTTTAAATTTCAAATATAGTTATTTTTGTTAAAAAGAAAAAAAGAAAAAAATGTTTGATTATTATGTAACTATTTATATATTTTAAAGAAGATTAAATATGATGTATTTATATTAATTATGAGAAAAAAGAACCGAGATTAGAGGTAGAAAGAAACAATACAGAAATGCAAATACATATGAAACTCTACGGAACCCATAGAAAAGAGAAATCTAATATTTCAATCATGTTTATAAGAGTGGAGCACTGCCACTATAAGGAAAAATAAATCAGTACATAACATTTGACATAGCATGGTCACTGTCCTATTCCCCAAAGGGATTCCTATACCCCAAATGGGATTATTAAAGGAAGAAGAGAAATCCATTATTTTAAATATAATATGATGTCAAAATAAGCACCTAGAATAAATTTTAGGTATCTGAAAAAATTGTAATTCGTATGGCTGTTAAAACGGTCAAATACTTAACCTCAAAAAGACAGAGCATAGGAAGAAAGAGATCAGAGTTTGAATCAAATAATATGATTCTTATAAGCATCGCTAAAGTGTTTAGTTATAAAAATATATTTAGATATAAAAAAAATGCATTATCTCTCCCCTTGCCTCGATTTATAACTATTTTACTTGTTTCTAAATCTTTATATAAAAAATAATAATACAAGCATATATAATTATAGTAAAATTTTGATGCAAAAATTATTTTAAATATATTAAAATATTTATGCTCCCAAACAAATTTTTTTTTAATTTATACAAGAAATAAAAAATCACGATATATGAATTTTTGTTTTTCTATATAGGGTGATTTGATTAAAAGACCTATAAAAACCAAGTTTGGAAATTTGATTATTCATCAATGTTCAGCATGATTTTTTTATGAAAATGCCCTTGTTTTCTTGTAAAAATAACTTATTCTTTTAAGAGACAATATAAATATATGAAATGGAGAAAAACAATTTTGTCAAAAATTGATTATTTTTCAAGAAAAAACAAAGGAAATGTTTTTTTTTTAAGGATCACGAGAAAAGTTATATTCATAAATTTCAGGTTATTTGATGTCTTTTAACTAAATATTTCTTTTATATATGTAGGTGTAATGTCACATTTGGAGTGGTCAGAAACTGACATAATTGTCAATGGTCTTAAAAACGCAGTGGATATGGCTCCCATATCACACATTTCATACAAAACTTTTGTTGGATATGTAAATAGTAAGTGATTATCGTGTTATCCTTGTATTTATTATATGTCACATCTCAAATTTTCCTTTTCTATAATATAATCTTATGGGCATAATGAGTGGTCGAGTCAATACACCTCACCTACCTATAATTTTGAAGGTCAGTGCATACTACTATGTTGTTGGTGGAGCAGTTATTTCCTTGAAAATAAGGGTTATGCCAATTATAAATGATTTGGTTCAAGCATTTGGCTTTTGAAATTGATAGGGATTTTTTTAATACCATTCTATTTGTAATTAGAATAATTTTGAATATAATCGATTACTTAAATATTAATCGTAGTTGGCATTAAAATTATAGTTTTATCCTTTCTTTATGTTAAATTTGTACTTAATTTTATTATTATAATTATTTTCATTTTTTTGTTTATATCAATTTTAACCCCTACATTGTATTTGTATTCAAAACAGGTTAAAATATAATAGGTTACCTTATGTTAAGTACAATATTTGACGTTAAGTTGCTATTTTGCCCTTTTATTAGGTTTGCATGGTCTTCTATAATTAAATTTTTATTATGGAGTGAATGTTGTTATTCTCAATTTTATCATTATAATTATTATTTTTGAAATATTATAATAATAATAATAATAATAATAATAATAATGAATACAAATGATACATTTATTTATAAATCCTTAATTTTAACATTAAAATGACTATTAAATATGCATCTTGTTTGAATTTATTTTATTTTAAATAAAATAAATAATAGCAACTCTATATAATACATAAACTTACAAAAATGGGATTAGCAAGGGATAGGAAGAAATCTATTATTTACACATGAATATTACATCTAATAACGACAAACTTGAATGTAATATATTATAGGTATCCGAAAAAGAAAGTGATCATTACCATGGATCTGCCCTACACCCTCGATTTAGAAATATTTTTAGGTGTTTTAGTTTTTCTTATTTTCTAAATCTATTATGCAAAAAAATAATTGTGCAAACATATATAATAATTAAAAATAAAATGATGATACAAATATTGTTTTAAAATTAAAAATCCTTATATGAATTTTGCTTTTTATGAGATTTGATTAAAGAACTTTTAAAAAACCAATTAAATTTTACCCATTATCAAATTTTACATTTTGAAGTAGAAACCTTCTAATTTTCTTACAAAAATAACTAATTCTTATAAGGGATGATATAAATACATGAAATAAAAAATTACATTTTTATACAAAATAAGTTATTTTTTCAAGAAAAACATGGAAAAAGTTAGATTAAAAAAATTTATGATGATTTGATATATTTTAATCAAATATTCCTTTAATATAAATGATAATGTCATTTGAGGACAGAAAGACAAACTTATAGACTAATTGGTGACATGCCAAAAGCAAGTGGATATGACCCTTATATTACATTCATCACAAGCTCGTTAATACACACTTCACCCAATGCATACTACTTAGTATTGGTGGAGCAGTTATTTATTTGAAATAAGGGTTGATATGTTAAATGGGTTGTTACCATAAATAGTCATATCCGAAAATGATCTTTTAGAAATTTCATAAAATATCTCTAATTATTTGTCTTTGTAATATCACTAAAATCGTATTTGGTGATTACGATTTTAAAACTTTTAAGACTAACTTTAAGCATAACACCGTAGTCACCAACTACGATTTTAATGATATGGGTAAAAGACATCACTCTGCTGATATTATATACCCCTTTTACTAAAGGCATTATTGTCTATTGTCAAATATCGAGTAGAAAAGTGAAATATAACAAAAAAATAAAATAAAATTGATCAACTAAGAAGAATGATATAATCTCCCTTTGTACTCTAAATTGATAGACTTTTTTTAAATCCCTACATTGTATTTGTAACTATTAATAATTTCCGAATATAATTAAGTGCTAACTTTAAATCATAATAGTAGGCATTAAAATAATCGTTTTACCCTTTCTGTATGTTAAATTTTCTTCTTAATTTTATCATTGTGATTTTAACCCCTACATTGCATTTGTAATTAGAAATAGTTTAAATACAATAGGTTACTTTATGTTAAATTACAATATTTGAATAAAATTAATATTTTACCCTTTTATTGTTAGGTTTGCATGACTTTCTATGGATTAAATTTTTATTTATGGAATTGAAGATTATTTTCTTGGTGTATTATTATTTTAATGCTTACATTGTGTTTGTAACTAGAAATATAGATTTAGAATATATTTAGTCTTCATTTGTTAAATACAATAATTGACATTAGAAATATTATTTTACAAATTTAAGTAAGTGACTTTTTATCATTTTTAGTTAACCAATTAAAAGGTATTATTTTTTTTTGAAAGCAATTAAAAGGTATTCTTAAAAAATACCAATAAGACCTATCTGAAAAGGGGTCCATCCGTCTAGTATATTTATGGTGTGTAATGCCAAGTAAATAGTAAAAAATATTCATAAAATGAAAATCAAATATTATCTTAAAGCATGTGTAAAGACGTTACTATTAATTAACGTCTTTTAATCATAATAATAAAATGAAATGAAAAGAATCATTCCAATTTAATATTTATAGGCGTATTTAAATATAATAAAATATTTATAAGGACATCCAAGGTTTCAATTTTGTAAGAATAAAACATTACAACATGTGATAATCATTTGGGCTTTGGCCTAGGGTCCATGAAAAAAGAAAGTTATTGGGCTCAATGGCATTAACGTTTAGATGAGGCAGCCCATAGGCCTTCTGCAACAACTTAAATGATGTCCACCTATTGTGACCCAAAACGTATTAATGTTTCATAACATGTTCCATGATATATACTTCACATTTTATATATAGGTAAATTTATGTGATAACGACAATTCACATAATACAACTTGAACACAACTTATATTTAACACTGCAAGGCCCAAACTATATAAAATAGGGAATAAGATCGGCTTGATTGAGTTAATTGGAGGAATGTCGGGAGGCGATGGTTGATTCGAGTCTCGTCAATTGCTTATAGATGCTTGATAAAGATACATAATTAGCTCCTGATGATTGATTAGGGCTAAACATTCCTTGATGAGAAAAAACTAAAAATTATAGTTTTTTTCTGAAACACTTGTAAAAATATTACATTTTTCATTTTTATCCTTCTTTCCTTATTTAAGCAATTTTTAGAAATTGGTTATATGGAAAAAAAATTTAGAAAAGAAATATATTGGTGAAAGATTTTTGGTTGTTAATGGAGAGTCCAATTCATTAGACACATTTAAAAAAAAAAAAAAATTATGATTTTCAAACTATCTTCTTTGTAAGCGATAATTTATAATCTACAACACTTCTTCAACTATCATTTATCAGCTCCTAGTTGATAAATATCTAAAACTATCAATGCCTAAGAGAGAAATATCTAAAAGTTATTTGTAAAACTAATATATTTCTTTAAAATGTAAAAAGAGGTAAAAAAAAAAACCTTTTAGATAAAAATACTCTTGGGGTTATAGTTATAATGTAAGGAATGAGACAAAATGTTAATGAAGTGGGGGAATATATCTTTTATACATTAAAAGCATTTTGTGTCGAAAATGGTAATGATTTCAAAGTTACTTTTTGAAGGGTTATTCTTATAAGTATTTTTGGGAATTTGTCCATTTTAATTCCATTTTCTCTATAAAATATATGGGGATTTTCTTATAGGATTCCTTTTAGCCTTTAGGTGTTAGAAAAAAAAACCTATTTTTATCATCTTTTGGGGTTTTCAAATATTGTTAGATGATGTTTAGTTTTGGAGGAAAAGCCACACAATAGAAAATATTGAGGAAAAGTAGGAGATAGGAAAAAAAAAATGAAGGAAAATGAAAATAGGGTTAAAAATCTAATCTATTATTTTTCTACTTCAAAGCCATTTATTTATTTTAACTCATCAACATAAATATTAAATAATTTAGAATACATGCCAGATAATTTTCTATTTAGTTTTATGTTATATTTTTATTCAACTAAATAAGAAAATATATTTTCTTTGTATTTTGAAATCAAACACAATCTTAACTTTTTTTTTTAATGTAAACGCAATCTTAATTGAACTAATTTTTATTTTCAAATATCTTATTTTCACTTATTTTGAAAACATATTTAATTAAAAATTTTTATTTTTAAAAATTTATTTATTCATTGTATTTTATTTGTAATAGATTTTTGGTTTGTATAATACATATAATATATATAAATACATTCCTCTATAGCAATAAATAATTTAATAAATATACAAATAAGTATTAATATTTTTTTAAGAGATAAGTGGAATGGGATAAGCCAAGTCTCACATGGCTATCACATGGGGTGACCTGGAAGTAATTGGATACTTGAATACAATCCGAGTAGAATCCGAATTAGCAGATATTAGCATTTGTTGGGTGAGCGGCTAATGAAGCACAAGCGTCTTCCACCTCGGACATCGGCTCGAATGTGATCAAAACACTTAGACCAAGTCACCTCCGGCATTAGAAAGTGGTAATAACTGATTGTGTGACTAAGGCACGTGAGCGACCATGGAGTCCCTCGGCACGATCTCCCGATCTGTATCTTGTTATGATGTACACTCGTCGTGGTGCGTCTTGGCGAGAGTGGGTGTGTGGCACTTCCAGGACTGGTATATAGGTGTAAGCTTTCCATTGGCATCGTGCGTAGGAAGCAATCCACGGCTTCCTACAGGCTGTTGAATGCGAGTGAAGCTTTTCCTGAAAGTAGTTCGATGGGTGAAATTGCCTCTTCCCGGGTTCTGAGCCTGCTGATGGAGTAATTGCTGCGCTATCATTGGAACAAATCTTTGAAAAATCGAAGTCCCCCGACAGCCGTGCCTCCTTCTTAGCTACTAATGCAGCCTTATGAGAAGAAAACATCACCTTGCGCGCCACGACCACAACACCTCTCCATGGAAATCTAGTCGAACTCCAAAGCCCCGCTCGATCCGCATCCACTGATGATTTTTCTTTACCTCACCATCGGAGACTGACCTCTTATCATGGGCTAGAGATGAATGAGTCTCTTTCCCCACGGAGAAGCTTAGATCTTATGTTACGAGCTTTGGACAATATGTCATCTTCCCCATTCGTTCCTGCCATTTTATTTTAAGGCATTACCGCACTTCATTTTACCAAAGTTTCAAATGTACGATGGTCTTAAGGATCCTTTTGACCACCTTATGCATTTTTATCATGACGCTGTAGAGTGGAAACAACGCTCTCCTATGCAAAGTCTTCCCGTCTAGCCTAGTTGGCCAAGCCTTGTTGTGGTTTCACCGCTTATCGATTAACTGCATTAACTTTCTTAGTTGTTTTTATGCGAAAATTAGTAACCATACATGATATTAAGAGGAAACAAAGTGTCACTAGTCTATTCCACGTCGGATCAGGCGATCCAATGCCGAAGATTTTATGGGCGTTTAGGGCGCGGTCATCAGGATGACGGCTAATACGACCTTTGTCTTGCGACGGTAAAGCAAGCCATTTGTCTAAGCGTTCTTGGTCGCTTCGTTACCTCCCCCGCAATATTGACGGTATTTCAAAAGGGAGCCAATATGCTATGCTTGAGGATGACACAGTCGTCGCAACCAAATGAACGGTAGCTACAACATCAGAATCCAAGTATTACGACGAACTGAAAGGAAAAGAAGGTCGAGAGAGGGCGAATGGGAGGGACACACATGAACCTAGAGACTGAGATCGTTAGTCATCCACGATGTGTGGAGGATGAAACAGTGGGCGGGTGAGAGGGAAAATATCTTAAGAAAAGATGATATTCATGTTTCACCTTCGAAGCTTCTCCTAATCAGTTCAATCGTGGAGGATTTGAATAGCTGAATCATAGGGAGTGATCTGAATGAAGAATAAATCATACATTACTTGATTATCACGGGACATTGAATAGAACCGATGAATGTTATTGGCTTGAGCTCTTAATTTCACGGTCATAGAGGACATCTTTAGGAATACGTGAAGGCGTGACCGATGCGAGATTAACCATAAGGACCCCTCGATCATTAAAACCTCTGAGCTCTCGTGTGATGAATCTGATACTCCATTAGCTCGATGGTCCACTGATGTAGGGATGCGTGTAGTACCAGTTGTGGAATTAATTATAGTTGCCACGGCGACATTCGGCCCGCCGATGAAATCATTACATATGATCTCCTGTGAGCAATTGTCATGCCTCATGATGACACGCATTGACGTAGAGGTCGAAACACGATGAAGCGGATATTAGTCGACCTTGGCGGTGTTGTCGACCTCCTCTGTTGCCAGCACTCATTGGGCTATAAACTTGAGCAATCTTAGTAGTCGAAGCGGTGTGCGTCGATTTATGAACACGAGACAGTGCGTTGCAGGGGAGATAGTGACGAGCGGTTTCGGCTTACGAGTGGTTGGCAGGCCTTCGTCCTTCAATGCCATTTTAGGACACACTTGGATTCATGCAATGAAAGCATTACCATCCTCCTATCACCAAATGCTACGTTTTAAGACTCGACTAGGCTAGATTGATGTAAGAGGAGGAGATCAGAGAGTAGCTAAAATTTTTATGATTAAATAATAGTGACATGCCGGCTAAATAGGAAGCTGACTCAGAGCTCGCCTTCTTGACACGATGATTTCAGAGTTGTAGAGCCTCTATAACTACACCCCTTATTCGGTCTGGATCGTCCTGAGAAGGTTAGTTTAGGAACCTCTCTCTCTAAAGAAGAAATTAACTCCTTATCACTCATGTGAGTTTTCCTGACATCTTGCATGGTCCCATATCGATATGCCTTTGACATTTCCCCTCTATGTTATAAAGACCATCTTCGTAAAGAGCATAAACCAATGCGCCAGAAATTAAGATGTTTCCATCTAATGTGCCAAGAAGTCATAAAACAAGAAGTTGACAATCTTCTTGCAACCTAATTTCATTAGACAAATTTAGTACCTCGAATGGCTAGCCAAAGTCGCTAAGGCCCCCAAGAAAAACGGAAAATGGCAAGCTTCAGGTCGACATTCCTGGCCTTTACCAAAAGATACATTTCCCCTCCCCGTGCATTGATAAGATAGTAGATGCTATAGTAGGGCATGCGCTGTTATCCTTTTTAGATGCATATTCAGGCTATAATCAGATCCCAATGTTCCCCCTTGACTCAGCAAATACAACATTTATAACACCAACGGGGATGTATTGTTACAATGTCATGCCTTTTGGTCTTAAGAATGCCGGGGTTACTTTACCAAAGGCATGATGTCCCCCAGATTTTCAAAACCTTATGCGAAAATCTATGGAAGCATATATATTGACGACATGCTAGTCAAATAAAAATCCCACGAGGATCATTTAACCTAATTTACCTGCAGAAGTTTTCAAATTATGAGATCGCGATCATCGATCAATAATCAGATAAACAGCCTTCGGGCGCCGAGTTCAGAATTTCGGGTTCTAAGCAAGTTATAAGAGATTTGAAATGGCTCATGACCAATCCAAATCCATCATGCAAATGCCACCCTCTAATACCAGAAAGCAAATCCAAGCTCTCACGTAAGTCGGGCATGGAATGTATTTATCTCCGCATATTCGTAGATTGGCCGCCATTCTTCACAAAGATTGGAAAGGAGCTCCTGGGGAGTGGGGGACTGAAATGTGGCAAGGCTTTCCATGCTATTAAAGAATACCTCGCTTCACTCCTAACTTTATCTCAACCTATCAAGGGCAAAACTCTTACCTAGTGCGTAGCAAATTTCAGCCATGTGAGTGGCAACTTTTAGTAAGATTGGATGGAGACGACAAGTAAAGGCCAGTTTACTTCCCGAGTAAGATGTTAACAGATGTCGAAACCAGGTACACCGACTTGAATGGAACTCGGTTAGCCCTTAGGCAGAAAGAAACTAATTTCTATTTCTAAGCCCATACAATAATTGTTCTCACTATCTACCCGATCATATCTATCACAAACTAGACACATTGAGAAGAATCTTGAAATGGGCTGTTAAACTAAGTGAATTCGATATCATGAACCACTAAAGATCTACTATTAAAGGTCAGGCTCATTGATTTCATGGTTCGAATGTTGGACGTATGACCTCATGACATTGGTGAAACATTATACATCCTAGAATCTAATGGCTCATCCAAAGCAGTGGGGGGAGGAGTCGGTATGGTTTTACACCCTAGAGGTTTATCCATCCTCAAGTTGTCAAGTTCGCATTTGTTGTCTCTAATAACAAAGTTGTTTTACTCGGGTTATAAGTGGCTAAGGAACTATCAGTCTTGAACCTAGAAATGCTGCAGGTGATCTACATCTAGTAAATAGCCTCGCGCATGAGGAGAATAAGAGGCTAAAAATGGTTGAATGGAACAATATCTGAAGCTAGTGCATTCCTTGGTTATTGAATTCACAAAATTCACAGTAGCTCGAGTCCTGAGGTTAGATAATCGAATGGCCAATGCCTTAGCAAACCTAGCATCCAGCGCGTTGTACCCCTACCGTGTGGAGTTGAACATTATGGTCCACCCTTTCATTTCCAGTGCTACAATCTTGATAACTAAAACCTGAGATGATAACTCCTGTATATCCTCAATTGCTACCTATTTGAAAGACGGGACCTTACCCAAGGATAGAAAGGTCGTGCGAAAGCAAGATAAAGCCCGACCATCCTGGTATGCCTTGATAAATGATATTTTGTATAGGCGATCATTTTCTAGACTATACCAGAGATATGTACCGACCGAGGAGGCTAAGCATATCATAGAACAAGTGCATAGAGGCATTTACGGTTCCCATATTGGCGGGCGATCGTTGAGCCATAGAATTAGGACATAGGGCTTCTACTGGCCCACTATGAAACAAGAGTCCGAGCTGTTCGTCAGAAATTGTGATCTCCAATATTATTCATGCTCTAGCCACAACACTCCACTCAGTATCTAGTCCATGGCCTTTCTACATGTGGGGCATCGATATCGTGAGGCTACTTCAAGCCATAAGGCAAAGGAAATTCATCTTGGGCAGTTATCGATTACTTCACAAAGTGGGCCGGGTTTTTAGCTCTCTGTGTGTATTAAAGCTATAAACCCGAGAAAATTCAAATTTTCCGAAAGAGTAAAATCCAGAATTTTGATAAAAATTAAAATTTTCTAGATTCGATGATGAAACAGATTTCACCGTTGGAATTGCCTAGCCAAATCTTCACAACATGTCTAATTTTGTCAAATTCCGAGACAGTCGAAATTTCACATTTTTCAAGGTGCCGAGGGTAGTACGGGACACTTGGCGCGGTTTGAGTGGCTCACAGTGAGCCACATGTCCAGCAAAGAACAAGTCAAACAAAGATATGTGTCATCATGTGATTTATCAGAGACCAAGATGGGATACAAAGGGATAAGGGTAATCCAAGTGAGCCAATGATAGGCTGACATGTGGCAAGAGAAGTACTCTCCCACTTGGCCCATCTTGGACCAAAACGGTGGGGAAAGAAGAAGAAAAAAAAAAGGAGGAGAAAAGAAAAGAAAGGGAAAGAGAGAGTTGCGGTAGAGAGTAGTTTCACCTTCTCTAAGTTTCCCAAATGGGACGGACCGGATTTTATTTTAGGCGGAGTAAGAGGGAAAGTGCATCCTCGCATAAAGGGCTTCGCATAGAGACCGAAGTCGGGGAGTTTTGACAAATTTCAAAAGGTAGGGATTTTCTCTTACTCGGTTATTCTTGTCTAAAAAGCCATGAAATGTGGGTCAGGAGCTTGAGGTCGGACGCCGCATTCCAATCCCAAGAAATAAGACCGGACGTTTGATGAGGGGATCAGTTCCTCGCACAAATTCACTTCGCCCGATGTGGGACTGTTTTGCAAAGTTCGGAAGTGATTTTTGGACTGAAATTGTCCATGTGTGTTGCTTTCATGATATTGCTTGAATTGAATAGCAAGAATTGTGTATGAATAATGATATGTTAATGCATGTAGAATTGATGTGTTAACATGGTGGTTGCATGGTATGGAATCATATTGTGATGAAATATAACTGTGCAAGAACCATGAAAATTCCATATGTGAATTGATATGTTTGCATTCATATGCATTGTTAATCTACAATTGGAAGTGGGGTAATTTGTGATATAAATTCACCTATCTTGGTGGATGTGTGTGATGGGCTCGAAATGGGACAACGTCCAAGGCCGAGACCCATGGTCTAATAAATTGAAAAAAGAGAAAAAAAAGGAAAATCACGTGCGTTGAGGTACGGCAGGTGGAATTAGATCCCTCTCAGGTGATCTACAAATCCACATCACGATTAGACATGATCTTTGGTGGTGAAAGTCAGTAAAAATATGAAGGCGTATGTGATGTGAGGTCTTGACCCCAGACATGGCCCATAAATAGAAATAAATAAATAATTAACACACAAAATCGATATAAATCGTGATGATTGGAGGTTGGTCAATGATTGAATCATCGGTGGACATCAAGGCAGTTATTATAAGGTTTGTAACGAGGGAGTTGTTGGTTCAGATTTATCGTGTAGGTGGTTTCATATCTGTGCATAATATAAAGTATTCCATGTATGGGTATGGAATGTGGATGATTAGTGGTGTGCCATTGCATGCGCATTTAGGAGGAGTAGCCCTTGAGTGAACTCACCAGGCATTGCTCGCTGCGCCGTGGGAATAACAATTTTAGGTACTAAGTTACTTTTGAGGATGGGACGCATCCGAGGACATAGTGTGAAAGGCGGATTAGGCACATATAATGTAAAATTTATGGTGAAAACCCGGTTTTGTACTATGAAACGATGAGTTGTAATTAAACTATTTTTAATAAATACAAATACATTTTGGCAAGATTTTATAGGATTCAGTCTTGCCAGATAGGCTAATCTTGTTTGTTTCTGGTGTAGAACAAAAAAGGGAAAAAAAAAATAGTTGAGGATCAGTTAGGGTGGGCTCTTTGCCGTTTCCGTCTTGGGTCGTGGCAATGCAGTGGTGTCACCCAACGGGAAGGCGGCTGGCGCATGACGAACTGCATGCAAGATAGAGTGCTTGCACCTTGTGGCCCGCGCCTAAGCAGCGCCAGTGCGCTTCGCGACATGTGCGGTGCGCAATCAGAAAGTATCATCGGCGAAGAGGATTTTGTCAGCGATAGGAGATGGTGGATTTCATGTCATTTTGGTCCAGCTGATATTGCGTGACGCTGGGCCTTCGGTGGTAGTATACTTGGTGTATTTGCGATAAGAGTTGGCATGTCGCGGGTTCCCGGCCTGACGAGGAGGTTTGGGTGGCGGCGAGACTGCTGCATCACGGCGAAGTTGTTGGCCGCGTCTTGAGGAAAGGCTATGTTACTACAAGGATAGAAGTACGGGATGGCGGCTTGGTCGACAGGGTGTGTTGGCCTTGGTTTGCGACATAGGAACGGCTCAAATTGTGATGAGCTTTGGGTGGCGCCTGTGTGTCTGGCTGTAGTCTTGGCCCAGCATATGATAGAGCATGTGAACCTGCAGGAAGGGCACCCGGCCCGTGATAGAAGCGCCATGATCTGGTGGCAGGAGGCGCTGATGTCTGCACTGGCTGCTACGACTAGATTGCTCTGATGCCTTGTGTTGTGCCTTGTTTGGAAGGTCCACAAACTGCATGGACCTTTGTTCACAAGCTTGTAAAAAAGTGCAAAATGGCCCCGAGAATTTGAGTGGAATCCGCAAAAGCACACCACTTGATTCAGTTTATACAACGAAATATTATATGTCAGTTTGGCGTTCTGCATTCTATCGTTTTTTACCATGGGCCATAGTTTATCAGTAAGACCATCTGAAATTACATATTACAGATTAAAATGTCTGCCTCCACCCCCTTTTGGTATCCCACAAATCACAATGGCCAAATAGGTGACAACAATTCTTCTTGACTGTGGTAGATATCGACATCAGGCACAAAGGAAAGTGGGTAGATGAGCTTCCATTGCACTCACAGGCCTATCTTTAACTCCAAAGAAGCCTGTCGGGTGAACCTAATATGCCACCTGTATGGGCCGAGCGCTGATCCCCATTGAATCTGGGGATGATCTTGTACTTCTTGTACAGCCCAGACCCTCTCACGCACTAGGTAATTTGAAAAGAAGAGATCGGGCAGCCATCAAAGTGGCCCGAATATCATGTGGGCATCGCCAAGGAAAAGATCATCAAACCTAGAACTTTCCACAGAAAGGTGACACAGTGTGATGTACTTTGGAAGGAAAACAAGCCTAATTAGGAGGGTCCATTCATATTACGTTGGCGATGAATTGAAGGAAAAGTACATAATACCGTCCGCGTGGAAGAAGAGCGAGATCAAACCTTGGAGCTGAATCTCTTTGAAAAAGTACTGCCAATAATTCTCCATTGTCATGAGATGATTGTTTATTTATTATAGTGAATGAATAATAGTTGCATCATTTCTCAACACCATACCTTCCCTTTATGCCTTTAGTGGCACGCCTTGATGGACCTAAACCTCAAGATGACATGGTTATATATTTATATGCCTTTGTGACTTCATTTTCTGACTGACCTTAGGCTGAGCATTATAAGTCCCTCATTTATAAGTTAAAATGAACATAATTTTTTGATATTAGACCATTTGAAGTGGAAAACAAAGTATTTTCATTTTAAATATCATGAGAACATTCTCTGGCCCGGTTAAGATGCATTTTCGAAGGATCGCTAATAGCCCATCCTGTGATGTGGCATTGGCTCTATGTTGTGGCCACTCCTTTTATTTTGTGATTCAGCGTCACTCCCTCAGTTCTTGTGACTCCTCCCCTTATCTTTGCTTAGCTCGAGTAGAGTCAGCGTTGTGAGTTAGTGTTGACCAAATGATGTATGAAAAGTATGTGAGGATTAGATATGAGTAAATATTTCGAAATTGATTAAAGAAACAAAAGTAAGTATATCAAAAATTTGAAAATGAAAAAGTACCAACACTCAACCTTTCCACAGAGTGCACGGGTCATATAAGTATGGTAGACTCTAAAAAAGTTCGGATATAAATGCCTACGAGGATTGAAGGTTCTCTTTAATTGATTTGTCCAGCTACAGAATATCACTATTTAAGCGTCCAAACTAGGATGTAGAATAAAATCAATTTAATTGAAATAAAAAGCTGGTCATTAATCCTAAGATCTACGTGAAATAAAAACCTACTTAATTCTAAAAGGAAGTATGAAGAGGCATAGGGATGAAGATAATTATTTACAAAACTAGTTTTGCATTTTCTTGAAGGACGACATTTGTGAGTTGAATGCTAGATTGTCAAGAGCAATGTATTATAGCTTGGATTTTCATACCATACATTTCACTAATTAGAGATCCATGTTCCTTTCGAGACAGCCGTCTAATTAGTTACTTGTAATCCTGACCTCTTTAAGATTTGGTGTTTTCTTTCCAATACTTCACGGCAAGCTTTCTTAGGAATGAAGAGTGCTTGCCCCATGAGCAGGATTTATGCAAGCCTTCTCCAATCTAATTGATATCTCATCCTTAAAATCAGTAAGAATTTATATCCTTGATTAGATCTTTACTAACTGGGATCGAATCATTCTATGGAGATTAAGGTGAGAAAACGATGGCGATACATCATCTAATTAATCTCGCACCATGAGTAAATGAGATTATCAAAGTAATCTTTAGAGTTCATTAGTTCCATAATATTAGTCTAACATACTAAGTAGCACTCTTTATAGGGAATCTCCGTCTCTTTTGCCATAGAGGGCCTCTGGAAATTAGACCGAATACGACTTTTTTGGTATATTATAATATTGAAACGATTAATTATATAGGCGGTGGATGTAAATTCAGTCTTCAAACACAGATGTTGAGGTACAGAATCTGAATAACAGTGATCACCTTATGAAGTGTTTTAATGTTCTGACTGGATTCAATCAATCACCAGTCAAACAAAGGTAGAAAGTAGAAAATCGAGGCGGGGTGAAAGAAAAATCCGGTTTTGCTCTTCTGACGAAACACCATGAGCGATAATCAAATCTTTGGAATCTGGTATCTTGACTTGCCAGAAAAATCTGCAACGAGACAGTATGCTGCGACCTGCAGATCTATGCCAAAAAATCAAATCATAACGACTAGAAAGAATGGTTGGAAGAAGGCACGTGGAAGATGTTTTCTACAACCTTGTTGCCTAAAACTAAAAACAATGTTATGATCTGGAACAAATAGACAACAAACAAATATCCCATTTTTGGCCTTTTTTGGTTTCGGCGTTTTTAATAAATAGCAGTTTTTCTAGCGACATAGTTTTACTGTCGCGACGGTTTTATCATAACATAAAGCTAAACTATGTCATGAAATAGTTTTTCTATCGTGACAAAGCTAGAAAAACTAGGCAGCGACGGCCGGACCTTTACGCATTGCGACATAAAAACTAGAAAAACTATGTCCAACTTGTCGGGGCCATAACTTCTTTGTTTGAACTCGGATTTGGGTGTGTGATGTGTCGTTGGAATGTAGAATGTAACCATGGTAGAGTTGAACCATTTGATGATCCAGATTATACATAAAAAATTATCTTCTCAATGACTTCTTGTGAGACTTATCGTTAACTCTCTTTTGGTATTTTTAACGTATTTTCTTCACTAAATCACTTGTTTCCATCAAAAAATCTACAAAACCAAGTTTAGAGGAAATGTTATGAGTTTTACATGAATATGGATATAAAATGCTCAAAATAGCATGCGAAATGAACTTAAAACATAGATGAGTTTTACACTCATCAATTGGCTCGGCAACGTCCCCTCTAGATGGTTCATGGTCGCCACTTGCTAGTCGCCCGGCTTCCGCATAACCAGCCTAATATCCATGCTCATACTGATCCACATAGATAACAGGCAGCTTGGTGTTATAGGAGGCCTATAGCTCCTTCATAACCCATACCTTCTCTGATTCACAAAAGCATCCTTTCGTTCTATCTCTACTTGGTGAGTGTTGTGTAGTCTTTCTTTCTATCTCGGCTAATGTGAGGCATCGCGACACAGTTTCTCTTCTCTAGGTCAAACTGCATGAGCTTGAGGCTTGCGCCTTCTTCTGTGACAGTCCCTGGTGACACTCTTTGGCCAGCATAAAGCCATTTTATTGACCTCAAGTCTCTCTGGATGAGGAACTCAGGAGTTTGCACCTTTTGTAATGTATAACTCTTGGGCACTGGCCAAATGAGATAGGTGGCTTAGCGATGCTCTTGTATGTGCTGTACTCATGTAGGCGTGAACATGTGCCCATATGTGAAATAATAAAAGTATAATAATTAAAAATAAATATATATATAAAGCAAATAAAGAAAGTGTTGCTATGCTATTGTACCCCTTTATTGCCTTCTCTCACCTTTGCACCCTAATGAGGAGATAAGTTCTTCTTCCGGCTCTTTTGGGATGGCTCCTGCAGGCGATGAAAGGTGAACATAGCGTTTCGAGGGAAGGGGGCGTTATCTTCTCGCAAATGGAAAAATTTAGGACGCCACGACTTTTCCTTCCCTTCTAACCAACGCGTCCGGTTCGAGGCCCCGTCTCCGATCCTTCCATGATCCTTATCTCCTGCGTGGTCATGGAGGAGGACCACATTTCCGGGAGTTACACGCGGTGTTCAAGTTCCTTCCTTGGCGAAGTTAGAGATTGACCATTGGCACATTGTGTGTTGTATTTGTTGTGTGACTCAGCCGCATATTCCGTTTCCCTCCGCCAACCCTTTCATCCCGGGCAGGCGAAGTTGGGGCGAAGAACCAACCAGTGATGCCAGCGTCACCTGGGTCACACGACCATCTCATGGGCATCAGGCTCTTAAATCTTTGATAGAAAGACTTGTTACTCAGCTCTTTGGCGTCTCTCGAGCCCCTTGAAATTAATCCTTGGAACCTTCGGAATGATAAAATCCTTTGGTTGGTCAAAGACCTTACGAAAGGTTGACAACGTCGGAGAAAAAGTTGAAGTCCTCGATTGCCGGGAGAGCTAGCGCACTTCTTAGAAATCAAACTAGCTGAATAGAGATGATCGACGAGTTTTTCACATGACTCATCACCACCTTGCTGCAAACAAATGTACATAAATTAGGATAAGTAATTTCCTATGTCACAAAGACAGCGACCATAGAATAGGGCCTATCTCTTTCACTAAACTGGTGGATCACATTTAGTCGAAGCTCTCGAATCAAAATTCCTGCTTACAGCTCTAGTGCCGAGCAATGATTACATTGCCTTGACGTTTGTTCTTGCTTGTTTCGGGCAAATAAATCACCAATTGCAGCAACTTAGAGTTAGTAACGAAATAATACTTTATGAGGTTATGTCGCTTTATGAAATACGCATGGGGACTCCTCCAGAAAGCCTAGCAGCATTTAGGTACTTGTGGTTCAATACGCATGCCCACAGCCAAAACACGTATAATGTTATAGGGGTATGGATGGGATGGAGCGGGTAAAGTAGAAAAATTGATGCACCAAAACGGAGGTAGGGGAACCTCGACCTTTCATATGTGAACCTGGATAGTATGAAATTCCAACCCTTGAGTGTTCTTTCACTATAGGCCACGAAATGAGGCACGGAAGAAAAGCGAAACAGACGTTAGGAGAGGAATATCGTTTTTAAAAATTAGCGTGGCCTGAGGTTCTCAATTTAGTGCACGAAGCCACGTATAACTTTGAGACCGACATCGATGAGCAAAGTCCTCGAGAGTGGATGAGATATCTCCTCATCGACATAGCTTCGAGTTCATCCTCTGTACGCCCCGTGCCTCTTGTACCTCTATCACCCAAATCTGGCTTAGAAAGATCCATGGCGCTCTGTTTGGCCCGAGAATGTCTGATAAATTCAAAGAAAAAAAGAAACCTAGATCTACAAATCATCCTATAATAGGCAGTGCTTTTTGTTTCTCACTGGGTGGGTACCCAAAACGTCTCTTTTGAAAAAAAAAAAATCACCTTCTCCTTAGGATGATTGAACATGGAAGCATGAACCGTAGAGATCTTGACCCAAGCGAGTAAGCAGAAACTATTTGATAGTGGGGCACTCTTTTATAGCGTAAATCATTACTTTGAAGCACCAAGTGTTAAACCACTACAAGCCTGGATCACTTTGGCGGGACATTCAAAATCAACATTAAAAGCGATGTTCCACCGCAAAGCCTTATAAAAAGCCACCATCTGTACAGGGTAAGATCATGGGTTCATCAACACAATCATAGCCCGAACGGCCTTGTGCACCGGGAACCCCGAAGGGTGTTCAGCATCATTCCATCCACAAGACATATATAAACTCGAGGCTGGTGGAATAGGATAAGCCGGTCTCACACATAGGGGACGGTAGCTTTAGATACCCCAATACCTAGTAGAATGCGAATTACTTTGTATATTAGCACTTCTTAGAGTTAGCGTTTAATGAGCTCGGCGTGTTCACCTCGGACATCAACTCGGCGTAGTCAAAACACTTGAATGAAATTACCACCAGGGCACCAGGCTTGAGTCATATTAGTTGCATTGACTCAAGGCATAGCAGACGTCATGGGCTATGTGACACAGTGCGGCACTATCTACGTCATGATGTTACACATGAATTACGGACCTTAGTGAGTAGTGGGAACAATAATGGCACTTCAGACTAGTATATAAGATGTAAACTTGTAACAATGAGGACATGGAACAATCTCTCGAAGCGATGTACAAAGGAAACGATTTTAAATTATTTGGGAGGCTTTGGAACTTTTAGACTAAACCTTTCTAATAAGTATTAATAACTTTTTAAAATAATATGATTTTAATATTGTTTTTTGAAACAATATGATTTGAATATATATATATATATATATAACTTAATAACATATATATATATAATTCTTACATTCATAATAGTTTTTTATTTATAATGTTGATAATTTAGCAAAAAATGGGACTAGAGTGTGATGCAGATAGGGGTGTCAGTGACTCTACAGATGTGGCAGGAAGTCTGGCGTGTACTTTGTGAAACAGTGCAGCTGTGTCTTGACCGCTTGGGCCCTCGCATCATACTATAAAATGTCTTTGCTGGGCCCATTATTACAATTGTATTCAATTACAATTTATACAAAAATAAATGGGTCTTGCGAATTTTACAAAAATACAAGACAAATACCATCTTGGCGGTTTCTTAACCTCTAAGGTCAGGATGCATCCATCACAGTCGTCTTGATTTTGAAAAATATATTACCTGACGGAGTGAGCAAAGCCGATGGTGAAATTTCCCACCTACTTGAGTTACTCACACCTAAGTGCAGTACAGTAGCACACAGTATATCTAATAATGCAATATATCACTCAAATATGTTAACATAATTAATTTCATAATTCATGTTGTGGGTTTATAATAATAACATAAGCATTCATGTTCAAACACAATCCAAATGATTAAGCTCTTGGAACCACCCACATCACACAAAGCATGACATTTCTCATGTCAACACAAAATCCTAATCATGAAACAGTAAGTGGGCCAAAATCAGAACCATTACAAGGGTTTCGCGACTCGGTCAGCTTTTGGGCAGAACCACGACCATCTAGGCCTCAGCAAATCCCATCCTGCCTGGCCCTTAATGAAAAGTAAAACAAGTAGGAGAAAAGCTACATTAGGGTTTGTCGAGAAACTCCCCAAAAGCGTACCATGTGATTAACTAGTGGGGAGCAACTTAAACCTTCTTGCCTCGTTGAAGCTTTCAGCAGTTCAGATCATGGGAGTTTTAGAAAGAGATTGGGCCTCTCTCTAAAACCCTCTCTTTCTCTCCTGCTCTGGTTTTTCTCCTGTAACCACTTTCTCCCAAACTGATTGGAGTTGAGGTTGGTCGAATCCTCTGTGTAGTATCAGTTACAGTTGAATGTGGGATCAACATCTTTATCCCGGCCCTAACTTTGAAGTTTTCCTCCCAATGGCATGATGTCATGTCACATGTAATTTGTGGCTAAGTTTGACTTTCCCATGTCTTGGCCATTAGCTCTTGGTACCAGCAGTGCCATGTGTCCTCGTCCCTCGATTGCATGAAAAGCGTGAGTTGACCTCTGGGTGGTGAGGGGTCGTGGTAGCTAGATTTCGCTAGACGATTCAACGGTGAAGTCCCAGTTTACCAGTGTATCCAGGATCTAGAAAATTCAATTTGACCGAAATTACCATTTTATCCTTCCTTAGAATGGGTTTCAAGGGTCTCACATAGGAGTGTAGTGAAGTTAAATCATAATTTAATTTATTTAAGGTGGAAGATGAGGCAATTTTTCATGAAAAACTATAAAAGAACAAACCTAGGTGGCTTGGGGGGGTTGGGAGAGAGGGGTTGGGTTATGGACATTTTTGTTTTCTTAAAATATATAGCTTTATGATGAATTTTAGTAGTTTCATAGGTTTTTTTTATTAAATATGAGGCCCAAGTCCAGCACAACATGTTATAAATTAAAAAAGATTGAAGATATAGAAATAACTGGGTATCAATGATCAAAGAACTCTAGATTAACATATTTCTTAATTTAAAGTCCTAATTTAGCTATATTTATTTATTTTGAATCGCGTCAATTTGATTTAGTCTTAACATTGCCTGTTTTAAACATTTTAAGAATTTAGATTATATATTTTTATAGTTAACTTTAGTTAAGATTTGTGACTGTTCTGGACCTCTACCCTGCATTTTGAATCTTGAGCACTCTATTACATGAGCTAGGGATGATGAACTTCATTTTTTTTTTCAGACCATAAGATGTCTTTAGCGAGACCCTATACACATGAAAAGTGCCTTTAAGGTATACCACACCCAACTAACCCTATACAAATGGAGGACATAAGGATAGTAAACTGCCATATTCAAATATTGCATTCCTAAGGCTGAAACTGAATAAATGGTTAGTGGAGGGACCAGTCATCTCATCAACATATTGTACATTTTTTGTTACTGTTTTCTATTTTGGTTAAAATTATTAAACCCAAAATTTTATTGTATTTTACATTTATGTGTACCTGTGAGAAGCCAGGAGTGTCCTCACGTCTCAATCATTTCATGTAGCTAGAACTCTGGTATGTTTAATTTTATCATTAAAAAAATTATATATTGGTGATATACCCAAGTATTTCGTTCTATGAAATATATTATGTTAATCTGCATATAAACTATACTTTTATATTCATATTCTATATATTTCATATTTAAATGTGCTACAAAAAATAAATATGAACAAAATTATTAATTATTTTAATATTTGTTTTCAAATAAATATTATCATAGTTAAAATGAAATTTTTTTGTTCATTTTAAAATATAATTTTAAGCCCAAATAAGTGATAGAATAGATAAATAGATATGTCGAAACTTCTTAAGATCAGATGAAACTGACTATGAAAAAAGTTACGAGGACATTTAAAATTTTAAAAATTTTAAATTTTTAAGGTGCTAACATAGAATATTGAGACTTGAGTCTCAAAAGCGGGGTATGGAGACTTTCTCCAGTGGGGACATGGTAGAGGGGTGTGACGATTACTTGAAGTGGTGGAAAATGACATAGGAACAGTTACTCGATCGGAGTGGATCATGGAAAAAAGTGGGTTGGTACAGTTAAGTCTTATAAAAGGACTCGTGATGATTGAACACTGGGCTGTGACACTCCAAATAAGTCACGGTGGTGCCATCAGCTTTGTGGAATACTTTTTGTGGATATCGTGTAACTCAATTACCCTGCATTATCTATTTTGCTGGGATTCATAATTTAACAAAAATCGGACAAAGTCTCTTTTTGTGAGGGCTATATCAAAATAGCACATGCAACCGTACATAACATTATCTGAGGCCCGATATATTTCTGTTGAGCCTTGGGTCCATTTATGAGTAAAAATTGACCACGTCAGTTGGCCATCCCATTAACATAAAAACATGTGAACTATATTAAAAGCAGTCCATAGATTCAGTACAACTCTTTTACATAAGGTACATTCTTATTGGTTTATTGTGCACAAAAAGAATTATAGATACAAGTCGGCTTTCTTAACATGGTCTGATGAGCCTTCAATAATCATCACATGATAACAGAGTATAGGGTGAGCCACGCCAAGTAGAGCAATTCCTACAAAGGCAACTTCTCACCTAATTGCACATGCAATGCTCACATTTGACAATTCATATTCACATCAACAATTCTAGGTTGGAATTCTGCATGCCATGCTATGAAATGAGATAGAGACTCTTCATTTTCCTTATGAGTCTTATCGACTCTCACCACAATACAATGCCAATGTGTGATAAAATCAGTGTGATGGTTACATCCAGTCAGTCATTTTGACAAAATCATAATTTATAAACGAAAACTTGTTGGATGTTAAACCTCGAATAATCATTTTCATATACAAAACTCATGAATCTTTCGGTGCCAGTTTTTAGAGGAGAGTCTCAACATGAGTACTATGCCTTGCTACACTTTTTTGGACTTTCACCGTTAGATTGTATGAACTATTAACAGGTCTTTCTTAGAGAGTGTTGCCCTTCTATTGTCACCACAGCTACAGTTTTCCATTCACTTTGGCATTGACTATTTGGACATTGAAGCGATCAGAGCCCGCTCATCATTCACCAAATGTGGTGTTTGATCACAAGCAATGCACTGAACCATGAAATGAGATGTTTACCATGCATATGGAAATATATTACTCATTATATCATCAATGCTATATCACATGTATAAATAGACATATGGATATTTTAACTCATACAATTCATCATGCATCATGAGCCGATTATATCACATGCATATAATCTCCCGATTAAACACTCACACCAATGTCAATACGGTAAACACATATATTAACATTTTATCAAACAACGACAGCTAAGCATGTTATCACAAAATCAAGCAATAACATAACCCTCCAAGGCAAGAACTGTGAAACGTTGTAAAATGCCCTAACGACCTAAATAACCCACTTGGCGAAATGTAAAGGCGGCGAAGGCCCATGGCGTATCACAAGTCGGCGACAAGCCCATAACGATCAGTTATTCTCTTAAATCGAAAAACCCTTAAAAATAATTTTTTTGGACATTCCACAAATAATCACAAACTATCTCTGGAAATTCGACCAGCAAGCCATAAAGCATTCACATAAGCCATGTTTAAGCAGTCAACAGCCCATAGCCAATATAAACGAATTTTTAATCCAAACAACCCTTAAAACAATTCTTTGAACATGCCACAAACACTCAAAATTCATCACAAATGTTAGATGATTTGTGGGAGAAAAAGGACAAGTAGTCAAACAGGCCCTTAGGACATGCACAACATCACTCCTTAGCTTGACCCAAAGGATGGAATTAAACCAGACTAGGAAGAATCACTCTTATCTTGAGCGTAGTAGAAATATAGAGGTCTCAGAACCTCCTTCACTTGAAAACTTTGATTTCCCAAATCTCCCTCATTTGGATCTTAATTAAATCACTATTTTTTGAATTTACTACATATTATGATCGAGTGTGGACTTTAGTTTTGTGGACAAATTCAAACCAACGAACTCAGGATCGAATAAGTCTTGGACTCTTTCTTTCCTCTGTTATATCACAGTTCCCATTAGAAAATGAGCTATTTCACTCCCAAAAATCGATTTTTACTAACCTTATCCATAGCAGGACTTGTACGTCTACGTATCCATGACATTGGGTTCGTTTATGTTCTGAAACGATTTATTTCATCTCGACTTGAGTTAAAATAGTTTTACATGAAATTTATTTAAATTATTTTCCACTTTCAGATTGTAATAAATCCATTTTTTTGGGTTTACTAGACGGTGCCAGAAAATCATGATGATATCTGCGGAATTCAATGAAATTCGTCTAGATGCTTAGATTTAGTGAGAGACAAATCCAATGGTGAGGTCCATTTCTTCATTCGAGATCTAGAAAATTTCAAGTCTGCAGCATGCACTGTAGTGACAATTTACCGTTTTGCCCTTTTTCGAAAAAATTCAAATTTTTCCTCGGTTTTACAAGACAAATGATTGAACACTCAAAACCGAGCAAGAGCATTTAAGAATTTCTCTTATTTTCCAACAAGCTCAACAGTCGTCTTTTCCAAATTCCTAGCTTAGTTTTATATGGTTTTCTTCTTTCCAAGCTTTTTGTTACTTCAAAGTTTTCTTACTTTAGTGGTGTTTTAATCCAGTTCTATAATAAATCACTAGTTTTGAGTTAGTCGTTAAGTTTCTACATTAGCTTTCAAGTCAGTCCATGCAATCTAATTTTCAAGGCATTTTTTTCACTTAGAATCTAGAGAACTTTCAAGGGACTAGAGACCATTTTTGTGAAGTGAGTTCGCCTGATTTCAATTGGAAATACTATCATTTCTTGTCGTGCCACATTCACGACTACGTGCTTTTTTGTATGTTACGGTGGGTTCTGCGAGTCACCAGCCTCTTTTGGCATGCCAGTGGGACCCACATTTTGCTAAAGAATACCGAGTGAGGGTAAGACAACTTCTGAGTCTCTGGAGCTCATGATGCGTCTTTGTAGAAGCAACACATGAAGGAGGATTCAACACGGTGAACAGACGAAAACTTGATGATTCTCTAAAATCGTTAAGTAGGAAATCCATCCGGCGACACTTACTGAATAAGTGGGAAGGAAGTGCGGGTAATGTGAATGTGTCTATTCTTTTCTAATAATTCTGTGCAGAATTTTAGGCTCTCATTTTAAAAATAAAAGCCAGCTGGTGATCATGACCTGCCTTTATGGAAGAAATGAAATGAGTAGCAATCTCGATCTGTGAAGAGCCTTGAAGGGAGCGACGAGACGAGGAAGGTTGCTTCTAAGCATGAAGACAATTTTCTACTTGAACTGAGGCGGCATTCTGAGAGCTCATGAAGAAGCTAGTGAATTTCACCTTTCTTTTCTTATGAAAGCATAGGCTAGATACCTTCCTCTCCATATGAGAGGGGATGATGCGCTACAGGCATTGTGGGGAAAGACCTAATGCGACCAAAGCCACAAACCCTCAGGATTTTGCTGAAACTAAATCCTCACATTTGGGTATATGAAAGGGCTTTTCTTTCAATGGAAGTGCGAGGGCATCATCTGTTTCTTGTAAAGGTAGATAAACATGGGACAGAGTCTCAACGGCCTTTAGGCAACCAACCCCATTACCATGTTGGGAAGCGATCGGAGGCATTGCATGATTATATGGGCAGGCCTCCAAGAAAATTGGCATGAGTTCTAAAACCTTATCACATAAATGATAGACAAAGGAACCCTACCCAGGTTCAGAATATGATTATCTTATTCTCTAGCCAGCTAATCACCCTAGGGCATCATTGCTAGATCATATCTGATGAGGGTGGCTAACTCACGAGAATTTCTATCATTTCAAGCTTAGACTATTTCCTAACTCTTTGATAGGGGCAACATTCACTTGGTATACAACATTGCCTAGGAACTCCATTCAAAGTTGGTAGGAGATGGAAAGGCAATTCCACACTTATTTCTTTAGGGTTGAGCATGAAGTGTGCATTACGAGTATGCAGACGACTGAAAAGAAATGAGAAAGCGGATGATTTTTTACTCTGGGGTTCAAGATGAAACATATGCAAGATCCATTTTCCAGGAGATAGAGTATGAAAATGACACAGAGATTTGGACGTGGTGGAAAAAATTCAAGTTTGGAATTGAGACATGAACAACTAAGGTGACGAATATGAGGAATTTGCTCAACGAAGAAGACTACGGAATCCATGAGGAACTGTGTCGAAAGTGAACGAAGGGGTGGCGAGTGGTAGATCTGCACTATAGGGACATTCTACTCTTTAGTGAAAAGACACATTTTGGAAGAAAGCTGTTGTTAGTACATGGGTGTGCGCGGTAGCAAGCGGAAGAAGTATTGTTTCCTGAGTGAAGAAAAATTCGTACGCTACTAAGACCACGGATCCTTGGCAGGATGACTAAGAAACATTACTTTATGGTACACAAATTCATGGAACACTACTGGCGTATTCAGAATTGTCATATGTTTATGATCAACAAGGAAACTTAGTTCACGACGAAAAAGGCTATGACAATCGATGAGGATCTTTTCCCACTAGTGGCCTCAGTGCTCTTTAGCAACCGACTTAGAGCATTGATAGAATCCGAAGGTGGGAGAAAGCTCTTTCCCGAAAGATGTGTCCCTAAATATTGTTTTACTCAGGTGTTGTCACAGTTGAAAAATGAGTTGTCACATGGAACATCACGGATCCTCTATCGAGGAGAAATTTAGTGGAAGGGGGGATACAACAGAGATAGAGTAGCTGTGATTCTCCAAGGAAATGAGACTTTCCCTAAAAGGCGAGATGAACTCCCTAGGAGATGTGTTCGTTCCTTCTAGAGAAAAGGCTGCAGAAAGGCCTCTAACGAGTGGGTTCTGCATCAGGGAAAATGATGTAAAACAGGTTTAGAATGTTCCTCGAAATGAGCCTTCTCCAAGGGGTAAGTTCACTCCTCCAAATGAAAAGGTTGTAGGGAAAGTTACTGTTCCAAGAAAGAAAGCAAACAAATTTATTTTTCCAAGGGTGAGAGTTGAGGCCCAGTTTTCCGAGGAGGTGGATGCGGGGATGAGTTGTTCCTCTGAGTAAAGGTTTCTGCAAATGATAGAATCACTCCTCAGGGGGTGGATTGCTTTCTAGAGAAAAGATTACCAAACAACTTCTTCTTCACGGGAGAAGACAAGAGGGGAAGGACATGTTTAACCAGGTTAGACTGTTTTCCGGGAAGTGGACCTGTTCTCCAAAATTGCAAGCAGTATGTCTAAGGACAGTCACTTCTCCAAAGATATAGTGGGGAAACAAACTTTTGCTTTTTCAAGGAAAGTTGCCAAAAGTGAAAGGCATGAGGTGCGTCATTCATCTGGGGTTCTCTTGCAATCTAAGGTGGCATGTAGTACAAAACAAAGGAATTTCCCCAAGGTTTCCAAGACTTAGAAAGAGGAGGATGTAGAGACAAAGCAGATGATAGAAAGGCGGCTCATTGATGTACACGATAAACACTCTTGAAAGGAGCTGTGGTGATAGTGAGAGAATAGTTCTTAGCTGAAAAAGGTTTGGGAGGAAAGCTGCAAAGGATATTGATCGATCTAGATAGTGTGGATGAAGTAATAATGGACTCGGAGGCCCCTTATTAATGGAAATTAGAAATCCTATTTCTTTAGAGATTATTCCCTTTGTTTCTTTAACAGTGCCATTCATCTTCAAGTCAAAAAGGTGGGGAATCTTTGTTAAGCAATTGTCGTAGCTACCAAAGACTATGTTAAGTCCCTGGCAATGGTGCCAAAAACTAGTTTGTGTTTTTTACGCAGGCACGGCAGGTTGCCTGAAGTAATCAGTAGACTAATAGTCAGATCTTGATCACGGGAAGATGTGGTTTTTAGCTAGAGATTGGGCTGCCTCGGTTTTTGCTCAAGAGTCGTTCACTATTTGGCAGTAAGGGGAGGGGAAGTAAGGTTTTACTTGTGCTCAAATGATCATAACTTTAGTCTAAACAGTTAACTAAAAGGTCAACCCATTGTGCTTTAAGTTCAAATATCTCTCATTTTCTTCATGTGAGAAAAAGTACAATCATTATTCATCATAAATAATAGTATCTCGAAAACAAGCTCGACTAAAAAAACAACCTAAAAATGAAAAAATTAACTTCAAACTGAGAAAACTTGCAAACAACTAAAAAACTTTAAAGGTAGGATAATTTAAGATTTGTTGAAGAATTTAAAACAAGGAAAATTCCCTTAACACAAACTTAGCTATGCATTTGTCAAATGTATTAAAAAATAAAATATTAGACAGGGGCTCCCCTTGATGATGGGAATTGATCATTGATTACCGAATATGGTAGGTCTTGATGAATTCCCTTTCTAAAATTTAGCTTCAGTGTAAGACCAGAAAATTCAAATTGAAAGAAATCAAATGATATTTTGGTCAAAAATCAGAAAAATTTTCTAGATCTCAGGATGACGAAACATAATTATGATTAGAATAATCTCATTGCATGAAGTCTAGCTTCTACAAAGTGGTTGAGTGGAATTCCAGATAGTCGATTTCACGTTTTTCGAAACATTAGGGTGTAGGAGTGTCTCAGCCTTCGTGAGAGACATGTGATGTAATGAAGTCCCTTTGTCATTATGTGCTCATGTGGTATGTTGCATTATTAGAGAGGAAGAGGGGTGGAAATGGATAGACTCAGTTGCGCCAAGTGTCGAAAATCAAGATGAAGGACATGGATGGAATTAATAAATGTTAAATGAATGACAGGGGCGAATAGTTTTCTTAACTAATTTGGAAGCAAAGTGGCTTATGGGTGATGGATCAGATTTTTAAAGGAGAAAGTGTGACTTTCTCTGGATTTCCACGCCATTCGGATGGTCGGTTCGCTTGGACCAGAGTAAAGCTGTTCCTACCTTGGCGAGAGGGCTGCAGCGTGGACCTGCAGATTGGTGGAGTTAAAACTGGCCTAGAGAGTAGGGATCTTTTCACACTTGTGTTATTCTTTGGTAGAGTCATTTATGGACAGAGTTGTTGAATTTTGAAGGGTCGTGATATGAATTCAAAGCTTTGAAGCTAGAAATTGGATAAATCTCTAATTGTGTGGCAGTGGGAAAGATTTTTGGCCAGAGGGTTTCCTTGTTCATGTGAATATTACGTGATTTTGGTGTGATTTTGATGTTTGTGTCTTCAAAATGAATTGCTTGTGTTTGTTAAGATTGTGACTATTTGTTATTGATTGTGAGAATTGAATAACATGTGGTTTGTGGATTAATTATGTTAGTATATACATGTTTATATATTAAACATGAGTTATTGGAAGTTGACATAATGCATTCCATATGCCTTTAGGGCACCACTAGAATGTGGTAGGTACATGACATGAAAGAAAATAAAAGGAAAATATTGTGAAAGGAATTTCGACGGAAGATTTTAGGAGGAATTTATTATTGGGAGGTGTCGACAATTCACGTCGGAAGAATATGATATTTTTGAGGGTTATCAGATTCAACAGGAGGGTTTGTGATCATTCTGGCTGATAGTAAGTTTTGGAACAAAGCATTTTGAAAGCTGTGATTTATTCTTATTTGAGCAGGCATGTGTGAAGTGGAATTGAGGACTCGGGACATGGGATTAGGCATGTAGACATTAGTAGGATCATGTATTTGCTTTGGATGTTTGTTTCCCGCCCATGGCATGCGCATGGGTGAGATGGCCATGTGGGAAATTATCAACTGCGGGGCGATTCTGTGCAATAGAATCATTATTCGAATGCGAGGGCGTTCGAGAAGACTGACGTTCTTTAGAGCGATTTTAGAAAGAAAAATGCAGTTTAATGGCTTTTGATGTCTTTGGTATTCATTTGTATAACATGTATTAGAAATTGTAAATTTTAATATATGTTTGGTAAGAAGTGACATAATCGCTTTCTTGAACCATGCTGTGTTGGTTGGGACTATTATGTGAGTATTGATGCATGGAGCCCCATTAATTTATTTTAACTTGTGTGGACCTGATGTGGTCGTTGTGAAGCTATTTAGGCGGGTTGTATTTGGGTAGAGCTCCTGGCCACAAGAAGACTGCTGCAAATTTTGATGAGTGGTGTCGGATTTTGACATCCTGATGTCCAGCCGGGTTGGCGGTTGGTCATGACCCCGAGTTGGTGTGTAACAGTTATCGGAGCTTAGGTAAATGATTAAATTGGGAGCTCGGTGGGTGTGTTTATAAGTATGCTACGTGCAGCTTGACAGTGTGGAAGCTACAAAATAACGATTACCTTAGGAGCTCGTTGGGTGTAAGAACTTAGGTACTGGTACCTAGGGCTTGGGGGACTTGGGCATAGGCCATGGTCTTAGAATGTAAAACACTAGTGTCTGTTACACAGGACTCGATGGGCATGGGTTAGATCATGCATCCTTGTGCATTTTGACGATGATGTGTGATTGGAGTAATGTTGCATGTGTTGTGGTTTTATGTGAGGAAGAGTGATAACATAGGAAAATATTTGAACACTAGGGTTGAGAAAAATGTAACATAGGTGTTCGAAAATTTGGACAAAACTGAGTGAAGTAGGCGAAAAGTTTTATGGGCGATAGCTCTAGTTTGAACAAACGAATTGTGTTTGTGGAAATCCACAAGAAAAATTTTCGATTTTACATAGAAAAGAGTTTGTAATTAAGCTCTTGAAAATTTTGAGTGTATGGTGTAGTGTTCAACTATTGCATTTAAGGAGTATGAGAGGCTATTGGAAGAATAGAAAAAAATAGTGCAGTAGGAAGGAAATTTTCTAGGTTTTACAATATGTAAAAACAGGAAAAAAAATTTTAAGAAAATAAAATATTTTTTGAACCTCAAGGAAAAAAAAAAAAAAAAAAAAAAAAAAAAAAAAAAAAATATATATATATATATATATATATACTATATATACCATATATATATATATATATATATATATATATATATATATATATATATTTGAGTGGATACCACATTATTGGAATGAAAAAAATTTTTTGAGTGAAAAAAAAAAAAGAAAACGATGCGGGAGAGTGGAATGGCTGCGCCGGCTCCGGCACAGATCACGATACAATGCATTGTATCGTGACACCGCGAGAGCACACGAGCCACGTCTGACCGGCGGTGCATGCTAGAATTTGACCACGATGCGGTCGAGGAGCAGTTACGACCACGGCAGGAGCTATTATTGCAGCTAGCGCGATCGTAACAGGGAAGGCTGTGATGTGAGGGAGGCCACGATCTGGTGAGGCTTGACTGCCGGCGTGTGCGGCGGGTATGGGTGTGCTAGCCCGTGCATGACCGGTTGACTGGGATTAACATTTTGAGTCAACATTTTGGGATGGTTCTTTGTTCATGAGCCTTGTTCAGGTTTTAAAAATAATAATAATAAATAAATAAAATAAAAATCGAATAAATATTTTTTTTTAAATAAAATGAATTTTTATTTATGAAAAATGATTTAATAGTGATTATTAATGTTTGCATTACCTATGAATGCATGGACATTGTATATGAAATGTTTTATGTATGTGAATAGTGTCTCGGGGCTGTGTTTACGCCTTAGGAGACTTTTCATTGAAACTGGCCAACCTGCCATTGACATGTGTAGATGGCCTGAGTCGAAGTGAGGGCGTGGGGCGTCCATGAGGTGCTAGCCAAGCACCGCTGATGTTTGACAGCCGTGGGAGAAACTGTTTGAAATTTGTAGGTGTGGTGCTGGCATGCACACGGGACTGGTGTGAGCGAGTGGCTTGGAGTGGTGCCTCAGAGTTTGAACCATGTAATCTCGGAGCATTCATGGGGAGGAGATTAGATGGTGTGAGACCATTGGTTCATGCAATTAGAAGGTGTTAGGTATGGGAGGTGCCTTTGATACAGGCCGGGCTTAGAGCTAGTTCGTTCCGAGTACAGAGGGTGGGAGCTGAGTATGGTGGAGCCCGAGTGAAGACCTCTGAGACCTAGAGGCAATAACATGGGTAGAGTTCGGTTTGTTCATGGGTGATTATTTTGGGATGCGCTCGTCAGTGACAGGAGTTCCTGCGGGCTGAGCGGGGGCGATGATTGTGATGGACCTGTGGCTAGATTCACGGAGTTAGCCCGTTTTGCCGATGACTACGTGGCCACGGATATGGCGAGTCGAGGGAGATTTAGAATGGGCTAAAGTTGTCCGTCGGATTAGGATTGTAGGACTTAGCTGAGGACATGGACTCACATGGTTGGAACTGTTGACCATAAAGAGAGATCGGATGCTCGGGCACTCGGGATACGGGTATTATGCTTGAGGAAGGAAGTGGGTCTTCTTCCCGGTCTCGGGAAAAGCGAGAGGCTTCTAGTTTCGTGGGTTCATTTGTGCGTATCGGGCAGGGAGCGGAGTCAAAGTTGCTTCTAGTCGGTGAGGCCCGGATGGTGTCTTGCCATTGCAGCAACGGATTATGTCGGAAGGATTATCGACCAAGGGGATCAAGGAGTTTCGGAGACGGCGTAGTCTGGTAGGCGAGATGAAGAGGGATACGGTATATTCCTCCTGACAGATATAGGCGGAAGGCGGTTTCGGTCTCAGGGGCGCGGCTTCTCTGTTGCAGAGTGGGTGAAAGGCAAACATAGGCGGCGGAAGGGGCAAAGCCCACGTGCGAGGGCGTCGGGGTTCGGTGTGTCTACGCCATCCACACCACCCATTCAAATTAAACAAATTAGCGGTTATACGAGTGCGTTCTTGTTATCTCGCCTGGGCGAAGGAAGTGTTGTTTGAGGTCACAGTGCATAAGCATTCGTTCCTCATTAAATCAATTGTGATGAGTTGAGCTTTAAGGTTGAGGCCTTGGAAGGCCTTTATGGCAAAGTTCTCAGCAAAGTTAGAGGCGAGGATAGGGATGATATGTCGTGGTTGAGTTAGAGATCTGGACCTGTGGACTGAGGATCATGGACATGTTAGAGTTCGACGTCATCACAGGGATGGATTAGTGACGGCTTCAGAGATTGTGTCGGTGGCGTAAGAATTCTGCCACGAGGAGCGATACTTGTAATTTGCTATTTAGAGACAACATGATATTTTCCTCGAGCGAGTATCTGAGTCACGAGTAACAAAAGAGGCATTGGCGGGGTGCTTCTTTCGCACACCCTAGAGGAAAGGAAGGGACGGATAAAGTGAACGGGCCATCTACAAATGAATTTTACTAGTATGAGATGTTTTCGAATGGCTATCAGATTTTCTCCGTAGAAATTTATAGACACCGATATCGGGACACGCCACTGTTGCCGCCCCATCTCTATGACTCCGCGTAGATTAACGATTAAGACTGCGGGAACCAGGTCAGCTCTGAGGTTACTGGATGGCGGTTATTCGTTGTTTGCGCCGCTACGCGGGCGCTCCGGGTTGCATTTGAAGATGGAACACCGGCTTTGCGGCAGATTCTGGCGATTGAGCGGGTTGCGATCAAGAATGGTGCGGTGCGCGGATTGATGACGCGTTTGACGGTTAGAAGACACGAGTCGCCAGGAATAGACCGCCGGCACGGTTACCATCAGTTGAGGTGCGGGTGGCCAACCTCCTAAGGCGGCGTTTGGGACGCGTTATGGGCGCGCAGTTGGTGATGCGCTGGTTGTGAATCGCGTTTGTGTTCCGCGGACCTCATGCAAAGGTATTCCTTTAATCTTGATCGGTTTGTCGTAGTGGCCGTGGATGACATTTTGATATACTCTCCAGTCGAGTATAGGTATGATATCGTATTTAAAGGACCTTCATTGAGTTGTTGAGAGACCGTGAGCATACGCCAAGTTGATGGCTGCGAGTTTGGCTGCGAGGTGGCCTAGGACACGTGGTGTCTGGCATCGGGTGTCAGTGGAGCCAGAAAGGTCGAGGCCGTGGTGGGGATTGGGAGGGATGGAAGTGGTCTGAGCCTCTGTGGTTCTTGGGATTGGCTGGGGCACTCTGAGTTGCTGAGATTTCTCGATTAGCGGCACTTATGGCGAGATTGATGGGAGGAGGTCAGTTAGGATGATCGATGCGGAGGCATTCCGGGGAGTTGAAGAGAGCTTACTTCGGCTCCTATCTTGATAGTCTGGAGGCGAGGATAGAAAGGGTACCACGATGTATTGGCACGATACCTGGCCCGGATTGGGGATGTGTTTTGATGCGATCCGGGAGGAGTAGTAGCTGTGGTTCATGGAATTTGATCATGACGATGCCCCACACCGACCTTGCAGTTGTGTAGTAGTCTTAGCAGAGAGATTTAGGCGCCCATGCCCATGGCGGGAGGTTAATTCTGCTGGACAAAAGTCTGATATGTTTCACAGTGGGACATCAACGCAGAGCCTTGTGGATGGATGAGTCCTAGAGTTAATGACTTCACTTTACATTACCACCTGGTAAGCGGTATGTGAGTGGTTGTGCGCTCCCAGTGGAGGATTACGGGGAGCATTGGCTGTGCGAGCTTCCGGAGCTGGCGGATGCTGAAGGCTGATAGGGCAGTTTGGGCTGCAATTACATCGAGCGAGACTCAGTGCCCAGGGTTCAGTAGCTATTTAGTCTTTATTGAAGCGGAAGTGATGAGTCCACTGGGTGGATCGGAATGATGTCCATGGGGACAGGATTGAGTCAGTCACAGTGGCGAGGGCTGTTTGTCCACCACGGATGGTAGTCTTTGGTATAAAGGGCCAGGTGGTGTTTGATTGTGGAGTTGAGAGGAGATTCTTAAGGAGTTTCCTTGCTCTCGATTTGTGTCAGAGTTAACAACGAAGATGTATCGGGATCTTTCTTAGCTAGTACTCTGCTGAGTGGGATGAAGAGACATAGGGGACTTTGTTCAGATGTCTCCCAGTGTGTCAGTGAGAGTTAGGCGAGCCAGAAGCTGGCGAGGCTGCTTCAGCCATTGGAGGTGGGTGGAGGTGGAAGTGGAAGCAAATCACGATGGATTTTGTGACCAGCGCCACGGACACCGTAAGGACATGATGCGATATGGGTGAGGTGGTGGCTCAAATCAAACATTTCAGCGTGTGGATGACCTTCACATTGGAGAGATTCTACGGTTGTATATAGAATAGTGGTGTGGAGTACTCTTATCCATAGTGTCGGGATAGAGAAACCAGGGTTTACGGGTGCATACTTTTGGAAGAGTTCAAAGGCTATGGACACCACCAGTGACCATGGTGCGGCTTTCGCCACAGAGTGGATGGTCGATGAAGGTTTCATATAGGTGTTAGAGGACATCTTTGCAAGCATGCGTCTTTGAATCATAAGAAGTGGCAGGAAGAACATTTTCCCTTAGTGATTAGCCTGCCAACAACGATTATTCGGTAGTATACGGATGGCACCATGAGGCATTATGGGAGGCCGTACGAGATCACCGATATGTTGGACCGAGGTGGGAGAGGCTCATCAGCGGTGCTGATCTGATTCAGAGGCACCCTCCAGGAAAGGTGAGCTTAATCTGACAAAACGATCTTCTCACATTTCAGGCGAGCGAAGCTTTGTTGATATCTGACGTCAACCCTTAGAGTTGGGGTTGGGATCAAAATCTTGAAGTGATACTAGGGGTGGTCAGGTCAAACAGCCCAGAAGCTATCGCAGGGTTATTAGGCCCTTGAGATACTCAAGAGGATAGGCACGATGGCGTCTTGGGTTGGCTCTTTGCCCGGCATCGGTGTGTGGGTTTCAAAATTATGCGCCATGGGGTACGCTGGACCGACTCATGTAGTGAATTGGGGAGAGATTGAGGTTGCTTGCGGATGGAACCTTGAGGAACGATTATTGCATTATGGATGGCAGGGATCGAAGGTTTGTGCAAGACGTGAGGCTAGTGAGGGTGCATGGCAGCACTGTGGAGTGGAGGAGTCAACGTGGGTGCGAGGACATGATTTTGAGCCACCTATCCACTTCTTGTTGGGGATGAAGTCGTAGTTTGATTTGTTTTAATAATTACCAAGTGACAGTTTGTGTGTTGTTGGCATATGCGTGATTAGTATTGATTCAATACGAATTTGGACGAAATTCCTTTTGAGAGGGAGAATGTAAGGCAGAAAATTTCCAAGTAATGGGTAAATAGTAATTTGATTAATCGAAAATTTTTTTGAATCTCCCGGATAATGACGGAATTTCTACCGATGGAATCGATCTCATGAAATCTAGCTACTGCGGTAATTTATGATAATTCCGAATGGTCGAATTTAAATGTTTTTCGAAGCGCAGGTAAAGCATGGCATTTCGTGAGAGACATGTGATGTGACAAAAGTGCTTTGTACACATCTTCAAATGTAATAGTTGCGTGATTAGAGAGGGTGAAGACTAAGCAGTGTGTCAGAATGTCAAAATCAAGATGAAGGGACATGGATGGAATTAATGAAATGTTAAATGAATAAGACAAGGGGCAAATAGTTTTCTTCTTCATTTGGAAGCAAAAATCGATAGTAGGTGCTAGATAATATTTCTAGAGAGAGAAGGTGCGACTTTTCTCTAGATTTCCCGCCGTTCGGACGGTTAAGCGGGCCAAGTAAGAAGAGTTTTCTGGCGAGGCTCGTGTGAACAACGGTTGGCGGAGTTCAAACTCGAGGTAGAATCTTTTCTTGTGTTATTCTTTGGCTAGAAACCATTTTATGGATAAGGATTTGTTGTTGAGGCTGAAATTTGTGATGTCGGTCTCAAAAGCTTTGAGCAGGGTGGATAAATCTCTAATTGGCCGTGAGCAGTGCGACCCGAGGTTTCATTGTTCACGTGAATAGTTACGTGATTTTTTGTGTGAATTTTTATGATGTTAAGTGATTCAAAATGAATTGCTTGTGTTTGTTAATTAGCCCATGTGAGCTAATTTTGGTGTTATTGATTGTGAAATTGAATAACATGGTTTATGTAGATTAATTATGTTAGTATATACATTTTTTATATGTTAGCATGAGTTGTTGGGATTGGCATAATGCATTCATGGCTGAAGGGCACTGAGATATTAGGAGTGATGCATGATATGAGAAAGAAATAAAAAGGAAAATATTGTGAAAGGAATTTCGACGGAAGATTTTTCGGAGAGTTGTGTTGGGATTGTCCCAGCAATTCCGTCGGAGGGCCCATGAATTGTTTGGAAGGTTGTATCAATGGGTCGCCTCGGAGGGTTGTCGATAAATTTCACAGAAAACTCGGTAAATGGATTTTCGAAACAAAAGCTTTTATTTTGAAAGCGTGATTTTACTAGCATTTAGCTTAGGCATGTGAGAATTAGGATGAACTCAAAGGACATGGGATTGGGCATGTAGACATTAAAGTGGATCATGTATTTTCTTGGATGTGTTTGTTTTCCATGACATGAGGCATGGGTGGGGTAACGTGTAGGAAGTGTCATTTCGGGCGTTCTTTCGCGCACCTTCGAGATCCTTGGCCCCCGGTGCGAAGTTGTTCGAAGACGACGCTCTTTAGGAGCCGATTTTTAGAAAAAGCACGGATTTGTGGCTTGATGTCTTTGATATTCATTTTTGTATAGCGTGTATAAAATTGTAAATTTTAATATGTTTTGCATTTTGATTAAAGTGACTTTTAACTCTTAGACCATGTAATAACAATTGGTTGAATCTCTTTTGGCAGATATTGATGCGTGGGCGAAGTGGCGTATTTACTCATGTGGACCCAGTGTGGTTGTTGTGAACTGTTTGGGACAGGTTGTATTTAGTGCATTTCCGTCTGAGGAAGCTACCTTTCGATTTCTCAGAGGGTGTTAGGTTACCCGACATGAGTCGCAGGTTATTGATTTTGTCATGGACCCCGAGATTTTAGGCATATCAATATACAGCAACAAAATAATACTTAAAATAAAATCATCATGCAACACATACTAAAAAATAAAAAAACTAAAACAAACAACTAGATACTAAATAGATATAAGTCCTTATTTTTGCTTGGGAGTGCCTCTAGAGTTGCTCCATTTTAGAATCAGCTGAACTCGTTAGGAAGTCGAATCTTTAGCACGACCACTTTATCCTTTATGGCCAATACTTCCTCTTCATCCTTATCACTCGTGAGGATGACTTCCTCCACCTTCGGAATAGGAAATGTAAGCTCAAATGGCAACTCTTTGGCGGGGAAAGAGTTGGCTTCAAATTTATATCCTTTAAGAGTTTCCTCTGAAAGGATCTTGGAGTGCTGCTCATGTGAGCGGAAATGAACTCTCTAGCTTCGTGAATGCCCTCCTTTCTTCATTTTTTAATGGTGTTCTTTGATGGAGGTCAAGCTTCATTTTTTCCTCACCAACAAGGAGTGTCATTTCCTCATGTTGAGCATCGATCCACACTTGACTTTTGGAAATGGAAGGTCTTTCTATAAATGAAACTTGTTGGTCCTCTTCCATGCCAAAAGTCAAGGTCTATGGGAAACAGTCTTCAATAACTAAGACATTTTCCAATTTGGTACAGGATGTTGCTTTTCCAACTTGGCCTCATTCAATGACAACTCAGCCGTCGGCAGCAAACATTCTTCTCAATGTTGGTTCTTGCAATTCTCCTCAAGGACCAGGCATTTTATCACATTCCATTTATTTTCTTTGTCCTCATCAATATGATTCAAGAAATTCATCTTTGGGGCTCAAGATCTTTGTTCTCTATATGCCATCATTCTTTGTGTCGCTTTGGAGTTGCCTTGAAGATTATTCCTTTATAACTTTTTCCAATTATTCGACTTGTCTTGCCGTTCTTTCCACGATAGCATACATTTCTCTGTGAGATCTTCCGGTGGTGCCCATGTACGCTATCATGGTGAGGCGATCCATCTTGGTTGTGCATGGGGCCTCCTTTGTAGAGCCTCATTATCCCTATTAATTTCATCCTTCAATGCATGAAATAGCTCTTCATCGAACGGTTGTTGGAATTGCTCTTGATAATAGGAAATTGAACCTTCATATGGCTGAACACTTGGATGTCCATAGGAGATATTACCATGTGTCCCCCAACCCACATTATTGTGGCTTGACATATAGCTATGGGTTAAGAATCTGCAGCATTGTTAAGATTGCCCTCCCAAAAAATTAAGCTTTGATGACTTGTGGAGGTTTGTGCTTGCCTTGCGACAATTTCTTCCCCTGTTGGTTCTATTTGGGCTACTCGAGAAGAAAATTCTTGTTGGAGGGAATAGAAGAGTTCATTCATCTCCTCATTTGACATTATGTTCAACACGCATAAAAAAATGTACAAATAAAGAAAAATGAAGTACACAAGAATTGAAATAAGAAACAAATAAAAACAAGAAAAGAAAGAAAATTTTGCTCCGTGCTTAAACTTCTCTTTTCGAAATATCAATCCAAACCGCCCAGTACCTTCCCGACGATGGCGTGAGTAGCGACAATTAATTGGATAACACTAGGGTTATTGTTAAGTCCCCAACAGACACCAAAAACTAGTTGTGATTTTCCTGTGCACAATACAATGGACTAACAAGTCCGGACTCGATCCCACATGGAAGGTGTGGTTTTGAATGGGGTTGAGTAACCTTTCGAGTTGTTCCTTTATTTGAAGCGACTAAGGGAGGTAGAAAAAGGTTTTCAAAGCAAAATAAAAGAAACAATGTAGGAGTATAATCAATGTTCCTCTGAGAATGGGCGATATCGGGGATGTAACTCAGGAAATATTCTGAGTTGATTGTCCTCCATTGATGCATTTATAGTTTTATGTTCATTAAGCCGTTAAGTGAGCGTGCGCTTGTGCGTGTCGAGGAATCAGATGGAGGTTTATACTTTAGTGTCTCCCTTAATTTCTCCACCAACTACCTATTCTCCTTTTTAGTCCATGTGAGACAGTGATACGATGTTTTTCTAAAATTTGTTCTTTCATGGGAATCATATTGCCTCTCGGTCCATACAATAGGACTACTCGGTATGTTCGGATCGATCACACAATAGGTCATACAGTCTCCACAATAATCTTGAAGGTGCTATAAATCATCTAGTTCTATGAGCATTCTAATTTCTGAAACTTCTTTGATTAGTTATTGGCATGTCAGTGCTAATTCATACCTTGAGAGACCCAGAGGCCCGATTTTAAGGAAGTAGTCAGCGTCACCAAAGGGGATGCCTAGTGTGGGGATCGAATTGACTCTTAGTATGGATTAATTAGTTAAAACCATAATAATCTAAGAACACATAATAACATCCATAACTTTGATTAAAATCATCATAAAATATAAATAGCATAAACTGGCAATTAACCTGAGGATGTTTAGTTACTCATTACCTTAAGTAATCGAAAAATCACTTTGTTTAAGATAAATATAATACTGAAATATTTATAAATAAGTAGAGTTTAGAGAGATACAAACAAATGGAAGGTGATATTCATCCACAAATCTACACCACATTTATAAAGAGCTATTCTAATGAGCTAGATCTTCCAATATTATCTCCCAAAGCAAAGTGAAATGAACAAAACCTTCAAACCTTAAAAATTGATTCAAGAAGAAGGAGGAAGGAGAAACCTTAAGAAGTTAATTGGCGGGACGAAAGTGAGTAATGCAAAATTAGGTGTGGCATAAACCAATGCGCAAAGTATGTAAATGAGGTGTGTAGTGTATTGGTTAGTCAAGTGTCTTTCCCTTAAAGAAAGCATGATTCTTGATTTAATGACTTATTAAATGTGGATCTAATCACAAAGCGAGTGCGACTAAATTACTAGAATTAACAAAAGCTTAAAATTAGGTGTATTGAATTATATGGATGATGAGAAACCTAGGGCTTTACTGTCTCCTACCACACTTGATAGATGTTAATTCAATTAAGGACTTATTGAAGTATTCATATGAGTTATGTTGGTGCATTGATCTTTCCTACAAGATATTCTATCTCGAGATACTATTTTCTATCTACTTGGTGGGATGTATTGCATCTACTACCTGACATAACTAAAAATGCCTAAATGTGCAAACCTATTTAACTTTTCAATGGAATATCTCTATTCTTCGGCTGCCCAAGTGTTGCTTTAACAATGTCCCTAGAAAGTTATATTATCTGATCTAAACTCCCGGCTTTAGCATGTCACGGTTGGCGAACTGATAACATGTAATTAAACACAGAATTAAAGCAAACGTATGAACTTCGTATTAATATTCAAATAAGCAGCGAAAATCAATCCATCAGAATTGTGGTTGGGGTTGGAAAAAACCCTAGAAAAGAATAGTTCATCATATTCGTACAGTTGAAGAATTCGAATCATGAAGTAGGTTAAAAAACTGAGAAAAAGATCATCTTAACGATCTATCCTGAATAGTCTATCTTGATCTCATTATATATACATCTCCTTCTTCTTCTCAGTGATCCCTTTTTAATTCAAAATCTTCCTTTTATGCCTGAGATCTTGGGCCGTCAGGCCCTGAAAATTGGGGATTTCTGAGTTCCGTTTGAAAGGGACCTCGCTGCGGCCGAGCAGGGAGTTGCTTGGCCTGGCTGATATGACGAGGCCCTTCGGAGCTTTGATCTCTTGGATTGTTCTTCTGAAGGGTCTTGCGACGGTGGTCGCCGCCCGCGAGTGAGGAATATAGCAAATGTAGAGAACTAGCGCACACTTCTACTATCGCTTTTGTCATTTAGCAACTTTTGTTATGTTTTTAGTCTTTTAGTTGCCCTTTTGATTCGACATCACCGCCTATTCTATAGAAACGATATAATATGAGGATTAAGTGATATTAATGAAAAATACTACTTGAATCTATGCATTTTTAGCTATAAGGTGAATTGCAGCGAAATGTGCGCTTGTGATTCATCTTTGATCAGCACCCCCAAACTTAGCTTCTTGCGATACGAAAACGAAACAGACTCCACCCCCAGGGCACGTAGGAATATGATGACTAACATGACGATAGTTAAGCTACACCGTGACAACAACAAGAAGGAGTCATATTAACAGTTCAGATCCTGCCTTGATTGTATAGCTTTCGGGAGCACGTGGGCACCGTCTCGGTTTGACCCAGTAAGATTGACCCCATTTTGTGCTCAGCCAATTTTTCACGAGAGTCTGAGTGCGGTTAAAATGTGATCTCAGTCTTAATAGTTTGGTAATAGTACCCCTAAGCTTTGAATCGAGACAACCTCAGTGTGGAATAGCTTGCTCTGGAAGGATGAGGCACCAATTTATTTAGCCATTTCTCTCAGAGGTTAACTCTAAGATAAATTTGGGAAGAGTACTAGTACCGAGAGGTTTTAGGTGAGGGTTCTTGTAGCGGGGATCCATTGGTGACTCCCCACCAGTTGGTTAAGAGCACTGAGCATTTAGTTCCCCTAGAACTTCACCCCGAACACTCAATAACCTGAGATTATGGTTGTAGATCATCCGTCCTACATCACATATGAGTAGTGAGTGAGTCCCGATAATCCTGACCGATTGGCTCGGGGCATTGGGCTTTGAAAAGCTCTCGAATTTGCTGGCGGTTGTCGGATGATCCACATTGTTGTTATTATTATTATTATTTTTATTTTTTATTTGGGGATCAAAGGCGATCCTCTTTTTCTAAGGTATTACATCACTTAGTGTTCTTCTAAGGTTTTGTGAACTCTTGACAACTGGGTAGTGCAGGTTAAAAGTATACCAGAAGATCCTTGTGTGTGTCATGAGGATAGCTTTACTTTGGGAATTGAGTTCTTGAGATCTAAAAGGGTGGCGGACATGGTTGATCTCGACTTTATAGCATAATCCCAATTGTCAAACAACCTCGGAGTCCTGCCATTGAACATGGATGTTTTTTAGGTGCATAAACTCCTTTGTTCTTTATCATGCTCAAAATTAAAAAAATGGACCTAGCATATAAATAGCGAGTAAGAAAAAATGGACCTAACATGCAAAAAATAGCAAAAACGACCTTGAGGTCAAAATATATGATCAAAATAAACTAAGTCATAGATAGTCACCCATGCTCCCTTTCCCCCAGACTTAAACACTGATTGTCCTCAGTGGCGAAAAAGAAAGGGTGAAATACGATCGTAAAAATCATTGCGGTGGTGGCGGCGGTGGCGCTGTGTGAAATGATAAAAGCTAGGCTAGTTCTTGAGCAATGTCTGGTCTGGGCGGCTCGGATAATGACCATCTCGGCCTTGATGGAGATCCATGTTCTATTTCGAGCAACCGATGCTCCGGCTGACTCATCGATAAAGCGTGAAGCGGGTTGTGAGTGCATGGATCTGGTCGGCCGGGGGCCCGGGTTGAGCCCAGAAGGGACCTCGGTGGCCGTCAACTAAGGTCGCTGCGTGGGTGGCAGGTGCAGGGACATCGTAAATCGAGTCTCGTCATCGGACTCGTCGAGGCTCCGAACTCTGCAGGCGGGTGGAATGGGCGCGTGTACATCAGCCCAGGTCCAACATCGGAACTGGCCGATCGACAGCTCGGTGATTAGGGAGAGGTGGATCGAGCGATTAACATCCCGTGAGCCGACTCGATCAACCTAAGCAATAGCCATCTGATATCGAGAACTTGAGTCCCTTGGTCATAGCATACAGGAGGATCATCTTGTCCTTTGTCACTATACTGAGATGCAATGAAGGTTTAATCTTAACATAAAAAATTATACCAAACCTTTGCCCGCAGGCGTGGACGGTGTGTCGTGGAAGTAATAGTGAACTTGCTCGTCGACGGATGGTGCACGCCACTGCATACGGCGCTGAGCTCCTGCATAGGCTCTCTAAAGTCAATTGGCCCGCAAAATACTTTGATGCTTTCGCGTTAATGATCCTTCCACTTGTTGATAGATCTAGTTGATGGCCACATGCCCAGTCGACCCACCTGCCGGGACAAACACGGTGGTAACCAGCACCGGAAGCGTAGGTTGGAATGGAACTCTTATGCGATCGGGGCCGCCGGGGTGGGGGCTTCTGATGTCTGCCATCCTGGGTTGGATGGTGAGGTGAAGAATGTGTTTGAGGTAGGGAAAAGCCCTGCCACGAGCGAATGAATGGATCTGAAGCAACTTCGTGGTGAAACCACTCTGCCTCTCGGAGATGATCTGTGTGGATCGTGAAGAAGGAGAGGGGTTCAAGCCGCGTAATGGGCTTGGGAGCGGTATCGTTTGGATGGCACGGTCTTCTTAGGAGCCATAGTAGTGGCGGTCGGCTAGGAATCTGCAAAAAAATGCACGAGACAAAGTAGAGGAGACAAGGGTCGCCTGGCGGGTGGAGGGAAAACTTGGGCGACCGGCGGCTGATTGCTTCTGCGCAGCGAAGGATCCCTTCATTCTTGTGAAAGCCATGCAGCTTATTTGTTGCGAACGAGGTTAGCTTCAAGATTGTTCTCCTACGCAACATTGAAGAGGCTTCGTCGCGGCGGACGAAGAATGCGAGGTTATAGTTGCCTCGACAACGGTGAAGCGGGCTTTGGGCGCGGACTAGAAAGTCACAAGGCGTGATTTTCCTATACGCTAAGACTCAGCTATCTATAAAAAATAAGCTACGGGGAAGGAATGAAACAAAAAAAAAAAGAGGTAACATGAAGCAATAAAAGAATGAAATACCTGAGTTTTAGGAAAGAAAATCTCCTGGCTGGGTTGCCTCTGAAACGCTATGTTTAACGTCGACTTATTCGACATTCATGAAGTATGTTGCCATTGAGACTAGATGCCTTCTTTTTTCACTTTCGTGGTCATAAATCATTACTTAAGCGGTTTGTACTATTTGGCTACCATGCCCTTGATCTTACCAGCAACTCGTTTGTGCTCTGAGACTTATCACGGGGTTTAACCTTTGCCTTGCGAGGTCTCTTTTGGAAATTGAGGCGAAATTATCTTTGTTAGGGTTCGACTGTTTGGGAGCTTCATGGGCCGGAATCATGAAAGGTAATCTAAGTCTCTAGAGCTCTCATTGATTCTCCTTTGCATTAATCATTACCACCTTGTCGTTAGAAAATGGCCTGATATGATAGGTATTTCTTTATCTTGCTGCATCTAGAACAATGAAATCTCTTTGGAAAAATGAACTTGTCACTTTGACAGGCGTGCTTCTATAAGCACAGGGTGTTCGATGACCTATCGCCAATTGGAGTGTGAGGCCCGTGGTTGGGCGACTACTGGTGTCGTGCGAATATAGATGATGAGGTTAATACTTGCTCCCGAGATCACACAAGGCACTCAAAGATGGAATTTCCAATTGTGCACGGTATAGTAAACTAGGGCTCTTTATTTGTGGTAGTTTTTCGTTGGATGCTTTCTGGCTCCTCGTGAGGTTTATTGTCTCAAAGTTTGATAGTCTTCTTTTCTTGGACAATATTTCCTTCATGAATTTCACGTAATTGGGCATCTACTCTAATGCATCGGCAAACGGAATGTTTATATGCAGTTTATTAAACACCTCCAGAAACTTGGTGAATTGATTTTCTAATTTACTCTTCTTCAGGCGTTGAGGGTACGAAATTGGGATGTGGATGAATGTTCAGTGGTGTTCTGGGCTATTTCTTTTCACAAACTTTAATGGAACGTTTCCTCTACTACCTTGTCGATCCCGGATTAGGGTGGATTACTAATACATCTCTACCTCCCCTATCCTTTGGTGGCTACCACAGTCTTTATTAGTTCTTTGCCACTCCTTAATGTAATGACCTTTACATGTTCATTTCCTTCTAACGCACCGGATTCATGAATTGCATACGTAATGCTCTGGCCTCTTTGTCATGGTGAGCCATTGGCCATTTGCACCTCTAAGTTTCTTGGTGTGCTACCCTGGTGTTCGGGTGGGTGATGCAGTTCTGAATTCTGTGGTCTCATTCGCCGAAAGGCGATTGTGCGAGGTGAAGCGTGCAGTCTTGCTCTAAGTCTACTTTCTTCTGGGGTAGTTTCGTGCTCAGGTGTGGCATATTGATGCGGATGTTCCTCCATCCATAGTTACGATTGTTACGACTATTACGATTGCCTCTCCATCCTAACACATTCGGCTCTAGTGCGATATGCATTACACTTGTAGTCTAGAATATCTGATCTTGACTACCTGATGTTATTTGTTCTGTGTTTCTAGATGTATCTTCTCACCGATCTCAAACTCAAGCTTTAGCATGTCACGGTTGACCAGACAATAACATGTAATTAAAGCAAACATATGAACTCATATTAATATTCAAAAAAGCCCAGCGAAAATCGATCCATCAATTGTGGTTGGGGTTGACAAAACCCTATAGAAAAGAATTTGTTCATCATATTATTCATTATAGATTGAAGAATTCGAATCATGAAGTAGGTTGAAGAAAAAACTACAGAAAAATATGTCTTCGTGATCTTTCCCGAATTCGTCTATCTTGATCTCTCTTTGCACGTATCTCATATTCTTCTAGATCAGTCCCTCTTTTTCGCCGAAAAATCTTCCCTTTATACCTCTGACGCGGGCCCATGTGGCTGAAAGTGAGATTCTACGGTTCCGTTTTGGAAAGGGGACCTCGCTCACAGCGTGACGAAGGTTGCTTCCATCTTCTCGAAAAGTCTCTTCGCGAGCGGCTTAGTAGCACCACTGTTTATCCAGCATTTTGTCATTTTCTTTATACATTACGTTTTGTCTTTTATTGCCCTTTGATTCCAACATACGCCATATTCTATAGAACAATATAATATAGGTTAATGTGATAATGAAAGACTATGAATCATATGCATTTTAGTATAAAGAATAAGAATTCCATTGAAATGCTGTATGATTCATCGATGATGTTCTCTCAGCCAGGAAACCTAATAATGTCTCACATACATATATTTAAAGGAATGAAAAATAGGCTCATAACTGGGCCAAAAATGCGACGTTTCTGCTCAAGCCCAACGTTCTTCACCAAGGCGAAGAGTCCTTCACCTTGGAGAAGGCGTCATCTATTTAGGTGATCTTCACTTACGTCTCTCTAGACGAAGCGACGCCTGGTGAAGGTGTTAAGCAGGCGAAAGTTGTTTGCTCGCGAACCAGAACTACGATCTGTTGTGTCTTTCCTTCGCCTGTTTGAAAGACCACATGGCCTCTTTTGCTTTCTCTTCATACACTGACCTTTCTTTGCTTACTTTTTCCTTCAATATCTACAAAACATTAATGAATGACATTATTATGAAATACTAAGTGTAAGTGTGAATCTAGCATTTAGGTTACAAAAATACACATGCAAAACTCTCTATAAATGAGTAGCAAAGATCTACAACTATCAAATACTGAAAGTAGAGAAACACCATGTGGCAGAGAGAGGAAAATAGGGACACGATTAGAGGTCACCATAGATTCCTCACAGAATACGACCCTGAGGTGATACTTGAGAAACCATTTGTGGAAATGACGAGGCACATATAGCCTTTGTACGTAAGAGCCCATCTCAATGGCAGACATGTATCTAAGGTACTGATAGATAATGGATCAATGGTAAATGCAATGACATTGAGGATGCTGAGAACTTTGGGAAGGAGCATTAGTTATCTCATAGAAATAGACGTAATTAGTGTGCGCTTTGTTAGGAGAGTATCATCAAGACCTTAGGGATTCTACTCCTATATATATATAAATTGGCAATAAAATTGCATTATCTGCCTTCTTTGTGATAAACTCTATTGAAAATTACAACATTTTGCTAACGAGGGACTGGATTCATGCCAATTGGTGTGTGTCATCCTCTCTTTACAAGTTCTTATTGTTTTAGAAGGGTGGTAGTGAGGTGACCATTGTGAATGTGACCCTTCATGGTGGTATAGGATCTATGGAAGCGAAATATTATGATAAGGAATTTGGTCAAGATCAAGTTCACTAGTAAGAGGAAAGATGGTGTCAAGGAAAGCATACATGGACTGGGTTCTTGATCCGAGGAGGCTGAAACTCACAAAGGTGACTACAATCATGCCTTGGGGACCAGCAGTGGTCGATCGTGAAGTAGATCGATGATGATGATTACTCTCGAAGAAGGCGGTAGCTATAACACCATATTAAAAATGAAATGCAGCGATTTGTGGAAAGGATTGAAGAAGAGCACCTCGAGGAACATTTGTGGAGTTAGACAGGATTTTGAAGGGATGTATATGAAGAAGATGAAGAAATACGGATAGAGGATTTGGAGGCATTGAAGCCATCACTGTGTTCGAGACATTCAACCTCAGTACACGACCCCATGGAGAAGTGAACCTCGACAAATGGAGTGGGGATTACTTATATTAGTTCCTTGTTGCCCTTCACCTTGAAGGAAGGGTTGATACTAATACGGGAGTTCAAGACTTCTTCTGCTTGGAATTATGACGAGATGCAGGTTGGATGGAAGCAGTGAACACCTTTTACTTTATCAAGTCGGAGTTCCATCCACTCATGACCACATAAGAAGAAAGAATGTCCGAGAAGGAGGTAAGGGGTTGAAGGTGAAAGAGGAGAGATTAAAGAAGCTTTGAAGGCTAAATTCATCAGACCTACAAGCTGTAATGCGGTGGTTGGCAAACATTGTCCCTGTGATAAAGAAGAGTGGGAAACTTAGAGTTTGTGTAGACTTTAGGGATTTAAATGTTGCCACTCCTAAAGACATGTATGTATGCCTCCTGTTGACATGTTAGTTGACTCCACTACAAATAATGAGTAATTATCCTTCATGGACGGTTTCTCTAGGTATAACCAAATCTGACGATTGTTGATGATATATCTAGATTGCCTTGAAAGTCTGTTTCTTAGGAATGTTTGAATGGTGATCATGCTCCCTTTGGTTTCGAACATTGGTGCGACTGCCAAGTACTATAGATACATCTTTGTGAAATATGTTAAGCCACTACATGGAGATTTATATCGATGGCATTCTGGTTAAATCTAAGAAGGCTACTGAACATGTGAATCATTTAAGGAAAAGTTTTGAAATGATTAGACTCCATCAATGAAAACTCAATCCACTAAAGTGTGCTTTTGGAGTTCGAGCTGGACATTTTTTAGGGTTTCTAGTTCACCAAAGAGAAGTGGAAGTGGATCAAAATAAAGCCAAGGCCATCATTTAAGCCAAGGCTCCTCAAAATAAGAAAGAACTTCAGAAGTTCTTGGGTCAAGTGAACTATTTAAGGTGGTTTTTATCTCTAATATAAGCTGGGAAGACAGGTAATTCTCGACGAATCAACTGAAGAAAGGAAGTGGAAGGGTTTGAATAGGAGGAACAGCAACAGACGACTTTGATGGAATCAAGAGCTACGGCTTTCTAAGCCCTATATTTTGTACCACCTCTAAAAATTGACCACTCCGCTCTATCTATCGGTTTCAAAAGAGTCTGCTGCCGATGTCTTCTAAGTGAGCATTATTGAAGGCCATGGCAATGGTTACCATTTAAGTAGGGTCTGAAGTGAAACAGGGTATACGCGAGTTGTGTTTGGCCCTATGCTTTCATGTGAAATTTAGACATTAGCAGTCGAGTCTTAAGTGTATGTAGGTACCTAAGCCCGACTTGATCAAGCCCATATGATCGACCATAATTCTTGGGCGAATGGAAAAATGGTCCTTTGTATCGAGGAGTGCATTGGTCCTGCTCAAAAATTAGTCAGGAGTAAGCTTTGTGCTTTACAATCGATCATCCTTCATTAAATCAAACCGGAAAATGATGTGGAATTGGGATATATGATGAAAAGCGACCTTAGAGTTCTTAAAGTTTACGATGGCTCTAGCACGGAGAATTCCCACTAGAGCTGGGATGGTAAATCATCTCACCAAGGGATAAACTATATCTTTCAACTTGGTCTTTAAGTACTGACGATCAAATTTGAATATAGAGGCTTTAGTGATCCCGGTTTGGAGGTCTTTGTACTTGAGCTTATAAACACACCAAACATTGGGATTCAGCCCTAATTATTGAAGAATTGGACTTTAGGAGGTCAAAGATGCATTGAATACATGTGAAAACTCCTTTTTTGGACCTCATTTGGGTAGCAGGCAACATTGGTCAAACTTGGGCAGAGCCACGATGTGGAGGCACCATGATTTAGAAAGATTTGTCATGAGGATCTTTTAGGTTTGTTTTATGATTCTGATGTATTCTTAGAAAGATTTGCTCAATATTTTATTCTATCCTTTTAGGATTTGCTTTATTTATTTTGAAAGTTTTCTTTTTAGGAGTTGTTTTGTAATTTAGAGGATTTCTTTTCTAGTTAAAGTAGAGTTGTACTGTGTTTACAGAAAGTTCTTTTCCTAGTTAAAGTAGAAGTTGCTTTTTGATTTAGAAAGTATGGATTATACCCTAATGTAGTCTTTTAAAAGGCAATTCAAGTTTAATAATGATACCAGTTCTTTAGAGTTCTCTTGTTCTCTTATCTCTTGGAATTGGATTCCTTGAGGACGAGTTCGTGTGGCTTCTCATACCTAGGTGGACTGCGGTGTGAAGTCTTTGTCCGGCTTATCGATCAACCGTCCATAGTTGATTGTAGGCGCCTTCACTCCATCATCTATCTTGTGTGGATCGTTTCATTAACTTGAGTAAGTAACCACTCTTGTGCAAACTCCACTCTCTCTGTTAATCTTCTCTTTAAACTTTCATAACCAATTTTCAACTCTTAAACACCATATCTTGTTTCCTATTACTACTAAAACATTTCTAAATGCATTTTCCTCATATACCACAAATATGCATTCTAACTTAGAAAATCTCATAAACTCAGCCCTAGAAAACTACCCCAAACCCATATTTTGATTCTACCAAACTTCGAATCATCCATCACTATTCCAACCTTTGCATCAAAGTGGTATCGTGAGCCTGGGCTGGACATGGTCGATCATAAGCTAAAGAGTATTCTTGGTTCCGAGACAAGAGTCCAATCATGGTTCACAGTGGAGTTCTCAATCCCCATTGCAAAAACACATTGCTAATCTTGAATATGTGGTTCAGCATCTACAAAAGCAGATGGCTATCAATGATGATCTTATGGCGATAAAGACCTTCATGGAAGGTGAAGGTGATGAAAGTTTTGATGAGGGAACTATGCCGCCTAGCCAAGTTCGGAATTACTTGAGGCGTAAGAAGCCTAAAGACAAGCATTCAAGAGAATATGATTATGGAGGAAGGTATGAAGATCGATTCCACATGATGATTAATAAGGAGAAACGTAATAATGATGAAAGTTCCAGATGAATCCAAAGTTTGATATTAAGGAATTTGAAGGAAGAATGCATGCCGATGACTTCGATCGTTTAATACCGCGAACGTGTCTTTAAGTACTGTGATCCCCTCGAGCGGCAAAAGGTGAAGTTGGTGGCTATCAAGATGGGCAAGAATGCTTCTTTTTGGTGGGAAAATTTAAGAGGCAATACAGAGATGACAAGAAGAAGATGAAACTTGGAAAAGTAATGAAGAAAGAACTAAAAAGAAGCATCTTCTTCCACTATCGCAAGATATCTTCCTCAAAATTCAGAATTCGGGGCTGTTATAATCGACCGTGGAGGAGTATTCCTAACAGTTTGAAAATTTGATGATCAGAAACTAAGAGGCGAGGAGTGTACCATAACCCGCTAATTGGTCGGTTTGAGGTTCAAAATTTAAATCGTTTCAATTGCGTTCTATAACACTCTTCAAGATGTGATAAAGTCATTTTAAAAAGCGAGGCTCTAAAAAAGTATGGAGGTTTTACTACAAATCGATTAAAGAAGGATTTATCAAGAATCTCGAATTTCAAGGGGGGTCCTAGTAATCGCTAAAACCACCCTTAAACCTCAAGTGTGCGAAGTGCAAGCCACATCAAGATTCTACGTCTGTCAAGGTAGTATGAACAAGAGCACAGCATATAGCTTCTGAATGTCCTAACCGACGAGTGGTTGCCCTTGTTGATGAATATGAAGCTGAGGAAGAAGACGTCGAAGAGGCAATTGAATCTGACCATGAAGATAAGGATGAACTTACTATGCCCGACCATGGACTCCTTTTTTAGTTGTTCAAAGGAGTCTTAAGATAGCAAATGCAAGCGAGGAGAATTGGGTCATGGGTCCAATGTCTTTCACAAGGTTACTAAGATTGTAGTTTGTTTGGTTATTATTGATAAAGGGAGCTTCGAGAATCGTGGTTTCCTCGAGATGGTGCAAAAGCTTGATTTGAAGATGGATCCACATCCAAACCCTATAAACTTAGTCAAGCCAAGAGGGTAGTGATATCAAAGTAAAGCATAGGTGCCTTGTCTCTTTTACAATTAAAAGCACCACAGGATTCCAGGTATGGTGTGATGTTGTTCAATGATGTTTGTCACTTGCTACTGGGAGGCCATATAACAGAGAGTGTTACTGAGGATGGCTTCAAGAACACTTACACATTCTCGCAAGGATGGGCAATAAAATTGTTCAACACTGAAATCAATTGCTCCTAAATTTCTCCAAACTGCCAGAGCTGAATTTTGTTGTCAAATCCGAGTTGGAGAAAGAAACGAGTTGTCTCGTATGTGATGGCCTTGGTTGCTATTGAAGAAACCGAAGTGAGAAGGAGATCCCAAAAGAAGTGCAGCCACCCCAGCGTAATTTGTCGATGTAGTACCCGAGAGATCCCTGCTATTGGGTCGCCCCTATGAGAGATATTCAACATCAAATAGACCTCATACCAGGTTCTATTTTGCCCAATAAACCGGCCTATAGGATGAGTCCTAAAGAACATGAAGAGCTTACAAGGCAAGTTGATGAGTTGCTCAACAAAGGGCTTATTCGAGAGAGTAAGAGCCCTAAGGTTCCACCCTCGTTAGTACCAAAGAAGGATGGATCTCGAGGATGTGTGTTGGATAGTGTGACAAATAATAAGATTACTATTGAATATCGATTTCCCATTCCAACACTGAAGGATTATCGGATCAACTCTATGGTGTGTCCATCTTTTCAAGCACTGATTTGAGGAGTGGATACCATCAAATTTGTATGAGGGAAAGGAGATGAATGAAGATCGGCCTTTAAAACTCAGATGGACTCATGATGATGGTGATGGTTTGACTATCCAATGCCCCTAGCACTTTCTATGAGGTTTATGAATCATATCCCCTGCTTCGCGCATTGGAAATTTTATGGTGGTATACTTTTGATGATATTTTATCTATAGAAAATTCAATGGAGCATTCGAGGCAATTGTTCTCATTCTAAGGAGCAACGATTATTTGTCAACTTGAAGAAGTGTGACTTATGCCGAAGAATCATATTTTTGGTTAGTGTGTTGCCAAAAGATGAATTTCGAGATGGGACCGAAGCAAGATAGAGGCGACACACTGGGCTTCAACTCCTAGCTCGATCCATGATGAGAAGCCATGAACTTTTTTATGTGAGATTTATTCGTGGATTTAGCTCTATAATGGCCTCCCTGTGAACTGAATGCTTAAAGGGAGACAAATTCAAGTGGGATCTAGCTGGTTGCCAAGAAAGCTTGTTGATTAAGAAGAAAGTAACCAAGCCCCAAGTGGCTGGTTTTACCCGATTTCAACAAAGTCTCGAAGCAGAGTGTGATGGTATCCTAAGTCGATTAGGCTGCCTTTAGTCAAGAAGGAAGACCTGACGCTTTTTAGTGAGAAGTTAAATGAAGCAAAAAGGGAAGTACCCACCTATGACAAGAGTCGTATACTATCTATAGCTTTATTTCATCGAGTCAATACTTGCTTTACAAGCCATTCAGGCTTTTCTCGTATCACGAAGCACTAAAATACATCAACCAGCAACACAAGTTGAATCGAAGACATGCGACATGGGTGGAATTTTTATAATCGTATAACTTCACAATCAAGCATAAAGCAGGTGTTCATAACGTTGTCGCAGATGCCTTGAATAGGAAACATGCCTTAGTGGACTTCCGCATCTAAGTCTCGCGAATGATTCGATGTGTCAAAGAACTATAGAGGAGGATGTCGGGTTAGAGCCAAAGAGATCAAGAAGTTGCATGAAGAAGTTCGCTTGAAGATTGGTAGCCAGAATGTTAAACATGTGGAACAAGCAAATAGACGCCGTAAGTATGTTGAGTTCCGAGGTCATGAATTTTGGTTTAGGTACACCACAAGGATAGGTTTCCACCAGAGTTTGGAGCCTGGCCAAGGGTAGATGGCCCTTTCAAGATTATAGAGAAATGAGAGAATGCCTACAAGTTGCGCCTGCCGTACCTATCATGAAATTTCTCCAATGTTCAATGTCAAGGACTGAGGGCTAATATGGTGAAGACTCGAGGCAGTCTTTTCCCAATGATAGATTGATGCAGAGTCTATAAACACACAATTCAAACATTGGGAATTCAGCCCTAATACGCTGAAGAATTGATTAGGAGGTCAAGACGCATTGAATACATGTGAAAACTCCTTTCGGGACCTCATTTGGGCCTTGAAGCGCAAAAACGTGGTCAAACTTGACAAACCCTACGGGAGCATATTGATTTTAGGAAAGATTTGGCTCGCTGGTGATCTTTCGGAGGATTTGTTTTATGATTATGCTGTATTTCTAATTTTAGAAAGATTTGTCTAATATTTATTCTATCCCTTTTAGGAAGATTTGCTTTATTTATTTTAGAAAGTTTTCTTTTAGGAGTTATTTTTTGTAATTTAGAAAGTTTCTTTTCCTAGATAAAGTAGAAGTTGCTTTTTGTAATTTAGAAAGTTTCTTTTCCTAGTTAACAAGGGAATATAAACGTAATAGCTTATTTCTAGCTTCTTATTATACTACTTCCACTCACTTGTTAAATTCTTTTAATTCGTGGATTTTGGAATACGCATCTAGGTCTTAATTAGAAGTGAATGAGCTATCACAAGTAGTCTCAGATGAAAATAAGAGAAGAAATGACTCATAAGCTCATTGTGATAGGAAAGAAGAACTACCCCTCAATTTATGAAAGAGGAATCATATTATAAGTCGTTGGTACAATTGCAAATGTTGCATGAGACTGGAGAATTAAGATCATAGAGTATTTAGAAGATCCTAATAGATAGGGCCCCCATAGGGTGAAAGCTCAATCACATAACTTTGTCCTACTGAATCGTGATACAAAGATCCAATGCAGTTGATACTTGATGCTTATCCTTCCTAGACAACATGGAAGTGATGAAGCAAGTTCATGAAGGGCTTTGTGGAGCCCATCAAGCCGGGATAAAAATGTGATGGTTGATTAGGAGACATGGCTATTTTTGGCCAACCATCCGAAGTGAGTGCATCAATTACTCCAAGGGCTACCAATAGTGTTAAAAGGATGATAGCATATAGAGGATACCTACTATGGAAATCCACTCAATTGTGAAACCATGGCCTTTCTAAGGATGTGCTGGACTTAATTGGGAAAATCTACCTAGCTTCATCAAAGGGACACAACTTCATCTTAGTTGCTATAGACTACTTCACTAAATGGGTGGAGGCGGTACCCTTGAAGAATGAAGAGAAGGATGTGATATAATTCATCAAGGAACATATCATTCAGAGATTTTGAATTTCAAATTACAACCGAATTAAGGCACCATGTTCATCGGGGGATGATGACTTAACACATCGATCCTTCCCTTTATGCCCAAGCAAACGGAATGCGTGCTTCTAATAAGGTGTTGATAAGCATCCTGGAGAAGATGTTGGAGGATAATCCTAGAGATTGTCACATAATTTTATTTAAGACCTTATGTTCTTATAGAAATTCTAAAAAAGGTTCTACAAGGGTAAGTCTCACTTAAACTCATGGGTGATGTAGTGTCCAATGGGAGGTGGTAGTTCCTTATCTATGGGTGATCCACTTCAAGAGGCCATGATGGAACCCCGAGGCATTGGATGGGAAAAGATTACAAGAGCTCGACCACATCATGATCCAGAAAAAAAAGATGGATGTGGACCCTCACCGATCCATGAGCGCACGACCTCACTTAAAAAAAGAAAGAAAAGGTTTTCGAGTTTTAGGAAAAATCCATCCTCAAGGAGAACTGCTTTTTTTGGAGTTGCCTCTACTTTTTATTTTTGCCGACAGGAAACTCAAGTAAGAAAAACTAGTGACTTAATGAAGAAATGGTTTGCGAAACATGAGTTTGTGTCCGGGATTAGTTACTTGATGGGAAGGTACTTATGTGAGGTAGCACCCCTTAAGCCTCTGACCCAGTCTCTTGAATGAATTTGAGCACAATGGGAGACATGGGTCAAAGATCCGTTAACCACCTAGGTTAGATGGACGACATGAATCACATAAACTTGGTGGCATCCAACATACATTTAATCTCAACAAAATATAACCAAAGGCACATACCTGAGGTCCCTAGCCATACACTGCATAAGAAGTCAATCAATAAGCACAACAAGCATGTATGGCAAACAAATACCAAGTATTCATGTGAATTACATTATCCAACATCAAAGCACATACATGTGGTCCCTAGCCATGCGCTGTAGGGGAAGGTTAGTCACATATTTAAGGCATACAACAATATTTCAAAATTAAATATCAAAAGCAAGGGAAGCCAGAAGAAACCATACATTGCATCTCGCCAAATTTACTATCAGCCGCTACACCACCTCGTGCGCCTATAAAACTTTCCAATTTATCACAAAAAATCAGCCTCGACAAAACACTACCGACTACTAGTGCTTAACTAACCACCTTTGACCCACATAGACCCTAATTCTTATGAATCCAAAATGGACCAACATTAACTTGAACTAAACCTTATTTTAGACCCTAAACATTGCCCTACACTGATCCGGGAGTTTAATGGACTTGATTCAAAGGTCATGGCTCTAATTAAACCCGAAATCGTACTACCTCGGGAACCCGACGAATTGGCTGATCCAATTCCGCAACCAGTTGAGCCAGTTGAGAAAGAATCTCAAAATTTGTCATAACATTCCTCACATGTTAAGGAACCAAAAAAAAAAGAAGCAACGGTGTACAATTCCAACTCTAGATGAGCAAGAATCGACCACAAGGCAAAGGCCCTAATTATCCTGAAAAAACTAATGAATGTGTTGATCTGGGCTTCTCCAAACTGGCAACCGGTTGAGAAAAAACCTCAAAATTTTTCAGAACATTCTTCATAGAGTAAGAAACCCAAAAAAAGCAACGACATATGATTCTGACTTTGGATGAGTGAGAGCTGACCTAAACAAGGAAAAGTGCCCTAACTGCTATCTTTAAACAAAACCTAATAAAATGGATGATCCAGTTCCATAACCGGTTGAGCCAGTTGATAACACATCTAAAATTTTTTCAAAGAATTCCTCAATAATTAAGGACTCCAACAAAAGAAATGGTTCAAGATCATGTCCGACAGGGAGAGGCACAAACAAACTCAAAGCTCCCTATTCGAACCTCGCTCCTATGAACTCCAATTCCAACCGAAATTTTGGGAAGGCTTACTTCCTTCCTATAGCAATTGTATGACAACTAGGGAAAGGGCCATGACGACACTCCAAAATGAATCACACACTTACACCATCGTGAACCAAAAACGTGCATACACTGTTGAATACACAAAAGAGAAACAATTATATCGGAATTTAGTACCTTAAGGTCATACTTTGCTCACATTTTGTATAAGAATAGGTACCTTTGATTGTTCTCGTGTTTTTGGATTTGTGCAGGTTTTTCGGGTTTCATGCATAATTGTTACAAGTGTTCGGTCCGTAGAGCTTAATGGATCATCGAGGGATGATGGCAACCGCGCGGTGAAGTTTTGGAAGTGCAACGATGTCGGGTACAAGTGAGAAGGGTATCGGTACCACCAAACTGGTACCCCAGACTCTGCCAGAACTAACAAGGTTGTATGGTACCGGTACCACTCACCTGCATCTGCACCCCAAACGTAAAAGACCAGCTAAAAGTGGCACCCGCGATCACCAACCCACCTGCATCGGCACTAATATGTGTACATTTGTGGGAATTGAGCAAAATTCCCATTCCAATGCAAGTGGGCAATGATTCGTCCTTGACCACCACCCGATCACACAAATGAAAAGGGGTATAAAAGCCAAAGGAAAGGGGGAGAAGGCGCTGATTTCTGTGGTTTTATTTTCATAAAAAGAGAGTGTTTTTCTTGCAGTTTTGCTAGGGTTCATAGAGTAGTGGTTGAAGACTTCACTTTTCCAAGCAGATTCCGGATTTCAAGTTCATGTATCTTTCGCCTAGATCACACAACTCAGCTTTCTTTCGCATTGTGTGTTTTTATTCTTTGATTTTGCAATTGAATGATTTTCTCAAGGCTTTTATGAATAGTTTCTCATCAAATATGATTCGCTTATAATTTCAATGAAGTTCTAAACTCTTATGATGGGGTTCTAACGTGGAAACTCACCTTGATCAAGGTAATAACCTCAATTCCTCTTTATACCTCAACGAATGTATGAATGCTAAGAACTTGTAGAAAATCTTATAAAACCTAGCTAAGCATCTTCGACAACGTGCGAACGAGAGATCTCAAGACACGCCAGGCTTGATTACAAATGCAAAGCTAAGAGTATGCAAATTGTTTGAACAAGTGTTTAACATCACTGATCGCTTTTTATCTCAAAAGAGCTTTAATGTAAAATCCTCCATTGAAGACCATTCATCAATGGTTCCTAGATGAGATCGTGAAGAAGAGGTGGGAATTACTAGGTCAATATTGAGTGGAAACTTAAGAACCCCATCAATCATATTCTTGTTTTAAAATAGTCAATTTAATCAATTACTCAATCAACCGACCACAACCCCATAATTCACTTTTAAACATACAATTTTAGAGAACCCTTAAGGATCACCTAGAATAATACCTCATGGAGATGACTTGTGGACTTCTGCCAAGATACAATGCTTGACAACTCTTAGTTCCCACGCTTGGGAATAATTTCGCACAACGAAATAGACTTAAGCATTTTTGGCGCCATTGCCGGGAGGGTGAGCAATCTAGAAGGATCAAGAAAGTTAGAGGTAATTTGCAATTGCATTGCAAATCCGGTACGTTCTCTACTTTTCTTTTTAATTTGTTTTTGTGAGAAATCTGGAAGGAGTAGGATTAGTGCATGTCGGTTTGGGCTCGCAACGAGCAACGCCGACTTGTAAGAATTGTACCTCCAAGAAATTCTGAAGAATCCATATTAAGTCAATTGTTTCAAGAGAATCCTACACCTCAAATGGACCATCCCGGGAGTCAACAACCTCTTTTTAATCAAAACGCTCAAGGGATACCTGTTAACCCACAAGGACTCCATGAACCTCCACAACATGGAGACGGTGTTGAACTTCCAAAGAACAGCATTAGAGGAAATGTTAACTTTCAACGTAATCACACACATCGAGCCCCGCTCCTTTACCTAATGTGAGAACTCTCCGAGAGATTTTGCAAACCTCAAAGAACCACACAACAAACTCATGTATCTCGCCTACATGAAGAGGCTAATTCCACCTCATGAAGTCGGAAATGATCCGCCTTCCCGCCTCTTTGTATCAAGGGTCGATTCTGAACCCCACTGCTCATGAGAGACTTTGAGGATGTCTCGCAGCAGCATTCTCTCACTGATCACCTCTCCACAGACCAGATGGTTCTATTCCCTTTGCTCTAAAGGAAAAAGGCCAAAATCTGGTTTCATTCGCTGCACCCACCCAATCTTACATGGGAGGACATACAAAATGAATTCCTTACCAGCCTCTTCCCTCCGCACGTACCAATGCTCATGCGAACAATCCCAAAATTTTCCGAAGTCAGTGAACCTTTTGCTATAGTATGGGAAAGACAAGGACCTCCCTTCCATGCTATCCTCATCATGGCTTGATGTCGGATAACTGGCAAGGGTGATTTTCTCACTGGTACTATCCTTGAATAATAAACAATACATCCAAATGATGTGTGCGGAGAGTTTTATGAGAAAAGTGCAGGGAGTGGGAATCAATTTCGACACCATATATAAAAATGCTCGAACATGGGAGACTAATACTCGTAGATACTCATTAAAGTGCATAGTACACTCATCGGGGAGGAATCCATCATTTAAGAGAAAATGATGATTTGCAAGCAAAAATAGCTAATTTAACGAGGAGGTTGGAAGCTATAGAGTTGAAAAAGGTAAATAAGGTAACTAGTATGCCTCAAGTACCCTCTGGACCTACGGGACCTAGAGTGGGGGAGCCATGTATCATTTGCGATGACCCCACCCACTCAACTATTAACTGCCCAAACCTTCCTCAAGTTAAGGGAGCAATCCAAATAGAGCAAGCCAATGCTCGAACTACCAAAGTGAAACCTTTCAGAATTTCACATAATTCAAACGTATAATCCGTGGTGGGGTAAGCACCCGAATTTTAGTTGAGAAATGAGGGAGGCCTAAGTTACATCCTAAGTTAAACAATCAAGGACCCAATTATCAAAACCAAGGTTTTTCAAATCTAAATTTCCATTTTTAATCAAGTCCTCAAGGATTTCCGTGAACCCTAATCATGTTTCCTATTCACAAATCATAAGGGAATCCGCAAAACCATGCCTTATCAACCTCCACATAAGTAAGAGAAGTTCGAGGATATTGTGACACAATATGCACCTAACAATCCACAAACACTGAATTTCCAAACCCTCGAATGATGTGAGATCCCAAACGCTAAGCTAACCTCTCTATGTGGGAAATTTTCAACAAGAAAAAGGGAAACTCCTTCAAACCATCCAAAATCCCTGGGTCGACAAGTGGTTGAGTTTCAGTCCATGAGAGCAACTTTGAACATTGCATGGATGTCACCACTTTGGGGTGGTAGCGGTAATTGACAAACCATTCAACTGCATGAACCAATACAAGAGTTACAAAGGGAACCAAATGGAGATGATGGAGTCAACAAGCCCCTCATGTTCCTAGGATGTATATTATTGATATGAGCGTAACAAGACAAGGCTACCTTATATCCTCCAAATTTCACCCTCATGGGCTAACAGAGCCCCAAAGAAAGTGAACAACCACTCTGAAATTTATGAGTTGTTCAAATAGGTGAAATTGAACATTCCCTTACTAGATGCCATTAAGCAGATTCCGTCATATGCCAAGTTTCTAAAAGATTTGTGCATTGTAAAAAGAAAATTAGGTGTCAACAAGGAGGCATTTATGACTGAGCAATCCACCTCATTGATTCGAAACAATTTGCCCCCAAAATACAAAGACCCAGGAAGCCCTACTATTTCCATAGTGGTAGGGAAGTCAAAGTTAGGACATGCACTAGTGGATTTAGGGGCAAGTGTTAAATTGTTGCCTTACTCAGTATATGTCGACCTAGGGTTAGGAGAATTAGAGCCAACCAATATCACCCTCCAATTAGCTGACCATAGTGTGAAGATTCTTAGGGGGATAGTGAAGGATGTATTGATGCAAGTGGATAAATTTTATTTTCCAGTGGATTTTGTCGTGCTTGACATTGAACATGTGGTAAATCAAGGAACTCAGTTCCCAGTGATTCTTAGTAGAACATTCTTGGCTACTGCTAATGCCGTCATACATTGTAGGGAGGACCATAATGATACCATCATTTGGCAATATGATTGCATTTGAAGATTCTGAATGTTATCAAGGGAATGGGAGATGAGGAGGATGTTTGTGAGGTAAACATGGTTGATTTTGTGGTGCAGAAATACTTAGATAATGTCTCATACGATGATCCTCTCATGTCTTGTCTAGTAAGCCCAAGTTGGGATGTGAAGGTGACCACATCTGAGTCGGAATTTCTACACTCAATAATTGAACATAATGAGGTATTGGAAGCGAATGGGTGGGCACCTAAATTTGAACCATTGCCACCAATCGAGATTGGGCATTACCTTCGAAGAGACCACCTGCTTGAGTTGAAACTTTTACTCATCACACCTCAAATATGCATTCTAAGGGGTAGAAGAAACTTTTTCTGTGAATCTCATGTCTTCCTCTTTAGAGTCGGGACCAAGAAAATAAACTTTGGAGATATTGAGAGCCCATGTGAACCCGCCCTAGGATTTGACAATCAAGAGATATTAAGGAATTAGCCCCTTGATCTCGCATTAACATGATTCACTTGGAAGAGATTAAACCTTCTAGACAACCGCCGTAGACGATCGAACCCAATAATGAAAGAAGTGGTAAATAAAGAAGTTCTAAAACTCTTGACGAGGTTATTTACCCCACAGTGTATAGCAAGTGGGTCACCACTGTAGTCCCCACAACTGGAGTCACAGTGGTAGAAAATGAAAATAATGAGCTAATTCCCACTCAGCCACCTCCGGCCAGGTTTGCATGCATCATAGGAAACTTAATGCGGGCACCAGGAAGGATCACTCCCTTTACCTTTTGTCAGATAAAATGTTAGAGAGAGCTCAGTGGCATGAATTTATTGCTTCTGATGGTACCAAGGTATAATCAAATTGAAATAGCTTTAGAAGATCAAGAGAAAACTATATCACCTGTCTGCACTTTTGCTTTAAGAAATGCCCTTGGATTTGTGTAATGCACAAGAATCCTTCCAAATGTGCATGATGTATTTCTGCTGGATGATTTCGCAGACTCATACGAGGGATGTTTGAAGCACCACAAGGTTTTGGAGTAGATGTCAAGAGAAGAACTCAATCGTGGAAAGTCGCCATGGTGACACAAAGGGATCATTTTAGGTCACATAGTATCAAAAAATGGAATCGAGGTGGATAAGGCTAAAGTCAGTTGATCTCTTAACCCATCTTACCTGGCAAGAGACATAAGGTCATTCGGGGATGTTGGACTTATAGGAGATTCATAAGATTTCAGTATTTATAGCCCGTCCCTTGGCGTAATTTAGTTTGTCAATGATGTCCTTTTCATGGTCACATTTGCGAGGCCTACTTTGATAAACTCAAAACTATGTTAGTGTTCTCCCCACTTCTGCAATCTCCTAATTGGAACCTTCCGTTTGAGGATCGTGACGGCAGACATGGAGGTCGTTTTAGGACAAAGGAAGATAAAAAGGCTTTTGTGATCTACTATGCCAGTGAAGACTTCAGATCTCTGCCATAAACACACAATTACTTGAAAGAGTTTTGGCCATCACTGCCTCCAGAAAAGTTCAGCCACACAGATCTCCTATGACCATTTTCACATATCACTTAATTAAGTACTCATTTTCTAAGCAGATAATGTCTTGACTCAGGGTGGACTTACTATGCCAAGAATTTAACCTGACTATTAAAGATAAAAAGGGAGTTGAGAATGTGGTAGCTAACCACTTATCTTAGTTAGTTCCGGAATCCATGTCTCTGCTGTTCATAGGCTTATAGTTTTCCCGATGGTTTATTTTTGCCCTTGTTCACTGCCCATGGTATGCGGACATTGTAAATTATCTAGTGACTAGTCAAATTCCACCCCAATGGACCTCTCAACAAAAGAGGAAATTTTTGGTGGATATTAAGAAATATTATTTTGATGACCCATATTTGTTTAAATATCGTCTGCATCATTCGATGAGAAGGTGTACCCACGAAGATCAAATCAGTACTCTACCTTTTCGCTATTCGTAAGCTTCGTGGCGGGCATTTCTCCTCGCAAGGAAAACAAATGGATGCCCGTAAGTCGGGTTTAGCTGGGCCCACGCTTTTAAAGACTCCGCTTAAATTTTGCAAAATCCAGCTCTAAGTGTCAATAATTAGGAGGGGTCACAAGAAGGAACATGATGCCTCTTACCCCGATTTTAATCAATGGTATCTTGACTGGCGCGGCACTCATGGGGCCTTTTCCCCTTCTTGTGGGTACCTTTACATTTTGTCGTCTGTTGACTATGTGTCATGGGTGGAGGCCATTCCAACGGAACTAATGACCACAAGGTCGCTTTGAAATTTATAAAAGAATACATTTTTTCTCGCTCGGAGCCTCGCAATCATTAGTGATGAAATCGATTTTGTAATCGATCTTTTGAGAATTTGTTGAAAAAATATGGACACCCACAAAGTTTCAACCCAAGATACCACCCACAAACCAATGGTCGTCGACTAGCTAATAGAGAGATCAAACACATTTTGTGTGGAACTGCCCCAAATCGGAAAGATTGGTCGCTTCGACTTACCGATGCTCTTTGGGCTTACCTTACTGCTTTTAAAACTATTCTTGGTATGTCTCCTTATAGGCTTGTTTATGGAAAGGCTTGTCATTTGCCGGTAGAAATGGAGCACAAGGCATATTGAGCTATTAAAACCTTTAATTTTAATTTGGATCAGGTAGGTAAACAGCGATTGTTGCATATGAATGAGCTTGATGAATTGTGGTGTGAGTCGTATGAGAGCTCCCGGATTTACAAAGAGAGGCTCAAGATGTTCCATGATAAGACCATTGCGCAGAAAACTTTTGAACCTAACCAAAGGTATCATTGCACAACTCTTACACATGTTTCTGTGAAAAACTCCACTATCGCGGATCGCCCGCTCGTTGTCAAGGTCGCTACCCATACAGCAGCCGAGATTGAAAATCCGGAAAATGGGAAATCCTTTAAAGTCAATGGCCAACGCCTAAAGCCATTTCTCGAGCACTTTGACCATCAGGAGAGTAGTGTGGAACTGGTAGATCCACTCTACCAGGATGCTCCTTCAGAGTAATCCCATCCATCTCTCGCCAGATATAGTTTTTGATTTCTTTTTGCATTTCTTTCGCTTTCTTTATTTTTGGTTGTCCTCTGCTTTTTATTTTCTAATTTCATTTATATATATATATATATATATATATATATATATATATATATATATATATATATATATATATATATATATATATATATATATATATATATATATATATATATATATATATATATATCTCGTTTAAGGTCCACTCCATCGCCTGCTTCCTTGTCGGCAAATTCTCCATTTTTGCGTGTGGGGTATCTCGTGCATTGGGGACAATGCTTTTCTCAAGAGGGGTGGGCACACACCGTTTGGGAATCAACTACGCGCATGTCGTATGTTCAGGCTATGCAAATTTTCGAGTTGCGGCTCTTTTGGGTATAGTACTTGACCTGTGATGTTTGTAGCCGCATGAATTCTTATACATATTCCACATAATCTCAATGCATTTACACAATAACAAGCATGCACAAAATCTTTATGTTCATATTGTGGACCTTATCACCCCGAATTCTGTTCTAATTCCCTACACAAACCACAAACTTCCTGTTCAAACCTTTGTTTTGCCTGCTATTGCTTCCGCCTGTGCATTATTTTGGCATTCCATGTTCACTACATGACTATATTCTTCCTGTGAGAGAACACTATGCATAATTGGAAAGGATTTGAGGCCATTATTTATGTGTTACATTTTGTGAAATCATTTTCATTCAATTCTCACACCCATCTTCAGCCTGAGCTAATTCGTTCGAACCCTAGGAACCATGATCACAAGAAATACAGTGGGCCCCATGGTAAGTGTGAAGGTGTCAAAAGAGGGAAGTACAATTGTTAGCTCCGTGAATACAGTCAGTTTAGGCAGAAGATGAGCAGGGAGAGAAACGAGCATGCAGTGAAATCCGGGATGGAGGGTATTCGAAAAGGGTATATTTATATATTGGCACTACTGTTCCAAATTTACAAATATAAAAAAAAAAAAAAAATGGCACAGCGGTACTAGTACCACTCTCACCCCACAATACCACTCTTCACCACTTTCACTAATTTTCAGGCAAAAAAGGCAGGGAATTCCAGACCGTAATCGTGCAAAAGGGTAGTGGGTATTTCATCGTACCGCATTAATCAAGCACCTGCATCACCTGCGCGAATTTAGGAAATGGGCTTTTAACCCTTTTGCACCTCTTTCATTCCCTCATCACCCACTCTATTTAGACAAACTTGCCTCACTTTCCTCACACGAGCAAACCCGAGATCACATGTTTCTGCCAATGTTTTCATCGTTCTAATTCGAATTCCTCCCAGTTCACTGCAAAGACGTGGTAAGAGGCCCTCTATTCTTGGGTGCCATATTTCTTTTTTTTTTTTTTTTTTTGCCAGATCATCAGGTCACATGGATCAGTTGGATGGATTGATTGGTGGTTTCTCGTTTTATGGATTAGTAGTTTAACTGCTGGTTAGGAGGAAGTTTTTGTCTCGATTCGCACGGCCAAATGTACTATGGAGATAGGCCACTGGATGTTGCTTTATGTGTTTAGGCTCGTCTTTACCATATTTTCTGCTCTGCCATATCTATGGCAAGATCAAGAACACCGAAAGGGTAGCGCCTAGGCTCCTCTATGGAGCGAAATGTGAAAAAGGAAACTGACACTTCGCACTATAAAGGGTAAGGGAAAGAGAAAAGATTCTCCTTCTGAGAGTGAGGAGGCATCGGAGAGCGATGATGAAGAGATTGAAGACATGTTTTCCAAGTCTTCTGACTCAGAACAGGAAAAGTGGGCCCAATCGATTGAAAAGCTGGGATTTCATTACGAGCGGGGTGTGAAGGTGGACACATTTTTGTTCACCCATCCTATTCGGGCTATTATTCAGATGCACTTGCGCTTTGTTTAGCCAAGTACAAGGGTATCTACCTACTTTGGTTCGGGAATTTTACACCAATTTGAGAGAAAATCAGCGTTTAGATACCCTGCTATAGACCACTGTTATAGGTAAACAGTTAAAGATCACCCCAGATTTGATAGCTCACTCTTTACAGTATGTTTGCCCTGCCGCTCATGATCGACCTTACCTCCTTAGGGCCATTACTGATTTCAATGCCCAGTTGTTTGCTGATGCCATGTGCACCCATCCAGTTGCCATGAGAGGGTTTATGCGCAAGGAGTTTGTTCCGGGGAAGCTAAAGTCAATATGCTGACGAACAAAAAATTATTCATGATATGATCGGACTAAAGGGTAACGAGAAATTGCCGAGCAAGGATGAAACTCAGTTTTTATATGAGGTGATGACCGGGAAGCTCATTGACTATGCCTTGGTCATATGGTGCGTTAAGAGGGATTTTCTACAGTCCCCAACTGAAAATAGGCATATCCCATTTCCATCTCTAGTTACAAATATTGTGGAAGCTGCGGGGATAAAGGGAGTGGTTAGGAAAAAAAAAATTCTTTCGAAGCTGGGGCCCATTACAAGCCAAATAGAGGCCAAGAGCCGAGCTGCATCCACAAGACCTCAGTCTTCACATCCCTCGATGGCTATTCCCGGGGCCTCTTCGTCCTCAGCTTAGGGGTCGATGAGCACATCCCCTCTGAAAAGAATGGAGCGACGGATCAAGGGGTGGTTTAAATGCATATTGGGGAAGCAGAAACAGCTGGATCACAGGCTCTCTAGGCTCGAGAGTCACATTTATCGAGGAGAACCTGCAGCAGAAGATGCTCCCCCTCCTGACTTGGAAGGGGAGTCTGAGGAGCTTGACGACTGTGTCGATGAGGACATTCTCTAATGTATGATGGGAGGACATCGAGTAGTAGCATAGTAGGCTAGTTAGGTGGTGTTAAATTGTAAAGACCTCGCCCACGTCATGCCAACACCCATTTTGTTCATAGCCTCTATTTGTGTAGCCTATGGTCGTTATAAGCCTTAAAGACCTACTCCAGCTAGATGGTTGTTCCTCCGACTTTTATGCATAGTAGCTGCAATGTTAAACTCATGTTTCTATAATATCGTTAATTTCAATTTGGTGTTTTCATGGCAGCTCTTCTTTTCTCAATTCCATGGTCCCTTATATGAATGTCTAAGTTTTGTAATAGTTTGTTGTTATGTTCATTGCTTGAGACTGTGTTTTAATTGAGTCAGACGGATACATACTTTATCAGGTTGAAGTATTTTGCTCACTTTTTGCCTTGTTGAGAAACTTGCAAAGCTTAACTGCACATAGCGCATGTTGTTGGAAATCATATCTAGTAGGTGTCACTAGTTCAAATCTTGCTGTGTGGACTAGAAAGACGCAGTTGGGGGTGTGTTGAATACACAAAAGAGCAAAAATTATATCGGAATTTAGTACCTGGCGTCATGCTTTGCTCACATTTCAGGAGGGCGAATAAAAATTTTGATTTGCTCGTGAGTTTATGGATTTGTAGTTTCTTCGGTTTCATGCATAATTGTTAAGCAAGTGTTCGAGTCCAGAGAGCTGATGGATCATTGAGGATGGATGGCAGCCGTTGTGGTGAAGTTTTTGGAAGTGCAACGAAGGCCGGGAACAAGTGCAGAAGCGTGGTACCTGCATTACTAAATCGGCACCGGCACTCCTGCCAGAATTAACAAGGTTATGGGCACTCTGCATTCACTTACTCCAGACTCTGCACCCCCAAACGTAAAAGCACCGTGGCAAGTGGTACCGGTACCACTAACCGACACGGCATCGATATGTACATTTACTGAATTGAGCACCCGATTCCAATGCAAGGGTACATCTGTCCTTTTGACCACCAATTTGAGATCACAATGAAAAAGGGGTATAAAAGCCAAAGGAAAGGGAAGGCAGTTTTGATTTCTAGGTTTATTTTTTCATGCGAGAGTGTTTTTCTCTATAGTTTTTGGTATAGGTTCATAGAGTGTGGTTGAAGATCACTTTTCTATAGATTCGATTTCAAGTTCATGTAATCTTTCGCCACCGCACAACCTGCCTTTCTCCTTCCGCATGTTTTTTATTCTTTGATTTTGCAATTGAAGTTGATTTTCAAGTTTCTTTTATGAATAGTTTCTCATCAAATATGATCCGCTTTATACTTCACGAAGTTCAACTCATGATGGGGTTCTAACAGTGGAAACTCACCCTGATCAAGGTAATAACCCTCACCTCTTTATACCTCAACGGATTGCCAGTGACGTTGCACTTGTGAAAATCTTATAAAACCTTAGTTAAATCTTTGAGAACGTGTGAACGAGATCCTCAGACACATTATGCTTGATTACAAATGCAAGCTAAGAGTCTGAGTAAATTGTTTGAACAAGTGTTTAACATCACTCGATCGTTTTCATTCTAAAAGAGTTTTTAATGTAAAATCCTCCATCGAAGACCATTCATCCATGGTTCCTAGATGAGATCGTGAAGAAGAGGTGGGAATTACTAGATCAATAGTGAGTGGAAACTTAAGAACCCTATCAATCATATTCTTGTTTTAAAATAGTCAATTTAATCAATTACTAAATCAACCAACCACAACCCCATAATTCACTTTTAAACATACAATTTTTAGAGAACAACCCTTAAGGATCACCTAGAATACCACTCCCTGTGGAGATGACCTGTGGACTTCCGCAGTATTACAATGCTTGACAACCTTAGTTCCTACGCTTGGGAATAATTTCGGCATACGAAATAGATGAAGCATACACAAAGCTCGAAAACCAATTAAACCCAAAAAGGGCCAGAGCCGTGACATATAAACAACTAGGTACAGGTGACACCCCTGAGATCAATGCAAGTGTCGAGGGACAAAATTGAGGGCCTACAAATATGCCTTTCTTCAGTAGAGTAAATGAATGAGTGGTCTGCAAGTACACAGTACAAGCGGCAAATGAGTGAAATGAACTATAGTGAAGAATTTTAAAGGCCAACAATTTTGTCCCCTCACAATGACAAAGAAGGCTAAGGTAAATGTTACCAATCAGAACTGGCACCAGCGCCGGGCTGAAGGGGCCGAGCAAGTGCCAGAAAAGGGTTTGAATCTGGGTGAGTACCAGAAAAGGGTGATCGAATTTGGGCAAGTACTAGAAAAGTGATCGAATATGGGCAAGTACCAAAGAAGGGATCGAATCTAGGCAAGTACTAGAAGGGTCTGGGCAAGTATCAGAAGACTAATAGAATATGGGCGCGCTAGAAGAATCGCAAGTACCGAAGAATCCGGGCGAAAATTTAAAAGTGATCAAATCTAGGGCAACTACCGTAAGAATCAATGAAAATGAAAAGTGATCGAATCTAGGTAAGTACTAGTTGATCGAATTTGGGCGAGTAGTAGAAAAGTGATAACATCTAGGCAAGTACTAGAAGAATCCGAGCGAGTATCCAAAAAGGGTGATCAAATCTGGGCAAGTACCAGAAAAGTGATCGAATCTGGCAAGTACTAGAAAAGGGTCGAATCCAAGGGAGTACCGAAAAATGGTCGAATCCGAGCGAGTATCGGAAAAGGTTCTAATTTGGGCGAGTGCCGAAATAGGGTTGAATCCGGGCGAGTACTGGAAAAGGGTCGAATTCGGGCGAGTACCGAAAAAGGGTGATCGAATCTAGGCGAAGTACTGGAAGAGTCTGGGCAAGTATCGAGGAAGGAAAGAATTCGAGCAAGTACCGAATAAGGTTCTGGGCTAGTACTAGAGAAGGGCTTGGGTAAGTACCGTAGAACCCAAAATGAAAGGAGGCAGTTGCAATGACTAGAGACTCTTAATAACTAGCAATGGAAGCCATCACAATCAGTATGAAGTCAAGGGAAAACCATTAAATGGCTTGAATAAGCCAGAAATCAAACACCTTAATCATGGAAAAAGAAGGGGGATGCCTAAGTAGGACAACTCACAAATGTGATTAGAGGTGAAAAGAAAGGGCTATGCCCAGTCTAAGACATCAATACCATGTTAGAATCCCTTAACTACACATATAGTCAAAATCAGAGAGTTGTACACATCACAAACATTCATTCCTAAAAAAAATCCAATATCCACACACTAATATGGGGTATGCCCCAGTGTGTACATCTGATACACAAATGTCTCTATGAAACAAAACTCTGAGATACATCACTAAAGACCCAATCGTCTGAACAAGCGAATAGGACAGTGTATAGGGTATGCCTTAGTGTACACACCCACTATGTTGAGGAATATGCATGAATCTGATCCCAAGCCAGCTCTTAGAAGCATCCTGCTGTATGAAGAAACTAAGCTGAATGTGGGGCCTATTCCAACATTGATGCTAAGCATCACCTAGTGAAAATGAACTGCCTATGTATATGTGTAAGAACTGATGTTATCATGCAAGGATAGGGATATGCTCTAGTATGAACGCGTTAAACTAGCAAGTGGAGGGGTCCTGGACAATCTTGACTCACTATGATGTCTATCTCTGATCGTGGGCCTGAGGCATGCAGAATGAATGGAAAAGTAGTATGCGATCCTTGATATCTCCCAAGAAATGGAGTCTTGTTGGCATTCCATACTCCAATCAGTAGTCGAAGCCTGTCCGAATGAAATTTGTCGAAGCAAACACGAGATCTCATGGCCTCAGGGTGGTCTTACGACTAGGATAGTAATAAAGGCCAGGGGTAAAAGGTGAATGAAACGACAGGAAACAAAGGCCCAAATACCCAATAGAGAATGCCAAGCCCCTGTGTGCGCAATGTCAAATATCGGGAAAACGTGTGAGCAAGGTGACTCAATCTTATATCTACATGAACAATGTCCAATAACGGGTGTTATACACTAAAGAAGTCATTGTTCATGAAACAAGACAATGATTGATGAGGATAGAAGAAAATGAAAAGGGATAAGATAAATGATGAATAGATGTAGAAGAAAATGGAGAAACAATCTGGGATACAAATGTAGCAATATGTGACAATGACGAACAACTCATCCCTAGAAATGACAAATCAAAGTAAACTAATAAGATGGGAATCGTGATATGGATAAAGATCCAGGGGACTTGGTGCGAAGGGAACCCAAACCTCACTCCCAATGTGTCTCCTGAATCCATGGAGAAAAAGATCTTAACAATGCTCTCTCCTGCCTTTTAGAAGAAAAAAGGTACCTCAACCCAAAATGACCTCTACGATCAAACCAATTTTCTGTACAACTGGCGTTAAACCAAATACCAACAAATGAATATCAAATGAGCGCAACTCTTTCTTTTTTTTTTCTTACGTCGAACAACCAACAAAGTAAGATGAATGTCACACTTGCACAATCTAACCAATGAACCTCAAATCCCAAACCCAAATGGTCCCTTCAAACTAAGACTCCTGGATCAAACCCTAAGGGTGGAACGAAGGGTGTGACCAGCCTAACTTGTAGCTCCGGGACATGAGCGTGTCATCATTACACAAGGGAAAATATAAGTGAAAATAAACGAGATGATAGAAACAAAGAACAAATGAACAATGGCATAATGTGCTCACAATACTCACTGAACCAGAAATTAAATGCAAAGCGCACACTAAGAGGCCCCCAACCCAGGTGAGAAAGGTATGCAACGTTAAATGAAAGAAAAGGCCATAATGAAGCATGTGAGGCTCAAAGGGCTAACAACGGGATATATCAATGTATGGGTATGTGAAAGGGATATGGCTACTTAAAATGAAGGCCACCCATCCTTTGATCATGATCTCACGCGTAGAAATTCTTTAGCTGATCCACATTGACTGACTTCGAAAACTTATTTCCGTCTAGATCTGCCAACCAAGTAGCTCCCTCTCGAGTCAATTCTCGGATAACACAAGGCCCACTCCAACTCGACATGAACTTGACTCTAGGGTCACTAATCAATCCCCTAAGAGTCCTTAAGACTAAATCCCCTTTTTGAAATATTTGGGGCTTAACTTTCTTCCTGAATGCCCGGACCATTTTTCTTTGATAAGCTTGCATGTGGTCTACAGCCTTCAATCTCCTCTCATCAAGAAAACTCAACTGGTCATGTTTGGCCTACAAGCAATCTATCTTGATAATCTGATGTTCTAATGCCACTCTTAGTGAACTCACCTCCATCTCAAAAGGTAGGACTGCCTCCATGCCATAGACCAATGAAAAAGAAGTAGCTCTTATGGAGGTGCGACATGACGTACAATACACCCATAATACGAAATAAAGCTTCTCCGACCAATCTTGAGATGTCTTTACCATTTTTCAGAAGATTATCTTGATATCTTTATTTACAGCCTCAACTGCCTCATTAGTCTGTGGCCTATATGCAGATGATCGATGATGCTGAATACGATACTCTTAGACCAGTGTATCCACCTCACCTCTGAAATGCACCCCTCTATCTAAGATCAACTCATGAGGGACCCCATATCGACATATAATGTGTGATCTGATGAACTTAGCCACCTTGGCTGTTGTCAATCTGGTGTAAGAAGCTGCCTCCACCCACTTGGTGAAATAATCAATAGCTACTAGGATGTACTCGTGACCGCTGGAGGATTTCGGAGAGACCTTTCCAATCACATCGATGCCCCATACTGAAAATGACCAAGGGGATGTGAGAGCATGTTACTCAGATGGTGGGACGTATAGCAAGTCTCCGTGCATCTGACACTCTAGATATCTTTGCATAAACTGGCAACAATATGTTTCCATAGTCAACCAAAAGTAACCAGTCCTCATGATCTTACGTGCTAACATATGACCTCCCATGTGTGGCCTGTAAACTCCTACATGGACCTCTTTCATCACCCTATACATAGTAACAACATACCATCCAGTGATCCCCTATAAAGGGCGTCCCCACAAATAACAAATATGATGACCAACTATCTCAATGCTCTCCTATCCTTGGCAGAGGCTGACTTGGGATAAGTGTCATAGGATAGAAAATGGTGAATATCATGATACCATGGTAGCTCAACCTAATCCTCCATCTCCCCAATCAAACAACAGTAAGCTCACGTAGACCTAGTCTCAATCAGCAATGGCCGCATAGTCACCCCCACGGGGATCTCAATCTTAGAAGCTAAAGTGGCTAAAGCATCAAAGAACTGATTTTCTACCCTAGGTAGATGTATATATCTCAACTCCTCAAAACTATCAACTAATAAATCCAAATAAGGATGATAGGCTTTCAGCTTTTCATCCAGAGTCCTCCAAATACCCTGAGTCTGTTGAATAACCAAATTAGGATCCCTGTGGATCTCCAACTATCTAATGCCAAGATCAAGTGTAGTCTCCAGGCCTGTGATGCATGCCTCATACTCAACAATGTTATTCGTCAGTCGGTGATGATCAGATAATGCTAATCGAACTGATCTGGGAATATGATCACCTTGTGGTGATATTAAAAGGATACTAATGCCAAATCCTAATTGATTGGCGGCACCATCAAAGTAAAACCGCCATCCTGCGATACTGGTCATAGAAACAAAGTGCTCATCAAGGAAATCATCTTTGTCATTGGATACCGACAAAGAAGCCATATGATTTGCAACAATGCTTCCTTTTACTAATTTTTGTGTGACATACACTAGATATCAAACTCTATCAATAATACTAGCCATCTCATGAGTTTATCGGTTAGAACAAGCCTATCAAATAGATACCTCAACAGATCCAAACGTGAGACCAAGAGTATGGAATAACACTCACACATAGTGTCCAAGTCCCTCGGGTGGCCTAAACCACCTAAACAAAGGCGCTCAATCATAATGTATCTACACTCATACTCCAGCATCCTCTTACTCAGTTAATAAATGGCTTGCTCTTTCCCTAAATTATCAAGCTGAGCTAACATACATCTTAAGGCCATGTTTGAAACTGACAAATACAAAAGCAAAGGGCACCCTGGTATAGGAGGCACTAAAACTGAATGAGAAAGGAGACACTCTTTAATCCTCTCACAAGCATCACGGTTGATCATTCCAAACCTGTAGGATGGTTCTCTTCACACGTAATATAGTAACATGTCCGCGCCTTTAGCAATGAAACGACTGATATACTGTAATCTGCCTAGAAAGCCTTTGATCTCTTTCTCGGTCCTTGGGGTAGGCATGTCAAGTATGACCTTGATATTTTCTAGATCAATCTCTATACCACGCTTGCTAACAATGTGATGCAACAATTTCCCAGAAGTTACCCCAAAGGTGCACTTCCTGGGATTCAATCTCAACCTAAATTGCCCGATCCTTTCAAAGAATCTTTCTAAAGCTGCTAGGTGATCTACTCTACCTCGGGACTTTATTAACATGTCATCCACATATACCTCAACATCTCTGTGCATCATGTCATGGAAGAAAGTAGTAGCAACTCTCCGATAGGTGGCTCCTGCATTCTTCAACCCAAATGGCATAACCTAGTAGCAATAAGTACCCCACTCAGTGATGAAAGATGTCTTCTCCATATCCTCTGGAGCCATCAAAATCTTATTACACCTAGAAAACCCATCCATGAAGGACAGTTTCATCGAATGATCGCATGATATCAACCACAAAGATATATCATGTGTGGGAGAGGAAAGTCATACTTAGGGATGGCCTTATTCAAATCTAGAAAGTCAACACAAATTCTAACCTTACCCCATTCTTTTTGGGAACAGGAACGACATTAGCCAGCCACTCAGGATACTCAACCAATGACAAGCCAACACTGAGTTGCTTCTGAATCTCCTCCTTAACTTGCAAACTCTATCGAGGGTGTAACCTCCTTAATTTCTTCTTAATTGGTCTAGCATGCGGTATGATGGGTAGGTGATGTTGGACTATAGAGGGGTCAAGACCTGGAATGTCCTCATATGACCATGCGAATACATCCAAGTATGATCTAAGCAAATCAATTAGTCTATCCCTCTCATTAAGAGATTAAAGTGCCAATCTTAAGCTCCCTAGGCTGATCAGGGGTCCCGAATCTACTTACTCTGTGCTACTAGAAACTAGCGTAACTTTCTTTTCTTTAAAATCAGAATCATAACCTGATTGACCTCTCAGTGGGTCATCCCGGCTTTCCACATGCTCCATATCATGTACCCGTGTTGTAGGTGTCGGTGATGCAATCATAGGAAAATGTAATGACACAGTTGAATACTCGAAAATGATCATATCATTATGGTATTTAGTAGACATGCCATCATAGCGGGTGACAAACTTGGAACATAGTGTCAAAGGAAAGTGGTGGGTCCATAGAATCGGACGCTCCCTCAACAAAAAATAGCATCATGACTAACATCAGTTACAAAGTCATCATCATCCATCTCAAGCATAAAAACTCTGAACATATAAAAAGCATAATAGGGCCTATGTGGAGCTATATCAAGGATACGGCCTGTGCCTATCATATCCATCTCATCAACGTAAGCATCATGAGGAATTATATCATCAATTCCCTTCCTAGGATCCATGAGCATATCATAGTTAGTGAACTCCTCTAAGAAGCACATAGAAAACAAGCTGGCCCGATCCGGTGATTGGGGTGCAACAATCATGGCATTGGATGCCTCAGTTAACCCGGTACTCAAATGCACCTATCCTAAGGCTTACTGGATGTTCTGAATCCTAACTGCCTTTGAAATGTGAACAGTCCCCTTCGTGCGGGGTGTATGCTCTGAACCTTTGATAACGTAGTTAGCCAATTGAAAGGTATATGAGCGGAGGGGATAATTGAATAGAACTCTAGACATGCAAGCCCTCACCCTATCCTTCCATAGTCGTGCCATGTGTCATGCATCGTCCTCTATAGGAATGTAACCCAATTCATAGGGTATATCATGATCAACCGTGAAAGCTAACTCATGTGGCCCCTATTGGAGGCGACCCAATCCCATGCCAGGTAGGTAAGACATGCCTCTCATCATGCTAAGCACTAAGGTGCTACTATACTGTTCAAATGGCATAGGCATTATATCTATGCTGTCATTCTCCCGACTGACAACCTGAACCTCATCGAATGTAAACCTCGTCAAATGCAAGTCATCCTCATAATGGCTAATCTACAACATTGGCTCAGAAGAAGTAATGACATCTTTGTCAGACTGTATCGTGATGACGCGTCCTTCATGTATGAACTTCAACTTCTGATGAAGGGAAAATGGTATGGCACCGGCATCATGGATCCAAGGGCGGCCGAGAAGTAGGTTAAAGGTCGATTAGATCCTGAGAACCTGAAATAGTATGGAATATCTTACTGGCCCAATCATAACATGTGTAGTGAGTGTACCCATAACGGTCCTTTGCGTCCTATCGTAAGCTCTAACAGTCTGTGTAGAAGGCTAAAATCAATTGGAGAAATCCTAGTGCAATAGCTGTCACCAAAGGACAAACGTTCAAGGCAGAGCCGTTGTTCAGCAGGACAGACGGCACTCTGCGGCTTAAACAAGTAACATCGATGTACAAGGGACGAACATGATACGATCCCTCCGGAGGCAAGTCATCATTAGAAAATACAATGCATGTAGCTCTTTCAGCTGTTAGAATGTGAATAAGCCCTTTTGGGATGGTAGCAGTATCAACCCTAATTTAGCCGAGGGCCTTGACTAATGCATCTCTGTGTGTACTAGACGAGGCCAAGAGGCTCCAAATGGATATGCAAGCCTCAATAGTGCGCAGCTAATGCAAAATCTCATCATCCTCTCTCTGAAACTCTTCTCTAGTAGCTGTACTAGCAAGTGGTCTATCAATGGCTAGAGGATAAGCTACCCTCCTACTCCATGTGACTATCTGGACATCTTTGTGAGCGAGCCCATATCCTTTTGGGAACAATATGAATTGTGTCATATGCAACGAAAGCTGAAAATATACCGGTGATATCAGAGGCGGCCTATAAGTCTTGTTTGGGATCAACATGAATGGCTTGAGGATCTGCTGGTTAGATGTATATTCAACAAAATCTAATTCCTCATAAAGGCTGATCGGTTGAGGAGCCTCTCCGTCCCATCCCATCATGAAAATCTCACTATCTACGTACTCAATGAAATGAATCCCTCTCATGGGAGAGGGTACAACTCTAGTATCATGAGTAGGTAACGAGTCAGTGGTCACACTCGGGCGTCCCAAATCAACTAAACCTCGAGCAATCAAATCTTGAATAGCATGTCTCAGGGCTGCACAACTGTCCATATCATGACCCGCTTTCTAGTGGTAAGCGCAATGAAGATCGGTCTTGAATCCTGGTGGGGTCGGTTGTAGTGGTGGTCTAGGTGGTAGAAGGGCAATCAGTCCCCCCTCAACTAGTCTCTAAAAGGCTTGGCTCAATGGCATCCCGAGCCATGTGAACTATCTAGTTGGCTTCAGTGGAGGTGATGCTCTATACTGATGATGGAATTGCATAGGTGGCCTCTAGGGTGCTTATGTAACATATACTGGCTGCAATAGAGGGTACATATAAGTAGGCCCTGCTAGCCTAGTGGGGGTGACTAGTGTGTACTGATCATGTTGTGTCATTTGATAAGAAGTATCTAAGAACCATCTTTGAAACGGAGGGGCAATGGGGACTCCATGTCCAAATATGCCAATGGTACCAACATCCGATGGATCAGAGCCTGAATTTCAAATTCTTCTTCCCCTTTGAGTCTGAAGGGGAAGAATCTGCCCATAATCCTCTGGCTATACCTTCCTCAATGTTATAGAGGGTTTGTACTAATGAACCAAAGTTTGACTGGGGAAACCCCATGAGATGCCTAGCAAAACGGGGCTAAAGAATGCGCACAATCATACTGATCTGATCGTGCTCTAAGGGTCTATCAATGATTTTTGCTATCTTCTCCCTCTCCAGCGGGAGATAAATGAGGTGATTGATTCATCCGGCCTTTGCCTGTGGGCCTCAAACTCTCTTCGTGGTACATCCACTACAGTGTTAAAGGAGTACTGCCTGAGGAACTCCTGTGCCAAATTGTTCAGTTATTTGCATGTATATGAAATTTTTGCATAAAAACAATCGAATCCGCAAGTGTGCAGATCACAAGTAATATAATGGCTTTTTCATTAAAAACCCAAGTTATTGAACCCATAGAGAAAAAGTTGGTTTAAATGGGGACTAATACCCCGACTGCTAAAGACCTTTCACTATCCAAGCGATAAAATTGATTTTTATGATGATCTATTAGAATTTGAACTAAAAACAAACTAGTCTAACACTTGAAAATTAACAAATAAGTGAAGCGAATTGGAAGAAAAACACTAATGATTAATGTGAGGGCCGATTGTATCCATTAGTGGGTTTATAACTTAAAAACGTAAGATACTGATTAACATGAAAACATCTCTGTGCTCACCCAAGGAACACGATATGAGGTTTACACTTTCGTGTCTCCCCTCGATTTATCACACTCCATTCCTATTCTCCGTTCGGTCCTTCTAGGTCCGAAAATGCGATATTAGTTCAATGGAAAATCAGTCCTTGGGATTTCTATTGGCCTCCTTTCGGTCCTTGCAATAGAATATCCTGAGTTATGCTCTGATCGACACAACTCCACAAAGGAGCTCAAATCATGTCAAAAACTTAAAAACCTAAAAAGATCTAAGTCTATGAGAAGAACACTAAAATTGGTAGTCTAGCCGCCTCTTGTTGAGTCTCCTCTCTTTTGTTCCAAATATAAGTGTAATATTTATATCCATCGGGAAATGGGCTCATGATTGGGCTAAAAATGGGAATATTCGTATTCTAGCCCAACATTCTTCGCCTAGGCGAACTGAGCTACGCCTAGGCGAAGACATGTGTCTTTATCTGCTAATGGCGGTTCTAAGCCTAGGCGTAGAAAAGCTATCTCTAGGCCAACCTCTACGCCTAGGTGTGGCTTTCTACGCCTAAGCGGACTAAAGAGTTATCTTCAGGAGCCTTTATGTTGATTGTTGCCTCGCCTAGGCAGGCCATTTCTATGCCTAGGCAAACATCTATGCCTAGGCGAGGGTTGCCTACACCTAGGTGGACCAAATATCTTTTCCTACATATTTTCTCTCCTTGCTCTGGTTCTGCCTTCATATCAATCAGCTTTTCTTTTGCTTGATTTTCCATCATATTTTGCAAAACATTGTAGAGTGGGGGATTGGTGCAATATGGCTGAATAAGGATGTGAATTAAGCATTCGAGTTATGAAAATACATTACAAATACACTCATAATGTATTTATATTTCACACTGAACAAAACCCCCAAACTTAACACTTTGCTTGTCCTCAAGAAAAGTAAAGACACAATCTCCAAACTTAAAGATATAAGTATTGCAATGTTTTGCCTCAAGGATTATGCATTCTAACTTTTGAATAATATTTCAAGATGGTGTTATTTAAAACTAATTAGCTGAACACACCTAGATCAAGGTTTTATTTTGAGTGTGTGCAGTCTCCCCCTTATTATTCCAAATGCGGTTTAGATGAAAACAGGAGAATGCATGCAATAAAGGGTCTCTCACTCCTAAGGAATGTCCATGAATGCAAAGTGACTAAGACTTCAAAGGCTTGCTTGGCATACCATTCTCCACTAATGTAGGTGATACACACTATTGGGATTAAATATGGCTTTTAAGCTTGTAATGCATGTGGCTAGGGTGATGGGGAAGTTAAATAGGTCATTTAAGTTTGGTAAGTTATTACCCAAAACACTCAAGCACATTTTTCTTTTTGTTGTTCTTGTGCTTCATACTTTCAAATTTCACCATATCTCAATTTAAGTTATGAAAACTCAATCCCATTAGCATCATTATGCTTTCCATATTGCTTCACCCCCAAACTTGATTGTTCCTATCAATTGTCACCAAGAATTTTTGTTTTTTGTTTTTTGTTTTAATTTTGTTTTTTTGTTTTTGTTCTGAAAATCAAGGTAGGAGTAGTGCAATATTCAACCCCATTAAGCTTTCTTCCTACCTCGTGTAGCGAGTTTTAGGTCAATAGCTCCTAGACTAGTTGGTCTTGGGGTATTAGGTGTTAAAGCACCCTTACAGACTTAGTAGCTCAAGGTAAGAAGGCTATGAGGTTAAATTTTTCTCCTTCTTGAGTTCTCTTTTTCTTTGCATTTTTATCTTTTCAAACAACCCTTCCTTGGCATTTTGAATAGCCTCTCTTCATTCAATCCTTCCCACTCAACAGATGTCTTCCTCCTGATGTATGCTTTATACATAACATGTTAGGGGTAAAATGGGTTCTTGACTGAAGGGTAAAATAAAAGATCCGGGTGTTCTTTCTTGGTTTTCAAGATAGAATATGGCTATTATGGCTCAAACAAGGTGACTATGGTCTGATGCATAACCAGGTACAATAATTAAGGTCAACAGAATCCAAGGACAACCTATATCATTTCCTCAAAAATGTGATACCTAGGATTTCTCTTTAAATGGTAGTTGAACAAGTTCTAAAGTCTTACGAGATCTAAACATTATGATTTCCTAATTTTTCTCTTTCGCATGCATGATTGGTAAATAAAGGTACAAAGACTTGTGCCTAGTTTTGTGCAAACCTATAGCTAAGTGTACAACTGTATGGTAAACCAATTCGGATTTTAGATCAACTATCTCTGATATTATTCAAATATAAAGAATAACACAACTATTTATCATCATAGGCATGCCAATTATCTCAAAACAAACCTTCAAAACAAAAAACAAAACAAACTCTAAAAACAAAACTGTTTAGAGTTTTTCGAAAATTTTTCTGCATTGTGGCATTTGGATGAACCACTGATTTGACACATTGAAGCTCAACAATTCAGCACAATGAATTTATGCAATACGATCAAATAGTCTTCAAACCAACAAAAGCAATCGGTGAATTAACTTATTCCCACAATGCAATTAGAAACTAACTAACAAACACACCAAAGTTAATTAACAACTAGGTAAAGCAAATATAATATCATCCGGAAGCAATAAAAGTAAAATAAAATATCTAAGAGTGCACAAGTCAAAGTCTTTCATGCAACCGTATGCACCAAATGTAAAGTCATCCGGCAGGGAAAACACCAAATCCTAAAGTAAGCACGCCCTAGTGCAAAATATAGTCATGGTGAAAAGAAACTCCCCTCATGAAGCCGATTGATCATCGTCTGAGGAATGGCTTTCCATGGGTGAGATATGTGATGTTGGAGTGGCTGGTGGCCATGTTAGAGGCTAGAATGTTGGTGGCGGCCGTGGCATAATCAAGACTCCATGTCACCCGCGATAAACCGGCATCATGCTATGTTTTACTCCAAATGGCCCACATGTAGTTGCTGTCTACTTGCCATCTCATCTTGACAGGTTGAGAGTCTAGAAAATGCGCTTCGAAGCGCGTCTAGAAGATCAACCTCAGAATCACCGTCCTCGAAATCCTCATCACTATTCTCTACTGCGTTTTCCTCATCCTCATCCTCTACATTATCCGGGGTGTCGTCCTTTGCTTTAGGCATTAACAATGGAAGCCGATGGTGTGCTTTCTCCTCTGATTCCAGCATCGGTACTCCCATATTTCGGTAAAGCTAGGTGATGAGAGAAGGGTGAATCAATGCTCCAGTGCAACGTCCATGGGTGGACTCAATGATTCCCCTCTTTATAACATGCCTAACATCAAACTTGATGCCTTGAGTGATCGCGTATAATAAGATGGTTTTGTCCCTTGTAACCGTTGAAAAATGAAGATTAGGCCTGAGTTTGGCACACAAAAAATTATACTAGACTTTTGCAACAGGTGTAAGAGTCTTCATCTGAATTATTGTCACCTCTGACGTGGATGGATGGCGCATCCACTCTTCCGTGCCCTTAGCGAGGACCCGCATGAGCTGTTGGTAGTCCTGTGATTTGGAACATGCCCGTAGCTTCGCCGTCATCATCTAATGATCATGTAAAACCGATGATCGCCGCTAGTTAAAATCGCACTCCATTTTTCGCTTCACACACATAGACTATAGAATCAACCTGGAATCATAAGTTAGATTAGAATTCGCAGATGACTATGGCTATCCCGGGTGATGGATGCTCACATAATCTTGTCCATCCCCTCTCCTGGATGGTGAAATTGAAGTATGCATTGGAGTTGGGGAAACCCCATTTAGGGATAAATTGCTCTGTTGAATAAAGATTCGTGATAGAGCCGCTCAGCATCTTGGGATATGAACTTCTCCGGGTTGTCCGGGGGATGTGGAGGTGCCTGCGATGACAATCCCGATCTCTTCCTTTTCACCAGGACTGATTTCTTCAGAGCCATTGGGGATAAGGGGAGGTGATTTGTGAACTCCGGGTTTTTGGAGGGAAGACGGAAAGTTCAAATGTTGTGTGACATGAAAACAAAATGACCATCGGGTCATTTATATTGCCCTAACAACGTGCGTCTTCGCCTAGGTGAAGAGCTTGAGAATTTGGATGGTCACGAGGGTTTGCCTAGGCGTAGGTGTCTACGCCTAGGCGGACCCGAGAGCAAATGAACAGACACAAGGGTTCACCTAGGCGAAGGTGTCTATGCATAGGCGGACCAGAAAGTTTACAATTGGAAAAATGAGGGTACGCTTAAGCGAAGGAAATCCACACCTAGGCGAAGCGCTACGCCTAGGCAAAGATTCACTACGCCTAAGCGAACTAGAGGGATTTCAAAAAAATGGGGGCCTACATGTCCGCCTAGGCAAAGGTCTTCGCCTAGGCGAACCAGAACGTTGCTCTAGTGGGATAAAACCCTCAAATTGAAAAATTGGGACTCTCTTTTGTGGTCCATTGCACATTTAATCATTAAAAACTATTTAGGGCATTTTTTTTCTCTCTTTTTGAAAATTTTAACATGATTTAGTTCCACCCAAAAAAACTTGGTTTCATAAATCCCAACTTTGTTAGCCCTGAAACACTTCAACATACACATCAGATAAAACAAAATAGATTAAACTATATTATGAAAGAGGAATCCCTGAAATTAGAAAAACGAGACTAAAAACAAAAACATAAAAAAAGTAAAGGAAAACGATAAATAAAAGAAAAGATTTCTACAAAAACTCAACGCTCCCCAAGAAGCTGCGAGGTTTAGTGTCGACAAATGGTTTAAGCCCGTAATGCAATTACTAGGTCTCAAAGAAATATGAAGACTACTCCACGACAAAGCAAGACACTTCCTCTCCATCAATTTGCTGGTCAAAATAGTGCTTTAATCTTTGCCCATTCACCTTAAATTCTTGTCCGTCTTCAAATTTGACTCCTATTGCACCATAAGGAGTAACTGAAGTGACCGTGACTGGTCCAGACCATCATGATCTTAGTTTTCCTAGAAATAACTTCAATCTGAAATTGAATATCAAGACTTTATCACTGTAACGCCCCAAAAATACCCTAAAATTTTTATAATAATTTTATTATATATTCCGAGTATGAATTGACAAATACGGGTTTTTCCAGAAAACTGGAGCAAATTGTTAAATGGTGAAATGTGAAATGAATATGTGAGCATACGACAAATATTATATGCTATAATGAGAAATTGATTGAACCCAGAAATAAACCCAAGTGAAAAAGGGCAAATTTGAAAATTTGTAAAATGGGGACTTAAGGGTCAAGAATAGGAATAAGCTTAAATGTTAAAGTGAATTAAATTATAAATGAATGTGAAATGAAGACCAAAAAGGAGAAAAATGAGAAATGGAATTTGTGTGTGCTTTCAAATACGGCCTTTACACGTAAATAGGAAATAAGACCAAATGTGGTCTTGTAATGCTCATTTTGAGCACAAACCGTGAGCCTGAGAGAGAGAGTGAGAGGAGAAAAGCTAGGGTCAAAAGAAGAAGTGATTTTGCGGGAGGTCATCCCATTCCTTGCTTCCAAGTGATCAAGCATCTTGGGTGAAGAAGATTCAAAGGGTTTAAAGGTAAGAACCAAACCCTAGATTTCTTTAAATGATGTTTGGGTTAGAAAAACCCTAATCCATCCATGGGTTTTGATCATGGCTGGTTTAGGATGTTATTGGGAGTGATTTCTAGAGTTTCCTATGTTTTTTTTTTTTGAGATTTTGAGTGATTTTTGAAGAAAAATCGAAAAAATGAGCAAACTGGAAATCTAGGCATTGGGCCCCTACGCCGTAGCGTAAGGAACCCACGCCGCGGTGTAGCCCTACGCGCCACAGCGTGGGATGCCCTCACTGTGGTGAGGCTGGGGTGCCATAATGGCACCCCTCAAGTACTCCACAGTGTGGCTTTGCTATGCCGTAGCGGAGGGCTACGCCATAGCGTAGCAGTGCTATGCCACGGTGTGGACACTGTTCACTAAGAGCAAATTTCGGATTTTTGTTCCGAAAGTCTCGTATTCGTACACCGATAGTTTAAGGACCATAATAAATGATTAATGGGGGTTCAAATAAGGATAAAACTACATTTAAAATGTACCATACCTCTGTGAGTTCGTCTTTGGGCAGACTTAGTGTCTTAACCCAAAACCGTTAACAAAGATAAATTTGTCATTCACTAAAAATGTATAATAATTGTTTATCCACTAAGAGTGGCGTAATGGTTATTGACTAGTGACGGGTGAGGATAACTTAACCTAGGACCGAGATTGAAGGGAAGGAAACGAGAACTGACAGCTTCGGTTTGTTCACTGACCCTCTATCCTTATTTCAAGTGTTTTGGTAGTATACCAAATACATATGAAATGATTATATGGAATGAGTATATCCTTGAAATAATATTATGAAAGTGAATATGGATTTGAAAATGTGATAATTGAAATGTCTGACAATTAATTGCATGTGAGTGATTAATTGAGTTGCAAACGAATTGGTCAATTCTTGACATCTTGAATTGAATCAATATACCGAACGACCAACATGGCGGGATTCACTAGCCGAATCCATCATGAAGGCAACCCAAAATTGTCTAATATCCCACTTGGCGGGATACATCAATCGGCATCCATCATGATAGTGTATGACATTGAAGAAATGTCCCACTTAGCGGGATGCACCAATCGACATCCGTCATGATGGCGTATGGCCTTTAAATGACCACATGTTGGGGTGCACCAATCAGCATCCGGCATGATGGGAGACCAAAATTGTGAAATGTGTAAGCACATTACCGAATGATAAAAAGGACAGGATTCACTGAACGAAATCCGTCATGAATGTGAATTGTATAGGCAAAGTGAAATAACAACTTGATGAGTGTAAATGGTATTTGTAAACTAAATACATCCTTAGGAGTATATGTTTGAATCTCATGGTTTGAGTTAAGTAAATTGAAAGCATGGGAAAATGCATATTTTGATATGATCAGTGATTTGTAAAGTAAAAGCATGTGAAAATGAATAAGCATGAGTATAGTTTGACATAAAAGGCATGGTTTTATGATAAATGCATGTCTTGTTAAATTGAAAATTGGAATAGAACTGTATAGAACCACTAAGCATGAAAATGCTTAGCTTGTAGTTTTTATCTATGCGCAGGTTTCGAGTAAGTAGGAAAGAAGTCAAGATTAAGAAGCGCAAAGTCATAAAGAGGAAGTTGCAGCGTATAAGTATATACCCTGTCATATGCATATCATTTCTTTTGAACATGTGATATTTTATAACAAAAGAGTTAAACTTGAACTATTGTTTTGTATATCATTTGTAATGCATGATACGCCATTTTGTAAAACAAATCGTATAAGAGTAAATGTTCGCTGCCTACCATTTGAAAACGCTTCAGTGTAATTGAAAACCCTAAACGAAATGACATAAATAAAATGTTTTGATAAGATAAATGAAAACGGTCGGAGTAAACCGAGCTCCGGTTTGGATCCGCCCTTCAAGTCGGGCCGGGGATTCGGGTCGCGACACTTTTACAAAAATAAAATAAAATAAATAAACAAAAAGAATTAAATGAGCATCCTAGAACCGGTTCAGATCCGCCGATCGGGTCGAACTAGAAAGGGGTGCTACAATCACCCTCTTGGAATTCCTTGCGTAGTACATGTTTATCATGCCATTTTTTTTGTTTTCTTCTTATAGATCTTGGCATTCTCGTAAGATTCATTCCGTAGTTGCTCAAGTTCATTTAGTTGAAGAAATCTTTTTGCACCTACTTCATTTAGATCAAAGTTGAGGTGTCGTATTACCCATATGACACGATGTTCCAATTCCATTGGGAGATGGCACGACTTTCCATAAATTAAAGTAAAAGAGTGACATGCCAACGTGGGGTTTGAAGGTACGTATGCCCATGTAGCATCGTCCGCTTCTCGACCCATCCTTTATGGAGGAATTTGCAATTTTTTCCTGAATGCTCTTGATATCTTGGTTTGAAATCTCCGCATGTCCATTGGATTCAGGGTGATACGGAAGACTTTTTACATGCCTCACATTATATCTGTGATGAGCTTAAAAGTCATCTATTTTTAATCCATTTTTCTGTTTGATTTTCATCTGAAAAGGAATAATATTAATATGTAGTCATGAAGAAACTCACCAATTTGTTATTAGCAGGGAGGTGAAAGAAAGAAGAAAAAGCAAAGAGGAAAATGCAGCAATTGGTGGAGTAAAATGCGTAAAATGGAAGGGCGTAAAATGAAAGCAACTCGGTTAACTAATGTCACGCTTGGTCAGACAAGCCCGCTTACGACATGTCGCGACATCAGGAAAATTGAAGGAAATTAGATGCAGGTCAAGACAGGGATCACAAGTTAGGCAGCTGAGGACTAACCAGAGACTTAAGGTTGATGTTGCGACAAGTGATGGAGGTCGCGACAAGAGAAGCGCCTTGAAGCTATGACAAGTTTGAAGAGATGAAACTGTGGTGACTTAAGCTGTTGTCGCGACAGAGGACTGATGTCGTGACACCAAAAGCAACCAGTTGAAGCCTCTAGAGACTTAAGTTGATGTCGCAATAAGAGATCGAGGTCGCGACATGAGACGTGCTCAGTTGAAGGTTGCAGTTCCTTAAGTTGATGTCGCGACAAGAGATTGATGTCGCGACATCAGGAACCATCAGTTCAAAGCTGCAGAGACTTAAGTTGATGTCGCGACAAGAGATCGAGGTCGCGACATGAGACGTTCTCAGTTGAAGGTTGCAGTTCCTTAAGTTGATGTCGCGACAAGAGATTGATGTCGCGAAATCAGGAACCATCAGTTCAAAGCTGCAGAGACTTAAGTTGATGTCGCGACAAGAGATCGAGGTCGCGACATGAGACGTGCTCAGTTTAAAGCTGCAGATACTTAAGTTGATGTCGCGACAAGAGATTGATGTCGCGACATGAGGAACTATCGCCTGAAAGTCGCAAAGACATGAGCCGTCAGCGACAAGGGGATTGATGTCGCGACATAAGAAGACACTACTGAAAAGTCGCAAAGATATGAGTCGTCACGACAGGGATTGATGTCGCTGATACCGTGAACGCACGCTTGAAAGCTGCAGATACTTAAGTTGATGTCGCGACAAGAGATTGATGTCGCGACATCAGGAACCATCAGTTGAAAGCTGCAAAGACATGAGCTGATGTCGCGATAAGGGATTGATGTCGCGACATCAGGAACGAACAATTGAAACCTGCAGAGGCATAAAGTGATGTCGCGACATAAGAAGACACCAGTTCAAGGCTGCAGAGACTTAAGTGATGTCGCGACAAAGGATTGATGTCGCACATAAGAAGACACACTAGCTCAAAAGTCGCAGAGATGATCTCATGTCGCGACAAGGATTTGAGGTCGCGACCAATAAAGAACATACACCCACTGGAAATCCACAAAAAGAAATGTATCGAATTTACCCAACTTAACCCTATAAATACGGTCGCTATACCAAAAGAGAGGCAGCTCTTGGCGACTTGAAAGAGAGATCTGGGTTGCTGAAGGCTCCTGTATTTTTTTTTAATTTTCTTTTCTTTTCTTTTCTTTTCTTTTGTTTTCGTTTTTCTTTCCATTTTATTTTAGATTAGAGTAGTTTGTATTGCTATAATTTGGATTTGAACGTTAGTCGTAGAAGGATTTAGTCAATGCATTTATATTTCTAGTAATTAATTGGTTCTGGTTGTTTGAATTCCGCATAAATTTTTTTGGATTTTTAACACCTAGCCTGGATGCATAAAGGGTTTTCTTTGACGCTAAAGCCAATGTATGGTAGATAATCAAGACTAGAAACCCAGCTTCCATTGAATTGACATTATTGTCATAAATTATCTTTCCCGCAAAGATTAATTCATTGGCGGCTTCAACTCGCCAAATGTTAAATCGACTTGCCGGGTTTTGCTTGTTTCTTGGAATTGATCCCACTTACTTGTACCCATAATCTGAGGTCGTTTTACCTTCGATTTGTGGAGGCCCTCCGAGGACACAGAAGGCATTCCCGAGAGTAAGAAACAATTTCGTGAAGGTATTTGAACCTGATATTGTTGATTTAATGCGCCTGCATATTTAAATCATCACATCCTCTTCCTCACTTGTAACTCGAGAATTAGTTAAGTGAGTTATTAATTTTAAGTATACGTAGAGTTCACCTCAATTCGAAGAGTGAATTCGATCCCGTGTTAGCAAGGATCTAATCAAGGAAAGAGTAAGTTGCTCTAATTTTGAGGGTGAGGAACCAAGATAGTGCAAACCTCAAGAATGACTAAATTGAAGGAGCTCAGTCCGTTAACCATGTTGTGGGTATGAAGTGACGAGAAAGAAAAAATACCCAACAAGGCTACTAGGATTTAAAAGTAAGCCATTCTCACCCTCCGTGTTCGAGAAACGCTTAAGGTGAAATGGGATGAACTATGTGGTTTGAGAGAACCAAATACACTATATTAATCCTTGGACTAGTTTTAAAGATCCGTAGTTCAAGAAACAAAAGCTGGCAAGCATGCATCGTAGGAATTGATTCTTCACACAAATTCGACATTATTCAATGTTTTCTTTAGAGATAACTGTTAAATCTAAATTTGTTATTTTGATATTTCAATATTCAATTCATTTGTTATTCATTCATTTTTCTTTTACATCATTCTTTTCAAGCTTTTAAAGCATAATCTCATTATCGTATTATTGTCCAAATAGTATGGAGCTTAAGTAGTCAGTAGTTGATCGAAAATTCGAGATGCATGGATCGATATCCGGACTTAAACTATTTTATTACTTGTCGATTTGTGCACTTGCGTGATACCGATCAAACCACACGAAAAATGGTTTACTCTACATAAATATCTTTAATCACGATAGTTAAAGAAACTCACACTCTCAAGTTTAATTTAGTTTATTTATCGAGGATTAGACAATAGTCCTTGGGTAATAAGTCTTAAATTTGAATAGGTGTTTTGATCTGTAACAATTTATAGATGTAGTCTCAACAAGTTTTATGGCGCTATTGCTGGGGATTAGATAATAGTCCTTTGGTGATAACGTCATAAATTTGTATACATCATATGGTCCAGTCAACAAGTTTTATGGCGCCGTTGCCGGGGATCGAAAGAATTTAGTAAATCAATATTCAGACGAAAGAAGGAAATGCTAATTTGGACATTTTGAAGAAAAAGAACAAAAATAGCTTTTCAAGCAGTGGTTATTTTTAGCCACTAACCTTTAACAAACCATATTGAAAATATTTGTTGACCCGCACTCAATCCTATTAATGTAAGTGTGTTTTGATTTCAGAACAAAATTTTAACGCATAGGAAATGCAACACCGATCCGATTCCGTTGCATACGTAATTGGGAGAGAACACTGTAAGCTTGAGAAAGATAAAGAAGGCGTAAAACTCAACCATGGCATGAAAGACAAGGATCGTAATGAAGTACATAGGAGAAGCGCCTAGAAGGCCTCCAATCGACCGATACTATGGAAGACTGGAAGCCTATTATTCAAGATGAGTACTCGCAATCGTGCAGCGCCTATCGATGCAAATAATTTCTTTAACTTAAACCAAAGACTAATTACAATGGTCCAAAGATCATCAGCGATCGGTCATCCCACCGAGGATCCAAACGAAAGCACCGGGAAGATTTCTCAGATGGCTAATACAAGAAGTTGAATGGGGTGAGACCGTAAGTCATCAAACCGCATCTATTCCCATTCTCTCTAAGAGATACAAAGTAGCCTAATGGTATGAATCTTACTATATGGTTCTTGTTGATACTTGGGAGGAGTTAGTAGAGGCCTACTTTTAGCAGATTCTTCCCCCAAATTCCTCACCAGAGAAGGAGGGAAATCATCAGGTTTCAGCTGTGGGGAAGATGAAAGCCTATATGTAGCTTCGGGAAAGATCAAACGGTCGCCGAGAAAGAAAGTCCAATGCACGGGATAGATCCTATCAAGACTCGATGGACATCAGATATCATGCCTTGAATGATATATCAAAGGGGATCATTGATGCTCATGTTGTGGAGCATTCAAACGAAAAGTGTCAAGAGGCAAAAGATCCGATTGAAGACCTGGCTAGTCGCAATATGAAAACTCCTTCCGAAGCCTGCAGGAAACAAAGTAGAGGAAATTGCAACACTTTCGAGCTTGCTATTTTTAGGTTCCAAATGTCCCTCCATAAGGAGATGAATGGCACTTAGGTAAAATTGCATGTTGTTCCTCTAGTGGTACACATCTTCTCGTTATAAGATCGAAGCACCTTGAATAGTAGTGGGTCATCCTATCATAAAATTTCACATCATGTAGGAAATTTTCTTTTGTTGATAGTTAAGGTCAGGGGGTAAGACATTGTAGGCCAAGTAATTTACAAAATCGGCATACCAAGGCAAGTGAGCTTTCGTTACGAAAAGCTACTCATCAGGAAAGGATTCCCTAATTTATATTGGATCTTCAATCCCTTTGTTAGCTTCCAAACGAGATAAGTGGTTTGCAACCACATTTTCAGTTCCTATCTTGTCTTTGATCTCAATGTCGAATTCTTGAAGCAATAGAACCCGATGAATTAATCTTGGTTTGGCCTTCTTTTTAGACATGAGGTATCTAATTACTGCATGGTCCGTAAATAAATCCACTCTAGAGCCAAGGATATACGGTCTAAACTTGCCATAAGAGTATACTACTGCTAACATTTCCTTCTCTGTGGTCGTGTAGTGTTCCTGAGCATCATTCAGAGTTTTACTTGTGTAGTAAATTGGCTTGAACATTTTCTCTCTTCTCTACCCTAAAATAGCCCCCACTGCAAAGTCACTTGCATCGATCATTATCTCAAATGGTTCGTTCCAAGTAAGCATAACTACAATAGAACCTTCAATCAATTTGTTCTTTATTTCTTCAAAAGCTGTCATGCAGGTTTCATCAAAACTAAAGACGTGATCTTTTCCAAAGAACTTGCATAGTGCCTCAGAATCTTTTGAAAAATCTTTGATAAATTCATGATAAAACCAAGATGGCCCAAAAGCTAGGAATGCCTCACACTGTAGTTGGTGGGGTAAGGGTTTGAATTGTGACTATTTTTGTTTTATCGACTTCCAACCATTTAGATTAAATAAGATGTTTGAGCACAATACCTTCAGACTCATGAAGTGACATTTTTCCCGCTCACACTCGCATTTTTCTCCCACATCTCCCTCTGTAGAACTATTCTGAGATTGTCAAGACATTTTTCAAATGAACCCCCATATATGAAAATATCATCCATGATGACTTCCAGCGATATTTCAATCGCCCGGAAAAATGGCGTACTATACATCTTTGAAAGTTACTGTAGCATTACACAACCCAATGTGCATTGGTTCATGCGAATGTTCGTGACGATAGGTAAAGGTCGTCTTTTCTTGGTCTTTTGGGTCCACCATAATATGATTATACCCCAAATAACCATCTAGGAAGCAACAATGTGAATGGCCAGCAAGTCTATCTAACATTTGATCCAAGAAAGGTAATGGATAATGGTCCTTCCTTGTCGTCGTGTTGAGTTTTCGATAATCAATGCATATTCTCCAACCCGTGACTGTTCGAGTGGACATCAACTCATTTTTTTCATTTCGAATCAAGGTCATTCCCCCTCTCTTGGGTACCACTTGTACAGAACTCACCCAAGGACTGTCGAAGACCCAGCCTGAAGCCATTTTAATACTCCTTTTTCACCACTTCCTTCATTGCGGGGTTGAGCCGTCTTTGATGCTCAATAGATGGGGTGTGTTTCTCTTCCATCAAAACCTTATGCATACAGATTAAGGGAATGATTCCCTTAATATCTTCTATGTTCCATGCAAATGCCTCTAAATTCATTTTCAACACATCCAATAATTTGTCTTCCATTGCCTTATCTAATTAGAAAGAGATAATTACCTGTTTTGTCTCATTATTTCTCAAGAAAGCTTATTTCAAGCCCTTTGGCAATTTTTTTAAAATCAAACCATCCGAGTCCTCTTTCTTCATGCATAAAAAATTTTCTTCGCCTCATTTCAAAATGCCAACACTATTTCAATTAGTTCCGGAGTGGATGATAGATTTTCCATATCGAAGTTTTCTGTGAAAACTGATTTTGTCAAGCATTGCTCAAGTGAACTTCTCTTCCCAAAATCATAAAGCATTCCATCTTGAGAAGGGATCAAAGTGTCTATTCTCATGCAGCTTGCGTTTTCATTGCTTGGGAAATTCATACCTTTATAAAGATTGAATTTCACTTGGTCATCGCCGACTCTCAGTGTTAACTCCCCATTTTTCACATCAATTAGTGCTTGACCAATGGCGAGGAAGGGTCTTCCCAAAATTATCAGAGCGGCCTTGTCCTCCTCCATATTTAACACGATGAAATCCACAGGAAATATAAATTTTTCGACTTTAACCAAAACATCCTCAATAATTCCTTTGGGGTAAGTCAGAGATCTATCGGCCATTTAAAGTGATAGAGCTGTCGGTTCTATTTCTCCCAAATTTAGCCTCTTTGCCACTAAATACGAAATCAAATTGATGTTGGCACCTAGATCACACAATGCTTTGCTGAAGTTATACTCCCACATTTAGCGGCAAAGGGGGTGAAACTCCCCATCTGATGGCTTCGGAGCTTCATTGATTTATCAGACTTATCACTCTCTCTGGATGTTGACCGCTCATACCTGTTTTCTGCTATCATTATCTCTTTCATATAAACTTCACATGCATCTGGTACTTTATGCTATTATTTAAAGGCAACTGAATATTTATTCAGCTGAAGATGTTAAGAAACTATGGACTGACATCCAACTGGTTTTTCAAATTTTGGTAATGGGAAGAGGTGGTCGACAGGCTGAGGTCTGTCAGAGTGCAATTCTTCCTGAGATCCACCCAATCGTCACATTTTCATCACTCTCTCTTCATTGTCACTCAACTCTCAGTCCCACTTCCAACTCAAGAACCTTGTTCTTTATGTCTAACTTCTGAATCTCCCACCCATCATCCTTCAACTTTCACTGGGGCCCACTCAACCCTCTCACTCTAAAAACTAACAACCACACATCGGCTTCCTGACTGGGTCCACATAGTCACCTGAAATGATTCTTTGTGCAGTCTTCCAGATTGTGTCACCTGAATCACTATGTCCAAGATTTTTAGAGAGATGTTCAAGATCGGGCTCTGACTGGTTCACTGTCTTCAATGCCTCAACGCTCAGCCGATTATTCTCCGATTTTCACAACCTGTTGCTGTCGTTAACTGCCTCCAACCCTTGATTTCAATCAAAGAGTTTGATTGCTCTCAGAGTGCATTTGACCTGCTGCCTTTCCTCATTTCATTCACACACTAATAACTATTCATCTAAATGTTTTGGTTCATGGATAACTGAACCAAAAGCCTTGATTTGGAACCTATGAAAGTCATAAGTGGTGCTGGCGCCGATGAGGTCTATGCAAGAATTAATTGCTTGATTTCCATATGAAAAATTTTTGTGATTTCTCAGCCCAGCATGGTAGTGAGTTGGAAAATTGTTGTTGGGGGCCTAAATGTGTAGCTCCTATTGTTCAGTATAATCAATGCCTTCAATTTAGTAGGTGTTGCTCCAAGAGCATTTTGATTTTGTATGTAAGCAACCTCACCAAGAGTTGGCTCTCTTGGGGCTTGCTGATTCAATATAGTCATCAACGCTTCAAATTTCGCCTCCAAAGATGATATTCTATCGACTTCATGGATTCCCCCTTGCCTTCTACCATCACCTCTCTCAAAGGGAGGTTGGTAATTGTTTTTGGCAAGCTCTTCAAACATCAAATTAGCTTCCCATGCTATTTTCATCGTGATTGAGCCTCCACAAGCTACATCGACTAAAGTCCTTGTTGAGTAATTAAGGCCATTGTAAAAAATCTGCACTTGAGCACTAAGCTCATACCCATTCTGTGGGCATCTCCTCAACAACTCCTTAAATCGGTCCCAAGCATCATACAACGTTTCTTGCTCACCTTATCGAAACTGTGTGATTTCAGCTCTGAATTGTGAGGTCAATTGCGGTTGAAAGAACTTTGTCAAGAATTTTTCAACAAGAGTCCCCCAAGTGTCCATCGAACCCGACATCAAATTGTTGAACCAATTTCTAGCTTTATCCCTCAAAGAGAATGGATAAAGCTGAAAGCCGATGATCGCCAGCGATCCACTTCGCTCATTTTTATCAGGCCACATAATTGTAGAAATTTGACAACAAGTGTCCATTAGATCTTCCGGTTGGTTGCCCTCAAACTGCTGTCGCGGAACCATGTTGATCAATGCAGGCTTTAACTCGAAATCATTTGCATCTATCGGCTGATGGCAAATTCCTGAATAGTCTTCATTCATCATAGGACACCAACAATCCCCAAGTGTCAGTTCTCTAAGTCCATGCATTTCATTACGGTCTGAATGACCCTTGCTGAACGTATCACTATTCTGATCCTCCATTTCTGAATTACCAGCTTCCACTTTCTTTCGTCTGAACAAAGTCCTTTCTATTTTAGGATCGAACGGTAGTAGTTCAGTTCTGGATTTTCTGGGCATGTAAAATTGGTACCTGAAATCAAAAAATAACACTAGAACACAGAATAAAGAAACTAAATACAAATGAAACCAAATTGAAACTACAATTGGAAACAAGAGAAATAAAATAAAATTTCTACAGAAAAGATTTTTGCTTAAATTAGCAAATGTCTCTTTTACTGGAATAGTAATCCATTCCACTTAAACCGTGCTTAAAATTCCCCAGCAACGGCGCTAAAAACTTGTTCGATTATTTGCAGGTATATGAAATTTTTGCATAAAAACAACCGAATCCGCTAGTGTACGTATCACAAGTAATATAGTAGCTTTTTCATTAAAAACCCAAGTTATCGAACCCACAGGGAAAAAGTTGGTTTAAATGACTAAATAATCTTACTTACTAAAGACCTTTCACTATCCAAGTGATAAAACTGATTTTGATGATGATCTATTAGAATTTGAACTAAAAACAAACTAGTCTAACACTTGAAAATTAACAAATAAGTGAAGCGAATTGCAAGAAAAACTCTAATGATTAATGCTGGGTCATTGTAACCGTTAGTGCTCAGACTTAAAACGAAGATACCGGGACAACATGAAAACATCTTTGTGCTCACCCAAGGAACATTATACAAGGTTTACACTTTCATGTCTCCCCTCGATTTCTCACACTCCATTCCTATTCTCCGTTCGGTCCTTCTAGGTCCAAAAATGCGATATTGGTTCAATGGAAAATCAGTCCTCGATTTCTATCGGGCCCTTTCTCGGTCCTCGCAATAGAATATTGAAGTTATGCTCGATCGACTCCTTCACGCCTCCTACGATCTTCACATAAGATTGAATGTTGTCCATCTTAATAAAATCCACCTAGTACTACATCCCACTTCCAGTCTCATTGATTAAGTTAAAATGATTTTAATAATCGCTGGACACTAAAAGGTAGAAACTATTCCCTAAAGGGATGCTTCCAGCTGTCACCCTAGAACCCCTGAGCTCTAGGTTTCACTTCTGTTCTCTGAAGACACAATTTCTAAGAAAAACCCTAAAAAATCCAAGATCCACAAACATACAACCTCAACACAAGCATGGATTCACATAAATCTTTCAATAAAAACCCTAAGACTACCACCAATTTCAACAACCAGCCCTAGGGAAGATTTTATCTACTCATAGCTGCCTCAAAACCCGACAATACCATATTTGCACCAAATAAAGTACTAAAAGATTAAGAAATGAAATAAAATTAAGGAATATAAAACAGTTTGTAATCAATCCCGTCCAAAACTTAGATCCAATGCTACATAATGTCCCCCAACAGTTGAATCCTCCAACTGCTCCACAAATGAGCTCAAATCATGTCAAAAACTGAAAAACCTAAAAAAATCTAAGTCTATAGAGAAGAACACTAAAATTGGTAGTCTAGTCGCCTCTTGTTGAGTCTCCTCTCTTTTGTTCCAAATATAAGTGTAGTATTTATATCCCCGAAACGGCTCATGATCGGGCTAAAATCTAGGAATATTCATATCCCAGCCGAAAGATCGCTCTTCGCCTGTAGCGAATCGAGCTACGCCTAGGCAAAGACACGTGTCTTCGTCTGCTAATGGTGGTTCTATGCCTAGGTGTAGAAAAGCTATGCCTAGGTGAACCACTATGCCTATGTGTGGCTTCCCTACGCCAGCTTTACTCCGCAGAGCTATCTCTCAGGAGCCTTTACGTTGATCACCGTCTCGCCCAGTGGGCCATTTCTACACCTAGGTCAACATCTACGCCTAGGCGAGGGTTGCCTACTCCTAGCGCATCAGATATCTTTTCCTCTAGATTTTCTGTCCTTGCTCTAGTTCTGCCTTCATTTCAATCAAATTTTCTTTTACTTGATTTTTCATCATATTCTTCAAAACATTGTAGAGTGGGGGATTAGTGCAATATGGCTGAATAAGGATGTGAATTAAGCCTTCGAGTTATGCAAATACATGAAAAATACACTCATAATGCATATGTAATTCACACCAAACACAAATCAGTCCATGTCCTACATCGAGAAGGGTCTAGAGAAGCGAACCAAAGCTGAGCGGCACCACTCAATGACAAGGGAAACAACATGATCATTTGTGTCTCATCTAATCGATGCCCATGCATAACAGTGTTGTACAACTGCAAGTGGATACGAGGGCACCTAATTGATGAGTCTAAAAACTCATTTGATTTTTAATCCATTTTTCTGAGTTTATTACAAGATAATTGTTGATTCATATACAGAAACCTGGGTAATTTGCTCAAATTAATTTCTGCGTAAAATACGTAGAAGTTTAAAATCCTAACAAAAACTCGAAGAATTCGTACTCGAATCGTAAAATGAAGTCGCAACCTTAATATTGAGGTCGCGACAGGTAACCTAAAGTCGAGCCAAGCGAAGTCCCAGTTAGGGAAATCGAAGTTGCAACCATTTTGTTATTCAAGGACCCTAAGGGAGGTCGCGACCAATCACTGAGGTCGCAACCTAAAGAAACACTGAACATTACAAAGCCATGTCGCGACCTAATATTGAGGTCGTAACGTGAAACCTCGCCAACAAAGTCTTTACCAAGCAAAGGGGAGTTACGACCACTTAATCAGTCAAGAACCTAAAAGGAGGTCTCGACCAATCACTGAGGTCGTGACCTGAATACACACTGAGCATCAACATCCAGGTCGCAATTATGTTTAAAGCAACTGAGACAACCTGCAACCGTAGCGAGAACGCGGAGGTCGTGACGCCACACGAGGTCACGACTCATTTAAAGGCAAGGGCTATCAGTGCCAGCCACCACCATTGAGGTCGCGACATACCGCTATATCAAAGCAAAAGACCAAAAAGGAGGTCGCAACCTGAAAAGGAAAGTCACGACCTAAGGTAAGGCAATAGAAATAGAAATGTGGTCGCAACTTACAACTCCGGTCGACATGCGCGCGCCAGCGGGAAAGGAAGTCCTGACTCAAAACTAAAGCGGTGATAACTAAAAGGAGGTTGCAACCTAAACCGTCGTGACTGTAATTACAACAAGGGAATGACAACGAGGCTGGGTGGATTTGAGACTAAGGTCGCGACATCAATTCTGAGAACAACTTAGCCAAAAGAGGTCGCAACCACACCGCGGTCGCGACCACTAACAACGGTTGTAAGAAACTCACGAATCGACCGAACAAATGTAGGAATCCGTGTCGCGACATCAACCCGAGGTCGCGACCGAGACAGTTGATTTCGCATTTTCTTCGAGAATTCCACCGAGTTTTTTTTTTTTTTTTTTCGATTTGGCCCAATTTCTTGCAATTATAAATAGACGCATTAGAATAGTAAAGAAGCTTCTCCGCCTTCACTACCCGCAGTGGGAACTAAGAGGAACTCAGTGTATAGTTTAGAGTAGAATTTTATTTTCTTTATTTTTATTTTTATTTTCTTTCTTCTTAAATTCTTTTTGATCTCACCGCGAATCGTAAGTGTAAACGTATCGAGTCGGATTTTTATTTCTTTTATTTTCTTCTTAAAATTATTGCTTGAAAATTTATGAAATCTAGACAAATTTCTGGAATTCATTTCTTCTCGCTTAAGGACATAAAGTGGATGTACGTGATCTAAGGCTCCATTTCTTAATTGTAATGCATTGAACGCACTTCCATTGATTTGATATACGCTTAGTTACGCATTTTCGAAAAAAATCTAGAGAAAAATTATTCGGGCTGATTTACTTACTTGGTGACGCTAATCGATTAGGTTCCCAATGAGGTAATCAATACCACTGAGGGAGTGTATCTTGCTCACTTGTAGATGCCTTACAAAGACACAAAGTTGAGATTCCCGAGAGTTGAGAACATTCACTTATGGCATGCTAGACTACCATTGATGAATTGTCGAGCTCAAAGTTCATTTGATAAATCCCATTCAAGCCTCATAATCGGGGTCGGGAGGGGAGTATTTAACAATATAAAATAATCAGAGAGTTCACCTCAATTAAAGGGAAGCTCATAACCCTGTGTTAGCTTAGATCTAATCAAGGGCAAGGGAAGAACCAATAGATCTGGAGGATGAGCCACCAATTGAGTGGTAGAAATTTTGCAAGAATCCTGAGAAGGAAAGCAAAAGATCTGCAGTCATCAAGAAATGGGCGCTAAGTATCGAGAAAGAAAATGCCCGTGATCTCTCGCAAGAGAATCAGAAATATGTAGCTTAATGATCTCTGTCTTCAGAGAAGCATGATTCTAACTGAATAAGGAGAAATCCAATTGCAAGAATATTTAGGGCAATCTCGACAAATCCGTATCCATAGAAAACAATAGGAAAATGTATTTTAATGTAGAAATCGACGGCTCTATCAGATTTTGTTGATAGCTTTCATTTCTCATAGGAAACTCGATCTCACCAAAGATTTAGTTACCACTTATTTTGGTCGCTTACTTTTGTTTTGTTTAGCTCAATAGTTGGGTCCATAGTCTAGGATCTGCTTTTCTAGATAAACTTTCACTATGAGTTTTTAGTCCAAATAGCATAGAATTCCCGCAGTCAGTAGTCGATCTCTAATTCTTGTCAATTTCCCCTCGTGGGAATGATACCCGGGACTCATACATCCGATTTTACTACTTGTATGACCTCGTGCACTTGGCAAAGGTCATGACCAGGACCTATATTTTTAAAATCTTGAACATTAAGAAAGAATTATTTAATCAAGCAAATTTATCCAAAGTGACATGGCTGCAAGAGAAATGTAAGGCTCTTGTAACTATGTGAATTTGAGGGGTTTTTAGTCTATATGGAAAAAAGGCATGTTTTATGGCGCTGCCGGGATCACATGGCTTCACTTTCTCTCATCGGAAGTCGACATTTCAAGAATGAGTAATTTGCTAATTTAGGCAATTTTTATTTTTATTTTTTATCTTTTTGGTTGTGATTTGTTTCTTAGTTAATTTTTTATTAGAATTTTTGTACTTTATTTTCTTTTGTTTTTCTTCTTATTTGTTGGTAATACTTATGGAGGAAACATTCAATAGAAGATAGATTTACTCTATAGAAGCTGCTTGGAATCACTTCTTCTAAGTAAATCTGACTAAAGAATTCACAATGACTCACTCATGGAACAAGGAGTATTGCCTTATCAAGGGAGTTCAAATCCCACATTTCGTAAGGAAGAAGAGTTGTTCCGTTAAGAAGGCATTTTTATCTACATGGAAAAGGGAACAAGAAGATGATTAACTGGGCATGAGCGCAAATTTCCATATTTAAATGACTTCCAAGCTCGACTAGATTGAAAAATGTAGAAGCTCAAATAGGACACTTGGTCCAAGCATCTTCAAGGAAAATTCTCTTAGACCTCTCCTAGTAACACTTTGCCAAATCCCCAATGAACGCATTGATACTCCTTTGAGCGTTGTGCGTAAATTCTCTATCCCGAGCTCAGGGAAGAAGGTGAAATGATGGAAATCGAGAAAGGCACTTAAAACTTAGAGAATGAAAAGTCATTAGTGAATAAATTGAAATTTGAAGAAGAAAAGTCAAGTGGTGGCTATTGAAACGCCTTTAGTGAAGATTGACACATTTACCTTCCCCATGGATTTTCAGGGCTTCGGGGGCATTAAAGGGGATCTAAAAACTTTGAAGATATTAAGAAGACCACTTCTTTCCTCAAGCCAAGCATGGATTAACATCAACAAGGGGGAGCTCACCTTGCTTGTGGGTGAGGAGAAAGAAAAGTTCAATCTTCACCAACCATTACCTTTGACGGAGCAAGAAAGAGCCATGTGCAGAAAATTCTACAGCTTGCTTCAATTAAAAGGGCACAAGTTTGAACAGTCCCCCTTAAGCATAAATGTGTTTACATCTACATCACATAGAGGGGACTGTTTTGAAGAAATTGTGGCTGAACCACCAGCCATAATTAAAGGGCATTTTGAGTTTATTCTCCTATTCAAAATCTGAAAGAAAACATCCTTGAGCTGAATGCTTATGAAGAGGAAGTGCTTTCTCGACCACTAAGTAGGGTGGATCGGGAATCAACAAAAAATTTGCTTCCTGTTCTCCATCGCCGTAGTCAAGCTACTGCAGTATAGCGGTCTAGGGTCGAACACGGGGATGGGTTTTCATCCCACAAATGATTCGTATCATGATTCAAAATGGTGAGGCTTTCATTTGGATTTTTGGATTTGGGTAAAAACAGAGGAGATTGGTTGTTCACTGGGTAACTGAAACTGTTTAAATTAAAGTGTGAAATGGTGACCTTGAAGGCTTGGGTCACTAGCTTGATAAAATGGGGTTATTAAGGTGTCCTCGGGTCATTTCCTCGCATTAGGGCAAATGACATATAGTCATAACCAAAACCGGATCTTTGTTTAGCTTTAAAAACTAACCCTTAAAACACTCCTATTTGAGTTAAAACAAATACTGAGCATTTAATGTTCCAATAGTTTGAAAACATAGCATTTAACCTCATTTCAATGGCTCGTAAATGACATCTAAAGAATGTCAGTGCATCTACCATTAAGAATGCATTGAACCCTAAAGCATGACAAGTATTGACCAAAAGAAACACATTAAAATGGCATTAAACCTCTAGTTTGGGAAGTTCGAACAATAAATGCAAGATCTGCTCCATTTAAAACATGAGGACACTACCAAACCACCAATAACTGCTAGCAACCCTCCTCTTCAAGGCTTTGAGGCTTAGCCAAGCATCCCTTGAGTTGTCATACTCAAGGGGTGTGTTTGGTGCCCAAGAAAAATGAGAGAGAAGAAGAGTAGAGAGAAGAGAGAAAACCGTAACCCAAACAAAGTCAGCGGCCGAAGCTCGATAAAAGTTAGGGTTACAAAAGCTATAAGGTGGCTTATATAGCCATCCAAAATGTGTGAAATACCAAAAATACCTAAAACATATGATTACAATAGGGACAAAATGGGAATTATACAAAACGAGGTCGTTTGGAACCAAAACACAGGGGGAGAGATTTCGCTATGCAGTGAATTTCGCTATCATAGCGAAAATTTCACTATGATAGCGAAATTTCGCTATCATAGCGAAAATACAAGGCATAGCGAAAATTCAAATTTTCGCAGGGATTGCGAAATTTACGCTATGGTTGCAAAATTTTCGCAATCCTTGCGAAATTTTCGCAATGCATAGCGAAAATCCTGTAATCCCTTCATTGCCTTCTACATCTTCCATTTCATCAGTTCCACTTGACATTTCTTCATTTCGGCTTGATGAAATCACCGAGAATTCTCAACATTCAACACCAATACGATAAAGAACTTGAAATTATGATCGAGGCTCGCAAAACCCGCAAAATTACCAAAAACAAACTCAAAACGAAATCGCTATACTAAGTGGACCCGCACATGTCAATCAAGCGATTCACATGATTAAGACGCGAAAAAGAATCAAACCTATCTTGAATAGGACTCAAAATAGCACTTTTTGGGTACTAATCACACCCCCCAACCGACACGTTGCTAGTCCCTTAGCAATGCTAAAACAACTAATGTATGCTGATTAGTGCCCAAAAAGTGCTATTTTGAACCCTATTTATTATAGGTTTTGAGTGCTTTTTGTATACTATTCATTCTAATTAACCCGATTTACACATTAAGGTCCCTACTATTTTACTGATCGCATTTTATGGCAAATTTCCACGCTTTTATGAGCTAATCGTACAAAATTGTTGAGTCGATCCGAGCACGAAGAATTCGAAATAAACTCAGCACATGCATCGATACCGAAGGGAAAGAAGAGGCGTAAAAATGCAAGAAAAGTGGAGCTACAAGGAAATCGAGCACTGGGAAATTTCCTCCGCCTCGCGCACTGCTCCGCCCGAATCCCGCCGCCCGTGTTTTTCTTTGGTCTCTTTTGTTTTTCTTCCTACCGCTTGTAAGAATATCTGGGAGGTTATTTTGTAATATGGCAAAGGGGTCAAGCAAACCCTGCTGCTAATCGCTAAAGAAAGCGAATAAAATTCTAGTAGCAAAGCTTCGCCCGTTTTTCTCCCGCTTTCCATTTTCCTCCTTTTTCAAGGCTTCCAAACACATCTCCGAGGATGACAACTCAGGGATGGTCAGTTAGGTCGCTCTTCCAAAGAGAAGGGTCATTGGCCAGTGGCTCGAGGTAACTAACGGGTTCCCCTGCTTTTAACGCAGTTTTTATTGGCATTTATGTTCCTATTTCTCACTTTAGGTTAGAACTCATTTGATATGCCTCATTGATCAATATTTAGCAATCTTTTAGGGTTCAGTGGATGCTTATTGCTAGATCCACTGAGATTCATTAGTTGCTTCCTATTTGTCACTGTGAGGTAGATCGGGGAGGCACGTGTTCATTTTCTGGGAACATTAAGGCTCAATAAATGTTGTTTTTCAAAAGGGAAATCATAGGGTTTAGTTTTTAAAAGCTAAATGAAGATCCGGTTCGGGAAATGACCATAGGTCATTTTCCCTAACGCGAGGAAATAAACCCGGGGACCCCTCAGTGAACTTTAGAACCCGAATCCAGTAGCCCGACACTTCAAGGAGTTCTCTTTTACATTTTTATTCATTTTATTTTCATCCTGCAACCCACCATACACCCCTGTTTTTACCCAAAACCTTAAAATCCAAATTTAATTCACCATTTTTGTCTTCACTCAAATCATTTGTACAAAGAAAACCCATCCCCGTGTTCCGACCCTGCACTAATTATACCGGCAAAGTAGGAGGAACTTAGGGATATAAATTTTGTTGATTCCGATCACCCACTGCGGGCACCTTAATCAAATGGCGCCGTTGCTCTGTGGATGGTGCCTAAGTGCATTTGAGGAGTCGTGAACACTTATGATTCTCATCACAAGTTCTCGTGAATTCTTGTCATTTTTTTATTTTACAAGAAGTTTTTTTTAGTTTCATTTAATCAGCAAAAAAAAAAGTTGCCGCAGGATTTTTTTCTCGTTTGTGCTGTCTGCGTTGCCTGCTATTTTTCTCAGGAATCCATGTTCCAGTACTAACTATAATCAAAATGGAACACCAAAGGGGAGAAATAAAGATAGTGAGTACCCCGTGGAGAGAAACCCTAGAGCTTACATGTCCATGAGGGGACTATAGGAAACCAATGGATGAGTTCACCATATGGTAAAGGTTTACAACCATGTACGCTTTGGGGAATTCACACAAATTCTCACGGGAACCAAGACCTCCACAATATTCACCTCCCGAACCTCCATATTATGCCTCTGTTCTCAAAGAAGAACCACCAACCCCATCCCATATCAACAAGCCATCCCTAACTTGAGCAAACAAGTGGATAATTTCATAGAGGAGCGGGCAAGGATCGTCTGTGCCAATCGTGAAGTTGACACAAGAGAGCTCGAACATAGAATCGATGGGTTCTGGTGTTTAAATTGATCAAAATTAGACATCCTGCAGGAATCCATCTCAAAACTCACCAATAAACTTGTTTATCAAGAGGAAGAAAATCCAGAAGGAGGGTTCTTGACTGACACCATGGTGGAGGAGCCCTGTCTACAGCAGCCACTGGTAGAAAATTTTGAATCCTCAAATAATGGTGCTATTGTCTGTCCATGGGAGAAGAAAGAAGAAACCTCCCTAATGTTGGCTGAGGAGGGTAGTGGAAAGGAAGAAATAGAAGAGCCCCAAAAGTCCACTGCCCAAACAAAAAACAGCCCACTGCCAGTGCATATCCTGCCTTCCCCTGCAACACAACCCAATGCCCAGGCCACCTATAACCCACTGCCAGTATACATATTGCCCACACTTGCAACTAACTCAAAGCCTCGCAGACTCGCCCAAAACCATGCTACCATCGCTTGTACACATTTCAAGAGATTAGTGTAATACCGTACAAGCCTTTGCCACTACATCAAAAACGATGGCGTACTACAAGCATACCAAGATAGCATGCTGGTTGGTTCGGGTGCGGGTTCGGGTTTGGAGCACCCGAACCTCGACATTTCTAAGCTCCTCCCCCACTTTTGGTTTTAATTTGTCTTGTTTTGTTTTATTTTATCGTATTTTATTTTGATTTCTTTAATTTTTCTTCTTAGGTTTTATCTAATTTTTTAGTTAATTTATGTTTTTAAATTAATTTTTGTTTTTCCTCGTAATTCTTTCCTAATTTTTCATGCTAATTTTTGGTAGCCAGGTGCAAATTTTGAAGCATAAATGAAAAATTTGAAACCTGGAATGAAGAAATCAGCAAGCAGGAGCAGCAGAAAATTTTCGCAACAATAGCGAAAATTTCGCAATTGTAGCGAAATGAAAAAAATTCGCTATATAGCGAAAATGGGACAAAATTTTCGCTAGCTAGCGAAAAATCCTGTAGCTTTTCGCTATAGGACAAACTCCAAATAAAGAGTTCCATTTGTATTTTTTTTATTATTATTAAATAAAAAAAGTTTGCTTTTTTTATATATATTATTTTATTTCAAAAAAATTTATTTTTATTTTTATTTTTATATATATTATTTTTATTTCAAAAAAATTTTTTTGTCTCTAAAATTTTTTTTAAAAATAAAAAAATTTGTTTTTTAAAATGTTTTTATTTTTATTATTATACATTTTATTTTTATTTATTACTCATTTTTATTTGATTTTTCAAAAAAAAAAAAAATCAAAAATTCAAGTTAGCACAATACTCGCAACCTAGAAGGAAATTTTTCGCTATGGGCCCCACTTTTACCCTCCAAATTTCGGCTTCACTCATACTTCATCCGAACCCGTTTGTGCTGCTTCTGCACTGCTGAAGTTCAGAGGAGAGCAATCCAAATATGGCCAGAAAGAACATTTTTGAGATTATTATGAAAGTGTAATTTTAAAAATGCTCCAACTGGTCACTTTTTTTCCTCTCTTTTCTTCTCCTAACTTGTTTATTTGAAGCCCAAACGGAGTGAATAAGGTGTCGATGGAAAGCTTGCGAAGTTTCCTATCCAGCAAATGATCACATCTCATCAAGGAGGTAACACTTCCTTCTCTAATTTTCCAATCCGAGCCCCATTTCGGACACCGAGATGTTCGTCGAGCAGTTAGCATGAAGTATTTTTGCATTTATGTTTTGTTATTATTTCGCGGTGTTCTCATTTTTGTGATGTTCGCGGCTTGTCGGGTTCCTTCTATAAAGCCGTTATACTAACCAGCTTACTTTTCAAAATTGACTCCGCTGGTAACCAAAATTTTCAGGTGTTTTACCTAGCTCATAGTTTGAAAAATTGAAATTCCCACCCTATTGATGTTAGATCGGTTCCATGCCTAATTGAGGGATGATTAGTTGAATTCTTGCTGCATTCAACCTTTTTATTCCACCTTTAGCTAACCACACACCGAGCACATTAGGTTTCAATGATGGGGTCGAAAACTGTGCAACTCCTTTACTTTCAGATAACCTACCCTAGTTTCATCAATCGCCTTGGCTAGGTTAAGGACCCTCGTGGAAAGAAGGCCAATGCGTCAAAAAAAAAGAGAAAAAGAAAAAGAAAGAAAAGAAAAAGAAAAGAAAAAGAAAAGAAAAAAGAAAAGAAAAAGAAAAAGAAAAAAGAATAAAAATTCGTAACGTCATTTTGAAACTCGAAAGCACGGTCCGAGGGGTATATGGTGAGAGCCTTTAGTGCCCGCGCCCTAAACCTTCACTGGTCAGGGGAGCCACCGACTTAGTGCTCGCACGGGTGGATGATAGGGTGGAGCTGAAAGCAAGTCAGGAGGTGTTGGAGTCTCAAATCATTCAAGTCCCAGAAACTCGAAGAGTTTCAGGGTCGAAAGATCCTTATGACTGGTGCCCTAAGCCCAATTGCTGGGGAGTCATCGGTAGATCCCCGCTACATGGACTTTGGGTGAGGTTTATTCCTCAGCATTGCACCCTACAACGTAAAAAGAATTGTGGAATAAGAGGTGGGACCTAATTCATTTAGGGTCAAGCTAGCATGCTAGGTCGTGGGTAGTAGCTGCTCGGGGGAGAGTGCGCTTAGCGCTTTATCGGCTGAGAGCTGAATAACAAACACTTTGATTTAGTGGGAAGTTTCTGGTTGATTCACCAAGAAGGAGGCTCTTTTAATACTCAATTTTGTATGGAATTCATTCTCTCATGACAGTTATTGGACACGGCTTTGATGATTCTTACTTAGGGTTAGGCATTACTCATCCACAACCTTTTTGAAATATAATTTTTGTGAACATTATTTTGTTATCATTTTGTATGCTCTTCTTTCTTTTCTTTTCTTTCATCATTTAAGGGACTAGCAAATGTGTGTTGGGTGTGATTAGTGCCCAAAAGTGCTATTTCAACCCTATTTATTATAGGTTTTGAGTGCTTTTTGTATACTAATCATTCTAATTAACCCGATTTACACATTAAGGTCCCTACTATTTTACTGATCGCATTTTATGGCAAATTTTGCAGTTTTTGCGAGCTAATCGTGCTAAAATTGTTGAGTCGATCCGAGCACGAAGAATTCGAGTCAAACTCAGCATTGGCGTATCGATACCGAAAGGAAAGAAGAGAGCAAGTAAAATGCAAGAAAGTGGATTTCACAAGGAAATCGAGCACTTGGGAAATTTCCTCCGTCACAAGACCGTTCCTCGCCTCTCAATTCCTCATTCTGTTTTTGCTTTTGGTCTCTTTTGTTTTTCTTCCTTGCCCCGCTTTGTAAGAATATTTGGGGAGGTTATTTTTGGAATATGGTAAAGGGGTTGGCTACAAAAATCCCCAAGCCAAGCACTGTTAAAGAAAGGAATAAAATTTAGGGCAAAGCTTTCGACCCGTTTTTCTCCAGTTTTCCATTTTCCTCCTTTTCTAGCTTCCAAACACATCTCTCGAGGATGACAACTGTGTGGGATGGTTGGCCAGGGTCGTTCTTCTCCTCAAGAGGAGGGTCGGGCTGTGGTTCGAGGTAACTAACGGCTCCTCGCTTTTAACGCAAGTTTTGGCTGGCATTTATGTTCCTATTTCTCACTTTAGGTTAGAAACTCATTTGATATGCCTTCATTGATCAGTGCATTTAGCAATCATTTGGTGGTCTCAAAGTGGATGCTTATCGCTGCACTCCACCGAGATTCATTAGTTGCTTCCATTTGTCACCGTGAGGTAGATCGGGAGGCACGTAGTTCATTTTCCGGGAACATTAAGGCTCAATAAATGCCGCTTTTTCAAAAGGAAAATCAGGGTTTAGTTTTTAAAGCTAATGAAGATCCGGTTCGGGAAATGACTATAGGTCATTTTCCCCAACGCGAGGAAATGAACCCGGGGACCCCTCAGTGAACTTTAGAACCCGAATCCAATAGCCCGACACTTTAAGGAGTTCTCTTTTACATTTTTATTCATTTTATTCCGCAACCCACTCATACACCCCCGTTTTTTACCCAAACCTTAAAATCCAAATTTAATTCACCATTTTTGACTTCACTCAAATCATTTGTACGAAGAAAACCCATCCCCGTGTTAGGATATAAATTTTGTTGATTCCGGATCACCCTACTGTGGCACGAATCATATGCATGCTGTGCTTTTACAAAAAGTGTATATTGTTCAAAAAGTGTGTATAGGTAGGGTTTTGCCTTAATTATGAACAATTTAGACTCTGTACAAAAACCATCATGAGAGAACAATTGCCATATAAGAACAAGTTTAAGTAACATCGGTTCCAAGGAAGTCAACCTAAATTTCCACCTAAATCTGTTCTTAAGGTGACCGCTTGAGCCAATAAGTTGCAAAGCTTATTCCCTTCCCCCAACCAAGCTACGCTGTGGCCTTAAACTGTCAATTCAACCTAAATAGTGACCAGCTACACTCTTATTTCTTTTGGACAGATCATAGATGCAATGCTAAAAACTCGACTTCACCAAAGTTCGTGTAACGGGGTTCCACCGATGACTCCCAACCAATTATGGTTTAGGGCATCAAGCCAAAAGGATCAATCGACCAATAAACTCTACAGTTTCACTTCTGACTAATGACTTCAGAATTACACCTACAACTCGCTAAACTCCACCCATCCACCCGCAGTAGCTTAACACTCGTCGAGATGACTCCCCCGACCAATTAAGGTTTAGGGCACCGGGATTTAAAGGCTTTCGCCATATACCCCTAATCGCGTTCGGCTCTGCTGTGCCGTCACGGCTTTTATTTTCTTTCTTCTTTCTTTTTCTTTGGGTTTTTTCTTTCTTTTCATTCGAAGACTACATCGTCTTCATTCTCGGTAACACAAACCTATTATAGGTCAGTCACCGTAATTCCAAGGCCGGCTTTGCAAAGTGAAAGAGGTATATAGCTTCTCAACCTATTGATACAAACCGGGACACGTGCAATGTGTGTGATTAGCTAAAGGCTGAAGCAAAGCTGAATATGTTGGAACGCTAATCGACCAAAAACTCAATCATGCATGGAATTGTTCTAGCATTAAGGTAAGATACAGGGCTTCAATTTTTCAACTAAAGGCAAGAGTAGAAACACAAAATATAGGCATAAAAAGCAATTTCAAAATTAAAGAAAACGACTCGGCATCAAGTGCATGTATAACCGCAAACTAAATTCCAAAATATGAACATTACTCTACTCGACCCAAGATGGGAATGAAAAAGCTAGAGGATGGAACGATACCTCCTCAAACATGGTGGCAGGGGAAGGGTCATCCCAGTGGCTGAAGTTATTGTAGTCGACAACACAAAGCAAAAATCAAATGCCAAATACTGATTACTACAAAATTTTTAAACAAAAAGAAACTTAATCAAAACTTAAGCAATTAAATTAGTGGCTTCAGACAGCAGAGCCAATTCTTAAATGTGTGGCCTCAAGGGATTCAAGGAGGGTCCGTACAGAGAATTTCTCCTCCCACGACCGGCTGCACAACATAGGGCTTCACCCTCTGTCCATTAACTTTGATCACCCTATTATCCGGGATTTAAAAGAGTCTAACAACCATCAAAAGCCCCGCTGAACTATGAATCCGCCCATCGCGACTGAGCTTGCCCTAAATAGGTGGAGTTTGCAATCATATAGGAGGACTTGGTCCCCCTTGTTGAAATTCTTTCCAGTTATCATTTGATCATGCCATTTTTTTATCTTTCCTTTGCAATCTTCGAATTCAAGTAGGCATCATTTCGTATTTCCTCCAACTCATTGAGATCAAGGAATCTTTTGACTCCGGCCCTACTTAGATCCATGTTCAGCTTCTTGATTGCCCACCATGCTTTATATTCGATCTCCACTAGAAGGTGACATGCCCACCATGTAATCAACCGATAAGGTATATCTCAAGAATTGGTTTTCAAAGTTGTTCCAGTCTACGTTGAATCAAGCATTTAATGGACCGCTTTTTCGTTGTTGTTCACCACCTTCATTAGAATGGTCTTAATCTCCTCGTTAGCCATTTCTACTTGACCACTTGCTCGAGGATGGTAAGGTGGCTTACCTATGTTTCACACCATATTTAGCCATGAGGTTTTCAAAAGGTTTGTTACAGAAATGTGAACCTCCATTACTAATAATGGCTTTTGGTACCCCGAACCTAGAAAAGATGTTTGCTTTCAAGAATTTAAGCACCACCCTATGGTCATTGGTTTTGGCAGGGATTGTTTCCAACCCACTCGGGACACATACCACTCCCACCAATATGTATGTATGACCATAAGACGCTGAAAGGTCCTATGAAATCGATGCCCCAAACATCGAATAGCTCGACCACTAAAATTGGGTTCAGGGGCATCATATGACGGCGAGACAATTTCTCGAGTCTTTGGCATCTATCACACACACGACACATTTGGTGTGCTTCTTTAAACAAGGAAGGCCAATAGAAACTGGGACCGCAAAGATCTTCATCGGCTGGTTTTCCCTGGAAGCAAAGTGACCACCACAGCACTCTCACGGCAAAGGGCTCGACCCCTCGTTGTTCCTCGTGCACACACTTCCTGATTATCTGATCTGCACAATATTTAAACAAGAAGGGCTCTTCCCAATAATAGGAATGGATCTTCGCAAAGAAATACTTCCTATCCTGTTCTTTCCAATAAGATGGGATTTCTCCTGTAGCAAGGAAATTGGCAATGTGAGCATACCAGGGAGCTTTTTCCAGATGCATTAGAGATTCTTCAGGAAATTCATCATTGATGGGTGGGCTATGAGTGTCATGGGCTATCGTTAACCTTGAAAGATGGTCTCACACCACATTCTCTACCCCCTTATCAGTTTCAATTAGTTAAATTCGCGTAAGAACCCATCGGATAAGTTCGCTTTCGCATTTTGCTTGGTCAGAGATATTTCAAAGGAATGATCCGTAAAAATGACTATATCGACTCAACTAAGTATGCTCGAATTGTCTGGTTGGGCGTAGACCACATCGCAACAATTTCTTCTCCTCGTAGTAGTATAGTTCCTCGCTTCATTCAAGGTTTTGTTTCTGGGTATAATAGACTACATGAGGTTTTCCATCTTCTCTTTGGCCAAGCACTGCTCCAATAGCAAGATCACTTGCATCACACATCACTCGCAAAGGCAACCGCCACCAGTGCTCGTACTATCGGGTAGTGGTCAACAGACTTCAGCTCTTCAAAGCTCTCCTGGCATTCTTTTTCCAAACAAATTTAGCATCTTTCTCTAGGAGCTTATAGAGGGGGTTTAGCAATCTTTGAGAAGTCCTTGTTGAATCTCTTCTCTCAGAAGCCCGCATGACCAAGGAATCGGCTTAACTGCTTACATTTGTTGTGAGATGGCATTGGGAAATAAGTTCAATTTTTGCTTTGTCAACTTCTATTCCCTACTGAAATAATGTGCTCAAGTACACCTCTTGGTTAACCATAAATGGCACTTCTCCCGCTTGAGCACCAGTTCTTTCTATGCACCTCTCGCAGGATAGCCTCAAGATCGACATCTCTTAAAATCGCTCCATACAGTGATATCATCCATGTATACTTCCATTATACGCTCCACCATATCGTAAACATACTAAGCATACATCTCTGAAAAGTGGCCGGGGCGTTGCAAAGACCAAAAGGCATCCTCCTCAGACAGATAGTGCCAAACGACAAGTAAAGGTGGTCTTTTCTTGATCCTCTGGTGCAATATCTATCTGAAAGTACCCTGAATACCCATCCAAAAAGAAATATATTGGGTGTCCAGAAACTCTCTCAAGAAGCTGATCAATGAATGGCAACGGGAAGTGATCTTTTCTTGTTACTCATCGAGCCTTTATAATCTATGCACCCTCCAACCGGTAGTAAGACGGGTAGACAATTCCTCACCCTTTTCATTTTTCACAGTTGTCACCCCTGACTTCAACACTGGGTCAGCTTACCCAAGTGCTATCGATACTGCAAAATGATATCGGCCTGGAGCAATTTCAGGACTTCAATGCGAACCACTTTCTACAAGTGAGGATTCAACCTCCTCTGTGGCTTTCTAACAACCTTAGATTCTTCTTCTAAATAAATGTGATGGGTGCAGATTGTTGGGTTTATGCCTTTTAAATCAGAAATTTTCCACCCCAAAGCTTGCTTGTTCCTTTTGAGGAGGTGCAACAGGTTATGCTCTTGTGAAGTGGTCAGCAGTGATGATATCACAACTGGACATTGCCTATTTTCTTCCGTGAATGCATGATTTGAACTAACCGGTGTGGGCTCGAGCTCTAACCGCTGAGGTTCCTTTGGTTCGTCACTAGTCACAGGTAGAAAATTTCTATTTCTCCTTCTCCAACACCCCCACTAAGCCATGCATTGAGGTTCTTGTTGCTCTCCGCGCACCCGGGATAACTCTCAAGTTAACACATCTCGCACTTGCCGCTCATTAGCCTGTTCTTCAAGAATCAGATTCAGCTGCGCGCACTTTCACAATGCCTTCCTCTGGAAGTGTATATGCCTTTACTCAAATGGAAGATATTGAGTCTCTAAGGTCATATTCCCAAATGTGAGTTGCATAACCCCATTTCTATAGCTTTATTATGGTGATTCGGCGAAGCCAAGAATCATTTTCCCAATATGACGGGCACATGATCGGGCTCCCACGCAACTGGCTCAGGTCAAGTACGACAAAATCTTAATGGATAGTAGAATCTCTGGTCCACTTGTATTAAAACATCCTCAATGGTCCCCTTTGGTATTTTAATACCCATCGGCTAGTGACGCAGGATGTTGGGTTTCAGCTTCTCCCAAACCAAGCCGCTTGTACATGGAATATGGAAAAGGTTCACACTAGCTCCCCAAGTCTAGTAGTGCTTTCTCTACACAATGCTCTAATATTAACTGAGATTGTAGGACATCCCAGTCTTTAGTATTTCACCGGGAGTCTTGCACTCAATGAGGCACTCACTGGCCGCTAAAAAGGCCTCATATCAGTTCTTTTACCGTACATAAGTCCTTCAAGAATTTTGCATAGGTGGGGACTTGTTTGATCATATCAAGGAGAGGAATGTTAACTTTCACTTGCCGTAAAACCTCTAACATTTCAGTTTGATTAACATAATTTTTCTTTTTTCGGAGAGCCTGTGGAGCTGAGAGGGGGTACATCAGTCTTCACCCTTCCCCTTTGTCGATCGTTCTTCCTCCTGGGCGGATCAGCCATCGGTGGGAGCTGTCTTGGCTAGAGCCGGGACTAATGGTCTCGCCTACCACTCTCAAAGTCACCACCGCCTTTGACTTCATCAATTCTTACATTTGGATTCATTGGTTGAGCCTATTTCTACGACTCCCTTCTCGATGTTGCTGTATCTGAGAAGGAAATTTCCCTTTTTCGGCACCCTGCAGCTACTGGTTGGACAACCTCTAAATCTCGTAGCATAATGCCCAGCTCCTATCGAGTGAGCTCTCGACCGCTCAATTTTCTGGATTAGTCTAAACATTCAACACCTATGTTCTTCCACAAACGCAGCCTACCACTTTCGCTTAAATTCAGGATCGCTTCGCTCAACGAGAAGAAGCGTGAGGCGGCCGCCGTTGTGTTGGAAGTGAGCCAACCTAAGCCAACACAGGTTCTGAAGGATATATGTAGGGGGTTTCGCTTCCATGACAAGTTTGGATGATTTCTCCAATCGGGGTTATAGTGTTGCCATGGAGCATTCCAGGTGGCTTATTTTGACTCAAGACACGGGCATGCTCTCGACAATGTTCCAGATAACTATTTGACTGACAATTAAAACAAGATGGTTGAGATGTAGGTAACTCATTTACTGCTTGCATTTCATGCTAACTTCTCATTTCCAAGTTCCTCCAACCTTCGAAATAAAGGAATAGCGTATTTTCATCTCCGTGTCTTCGAAAGTGCATAAATGCCCCCTACGGTGGGTGAAGTATAAGCTCTTTTCGAGCCTTGGATTCGATTCATCCCATGCCTTAGAGGTTTCGGCCACATAGTTCAAAAAGTCCATGGCCTCATCCGGGTGTTTGCTCAAAAAGTCACCTCCACACATGGTTTCCAGCAATTGCTTCATGGGTGGGGGAGCATACCTGCATCATAAAATGATTCACTAGCATCCATGTATCAAAACCATGGTGTGGGCATGCATTTAGTAAATTGTCCATGAATCTCTCGACACTGATGAACACTGCCTGTTGTTATGGGCGACAAGCAGATTTGCCTCTTCAAATTGTTGGTCTTGAGCCTTTGAAGAATTTTTAAGATTACGCCTCACATTTCTGCCCTATCTTATGGTTCTTGGTCTCGAGTGGATTAAGCCATATTTTTGGCTTTGTCCTTGGTCACGATGGAAATGCCTTAAATTTCAACAAATCCATATCAATTGCACCCTCCTTAAAGGTTGTACTTCCTCAAAATCCCTTATATGGGTGTATGGATTTCATTCTCCATACCATGAAATGTGGAAGTAAGGGGCACTAGGTAGGAATCTCAACGCTACATCTTCAGCGGGAGGGTATGATGCGGGAAGGAGCAACTCTAGGAGGGTGTATGTGGGTCCCTCATTGATCTATATGCTGTTGGATTGGCCCCGGAGTACCTTGCTTGGCTACGCACTATTCCTCGGGTGGGGATCCCATTTGATCATTGTGTACCATTGATTTCCAGAAGCCCGCCACTCCAGCTGGGTGTCTTGGATTCTTTGTATTCACCTGAGCTGTCTCTATCCCAGTGGTGCATAAACACCTATTACACGAAAATGAGTTTAACAAAGGAACACCAAACAAACACTTAAGGATCGGTGTTAGCTAAAACAAAAGCGGCGTAAGAAGCTAAAGCAGTCAGTGACTGCTAAGTAAAGAAAACTTGCAATTCTAACAAACGAAATTCAAAAGGATTAAAAAAGGTCACTAACACTTGTAATGTGAATTTACACAAGTTCATATGCTCATCATATGTAGTTTGGCACCATCCTGAAACACTTGACGCCATTTGATTAAAATCACGGTATGGTGATTCGGAATCAACAAAATTTGTTTCCTAAGTTCACTCCTAAAAAGTAGTCAAACTCTTTGCGAGTATAGTGAGTCTAGGAGTCCAAACATAGGGATTAGTTTCATCCCACAAATGATTAAGTATCATGATTCAAAATGGTAAGGCTTTTTTTGGATTTTTGGATTTTAGGTAAAAACATAGGAGATTATTGGTTGTTCAGCGGAGTAGCGAAGCCCCATTTAAATTAAAGTGTGAAATATAGTGACCTTAGAAGCAGGTCACTAGCTTGATAAAATGGGGTTATTAAGGTGTCCTCGGGTCATTTCCTCTCATTAGGGCAAATGACATATAGTCATAACCAAAATTGGATCTTTGTTTAGCTTTAAAAACTAACCCTTAAAACACTCCTATTTGAGTTAAAACAAATACTGAGCATTTAATGTTCCAATAGTTTGAAAACATAGCATTTAACCTAATTTCAATGGCTGCGTAGTAATCTAAAGATATCGGTGCATCTACCATTAAGAATGCATTGAACCCTAAAGCATGACAAGTATTGACCAAAAGAAACACATTAAATGGCATTAAACTCTAGTTTGGGAAGTTTGGAACAATAAATGCAGTACCTGTTCCATTTAAAACATGAGGACACTACCAAACCACCAATAACCAAGCTAGAAACCCTCCTCTTCAAGGCTTTGAGGCTTAGCCAAGCATCCCTAGAGTTGTCATCCTACAAGAGTGTGTTTGCAGCGTAAGAAAATGAGAGAGAGAGAGAAAAGCGTAACCTAAAACAAACGCGGGCTGAAAGCTTGATCAAAAAGTTAGGGTCTAGTATAGGTGGCTTATATATAGCCATCCAAAAAATGTGTGAAATACCAAAAGAAATACCTAAAACATATGATTACAGCCAAGGACAAATGGGAGATTTATAAAAGCGAGTCGTTTGGGGCTAAAACAGGGGAGAGATTTTTATCGCGGTGAATTCCGCTATGATGGCAAAATTTCGCTATGATAGCGAAATTTCAGCTATCATAGCGAAAATCTGAGGCATAGCGAAAATTCAAATTTTTCGTATGCCGCGGGTAACTGTTCTAGCTATGATAAGCGGTGCTGATAGCGAGATTTTAGCTATCGATAGCGAATTTTATATGATAGCGATTTTCGCTCGATAATTTTGTGTATAGAGAATTTTAAACTAGCATGTAACTGCCTCACATCGCGAGAATTTCGCGAGGATTCGCGAGATTTAAGCTATGGTTCGCGAGAAATTTTCTCAATGCATAGAAAATCCTGTAAATCATAATTGCTCTTGCATCATTTCCATTTCACCAGGTTCATGGCATTCTTATTTCAAACGTTAAATCTTGAGAATATAACGTTAAACCACAATCGACGCCGAAACTTGGAAGTGTGTTTAGGCTCATAAGGCACATAAAATTACCAAAAACAAACTCGAAAGCGAAATCGGTGGTACTAAAGTCGGACGCACATGTCAATTGGCTTAATTCACATGATTAGTACGCAAAAAACACTTCAAAACCTATCTGAATGGACTCCAAAATAGCGCTTTTTGATTTAATGCGCTCTGAGAATGAATGATTAGTCAAATGGAAGCACTAATTGCTTTTCCAATGAGTGTTTGGACTCTAAAAACGGGAGCAGCTTCTTGGGAGGCAACTAAGCTAGTAATAAGGATTCTATCCATTTCTTTTCTATTTTTTTTTCAGTTGTTTTATTTGTTGCTGTTTTTTCACTGGGATGAAAATTTCAGCATTGTTTTAACTTTGTTGTTAGTGTTTTCAAAATAAGGTAAGTTTGAAGCTCAACATGTTGTCATGACTAGTTTGCAAGAGCAAAGGCAAGAAGTTGGAAAGTGGTTGATGTAATTATAGTGCTTGGAAGTGAAAAGCCAAAAAAAAAAAGGGAGTGGGGAATGTTCATCAAAATTGAGGTTTTGAGATGAAATTAACGAGTGAAGCGAAATGCAAAGTTTAAGAGGTTCATGATCATACTTGAGGAGAATTGAAGACAAGAGATGAGCATGAATGAAGCATCAGAAAGTTTTCTTGGAGGAATTTTGAGAGGAATATCTGGCATGAAAGGACTTGCAGAAGGATATGTGATATGGGCATGAGACAAAGCAAGGAGAACCCTAAGGAATTAAGAAATCATCTGTGGACAGCATTGAAAGAGGTCTGATTTTTCTATATTGATTGAGGCTCCAAATGGTTCACCTCATCCCATGAGCACATTCACAAGATGAAAGTTTTCCAGCAAATTCTTTACACATCCAATTTTGAGCTAAAAGAAGGAGATATGAGTATAACAGGTGGATAAAAAACGAGTCTTGAGTAAATTCTTGCGTGACCCGGCTACGATCAACGTTTCAACAACCCTTTAAACTATTTTCTTCTTTCTACTGCTTTGCATCATACTATCATGCCATACTCTTTCCCTCAACCCTTGCAACTTCATACTTTTTCAAATTTATCTCCCATCCACTCAAATCCTAAATGCATTTCCTCCCAATCCATCTCCCATCATCTTGAGCTTCAAGAGCCCATCACAAACCCACAAACTTACCTTTATTTGCCAGACCCCAATTTTCCATCCATCATTTAAAAGCATCAAGAGGAGTTACAATGGAAGATAATTTTGGTAACTTGGTTGTTTTATTTTGGGTTCTTTGTGGATCATTGTTGATTGTGGAGTGATTTGCATGTATTGAAGGAGGTTTTGAAGAATCAAAACTCACTCATTTGAGGTGAAGGAAGTTGGTGCACACCAAGTGTTTGAGAAAATGCCAAAGCCACTTTCATGGCTCCAAAGAACCAAAAAAGAGTGTATCAAGGGTAGTACACGATGTAAATTTCTGAAAATCATCAAGGTTCTATTCAAAGTGGCGAGACTACAAAGGGGAGTTCACTTTTCCCAACTCTTTATTACCCACTTCTTTATTGCTTCCTTTTTGCTCATTGCTAGACATTTAGGACAATGCTCATCTCAAAGTTTGGGGGTGTTTATTTTGGTTGGTTGTCATATGCACCCACATGTTGCAAATGACAACTTTGAGGATGAAATTTTCTTGTGCTTTTATCGATAATGCCTTTGTTTGATGCTTCCTAACTTACATCTTAGTTTGATATATTTTTTTTTGAGTTAGAGTTTATTGAGTTAATTGAGTTTTGCTTGGGTTGTTTGCTGATGTCAATAAGGACCATAAATGAACCCTTGGGATATGGACAATATTAAGAATAATAGGACTTAATGCTTAATGAGTTATCTCTTTAATAGGCTATTTAGTCATTGGTTTCTCAAAATCCATGCACGTGGTCACTTAAGTACCCTTGGCTTGAGTTTTTGCTTGGAGTTAGAAGATTTATGAGAATCCATCTAATTTTAAATCTCCATAAGTTCTAGAACTTGTTCTATTATTATGAGGCAGAAATCATAGGCAGCTGCAAACAATTGAAAGAGAAATGATAGGCCATCCTTGGAAAAGATTGTACCTTTCAAGCTAGCCTATTAATATGCATATTTTGGCAACCCTATTAATATGCATATCATATTCCTTTAGTACCAAGATGTTGAGTATGCAAGCTAAGAATTCTGTTTATAAAAAACCAAGTTTAAAACCCGATAACCTTCACATACATCACTATCCCTCGTTAAAGAACCAAACTCACTCATAACATGGGGATTTGAACATAATTGAAATAGTGGTGAGGAGCAAGTTTGGAGGTATTTTCCTAGGAAAATAACTCCAAATTTGTTGAAATGAGTTAAGTTGAAAATCAAAAGCGGTTGGTAAAAAGGAAGGAGAAAAAAAAACAGAAAAATATCAAGTGTAAAAGAAGCAAAAATACAATAAAAAGTCAAGGAGGAGTGAGTCTAGCCTCTAGCCTTCCTTTCCAAGAGCAAGTAAATCTAGGGGTGTCTCGACACCTATAGTACCCACAGACCAGATTGAAGTGCAGGGAGCTAATGAGTTTAAAGCTCGCTAAGGGTTGGTAGAAAGCTTAAGGGGGTTTTGACATTTGCACCACTCCCTAATAACCTTGTCTTAAAGAAAAAGGCTTCTTTGGTGTTTGTTGAAGAATGCGAAATTTGTGCGAAGGTGATATGAGGAGTATGGAGGATGCACCCTAGAATATATTTTAGGGTGCTTGAGTGTCAACTATCTGATGGTAGAATCAGGGACAGGCCAGGAGTTGTCAAATACCACAGAAAAATATATGTATTTTTGGAGTAGTTTAGCCCTAAAATGACTGCTCAACTACCCATTTCTGCCCAAGCCTTACATTTACAAACATAAGAGACCTGCTTGATCGCAGAGGAGTTGTGTGTGCCTACATTAATGTAGGTGATAAGAACAACAAGCTTATGGAACTCAAATAAATTATCTTAAGGAGATGCGTAGCATCTCAATTCTCATGAGCTCATCTAGCTTGCAAATGTTTGGATAGGGAAGACACACACACACTAGTGAGAACCATAGTCCTAAATTTGCCTCTTATGAAAGTTAATTCACTATTAAAATGAACCAAATTATCTGATCATATTCTCTATATTCCTTGTAAGGGTAATTCTTGAGACACATATCACATACCCCCTTGCAAAGCTTGATTACTTAGTTTAGTTAAATAAAAAGGGTGAAATGAACTCTTCTCTTCGTTTGGCAGGGACAAGCAACTGCTTTCTTTCTTTGCTTGAGGACAAAGCAAGCTTTAAGTTTGGGGGGTGTTTGATGAGTGCAAAACTCATCTATGTTTTAAAGTTCATTTCACATGCTATTTGCATTTTGTATCCATATTCATGTAAAACTGTCAAATTTCCTCAACTTGGTTTTGTAGGATTATTGATGAAAGCGAGAGTGATGCGGCAGAAATGAGCAATAATTTCCAAAGAAGAGTCCATGGGTGCAGCGTGGAAGATAAATTTTTATGTACCATCTCGAGCATCAAATGGTTCAAATTTCCTCATGGTTGCATTCTACATTCAAAGAGCTTTCCACGCGAGTACTCACACGCCCCAGGCTCAGGAGTTAAAAGAAGAAGTTATGGTCCCAGACAAATTGGAGAAGAAAACGAGTTGTTGTCGGCGCCATAACTAAGCAAGTTGTCACGACCAGGAAACTTAGTCGCGACCAAAAAAACTGTGTCGCGACCAAAAAACTGTCGCGACCAGGAAACTTGGTCGCGACCAAAAAAACTGTGTCGCGACCAAAAACGCTGGAGAAAACTAAAAAAGGCTGAAAATTGATATTTTAGCCTATTTTCAAGCCCATTTCACCCTAGGACCATATATATACTCGTTTTTTAGGTAAAGAGGGCAGCGAGAAGATTGGATGTGACGCCCCAAAACCGGGGTGTCCGTTGACAACCCGTCAACCCGTAGGAACACTCGTGGATGTCGAGATTTAACTTGAGCACCATTCATGAGAAATCCAATGAGTCTCCTTTGTACGGGGACCTTTACCTGAATACAAACGCTAAGCAGTTCAATATGACCACCACGGGGGCCACATGCGGGTAAAATAATGGCCACTTGGGCCGCATCAATACTCACAAAATATATCTCAACGAATATATATTACATGGTTGAGAGTTAATAAATTCTCTTATGGCATATATTAAAATCCTCAATTTCTAATACAGCATATCCAACTAAAACACCAAAGCCACAACCCGACTTTCTTGTGTCGGTCACTTTGGGATGAGCAGTCTACACTGACTGTGTGCACGAAGGGGGTCCCACGGCTGAGGAGTGAGCAAAGCCCGAGTGGTGATAATCTCTCCTCTGAGGACTACTCCCCACCTAAGTGCACATGCAATGGTCGCATAATCAAACACACTCAAGTGCAACATACACATGTCTTTGCACGAGATATTCTACATGCCATGGATGGGCTCGCTCACCATGCCCCATGTCCAGAAACTCTACGCCGGCTCCATCCTCGATATGTCATTCGTTAATATATCGAGTCCGCTCCTGCTTCGTCTCATCACATGTTGTGACAGCGTCCACTTTGTAGTATTACAGCTGACCCAAGTATCGAGCTCTCACCGGCTCCATTACCCAATGCAAGTGTCAATGGGCAACAAATCCTAAGTCAATCCCGACTCCTATCACACAACCCGAAGTCTATGTGATAAACATGATCGTGTGTCTTCTTTGGGCAACATAACTTTTCGGGTGATACGGAATATCTTACTATATAGAACTATGATATGATGGATCTCTCTTACACCCATATGCACGAGTTCTCTGACTCCCTCAAACATTACGCCGCCCAGATGAAAACCATTTCAAAACAAAAGGTATTTTTAGCAGAGTAGACTGACCCTCGAGATATAAATAGTGGACGAACTCGATAATCTATTTTATGGACAACCCTCGAGATGTATATCAATTGGGCGAACTCCGGCGATTGATATTATATAGTTATCTTTCCCTCGGATCTTATATCAATTGGGCAAACTCAGGCGATTGATATTATATGGACAACACTTGATGTTGTAGTGGACACACTCAGAGGAAATAAATAATATTGTTGAATTATTTCAGAACAATTCTCTCGAAACCACCTCATGCACTGCTCCTATTGTTTTAAAGTTGCCCAGTGCATATGAAATGCAATAAGCCATTTCCATATTCTTAACGTCACGACTCATTTTGGAAGTTGTCTTATTAGTCAAACCCACTAATCAACACCCCTACAGCGGTGTTAATCCTGGCAAGTAATACTCATGACACACCATCAAACACCAACTTACGATTAACCGATCTCAACTATGCACTCACCTAATTTCTAGGATTTACTGATTGCATATGGAATGCATGCTGCCAATTCCAACACATTCATGCTAATATATTAACATAATTAAATCACATAAAACATGTTATGCAAATTTACAATCAATTACACCAAAATTAGCTCACATGGGCTAATTAACAAACACGATCAATTCATTTTCTAGTAATAACACACAAAATGGCCCAAATCTCATACCCATATAAAACATGGCACTTCTTGGTCCCTTCACAGTTCATCACCGAATATTGTGATACCAGGCACACCTGAAAACGAAGACATCGGTCCAGGAGCAAAATCAAACCTGTCTGATCCGGAATTTTGCTTGAAAATAGTCAGAAAATTCTGTCATGACTGTCTAAAAACAATCTCGAAAAATTATTGCAGCTAATCGAGCTTGAGTCAAAGTCGACGATTTGTCAAAAATAGTCGAAAATTCCTAAAAATTTCTACACTCAGTCCAAAATTTGAGGGTAGGAAATTTATAGCCTTTCCACGACCTCTAAACGATTTAAACCATTAAATAGCCTTTAGGTAGAAATAACACAAGTAGGAAAATTCGCTACCTCATTAATTTGTGAAACTCAAGATTTTAGTGTCCTGTGGCTCTCATCGCATAGATCAACTTTTGCCTTCGACTCAGAGCGAAAACCTCTTATCCGATTTTAGTAGTCTGAGAAAGAAACAAAGTGAAGAAAAAATTAAAAATAATATTCTCTCCACGCTCCCTTTCTCCCCTCAGTCGGATTTTCTCCAAAATGGCATTTCCTCCTTTTATTTGCAGATTTCATTATTTATTTATTATTCTTATTATTATATTATTATTTAATATTCATGGTTCATATTATTTTATTCGGTTCCGTTTTTATCCCGAAATAATTTATTTCTTTTCAGTTCACTTTATTTTAAATGAACTTAACCCAAGTCATTTCCTGACTTATGAGATTTTATTAAAAATCTCGTCCTTGAAGTCACAGACGACTTATCACACAGAAAATTGTAAAATATTCTGATTTGTCTCGAGGTCGGCCAAACTTTTCTAGATTACTTTGGGTTCGCGAGGCAATTGCTTGGCATAAATCAGTTTAGTCATCCGAGATCTGAAATCATCAGGTTTCAATAAATTACCGTTTACCCTTTTAAGGAAAAATTAATTTTCTCGGGTTTGATGGAGAACCTCTCCTCATGGGTTCTCTCTCTAAAATGACAATTTTCAGGATTTTTCTCTGATTTTGATTTTTTAGATCTTAGAGTAATTTTAGTAGGCTTTCTTTGTATTGAAGAGATTTTGAGTGTTGTACTCACTTGAGATTTGAATTTACTTTAAGGTTCATACAAGATTAGAAGCTGAAATCTGGATTTGCTCTCTCTCAGCAGGCTTTCTCTCTCTAAACACCATTTTCTTAGTTTTTTCTTTTTTGAATTTTTATTTTTAATAGATCTTAGAGTGGTTTTAGAGCAGTTTTTATTTATTAGAGGAATTTAGTCTTTATTACTCGGAATGTTTAATTTATTTCTTCATTAAGGCGAAGATTTAGCTCAGAAATACAGTTTTCTCTCTTATGTCTCTGATTTCTTTCTTTAACATTTCTTTTTTGTTTTGATTGGTGATGATTTGAGTCATTAATGAATCAAACATTTTCTAGAGGTGGGGATAGAATTATTTAGAACATTGGAGTTTGATTTTAGTTCTTTTGTGGGTTTGGCAATTCTCATAATTGTCTTTATTCATATAATTATTCGTTCAAAATCTTAAGTAACTATCCCGAAAGAGTTGTATCTTTGCTTTGATTTCAGGTATACGGTGACCAGAGATGAGTCATTAAGTAGAATCGATAACGGGAGTATATATTCTGGACTTCAACCATTCCATGGAACTATCGATTAATCTTATGATGATCATAAACCCACCTCTTGGTGGCAAGGTCGTCGATAAGTATATGAGTTCAATCTTTTAGATCTCTCAAATGATGAAGGATCTGATCCATCGTATAAGATCGGCTCGGGAGATGAGAGCTGTGGATTTGAAGGGACAGGAGCTTAAGTTGGTGTGCGGAGAGGCTTTTAATCTTGTCTATGGAGAAATTCTTGGTCTAAATGGTTCATGATTGAAAAGAAAAACCAGTCGAGTCTTGGTGCCAGTACACAGTGGCTGTTGCAGTAGGACCCATATGCAGAAAGAATCATAGTGTTAGATAGTGAAATCTTGTGGTCTATATGGAGAGTCAGCTATCCTGTGCTCTTGGATAAGTCCCAGTGTTCAAACTACAGTATTTGCCTGAGAAGTACAGCATTTTCACATGTGAAATAAGTGTATCCCCATCCTGGTACTCCTCTTCCTTTTTTAGATGAAGTGATTGTTTCATTTGGTGTTCAGTTGTTTTAAGATCTGGTTTTCATTTCAGTTAGGTGGACTCATTGGATGTGCTATGATCGCTCAATGTGAAAGGTACCATGATGGGGTTGATCAGAGTTCAGCAGAGAACGCCAGTGTCTCGAGTAAATGCAGAGTACCATCAGTTCTCATAAGGTCCTTTTATCTTATGATGTGCATGTATTGCGAAAGGTTGAAGTGTTAGTAATACTTTTCATTTCAATTTTTAGTACACTTACTTTGTTTAAAATCATTTTTGAGTATTTACCGGGCTACTCATGGCGTATTTTCACATATACATCATTTGGTCTTTACACCAATCCCCGTGTATCTCTTAATATCTAGCATGAAAAACTCAACATGAAAAGTTGCCACTGGCAAGTAATCATATCCATCCCAATTCATAATTCCATCAAAAACATGTAATTACCTCATCCTCTACTCAATCCTATCTATAAGGACACAAAGTATAATCCTGACAGGTGAAGGTGCCCTGACAGAATGTGGTGTGGTCTCGAGTATAATCCCATGTAAAAAAAAAATGCCTTTGTGGGGTCGATTGAACTAGGGGTGGAATGAAGGGGGCCCTATGAGATCTGCTGTATAGTGGAGTCGAATGGTAGAAACGATGGTGGTGGTGCCAGTAGAGTCAAGTGGAGTATTCTATGAAGTATCGGTAATGATAAGATATCTTGCTTGTGATCTCGACCCAATCTTAAAGATAGCATCCTTAGTGATGCCATAGTGTGCATAATCTCAGTCAAGCCCAGTTTGCGATGTATGACCAAGGGTCCATATCTCTATGATCTTATATATGCTCTAACTAAATATGTGGGTCTAATCCTCTTACAAGTCTACCTCTGACCCTGATCCAAGTTCTAGAACCCAAGTCGGTCTCAATCAACAATCCTATAAAAGGAAGGGGGAACATCAGTCCTAGTACTACCAGTCCCAAGATCCATCTCATAATGCAATCCCACGACTAAATCCTCTAGGGGAATGAACTGTCATGTGATGTTACTGACTATTAATACATGGCCCAAGCTTGGGCATGAGCAAGACCGACATGGTGATACCCTTGGGTAAGGTGGCTCAAAAGCCAATAACGGGAAAAGGCAAGTCTTAAAACCTAGATGACAGTACCAACAAGAGGATCACGTAACCCTAAGATCCTAAACAACGATCAAATGACACCTTTGGTCATCACGGCTATCCGTAAAATCCAGCTCGAGCGCCTCAAGTGTTGCTGGATAATTGTCATCTCCATGGTGCTCCCATGCATCGATATAGCCTTTTGCTGGAACCTACTTCTAAATCCTAAGCTTGGTTAAGGAAAACAATTAGGAATAACTCCCGAGCCAAATCAATGCAATGATGAGTAGTCGACCAAGACTAGTGATTAACATGAATATAAGGGGATACCTTGTGTGTCCCACAGAGCCAACGACAACCTATCATCTGAGAGAAATAGCAGCCATGCCACGAGAAGTCATGTATAGAGATAGCCTACCATAGAATCTACACAATTAATCATCTATGCCAATGAAACCCATAGCCCATGTACCAAGGTCATGAACAAACATGCTAGAACCAAGCGGTAAACACACATCACGAGTGTAAGCAAAGCTACCAACAAATATGAAGTGATGTCATCTATCATTCTGATGACGAGAGTCTCGATCAAATGACCATGGCTTGTGCTTTAATCTACCCAACTCAAGTTAGGAAGCGATCACTCTTATGAAACTAAAGGTGCAGGTTTTGGTCCCTTTGGCTGAAGTCGCCAATTTGTGGACACTACGATTTACTGGTGAGCTGACTCACTTAAAAAAGAGAAAGAAAGAGGCTTTTGAGTTTTTGGGAATCACATCCCCATGGAGCTTGATTTTGTTCGAGTCACCACTTTTTATTTTATTTTATTAAGGGAAAATCGGGTAAGAACAAAAACCATGTGACTCTGATCCTTGAAGAAATGATCTGAAACATGAGTGCAAGGTGCAGGGATTAGGTTACCTATTGGGAAGGTACCTCATGTGAGGTAACACCCCTCTAAGCCCGGGACCTGGTCTCTATTAATGAATTGAGCACATGGGAGCATATGGGCCAAAGATCTGTTAACCACTTAGGTTAGACAGACGACATGAATCACATAAACTTGGTGGCATCCAACATACATTTAATCTCAACAAAATATAACCAAAGGCACATACACAGGTTCCACCAGCCATCTTATTTGCATAAGAAGTCAGTCAATAAGCACAACAAGCATGTATGGCAAACAAATACCAAGTATTCACGAGAATTCCATTATCCAACATCAAAGCACATACTTGTGGTCCCTGGCCATGCTTTGCAAGGGAAGGTTAGTCAAATATTTCAAGCATACAACAATCTCTCAAAATTAAATATCAAAAGCAAGGGAAGCCAGGAGAAACCATACATTGCATCTCAGCCACTCATTGCCGCTACACCACTTATGCAGCTATAAAAACATGCAAATTTATCACAAAAAATCAGCCTCGATAAAACACTACCTACTACTAATGCTTAACTAACCACCTTTAACCTGCATAGACCCTAATTCTTATGAATCTAAAATAGACCAACATTAACTTTGAACTAAATACTATTTGAGCCCTAAACATGGTGATTCGTTTGGTTTCTTGCCGTAGGGTATCATGAATCAACAAAATTTATATCTAATTCTCCTACTACCGTAGCATTGCTACTGCAGTATAGTGGCTCTAGGATCGTTCACTGGGATGGGTTTTCTTCGCATAAATGACTTACGGTGAGGGCTCCCGATTGGTGAATTCATTTTTAGTTTTGGGTTTGATAAAAGCAGTGGATTATGTGGTAAAAAGTGAAAATAAAATAGCTAAAATGTAAATACTAATCCTTAAGGTGTTGGAGTGGGCTTAGGATTCTAGGAAGGTAGGGTTTCTCGGGTCTTTTTCACTGCGTCATTAGGGAGGATGACCTAGTCATCTCGAGCCAGTTCTTAAATCTAGCTATAAAAGCGCTGACCCAGAAATATTTATCCTTTGAAAATGGTATTCACTAACATTAGTGGTCTCGGACGATGGAAAACAAGTCTCCTTGACTCGAAGTGATGACAAGTGGTGGGAAGAATCTCAATGGATCTAGCAAGCCAAGCATCTACGAACTAAGTATTATCAAATACGGATCATTGTGCGTCGAAGGGATCCCAACGAGTTTAAGGAAAACGTATACTTGATGAATACCTACGTAGAAAACCATAAAATCCTCGACACCTTAGATCCTTTGCCGGTGGCGTGTGTTTGAAAAGGATGAAGGGGTTAGCCACTTTCATCCTGCGAGTTTCATCCTTAGAGAGGTTGTTTGGCTAGTGAGAAGAGTGGAGAAAATGAGAGAAAGTGAGAGAAAATGAAAATGCAGGGTACGCTAAAGCTTCCCTCAGATTTTGTTAATGATCAAGATTAAGGAAAAAAAATTAGAAAAAAGGAAGGAAAAAAAAAAAAGGAAAAAAGAACTTTCTGATGTTGCTTAGGACTTATATACTACCCTAGCAACAAAATTACAAAAGGCATGAATTAGTCACTATTACATGGGGAATGGTCGAGAATAACAAATTTGGAATCGAAAAGTCAACAAATAACGGTGGAGGATACACCAAAATTTCGCGGGTTTCGTAGGGTTGAGAAAATCAGTAACCCTTCTTGAAATTGCCGGGGGTGCAACTCGTGCTGCCGCGGCTTCTCTTCTTCCAATTTCGATATGCAGCTCTAAGTTCAACTTGAATTTTTCGTCATTGAGTTGACTCAATAACTTTGACATAAATGGCTTGAGAAAACTAAAAACTTTTCCATAAAATGTGATTAGTAGTATATTGGAGTCATACTGACATGTTAGCAGGGTTAATTGGGTGATTACTACGCGAGTGCTCAAAACCATGATAGGAGTCTGAATATCACTTTTGGGGTAATAATCACTCCCCCTAGTGAACACATTGCTAGTCCTCACAAAAATGATGTTTCAAAAATAATGAAGTGATAATGCCCAACCTTCAACAAGAGTTACCAAAACTCTGACTAATAACTATCTTGGGAGACTGAGTGCTATGAAAAATCAAGTATCAAAACAATTTCAACTCCTAGAGAACCAACCTGACACCTTCCACAAAAACCTAAGTGTTTGATTTTATTGGGGTTTCAAAAATGAAACATTTAAACTATTCTGCTAGCCTAGTTCTAATCCTGACCTATGATAACGACCTCGATAAATCAGGACCCAATTTACATTATAGCTACATTTTTTACGTAGGGGTCTGATGCTAAGGTGTCGAACTCACGAGTGTCCATGCAGGGGTTATGGTGACTCCCAACCAATTCTGACAGGGCATCAAGTCATAAGGATCTTTCGACCACTAACTCTTCAGGTTTCACCCCGGACTCTTAATGAGTTCAAAGCTCAAATACAATTTGCTGGAATTCTACCTGTTACCCGTATAGCAGCCTTTAAAGAGTCTATGGATCCCTGACCAAATTGGTTTAGGGCCTGCAAGGCTTTAAAGACTTACGCCATATACCCCTCGGATCGTGCTGGTTTCAGAAAAGACAAAGTGTCACAATTTCTTTTCTTCTTTTTCTTTTCTTTTCCTCTTTCTTTTCTTTCTTTCAGCAAAAGACTGGAACTGGTCTTTATTCGAAGTCTGACCAGCAGGTGGTCAAAAGTACTAGTGCAGACTTTTGCAGGGCTTAGAAGGCAAGGTAGTTTTTCAGCCTATAAATGAAATCTAATGCGCACAGTGTGTGGTTAATTCAAAGTAGAGGAAAAAGGTTAGAAACAAAAGGAATTTCAACTGATTAGCAACTCAATTGGGCATAGTACCATTCTAACATCAACATACTAGAACAATATTTCAATTTCTGCTATGTCGGGCATTACAAAATTGTGGTTGCAATTGCAAACCCAGAACTATAGCTTTATAATATGTGTTGAAATTAAAGGCATATTTGTATTTTTATAAAAAAATATATATATAACTACCAACAAGTCGTTGAATTACACAAAAGGACTTGCTCAAAACAAAAGCAAAAACATAATATAAAAGCCACATTCTTCATTAACTCTCCCCCCAACCAAATATCACATTGTCATAAATGGGGTCTAAATCGGAAGGTTAAAGAAGGAAGTGCTACCTCCTCAAGTATGGGCAGCAGGTGGGATGTCATTCTCAACCTAGGCAGCCGAAAGCAAACGATGACTAGAGGAGAAGGGGGAACTAGGGAGGGACTATCGTCGTCGCTGTTACCCGCAAGAAGATCCAATGAAGGCAGGAGGGCCATATGGCTAGGTGCTACTACTATCACATGAGGACCCGTAGAGGCTCAGCAGTGTGTCAAACTAGGAGGAATGTGAGGTAAGTCCAGCACCAATCAATAAGGTCACATTGTTTTGAGCAACTACGACCTCATTGTGTGCCATCCTCTAAGCCAAGGCAGCATAGGCAGTGGTGAAAGAGGTTGAAGTAGCTGCAAACGAGTGTACTATACCACAGCCAAAAAGTCGTGAGGAGAACAGAGATAGTCTCCATCGCTGATGCCGGCACAGGTCCAAATGGAATCATAGTGGACCGGAGGCACCAAAGGAGCAGATGATGCAGTAGTGCTGGCAGGATTGATGGGGCCGTGGGATGCCGGAACGTAGTATTCTCAATTGGAACTACAAGGGGGTGGCTGATCCTCTACTGGATCTTTGAGCGGGATAGGAGGAGCACCTGGTACAAATTTCCACTTCTCAACAATGAAAATAGTTGTGTAAACTCGACGGGCCTAATTGGGTTCAAATGAAACCAAGATGTTCTCACACCTACGTAACAACCGCTGAAACAAAGAGGGGACGGTCTCGCCCGCTAAAGTTCCCGTAATGTATCTTCTTCTCAAAGGAAAAGAGCAAATAAGATTTAGCTCTAAAGCGGCTTAACCGTAAACCCTCGAAAATGCGATAAAGAGCCTCCATTATGGCTCCCCTTCTCTGCACTAAATGTTGGAGCGAAAATAAGTTTGACCGCAGTACATGGTCAATAAAGAGCATCCGCGGTCGCCTAAATAGAACGCCCAACCGATGTGTCTCTGGAAAGGATGCGGACCATCTCCCGAGGTGAGGGATGGGGCCACTGCCTGTACTCCGCTGAATTGGCTAAGACAACCAGAAGATTGAATGCGCAAAGAATGTCGCGCGGACCGCGGTCTTTTCACGCTGCCATCTATAGAAAAAAATGTGGTTTTCCAAGGTATCATTAATCAACAAAATTTATACTCTGATTACCTCCTACCGCCATAGCATTTGCTATCGCAAAGATGCTGGGCTTTAGGATCGTTTCATATTGGGGATGTGGGTTTTCGCATAAATGACTTGCCAATGAGGTCTAATTAGTGAATTCATTTTGGATTTTAAGTTTGATAAAACAATGGATCAGAATGGCTGAAACTAAAAATAAAAATGAAGTTAAAATGTAAAGAGAAATCCTCGCTAAGGCCACCGGGTCAGGATTCTGTGGCAAGTGAGTGGCTCTCGGTCTTTTCCTCGCATTGGGAGGGATGGCCTATAGTCATCTCCCCAAACCGGTTCTTCATCTAGCTATAAAAGCCGACTCCAAAAATAACTATCCTTTGAAAATGGTATTCACCGAAAGATTAGTGGTCTCGCATAGTTGGAAAACAAGTCTCCTTAACTCAATTCCAATGACTAATAGATGATAACCAAAGAATCTCAAAGTGGATCTTAGCAATAAGCATCCATCACTAAACCCTAAAATATTATCAACACGATCATTCAAGGTGCATCGAAGGATCTAACCCAGAGTTTAAGAAAGAGCATTACTACCACACCGCATGAAAAACCATGAAACCCTCAAATTTCCTTGCATCCTTTCGCTCTAAAGGCATCTTCCCTCTTCAAGGATGAAGGGGTTCTAGCCACCATCCTCCAAGTTGTCATCCTCGAGGTCAAGCCAATAGTGAGAAAGTGGAAAGAAAATGAGAGAAAGTGAGAGAAAGTGAGAGAAAGTGAGAGAAAATGAGAAAATGCGGGAGCTACTGAAAGCTTCCCTCCAAAATATTTTATTAATGATCAAGATTTTTCTACATAGTGTTGCTTGGGACTTATATACTACCCCAGTAACAAAATTACAAAAAGGTATGAAATAGTCACCATTACATGGGGGATAATTCGGGAAGAACAAAATTTGGAATCAAAGTCAATATAAATAGGCCTTCTTCGCAGAGTCTCAAATTCGCTAGCGGCTACGAAAATTGCTAGGGTTACAAATTCGCAACCCTTGCGAAATTGCCGTGGTGCAAAGTTTCATTCCCCGCATACCTCTCTCTTCTAGTTTCGATCTACGCTCGGTTCAACTTGAGTTCTTCGTGATTGAGTTGACTCAATAACTTTAACATCAATGGCTTGAGAAAACTGCAAAATTTGCCATAAAATGTGATTAGTAGTATAGCTAGGTCCTTGACATGTCAACCGAGGTTAATGAGACTGATTATTACGCAAAAAGTGCTCAAAACCCGCAATAGCAGAGTGCAAAATAGCACTTGTTGGGTAATGATCACATAGCCCTACACTGATCTGGAGTGAATGGGTTTGAATCACAAAGGTCATGGGCTCCAATAAAACTGAAATCAGACTACCCTTGAAAACCTGATGAACTGACTGATTCAATTCCACAAACGATTGAGCCAGTTGAGAACAAATCTCAAAAATTTTCATAACATTCCTCATAGATTAAGGAACCTAAAAAAAAAGCAACTATGTACAATTCCGACTCTAGATGAGCAAGAACTGGCCTAAACAAGGCAAAGGGCCCTAACTGCTATCCTTGAAAAAAACCTAATGAACTAGCTGATCTAGTTCTCCAACCAGTCGAGCTGGTTAAGAAAAAATCTTAAAATTTTTCAGAAAATTCCTCATAGAGTAAGGAACCCAAAAAAAAGCAACGGCATATGATTCTGACTCCGGATGAGTGAGAACCCACCCAAACAAGGAAAAGTGCCCTAACTGCTATCGTTGAACAAAACCTAATGAACTGACTGATCCAGTTCCATAACCAGTTGAGCCAATTAAGAAAAAATCTCAAATTTTTTTAGAATATTCCTCACAGATTAAGGAACCTAAAAAAATAAATGGCATACAATTCTAACTCTAGATGAGTGAGAACTAACCCAAACAAGGAAAATTACCCTAATTGCTATCGTTGAACAAAACCTAACGAACTGGTTGATCTAGTTCCATAACTGGTCAAGCCAATTGAGAAAAAATCTCAAATTTTGTTCAAACATTCCTCATAGAGTAAGGAACCCAAAAAAAGTAACAGCGTATGATTCTGACTTTGGATGAGTGAGAACCGATCCAAAGAAGGAAAAGTGCCCTAACTACTATCACTAAACAAAACCTAATAAACTAGCTGATCCAGTTCCATAACCGGTTAAGCCGATTGAGAACAAATCTCAAAAATTTTCAGAACATTCCTCATAGATTAATGAACCTAAAAAAAGTAACAGTGTATGATTCTGACTTTAGATGAGTGAGAACCAACCTGAAGAAGGAAAAGTGTCCTAACTACTATCTCTAAACAAAACCTAATGAACTGGTTGATCCAGTTCCATAACCGGTTGAGCCGGTTGAGAAAAAATCTCAAAAAATTTTAGAACATTCCTTATAGAGTGAGGAATCAAATAAAAGTAACGGTGTAAAATTCTGACTCCGGATGAGTGAGAACCAAACAATACCAAGTTCCTAAAACGATGCCAACACTAGAGGTAAAGACAAGCATCGTTTAAAAGAAACGAGAGAAGCATACAACGTTCATACCTGTAAGAAACTCGGCTGCTCCCCTTTGTCTTCTTTATTTTTTGCCCCTAAAATCAAGTATTACCTCCTTCAAAACTTTAGGAAATACCCCTTCAAATGAGAGGGACCACTCAAACCCCATAGAGAATCCATCATTCTCTTTCTTTTTCATTTTCTCCTCATCCCCTTATCTCTCTTTTCTATTTTTTCCCCTTCTTTTCTCCATGGTTTTTTTTTTTTTTCTTGTATTTCTCCCCTTTAACCCTAAGCCTACTCCATTTTGCACACCTTCAATCTCGGGAACTCCCCCAATCAGTCTCGGACTTCCCCAGCTCCATTAACACTCTTTTATTCACGAGGTTAGCAGTTGGCCACATTAACTCATTTGCTTAACCACCAAGAATAAAAAATGGACTCAAGGTGGGTTGTAAGAAACCTATAAGATCGCCCAAAACTAGACCCAAACTATGCCTAGGACTGATTTGGAGATTATGAGCCCGAACCAAGTAGGATTTGGGCCCCAAAATCACTAAAATCAATGCTCCATACAAGCTGGCCCGATGATCTGAATAAACTGGTTTCCAATCGTTCGTTAGCCGAGAAAAAATTGAAAAATTTTAACGGAATTTTTCTTGAATAATAAGGAGTCTAACAAAAAATCTGCATGCAATTCCATAAGTCTATGAGGGAGAAATGACCAAAAAAAAGTTCAGGTGCTCCATATTCGAACCTGCTCGAATAATGAACTTTAACTGAAATTTGTTGAACCAGCTGAGCCGATTTCCAACCGGTCCATCCGGTTGATAAAAATTCTAAAAATAATTTAGAGCATTCCTCAATGATTAAGGAATCCGAAAAAAGAAACGGTGCATGATTTCGAGTCCAGATGAGGGAGATATGACCAAAACAAGCTCGAGTGCTCCTTATTTGAACCTACTCCTATGAACTCCAGCTAAACTAAAATGTTAGGGAGGCTTCACTTCCTTCCTATGGCATGATGTGGACAACTAGGTAAAGGGCCATGACGACATCAAATGAACCACACTCGCACCATCATGAACTATAGACGTATCGCATACCTAAGCTCAAAAACCGACAGCCTAAAAGGGGCCGTGAGCCGTGACATATAAACAACTGGGTACAAGTGACACCCCTGAGATCAACGCAAGTGTCAATGGATAAAATTGAGGGTCTACAATGGCTCTTGCCTATAACAAGCAGGTCAGAAGAAAGAGTTTTGAAGAAAGGGAGCTTGTTTGGAAGGTGGTGCTGCCTATCGGTTCTAAAGATAGAGAATTAGGGAAATGGTCTTTGATGTGCCATTTCCTGTTATATTAAACGAGCACGCTTTGCGTGCAAGCGCACGTACGCTCAAGTAATATAATGAAAGTATAAATTATCATCCCATGAGGAATTAGGTTACTAAGTACCGACTCTAATCTAGCCTAGACTCTATTTGGATGATTGAAAATCTGTAGAAAATCTAAATTACACTAACTAATCATGCAAAAATGACTTAAACAAGACTAAAAGGCCTTACGGTCTAGATTTCACCTAAACAAGTATATATGAACTTCCCAGCCCAATTAATCAATATTTATTTCATCATGAATATGGAAATTTCACTAGTGTCTAAGTGAATCTCTCTTGAGCATCTGCACACTACCCTTAGGATTAGGTATTATGCATCTCTCGCTCAACTCAAACCCTAGGAATGCAATAAAACCTAAGAAATCCAATAACACACCTAATCTCATTATATATATTTGTCATGATAATTAGATGGTAAATCATTCATGGTCTAGCTTAATCATCACTTTTGGCCTGCTGATCGAAGCCACAAATCATGCAAATATTGGTCAAATACCCACAAGCATTAAGATCAAATAAAATACTCAACATAAATATGAAATCAAATAGTAATCAATAGAAATTAGGAGAGATTCATATAAATATGTCTTTGGCTACATCTAAACTCTAAGAAAACTAACTATAACATAAAAGGAAGAAGAAATACAACCATTCAAAGAAGGGAAAATGGAAAAGGGAAGAAAATGAACAAATATGGTGGAGAAGCTTCCTTCTTCTTTCACATCTTTTTCTTCGGGTCTCCTTCTTCTTCAACCCTAATGGAGGGTCAAAAAATCTTCAAGAGGGGAGGAACCCTAAGAGAGGGCCTTCCTCTCATTGAATTCCAGCCTCCCCAAAACGAACCCCCTCAAAATGCCTTCATTTTCCCCTTTTAATGGCTAAAAAAAACAAGAGCAAACGAGATGGGCTTCGGCAAAAATATGGGCCTCGGCATCATGCTGTAGCTTGACGGATTTGGCGCTACGGCATGGAAAAAATCAGAAGCTACTGGAGGAGTGAAGACCAAACCACGCTGAGGTATGAGAAGTTCTCACGCTGTAGCGTGAGAGCACTCATGCAATAGCATGACGTGAGCTTGCTTTGGCATTCTTTACTCCTTCCTTTATAACTTTTTCATTCGGACTTCAAATCACTCGATCTTGGTGTCTACAGAAAGCTCTTGGAGTCTAAAATCTGCCCATGCTAATGATGGAGCCATAGAAGTACATCATGCAGGCAAAAGGATCACATGTTTTCTGTGACTATTTGATGACTTTGCTGATTTTTCTTCGATTTCGCTCATTTCTACTCAATAGTTGGCCTAAACACAAAATTGAGAAAATATAGCATTGGGACACTTATTTATATCATAAAACTACTAAAACCTAAGCAAAACACTGGGATAAAATGAGTATTTAAGATACCTCATCAAAACCCAAACTTAAATCTTTGGCTTATCCTTAAGCAAAGAAAACATACATATATACAAAGATACTAAAACAAATATATAGAGAAGGAAAAGGCAACAAGCAAGAGAATACCATGACAAAGTTCTATGGAAACAATATAGCCTACATGGGATCCCAACACATTTAAAATTAAAGGAAATGCATCTAGGGGCATGGTGATCAAGGTAAGCTTTGCCTCCAATTTCTTAATGAATCTTTCCTAAAGAAACTCCGTGAAAATTATATGTTAGATCTCAAATGTAGATGGAGGTTCCAAGACACTTTTCAACCAAACTCAACTCACTCTTTTGAAAGAGATTAACAAAAATAGGCTGAGAACGCACCTTTTATTCAATACTAAATTAGAAAGTATGATGCAATGCTAAGGTGATCTAGAAAAGTGTCCGTATAGTGGGGATCCATTGGCGACTCTCCACCAGTTGGTTAAGGGCACCGAGCATTAAGTTCCCCTCAAACTTCACCCCGAACACTTAACTAGAAAATCAAAACACCTACTTGTGAGATTGCCATCCTCTATCCCACGTAATCTGCAAAGGAAGTCAATGACTTGGTCACATTAAATCCTGGATGCATCTGGGATCTAACTGCAAACAATTCACTTATTTATCTCACTCTTCATTTTTTTACTGCCTGCATTGTTTATACATTTACACTTGATTGAGGGTGATCAACACTGAGGTATCAATTAGCTTGAGAAGAAGAGATTTGAACACAAAGACAATGAGATCTATGCAGATTTATGCATTTGAGCCCATTAAGAAGTGGTTCCTGAAAACACGAAGGTTCTACAACCAAGTCTCCCACAACCACTACATACACTCAATCTTAGATCACATTAATGTGATGGTTTCCCAAGTTTTGGCCCAATAAAACAAACATTTGAAGCACAATGTCAAAGCATTCTCCAAATAGTCATTAAGCATCACACCAACTCATATGAGACACAAAACATAGAAAACACAAACACAAACATGTATGCACAAGATACTAAAGAAATCCAAAGTTGATTCTACCACAATTTGTCCCCCCATACTTGAACAAAACATTTCCCTCAATGAAATAGAACATGAAAAACAAGAAGGGAAAGAGATGTGATGAGTCTAAAACTCATCTATTTTTCAAGTATATTTCAAGCTTAAAAAATTCATTTTAATGCAAAATTATGGAGCTTTCACCCAGATTTATGTTTTGCAAAAACTTAAGGAAAAGAAGCATAATTCAGAATAAACTGGAGCAGAAATCAACATTGTGCGGAGAAAGGGCCAATGTCGCAACATTACATTTCTAATGTCACAACGATATGTGGAGAAGGTCTTAACGCTATTGCAATGTTGCAACAAAGCTGCGACATCAGTTGAAGAAAGGAAGGCAAAGCTATTCCAATGTCGCGACATCATTACGACATTAATGCAACATCACGTTAATGTCGCAACAGTACAACTCAATGTCGCAACATCAAAAGCATCCCCAGCAGTCAAACTATAGCAACCATCCAATGTCGCGACATTACCCCGATATTGCTACGACATTGCCTATAATGAGAAGAATTGAATTATTTAAATGTCACGACATCACCATGACATCATGGTGACATCAGAACAAGCCTCACCTAGTGAAGACATTAGCTAAACATTGTCGCAACATCAAAGCAATGTCGTGACATCGGACCAAAGCAAGCCTTAGTTGAAGTTAAATAGACCAATGTCATGACATCGGTAGAAGGACTAACAGGCAATGTCGCGACATCAACTATGGCATTGGTAGAGGGCTTCAGAACAACAAAATTCAATGTCACGACATTAGACTAGCAATGCCTCGAAATCAGCCTAGAGTGGTCACAATGAAGTTAACCAACCAATGTTGGGACGTTAGATTAGCAATGTCGCGACATCACCGGTGATCGTGAACTACGTGAGGCAATGTCACGACATCTAAAAGTGAACTATAAGCGATGGCACGACATCAAAGCAAGAAGTTAAGAGTAAAGGCATCAACAAGCTATGTCGCGACATAAATTCAATGTCGCAGCATCAATTCAATGTCGCAACATAGGAAAGGCAATGTCACAAGAGCGGAATTAATCTACAACATTGGATTTCAATGTCGAGACATCATCACGACATTGACTAATCACTGGAAATTGAGAATTGCCTAGCAAAGTTGTCAATGTCACGACATCAACTAAAATCCACAACATTGACAACTTTGATGTCACGACATCACCATGACATCAACAACTAGGGCAGCATTTCTAGGCTTTTTGAAGTGCATGATTCTCGCCTAATTTTCAGGGCCTAGGAAAGAGTGCACAGCTTCCAGTGGCTTTTCATCAAGTCAACGTGCTTTTTGGGAGAGCTGAAGTCTCATTGTATATATATTTTTTATTTTCTTCTTTTCTTTTTTTTTTAATTTGTTTTCTACATTTAGTTTTCTTCTTTCAAATTAGACTAGTGATCTAAACTGGAATTCGAAGCTTGATGAATGTAAATCGAAGCTTAAAATTATGTCTGAATTTAAATGAAATCTAGTAATTTTTCTAGATTTCATTTTTTTCAGTTTTGATGACAATTTCAATGAATTTGTTTGATCAACTAGTCATTATCATTTGTGATCCGTGATTCAGAGGCTCGAATTCTTCGGGAATAACTGGTCATCAGATTTAGTCAAAGAGTGTCATAATGTTGTTTCGGGGTATGAAAATTGGAGTGATTTAACTGATATTACACCTATTTAGTTGTTATGAATATCGTTACGTGGTACCTTAAAGAGCTGTGTCATTGCTCCGATTCCTCGGAATCCTCTTATTGACACAGAAGAAACCACCGAGCAATGAGCGTGAACTTCGGGTAAATTAATCGATATTATTCAACTAACGCACTTTTAGGATTACTTTGATACATCACTAGTGAAGATCCAACCTCTGCTTTCAAGGTTCCCTCCTGGGTGACAACAGGAGTGTGTGCCCGAGGAATATGATCCACTTACTGATATAGAAAATTAATTTTGAGAAGTTTCACCTTAATTAAGAGAAACAACTTCAACCCTGTGTTAGCTAAGATTCTAACCAAGGGGAGAAATAATTTTTTTCTAATTGATGGCTGAGATATCATTTATTTTGGAAAGGTCTTGCATGACCCTGTCTATGGGGGTAAGCAATTTCCAGTCCTAGGAGATGGCTATGAAGTATTGAGAAGGAAAAATAGTCAATTCTTAAAAGAGGATAAATTCTTACAAGTAGCTCTTCAAACCCACTGTCTAGAGATAGAAGTGTGGTTAGCTAGAGAGTGAAATGTGTAGTGTTAGGAGAAATTCATTTCTACAATAATCTGCTCTTGGACAATTCCAATGTTCATACCTAAGAATTAATCTTTTATTTGGAACTTGCAAAATGATGGTCACAACATTGTTTTCATTCCCAGTGTTATTTCAATCTAGTGAATTCTCTAATTATGTATTTTAGAATTTCATTATTGCTTTGATTCATTTTACTTTAGAAGACAAATATATCCTAAAATTTGGAGGTACAAATAGTGAGATTCTTGAGTAGTGAGGGTACTTAATCTTTGAATTCACTAATCAATCCTCGTGGGAATGATATCTGGACTTAAACATTCACTTTATTACTTGTATGACCTGTGCACTTGTAGAGATTTTTTACTTAAACAGAAGAAAACAAATTTTAATTATCTAGTCTATCAAGTTTCTGGCATGATTACTGGAGATTTAATAAATTCCTGGTAGTAGTGACAGAAGTTTGGTAATCATAATCACATGCAGATTGGGTCAAAAATTAGGTCCACACTAGGCATTCTACAAGTTTTAGGCACTGTTGCTAGGGATTATGAAAGTAGTCTTTGGTAATAGTGTTTCAAAATTTGGTATTTTAGATATGGTCATGGGCAATCAACAAGAGGACTTCCCTTAAGTGATCATCCCATTTCTCTTTCCTTAGAACCAACTTTAGGACTTCCCAAAAACCTGAAAAGAACAACTAAAAACAAAACAAAACAAGATCCAACAAGAAAAATTAACTAAAAAAGGAAAAAGGAAACATTACTGAGCTTGGGTTGCCTCCTAAGAAGTTACTCCGTAATTCTAATCCAGCTAGACTCTACCAACTACGGATATTTTGGTAATTCTAGCATCCATCCTTCCCTTAAGAGTAAGAGTCAGGTCACCAAGAAATCGAAAGCACATAGTCTCCATGATTTTATTTTTTATTTTCAATTTTTTGTATTTTTTTGTTCACAACAGTGGCTTCCATTTCCTTTTGAACAATGAACTCTTCCACTTTGGACATGGGGGTTACTTCTTCAATTTTCAACTCTTCATGTTTATCACCCCATGGAACTATCTCCAGAATAGTCTTTAGAATTTCATCTTTTGTCATGTCATAGGATTTCGGAGAAGTTGGCTCATCTTCTCTCGCAATTAACTCTTTCAATTCATGTGCATCATCCTCTACTCTTTGAAGTTTCTTAAGCTTTCCACCACTCTTTAAGGTGATATCCTCTTTGTGCTCCACATCTTCTTTTTCTGGCTTCTCATCAAGATTGGTGGGGAGGCTCCTTTGTTGTTCCTTCTTCATGTATTGGGCCATTAAATCCTCTATACTCAACTCCTTCCTTTGTGGATGTAGTTCTACCTTAATTTCGGATTGAGTATGAGAAGTGGCCTTTGGAGTTATTGTCTCTTCCAAGCTCTTGAGTGGTATGGACTGAAATTAGACATTGGCCTCTGTTTTGTCCATGCATAATTCAGCTCTAGCCTTGGCCAATTTAGCCATTGAGATGGCTAGTTCATCCACTTCGTTTTCAAATATTAACTCCTCTTGTGGAAGTTGGTTCACCTTCTCCATGAAGTTAGCTTGAGAGGTTTCAAATTGAGCTTGAAATCTTCTCCATTCAGCCATGGTTGCCTCTAGTTTGTCATCTTCTCTTGTGGGGTGACTTATCTCATTGTGGGTGTAGAACTCATTAAACCATTTTTTACATAGTCCAAATCAACCATTGATCTTTCATTTTCAGCTTGAACCATGGCCAAATCAGCTTGACCTCTTCTCAATTTAGCTATAGTTTCTTCTAGACTTGATTTTTTCCCTTGTGGAGATTGTGGAGTGCTTTAACTTGTCTCCCACGAGAGGTTCAGATAATGTTGCAAACCCGAATTGTATGTGTTCAAGTATGGGTTACCCCCATATTGAATTTGATCCATAGAAATGTACAGGTTCCAAACTTGATTGCTAGCCCCTTGATGTCGACTATAAGCTAGTTGTTAAGTGAGGAGAGTCAATTCAGTTGATTATTCTATGAAAGAATCCATTATAGTTAGACTTGTAAAGAAAAAATGAAATTCAAAGTAAAATAAACAAAGAAAGAAACAAGACTAACTATATCCAAAGTAGAGTAAATCTATTTCGAATCGATATTAATAAAAGAATAAAAGCACTAACTCCCCGGTAATGATGCCAAAAACTTGATAGGAAATTTTGTGTTATATAAAATGTATACGCCTTTGAACGCAAGTGCACACGTCGCCTCAAATAATATAATGAAAATATAAAGTATCGTCCCACGAGGAATTAGGTTACTAAGTACACGCATCCCATGAGGATTTTGGTGGAGGAGCTTCCTTCTTCTCTACCATCTTCTTCTTCTTCTTCTTCTTCTTCTTCCTTCTTCTTCTTCTTCTTCTTCTTCTTCAAATCTCCTTCTTTTTCAGCCCTAATGGAGGATCAAAAAATCTTTAAGAAGGGAGGAACCTTAAGAAGACCTCCCTCTTGTCAATTCCTTTCACAAAACAAGCCCTCAAAGTACCATAATTTTTTCCTTTGATGCGAAAAATTGAGAGCACTTCGCAAGATGGAAGCAGAGCGAAAATATGGGCCTCGGCATCATTCTATAGCATGATGGATTTGGCGCTACGGCGTGGTGAAAATCAGAAGCTACTGGAGGAGTGAAGACCAACCACACTAAGGCATGAGAAGTTCACGCTATAGCATGTTCTCACGCTAAAGCATGAGGGCACTCACGTTGTGGCATGAGTGGCTCACACCTCAACATGAGTGGCTCACCCATTTAGACACCTCTTGCTTTGGCATTCTTAGGTCAACCTAACTATAACTTCTTCATACGGACGAATCGTGGTCTTTGATGTCTCGAAACTCTCGAGTCTAGAATCTACCCATGCCAATGAATGAACCATAGAAAGACATCACACAGGCGAAAGGATCACATGTTTGCTGTGACAACATGATGACTTTCTTGGGATTTTTCTTGAATTAAGCTCTTTTCCATACAATGGTTGGCTTAACACCAAATTGAGAAAACATAGCATTAGGACACTTATATATATATCATAAAACTACTAAAACTTAAGCAAAACATGGGGATAAAATGAGTATTTAAGATACTCATCAGTCTCCTAGTTGGGAGGGACCATTCGAGTTCCTTAAGTACTAGGAAATGCATCAAAATTTATCAAGAAGCTTTGAAGGAGGCGGCCTAAGGTTCAGCAATGGGAAGTACCTCAAGAAATACTTTCCCACAAAGTGGGAAATTCTAGACACTTCCAAGAAAAAATAAGATAGGGAAAGAGGGAATAACAAGCAAAAATATGTCCATTGTGACTTTTGGATTAGAAACTATTCTAGTAGTTACTTTGAGTAATAAAGTAGGTTGTTATGGCCACTCATTGCTCAAATCTTCTGTATTCCCCAATGTCATACTTGTTATACCCTCAATGTTTTATGAATAAATAAAGTAGGTTTCCTGACCTCTTTAAAATTGAGGAAAAATATGTACCAACTTATGGGTTGAAAGGTAAAAGAAGGCTTTGCGATCCCTATTGATCCTAAATAAAGGCTTTTCCCTAAGAATAGGCTTGTTGTGTCATCAGTTCTCCAAAAGTAGGTTCCATAACCACTTTAGGACTGGAGAAATATGGGATAACCTAGTGATAAAGTGGCTTCTTGGCCATTACATCCGCGATCAACGATTTCTCGAGGGGTGTTCTTGTTGCCTTTTAGTTTCTAAAAATCCTCATAAATAGGTCCCAAAGGCTTGATTTGGAGTACATTGGAGAAGTGAAATTTTTCTAAATAAACTGGTTGAATAGACTTCTTGTCAATGGTTTTCTCACATCATACTTTTTCTCCAGAAGTCTACCTTACCCCCTCAATTCCCTAAAAGTTGGTACTTGACCGCTGCGGGTATGAGACAGTTCAGATAGGATTTAAGGCGTAAAATTGGCTTTTAGCTGCCGCCTCAAAAACACAAACTTCTTCAAGATTCCCTACTGATTCCCTAAGGAAGACTTCTGCCACATAAAATTGGGGAAATAGGGGTGGAAATATCCGAATTAATAAGGTAAAAATTTAAGCCATTGGGTACAATATTTACCCCAAACAGCACCTAGACAAGGTCATGAGAGGGTATCATAATCACTCTAAGATTAAGGAAATAAGCCCTCATGCTGAATTCGAGTAAAGGAAAGTAGGCTTTGTAGCCACTACACATTCAAATGCAAGATTTCTCTAAAGAATTGGACCTGCTACACCATAAAATTGCACCAGGTGATAGGTAAACCTTATAACTATTGTGAAGTTGGAAAATTGGTATAGGTGTACTAGTTGGATGAACATGGTAGGCTTTTAGCTAATGAGGTCTTAGGTGCATATATTATCCAAGGATTATACAATATGCATAAAGGACAAATTAGGTTTTATAACTATTCTAAGCTTAGAAGGGGATCTAAGAGCGAGGGGAGTCAGGTAAAGTAGGCCTTTGGCCACGGTTCAAGAAAAGGGGTTTTGGTTTTTATCAAGCTCGTCCCAATCACAATAAATAAATAAAGTAGGCCTTATGACCACCAAACCAAGGGAATTTAGCATCCTCGATAATGTACTTGTCCCAATAGCAACAATCATTCAAGAATTATTCAAAGTAAATTTTCAACAAACATCCACAGATTGGCCTAATGCAACCTTAGTCCACTAATTCAATGTCATGGCTATAATGTATGTGTGCTGGTGTCAGTGATTTTCCATAATTCATTCCATAAGCAATCAACACACATTAAAAGGTAGGTCTAGTACCACTTTGATCCACTAATGCAATGTCATGGCTATAGTGCGCATGTGCAGTGTAGTGCTCAATGAGTCTCTAACAACATCTCAAGAATACATTCTAATACTCCACTTTCTACCAAGAAAAAATGGTAGGCCAATGGAATTAGAGAAAGTACTATGGTATGTTTTAGTGTAGAAAATGAGCAATTTTTTGGGATGGTACAAGTCCCCTTCCAAATCATGGTTAATTGCAATGGAAAGGGGAAAAGAGGTGAAGAGGTATGGACTTCTCCGATGGAATATACAAAAATGACCCGATCAAAGGGAGGGGAGAGATAAGCGAGCACAGACATGAACACAGGAAAAGAGTATCAAAGAATCAAGGGTAAGAGAGAAAAATGAACACAGGTGGAGAAGTAGTAAGGGAAATGCCCCATTTGATTCGTGCCCCAGTGGGGGTATTAATCAACAAAATTTATAACCTAATACCTCGCACTGGTGGCATAAGCTACTATAGTATAGTGGTTCTAGGATCGTCCACAGAGATGGGTTTTGTTTGTGGAAATGACTGACAGTGAGCTTAAACTAATGATTTCATTTTGGATATTGGGGTTGTGATAAAAAGAGCTGGTTTTGATGGTTAAAACTGAAAATAAAATGGATTAAATTATGGAAAGAAGTACCTTAAAGTATCAGGTCACTAGGCTTAGGTTCCTTAGGCAAATGAGGGGGTTTTCGGGTCTTTTCCTCGCATTGGGGAGAATAACATATAGTTATTTCCCGAATCGATTCTTCATTTAGCTATAAAAACTGACCCTCAATAAATATCCTCTTGAAAATAGCATTCACTTCTCATTAATGGTCTCAACCAGTAAAAACATGTCTTGTTGACTCAACTTCCAATAGTTCATAAGTGATAACTAATGAACATATTTGAATCTATCATTAAATTATCAATAGAATGAAAGCTTGCAAATATCAACCATTCAAGGTGAATTGAAGGGATCGAGCCTAAAGATTGAAGGAAAGAACATTGTGTGATGAATACCTGCTTTAAAAACATGAAAACCCTTGGTTTGCCACAGGTTCCTTTACCCAGTGCCTTATACTTCAAGGAGGGAAGGGTTTTAGCCATTCATCCTCTAAGAAATCATCCTCAGAGGATGTTTGGCAAGTGAGAAAAGAGAAAGAAAATGAAATAAACGGAGCTTCTCGAACAAGCTTAAAACAACTAATAATATGATAACTGTCTCTGAAATTGAGTTTAGGGTATTTTATACCACCAAAGTCAATACAAATTACCAAAATATACAAATCAAACACTATTACATGAGGAGAAAGTGGGAAAAACATAAAAAAAAAGCTCAAAAAGTCAAATGTGGCAAACATTTTCATAGAGGCTGCGAAATTTTGCAGGGTTTGCAAAAATTTTGCAAGGGTTGTGAAATTTTGCAACCCTTACCAGGTGGCAAGGTTAGCTCTCTTATTCTTACGCTGCATGCATGCACCTTTCTTGGCACAGGCTCTTAACTACAGCCCCATTAACTCTTTGTGCTTTGGAGCTCAGATTCCCACCTTTGAGATATATAGCCTTTGAAAACAGCAAAGCTTGCACAAAGGTGGTTAGTAGCCTTGCTGGGTCCTTAACATGTCATTGGTCGATTAGTTGATTCTTGCACAAAAAGTGCTCGAAACATAGAGTGTTAGGGTATGAAACAACACTATTTGGAGTAATAATCACTCCACAGCCCAGACACATTTATAATCCCTTAGCAATGAATGAATAATAAAGCAATCAAAGAAGATAAACTATATATATATATATATATATATATATATATATATATATATATATATATATATATATATATATATATATATATATATATATATATATCCACAAAAAATAGTTTTCCAAAAGCAATAAGGTGATAAAGCCTTCAAAAAAAGTCATCAAAATCTTGTGACTATCTCTCAAAAGCAGTATGTGCTATGAAAATTCAAGTATCAAAAGAATTTCTACTCTTCGAGAATCAACCTGGAACCTTCCACAAAAACCTAAGTGTTAAAGTTGATAAGCTTTCAAAAATATTCTGCCAAACTATCCTCTCCCCCCCAACCTAGCTCTTTTCTACATCTAGCATCTAACCAACCTCAATAGACCGAGAGCCTCATTTATTTCACAATTTTTTTCAGCGTAGGAGTGCGTGCGGGGTATCAGATTCACGATTATCCATGTAGCGGGGGTCCACATATTTGACAATCAAGGTTTAGGGCATCAAGTCAGGATCTTTCAACCACTAACTCTTCAGAATTCACCGGACTTTTAATAGGTTCGAAACTCGTACCTACAAATTGCTAAGCTCTATTCACCCGTATAACGGCTTGATAAAGTCGGTGACTCTGACTAGTTGGCTTAGGGCAGCAGGCTTTAAAGACTTTCACCATATACCCCTCGGAATGAATTATACTTTCGGGTTTCAAGGTAAGTGTCACAAATTTCTTTTTCTTTTTCTTTTTTTTTTTTATTTTTTTTTTTTTATTTTAAACACATTGATCTTTTTAGGGATCCCAACCTATTAAAGGTAATCAACCTTTAGGCCGGATTTTTGCAGGCTTAGGAGGCAAGGCGGTTTTTAGTATAATTAAAACCTAATGTTCATAATGTGTGATTAGTTCAAAGTGGAAGAAGTAAGGTTAGAGGGTGAAGAGTTTCAACAATTCATCAACTTTTATAAGCATAACACCAGTCTAAAATCAGAGTATTGAGATGAGGTTTCAATTTATCCATTACCAAGTTAGAAATTTTAAAAAAAATTAATATATATATATATATATATATATATATGAGGAAATACGATAGGAAAGGCAGAAGCGAGAAACTAAAAAAGTATGAGCCCAAAAGCATGTACTAGAAACTAAAAACATATACTATACTGTAAAAAAAACGAGCAAGCCATTCAACTATTCAAAACAGACTTACTCAAAACATAAAGAACACTTCCTTCTTTAACTCTCCCCCTAACCAAATGTTGCATTGTCCTCAGTGTGGCTCAAGAGGAAACTTAAAGAGAAGGAGTGACCTCAGGTAGCTGAAGGGTGGAATCATCCTTATCCACAATGAATGTGTAGAGTGAGGGATGTCAAATTTGTGGCGTTTGAAGATCTTTAGTGGGTTTGTTAGAGATGAATTTGTTGAAAATTTGGTGTAGAAGAATTCTGTAAGCTCTTTGCCCAGGAGATGTTGGAGTTCTTTGCTCTTTGGAGGAGTAAGCAGAATAGGTGGCAAGCCCAGGTGCTCCTAAATTTGAGCAAGGATGGCTTGATCTGCAGGAGTCATCCAGTTATTTTGCGTAACGGTATGGCGACATGAGGGCTGTGATGTAACAACGAAATTATGGGCTGAGGCCATGATCTGAATGCTTGTGCAAAATGTGGATGAACTCCGCGGGTTTGTGCGGAAATATTACTAGGACCAGCAGAGAGAAATAGGGACTCAAAGGGAAGATCATTTGTAAGACAAGCGGTATATGCAGGCGGGATCGGTGTGATGGCAGGTTGTGGGGCTCCTAAACGAGGGTGCAGAGGATGCGTACTTTCGGAGAGTCTACTGCTAATCTTCCCCGAGGAGGAAGGCCAGAGGAGGCTCAGGGCTGAGCGCCACTTCTCTCTTTGTAAAGGGTGGCCTACCACATGACGGCGCTCGTGATGTGGCTGCATGGGGCTTGAGTGCTCAAGAAACATGGGAGAAGCGATACGGAAACAAGAGTGGAATGGCCTCGGCCCTGCTGAGATTCTTTCTGTGGATATTCTCCTTGGGTGACAGATTCTTGTGGGTCCTATGGAGCGAACGGAAGCCCTCGAGAGATACGGAATGGGCTTGAGGATGGCTCTCGCCTCATGCGACATCTTTATAAATTGGAGCAGTTAGGCCATGATGTTGGTCCACAAAGAGCATTCCTGAAGGAAGCTGCCTCCTGAAAAGTATAATCTAACAAATGTGTTGCATGAGAGAACCTGAACCATCTCTCAGGATGAAGAGTGGGACCATGCACAGTATCTTGGGAGTGGTAAGAGCCCTTTGGAAATTTAGCTTCTGATGATAGCTCACGCGCTCTCAATATGCCCTTCTGCATTATCAATGAGTGAAATGAAGACGAGTAGGGTGGCGCTCACTCGGGAAAGGTCTGGTTTGATAAAATCTATCCCACCCACTCTCGAGTAGAAAAAGTATGTCTTGATCCGCAATGCTTGATAGATGAGCCCTAGTAGAATCTCAGGCTTCGACTGATTGGAAAAGGCCAGGATGTCAAAGAAGATCTCAGCATGGAACTCCCTGCTGCGACAATCAATGTTCCCTACTACTAGGGCATAAAGAAAAAGAGGCCTCCTAATTGTAGAGCCGGGAGACTCTGTCTTGGGAATAGAAGAAGTTGTGCCCGGAGGAGGTGAAGACTATTAAGGCACCTAAGGCTATGGCTGTGAAGATTCACCAGGGCTAGAGGTCCTGGCCCTCTTGGATGGAGGCTACCTGCGTGCTGGCCGTGGGTGAGATGGAGGTGTCGGAATGGGTCTAGCCTGGTGGAATTAATACTACTGTGGGGAAAAGGAGGGCAGTAGTTCGAGGAATTTTGCGGGCTCAGCAAGGACTTGCATTCGTAGGTGTGGTGCGGGGAGGGGATGAGGGTCTCTAACAGGGCTGAGATGAGGAGATGTGCCCTCCTCTGGCTTTGTCCATGGTTCCAAACTGATGGGGATGTCTCAGGAGAGGATGAGGGTTTTGTAGGGTAACCAAAGGAAGAACTATGGGATGTGCAGAGAGGAGGGTGGTGGCCTATTTATGGGCTTGGGGTTAGGATTCTGACGGGCGCAGGAGGAAGTAGAGGATAAAAAACAGGTATGGATTCAAGGGTTGCAGGCTTTAGGAACAATGAGGTGTAATAAGGGTTGGCACAAGTTCACAGGGGGGTATTGGAAATGGGGGTTAGAATGCGAATGTGGGAGAGAATTTGATTACGATGAGGGTTGCAATTTTCGCAGCCTTATGGCATCCTATGAAATTTTTGCATGGGCCTACGAAATTTTTACAAATCTCCTACGAAATTTCATAAGGGTTGCGAAATTTTGCAACCCTTAGAAATTTCTGGGTTGCTTTCCCGAACTCCTAGACCACCACGCTACATAACCTATGAGAAAAGTAAGTAAAAATAAAAATAAAAATAAAAATAAAAGCAAACTAAAATGGAGAAAATCTAAAGAAAAAATGAATTATGCAAATAAAAATAAAAATAACAAATCAAAACATGGACTTGGCAGTCTCAAGGGAGATTGAGTCCTCACAACCCAATTTTTAAAGCATTTTGAGGCTCAAGGAGGGTGAGCTCCTCCTTATATGGTCCAAAGGGGACTGCATAAGGCTTGAGGCGTGGCCATTCACTTTGAGTTTGGCTCTCATTTGAATTGAGGAGTTCCACTGCTCCATTAGGATATACTTGATGAATGGTGAAGAGACCAATCCATCTCGACTTGAGTTTTCTTGGAAAGATATGAAGCTTGGAATCGTAGAGCAGGATTTTATCTCCTTTTTGGAAATTTTTCCGAGCCATCATCTGATCACGCCATTTCTTCGATCTTTCTTTGGCAATTTTGGAATTTAGGTAAGCATCATTCCTTAGCTCCTCTAACTCATTGAGGTTAAGAAACATCTTGACAAACAGCTCTCCCCAAATCCAAATTCATCTTTTTAATTGCCCGCATTGCCTTGTATTGATTTCGCGAGAGGTGGCATGGTTTTTCCATGAACTAGTCGATATGGGGACATCTCAAGAATGGTGTAGCTGTTCTATAGAGCCCCTGAGTGAGTGCAGCGGCAGAGGGACCAATCACTACTGTTAGAATTGACCTGTCATAAGATGGTCTTAATCTCCTGTTAAATTAGCTTCGACTTGTCCAGGTCTAGGATGGTAAGGAGTGGCCACTTTGTGTTTCACCCCATATTAGGCTAGGAGAGTTTCAAAGGGTTTGTTACAAAAATGGGTACCTCCAGCATTGATTATAGCTTTGGGCAATCCAAATCTGGAGAAGACATTCTCCTTTAAAAATTTAAGCACCACCCTGTGATCATTTGTTTTGCAAGGGTGCCTCGACCCGGCGGACACATAATCAACCCCCGCCAAGAAGTACAAATAACCGAAAGACACAAGGAATGGCCCCATGAAGTCAATGCCCTAAACATTGAATAAATCTACTACCAGAATTGGGTTCAAGGGCATCATATTACGGCGAGTAAGCTTTCCAAGTCTTTGGCATCGATCGCAAGTTCGGCACATAGGATAAGCATCTTTGAAGAGGGAAGGCCAGTAGAAACCTGATTGCAACACCTTCATAACTGTATTTTGAGAGGTAAAATGACCTCCACATGAATTTTCATGGCAGTGACTTAGAATCCCCTGTTGTTCTTCTTCGGGCACACACCTTCTAATGATTTGATCCGCACAGTGTTTGAACAAAAATGGCTCCTCCCAATAATAGGAATGAATTTTGGCGAAGAAGTATTTCTTGTCCTATGCTTTCCATTCAACTTGGACCTCCCCTGTTGCTAAGTAATTAGCAATATGAGCATATCAGGGGGCATTCTCTATTGTGAGAGACTCCTCGAAATTCATCATTAATGGGAGGGTAGTAAAGTCATGGGCTATGGTGCATGCGGAGAGGTGTGATCTGCCACTACATTCTCCACCCCTTTCTTGTCTTTGATCGTGAGATTGAATTCCTAGAGCAGGAGAACCCACCTGATAAGTCTTGCCTTAGCATCTTGCTTAGTCAAAAGGTACTTCAAAGAAGAGTGGTCTATAAAAATATGATGAATGACCCACAGTATGCTCTGTTGTCTAAGGGCATAGACTGCGATTAGTCTTAGTGCTATTTTGGGTCCTATTTAAGATGGGTTTTGAGTGCTTTTTTGCACTAATCCCATATCAATTAAGCTTGATTGATGTGTCGGGTCACTTAGTACCCACTTTGATTCCATTTCAAGTTTGTTTTTGGTAAGTTTGAGTTTTGCGTGCCTCAATAACCAATTAGTTCGAGTTTGATGTCAAGATATGTGCTGAATGCTGGGGATTTACAATATTTTCATCATTTAAAAATGAAGAATTGTGAAGTGGATTTGAAGAAAGGAGGATGCGATGCGAATAGGAAGCGGGAGAAGCCGAACCGAGGATTTTAAGCTATGATTGCGAAAAATTTCGCTTGGATGCAAAAATTTCGCGATCATAGCGAAAATTTCGCTGGGTTAGTGAAATTTTCGCTGGTAGCGAAATTTCTTGTTCATGAAATTTCTCAATTTCGCTATCTCAAAATTTCGCTAATAAGCGAAATTTTCGCTATCTGCGAGAATTTCTTCATAAGCGAAAATGGTACGCCTGTGTTTGATATTTTTGATTCAAGCGACCGTTTGATCAATTACCATTTGTCCTTAATGTAATCTCTGTTTAATTAATTTTGTCATTTCACACCTCTTGTATGGTATATACGCCCCCTCGACTTTGCAACACTAAGTAACTTTTCCATTAATGGTTTCGCGGCTTTTCATTTAGGTTTACTTTTGCTCTCTTCTTTCTCTCATTTTCTGGTGCCAGGCACCCTACTTTGAGGATGACAACTCGAGGATGCTTGGCTAAGCCTCATAGCTTTGAAGATGAGGGTTGCTAAGCTTGGTTTTTGGGGTTGTTGCGCGGGGTTGTCCTCATGCTTTGAATGTTACAGTCACGGCATTTATGGTTTTGACTTTTTCCAAACTAGGGTTTAATGACATTTAATGTCTTTCTTTTGGTCGATACTTGTCATACTTTTGGTTCGATTACATTCTTAATGGTAGATGCCTTATATCGCTAGATGTCATTCACGAGCCATTAAAAGAGGTTAAATGCTAGGGTTTCGTGAATGGGACTTTGAATGCCTAGTATTTGGTTTGACTCAAATAGGAGTGGTTCTAGGAGTTAGGTTTATAGCTAAACAAAAGTCCCAGGTTTTGGCCTGCGACTATATGTCATTTACTTACTAATGCGAAATAACTTGAGAACATTTTAATAGCCAGAAATGTTATCAAGGCTAGTGACCGGCGCCCAGAAGTTACCATTTCACACTTCACATTAAGCCATTACAGGTTAATTCGGTGAACAAACAACCTCCTTATTTTTAACCAAATCCCTGAGAATCGAGCAAAAGGCTATGGGCAAGAAATTCCAATTTCGGAATAAGGGCAAAATGCGTAATTTTAGTTTACAAAATTGTTAATTTAGATTAAAATCCATAATTTATTCTCTAGATCTCGGATGACAAAGCAGTTTCCAGTTGGAATGTCGTCTACTTGAAATCCCCAGCTATGCGTAAATTTTCGTCGGTCAGGAGCGGTCGGAATTTACATGTTTACCGAGGGCATCGTTTCGGGTGCGTAAAGCAGAATTGCGATACGACAAGAAAGTCACATATAACAAGTACTCATGTGCCATGAGTGGTATGAGTAGAGAAATGATGAAAATTGACGGTCGAGGTAGAGCCGAATGTCAAAACTGGGAAAATAGGGACATAATGGTCATTTTAGGAATTGTTTTAATGAGAATAAAGCCAAAAAAGGGAATAGTGTCGTCTCCCTCCTTATGACATAAGCCAAAAACGTGAGATGCAGATTTTTCTGCTTAATTAGCCATTTTGAGAGGATTTTAGAAACCTCTCTAAAAATCTGGCGATCAGAAGCCGTCGGAGTCTTCGGAATGAAAGGAGGAGAACTGCTCTACGCGGAGGGACCCGCGTGAGTGCAGTTTGTGAGTTTTTGACAAGCGCCCCGGAAGGTAGGGGTTTCTTCCTACTTGGTTTTATTCCTCTTTTTTAAACATTATTGAATGTTTGGGTTGAATGAAGTAGTGAGGGCCATTTGATCGGGTTCAAATCATGGAGCCAGGAGTTGTTGGATTTTTTAAACCCATGTGGACAGTCCGTGACTGTCCACGGGCTGATTTGGGTTGCTTATTGTGAAATCATGTGTTAATGTATGCTTTGATTTGAAAAAGTCGGGAATGGCCGTGAAATGCGGAGTTCCACAAAGTGAGCCAGGTGGGTGTTGAATGTTGGAACCGTAAACCCTAGGGTTTTACTGTTCCTAGGAATAGTGTCACGAAAATATATTTTGTGTGAATATGTGTTTGGGTCGAGTGATTCAAGTAGGTGCTCGTGTTTGATCATTAGCCCAAGTGAGCTAATTTTTGATGTATGGAGTTGTATAATTACATACGCGATTGTGTGATTTGAATTATGCGAGTATATTCATGTTTATATATTTGCATGTGATTAGACTATATTGGAACTGGCATACATGCATTCCATAGCTGTGGAACACCCACCAGAGTTATGGGGTGAGTGCTAGAGATGAGTCTAGAAAGGTTAAGGAGGGTTGTCTAAAAACATTAATTATGGAGGGTAGTCAATTTAAAATTATCAATCGTGAACGGCCAATTGATATTCATCGGAGGAGTAGTCCACAAACAAATAATATATCAATCGTCGGGCGTGATTGATATACATGAGGAGGTTGTCCACAAACAAACAAAATAATAGCTTCCATACGAGGGCTTAGGCGAGTGTGGTGATGGAAGTCGGTGAGGACTCGGGGATCTGAGTTAGTCATGTAGACATTCAAGTAGGATCTACATGCATTTGCTTGAATGTGTGTTTAAGAATGGGACATTGCACAGCACTTAGGTGGTGGTAGCCCACTTAGGCGATTCTCCTCTGAGCATTAGCTCGCCCCAGTCGTGGGACCCCCCCTTTTATTTCTGGTACGGGAGCGTGCGAGGACGGCTGTCCTGAGGTGAGACTAGAGAAAGAAAAGCGGGATTTTGGCTTTGGCTTTGGCGATATTTACATGTATTAGAATTTGGAGTGCTTTTGTATATGTTTGACAGACCCGAACGCGGTGTATAATTTGAATGCACAAATGCAAATTCTGCGCGTAGCTGATAATATAGTGTACTTAACGTCGGATATCGATCCACGGGGAAGGTAAATTGAATACAGGAGGTTACGCTTTGACGATATCGAATAAAAGGGTTTGAGGTAAAAATTAAATAAGAGCGCCCAGCTAAGTTGTTGATTCTAGTGAATTAATTGGTGTTGGCGCCTAGGTTAAATCTCCCCTATCACGTTGATGGATTACTTTTCTAAAGATCTTGTTATTCAATCTATTTATAATATGTCAATTAGCGAGGTGATCACACCTACGAGATATCCTCTCTCGAGGTATATCTCAGCCTATCTCGTGAATAGGTGAGTATATCTCTATCTGAACTGGTATTCCCGAAATGCTTAAATCTCCTTACAAATACACCTTCGAGGTTGGAATATCTCTATTACTTGAATCGGCTAAAGGCTCTCTACGAGATCCACAGATACCCTCATCTCTCGAATCTGGGATCTCCCGGTGTGACTATGCTAACATTGGCAGGGCAGTTATCATAAAATTGAAATCTGATTATAGAGTAGATATAATAATTAATAAGAATAAACGTAGAGGTTAAACTTTAATCATTGTTCGTGGCTTTGAGTTTGATGTAACCACAGAAATAAGTTTACAGAACATCATGGAAAATAAAGTGTAATAAGGAAAACATTGTTCCTAGGATCCAATATCACGAAAATTGAAAAGCGTTCAATCCCAGAGCACTTCTTGATCGGTGTCACTCTGTTCTCGAGCAGGTGCCTGTTAGGTGCGCCCCTCGATCTCTGGAGTTCGAGACCCTAATTCGCTTTTGGCTGGTAGGAAGCGATTTCGGTGTGTCGCGGCGTGGTGGCGTCGCTGACGTGGTGACGTCAGCGGCGTGGTGGCGTCAGCGGCGTGGTTCTGACATGGTGACGTCGCGACGTGGTGACGTCGCGACGTGACAATCACTTCCTTGTTTGCTCCTCATTTCTCCAAAATGGTTTCCAGAAGTTGTTCTTTTCGCCTCATCATGCCTGTATTCCAAAACAAAAACTAAATAAGGAATCTAACACTAAAATTATATAAATGCCAAATCAACATGAAATGCAAAATTGGCGAGTATAATCTGAAAGTGTTTTAAGCACTCCATCACACCCCCGAACTTAATTTCTTGCTTGCCCTCGAGCAAAAAGCGAATCTAAGCAGGGACCTGCCTTGGAGCACTATGCAACTCACACTAAGACAGTAATGCCATGCTGAAAAATAGGGGATCAATTTGGACTGATTCACCCTTACCCTTTGTTTGCTCGATGTACCCGATGAGGCATACGGATGCTGACTTTTCGGTGACTTCGATTGAGGTATGTGGCCGACTAGTGCATCCACTCCATAATTTCAATGGCGTTCCCAAAACCTATGTGCATATAGTGGGTGACCTCCAGGAATATACTGAGATTCGGAAATACCCCCAAACTTAAGTTCAACCCACTATTAGGAAGAATCGAACTAGAGCAAGGACAAGGCATGCAGTATTCATGTCTACATATCTAGAATTTCCTATGTACGAACAAAATGGAAAGACCTAGTGCGAAGTTTAGCCAAGTGTTTTAAGCGGGGATCCATTGGTGACTCCCACCGGTTAGTTAAGGAGCCGCAGGGCATTAAGTTCCCTTGACTTTCACCTGAGACACTTTCAATGAGCTGATGGCCCTAGGTTGTGAATGATCCATCTTACGTATGTAGCGGGCGGGTGAAGTCAATGACTCCGGCCGGTTGGCTCGGGCATTAGGCTTTGATGAGGCCCCTCGGTTGTGCGGGATTAGGATTGGATGATCGGCTTATTCTTATACATATGCTATTTTTATTTCTTTTTTCTCTTTTTCTCATGTTTTTGTATTTTCTCTTTTGGTTGGGGCTCGATGGCAATCCTCTTTTGTTTAGGTGTCCCATCACTCCAAATGATTCGAATCTCCACTAGGTTGGTCGACTTTAGTAGTTGGTTAGGTACTTGTCATTACTACGATCGTCCTTTAGTGTGCTGAGTGTGATAGAGTTTTGAGTGGTTTCTTGACTGCAGGGATTGGTTCACTAGCCTTTTCACCCTATTCAATCTAATTCTGAGCATCAAACAAATGATGCATCTCGAACAAATTTATAGTGAACTCAATCTAAAATCTGATCCTCACTTCAACATGGCATAACTAAACAATTATTACATTATGCATGAATATCCTAAAACAAACAAACAACTAACAACCGACTCACCAACATAAGCAAAATATGTGATGCACAATAACCCAAACAAATACTAACACTACCTACAACTCGCATGCAATACTAAAAAACAAACACAACCCAAATGCAACAACTAACAATACATAAACTACTAAAACTAAAAACAACGCAAATAAAGCAGTGATAAACAAAACATAGTATCCGAACAAATACCCCCCAAAACAAAAGATCCAGCGGTCCCCACCGTAAAATAAAAATATAAAGCGGTAAGGACTCGGTAGATCATCAGCGTGGCGGCGTGGCTGGTAAAGTTAGAGTTGCGCGAGTCGGGTCGCGATAGCCTGGGCCGGGCCGCCGTGAGAATGATGGCCCGATTGGCCAGAATCGCGCATGTCAAGACGTTACGCTCCATGCACTGAGTACAGGACTCTGGCAGCTCCGGTCTCATCCTGCACGCGCCAAAACGCCCGCGGGAGTGAGAGCACCGGGTCCTCAATATCGGGGGAAGGACTAGGAGGGACGGTCGCCTGAGGCTGCTGGGGTGGAGGTGGTGGAGGTCGAGACGAGGACTGGCCAATGTCCTCCTGGGTGTCACCTAGGAATCCATAGCGAGCCCCCGATACGGAAGCTGTCTCAACCGAGGGCCTGCGGCCCGAGTCATAAACCTCAGGTCATGGGACACCGTGTGTGTCCCGCTGATCGATATGGTCTTAATGGATGAAGCCAGCCTTTATTGTCGCCAGGCACCCGCTTGCTTCTGCACAAGCCGAAGATCGGGTGCGGGTGCCCTGTGTTCATTTTCGCATTCCAAGCATGGAGGATGGCATCTCGATAACCCGCCCAACGCCAAATGGTATATCCCGTGAAGATAGCGTAGTCGGAGTTAAGGAGCGCCGGGCAAATACTCACACACATTCGCCGCCGGTATAAGACGCCGGCGATGCGCGATGCCACACCTTAGGAATGTAGGCCAAATGCTCGCCTTGAAATCTCATCAAGCAACATTCGCTTATCGATCCGCTCACTACCCCCGACCTTTGTCAACACTCCTGATGACTCACAGAAGTCGTGGCGTTTCGCTGAGTTGATCAAAGGCCCGTGGGATATGCTCTCGAGGTCATAGTAGCTATTGATCGACCAATGTCGATCAATACACCTCGCACCGACCTTTGAGGACGCTGGAGGCGAGGTCAAGCGAGAATTTTAACTACGCCATGGCAATGGCGAGGGGTCGCACAAAGCACGCCAACCTCTGGCTCTATAGTTTTAAGTTAAAACGCCAGTGGTGAAACCCTTCTCTCTAATGAAGGATCGGTTTTTGCAATTATGCTAAAACCGACCATAAAGATCCGCTTACAAAACGCGAGGCATCGAATGTGGGAGTCGGGGCCTCGCTGGCCCGACTCCGCTTGGCAGGCAACTTTTGCCGTTTGCCAGACATCCTAAGTTAAACCAAACTTCTAACACCTAATATGCACTTACCAAATAAATCAACTAAGAACTACTTAAAGACTCAATCAAGTCCTAAAAGAGGACTCAAGAACCCTAATGAATCTAGTTAACTAAATGACCTCCCAATGCACCTCTAGTTAATAAAACACAAAAGAAACTCCTAACTACTATACCCAAGCTAGAATCGGGCACACAGAGGTGGAGAAGCCACTATGGTCCAAAACCGGCCAATGTGGGTGACTTACAGTGGTCGGCGAGCAAAGAGGAGATCTCCTATCGTCCGAACTCCGCCGCGGCGTGAGGAGGCTAGGTTTCGGAGAGATGGTGGCGCGAGCGCCAAAAATGGCCTATTCTTGGTTTAAAACCAGTCTCACGTCAGCGACAGCCGCGGCGAGGGTCAGCCGTGACGCGGACAGCTGGATTCGCTGACGCCGCGACGCAGGGCAAACGCCGACGCGGGCGAGAGTATGTCAAAATGATCGCCGCGACGCGGAGATTCACGCCAGTCATGACGCATCAGAGGAGGTGACCAAATGACGCCGCGCGACGCAGTACCGACGCCGCGACGTTGAGAAGTCCACGCCGCTGACGAGAATCCCACGCCGCGACGTGACGCAGAGCCTACACTTGACGCCGCGACGTATGACGCCGCTGATCGAAAAGTCCACGTCGCGACGTGAGAATCCCACGTCGCGACGTGACAGAGAAGTGTAAAAATGACGTCGCGACGGAAGCTCCACGTCACGACGCGGATGAAGGTTCCCCAAGAATTTTTCATACATTATGCAGCCCACTTTTTCGAGAACTCTCCATGTGAACTTCATTCCGGTCATTGAACACGCTGTAAGACCTGCACCCACGCTTCCGGGTCCTGCAATTAAACCAACAAACAAAAACATTGATCATGAACACAACTAGAAACCAAAAATTGCTGAAAATAACTTATAGAATCCTAAACTACAGACTTAAGAACACTTGGTTGCCTCCCAAGAAGCGCTTATGTTTAATGTCGTTAGCCCCGACGACTCGAACTCAATCGTGCAAGACACTAGGATAAACTAGAAATGCTTATGCATCCTCGATAATGCTCATTCCCAATGCTCAAGGTGGATGGAATACTCAGACATGCTCTTGCCCTTCTCGTCTTGCCAATAAGCGGTTCATCCCCGAAATTTTTCTCATCAGCTTTATGGTCTCTCAGGTACCGAGGTTCCGAGATATCTTCGCCTGATCACATTCGGTGTTTCAGGGGTTGGAAGACATGAAAGTGATCTCGCCTCCTTGGACTCTTAGTTTGAGTTCACCTTCTTGCACATTGATTTGAGCTTTTCCGGTGGCTAGGAAGGGTCTACCAAGTATGATGGGGACTAAGTCGTCTTCCTCCATGTCCAGAATAACAAAGTCTGCTGGAAGGACGAACTTACCAACTTTTACTAGCACATTTTCGACTATACCGAGGGTGTCGGGTATGACCCGTCTCGCAAGTCGCAGTTTATCAGAGTCGCATTTTGGTTCTCCTAACTTGAGCCTTTAAACATCGAGAGGTGGCAGATCAAGTTGATGCTCGCTTCCCAAGTCACATAATGCTTTTCCCGTATACTCGGTTCCCTATAGAGAGCGCAGAGAAAATTCTACTCCTGGATTCAAGTAAATGGGAAGCTTTTCACAGGATGGCACGCATTCTCGCTTAAGGCAATGGTCCCATACTCTTCCACTCTTTCTACTTTGCCAAGATCTTTTTCATGAATTTCACATAACTTGGCATATTCTCTAATGCTTTTAAAATGGTATATTAATATAGTTTCTTGAAGATGTCAAGAAACTTATGCTAACTATCTAATTTACCTTCTTCAACCTCCGAGAGGGTACTCTGATCGGGTATGACAGGTTCTTCCGTTTTTGTCCGTTTCTGCTTTCTTCCCTCGCTTTATTATCCTCGTCGCCCCTCACATCTCGTGGTCATTCATCTTGCATCCGGGTCCTTTTGGATGCTTTGGTCTGTCCTTTATTTCATTAGTTCTCGACACCGGTTGTAGACCTCGTGTTTCTCCAATTCTCTTCCACTCCTTGTGAGTGATGGCCTGCAAAGATTCTTCTTTCCTCCTCTAGGTTTGCCTCGAATTGCTCGGGTAGTGAACCCTGCCTTTCTCACGTGAGTAAGCTTTCCATTTGGCCCACTGTGCCTCCAAACTCCTTAGTCAGGCCGCTGATTGTTTAACTCGGGTTAAGCCACGCCGTGACGCTTCGCCTGTTTCATTCATGAAGGCGTAATGGAGGTAATCATTCGTGCAAGGGCTTGCTCTAAGTCCATCTTTTCTCGTGAGGTGGTTCACTATCCCTACTTTAAGGCAAATTGTTCCGATTATCTCACACCCATATCCTTGATTGTTCCTCGACCATTCCGTTCCCGATTGTTACCACCCCGGCCCCGACTCGATTCCGTAGTTGTTTCCATACGGTCCTCTTGTCAGTTTGCGGGTTGATTCCTGACCTAACCCGACACACACCGGGCGTGCTCCACCGTAGGGCTTCCTCGACCGGCGATTCCACACTACTACATGCTGTCCTCCACAGACCGCTACTAACACAACTCCCAAGGAGTGGTCTCAGATGGCAATGCGGCCGTTCCTCGTCGTCTATTTAATGCTAGTCACTGTTTTCATGATTTACCGATTGTTGAGGACTCCGCATTGTCCGTGCCACCCACCGTGCTTACTGTGTAGCCTTCTCTAGGCCACCGATTAGTGTTGGTCACAAAGATCTTCCAATATCTCATATGCCCGTCTTCAGGTTTTCATCAATGATCCTCCACCGAGGCATCTATCATCGTTCTGGCCAGATTTCTGCACTATCAGAAGGTGTGGACTTGCATCCATCTCGGTTGTACGGTGGTGGTGATACTTCCGCACACCATGGAACTCGTCCCATGCTTCCGCCTGTGCTCTCTTCAAGTTGTCCAACGTATTGATTTCTTGCACCACAGCAATTTACTGGTGGAAAGAATTTGGTCGAAACTTTGTACCAACCTCGCTCCAATGTGAGTAATGGAGTCCGGTGGTCGCATCGGTTAGCCAATGCTCGCTCTATCCTTCGAGTGCGAGAGGGAATAACCGCAATCTTAGGGCTTCTTCAGGACTCGTTGTATTTGATGGTATCGCAAACTTCTCGAGGAAGTTAGTCAAATGCATGTTCGGTTCTCGCTGGTACCTATGGAACAATATGTTCAAGACAGGACCGGTGATTGACTTCAATTCAAATGTTACTGAATTGGCGGCCGTCTCCGATTGCCGCTCCCAACCGTTGGAGTGTAGAACGAACTCATCTACAGCATGCACGGGATCGTCCGGCCGTATGAATGGCCTCGGGCGCTTGATTTCTAGTTCGCCTCGCGTCCAAATGTTCCACGCCAAAATCTCGCTCGCGTTTCCATGACTATCGAGTTCTACCGCTCGCTCGCTATCGCGCAAATTGCGCGTAGTCTTTCGTTCAGATCACACGTTGATTAATTCGGTTTTGTCAGTCGCATGTACTCACCGAAACCCGTGATCGCAATAACACAAACTAACAAAACCCACCACAAAGACTGGTCAAAATAACAAAAGTAAAAATCGCATTATCTATACTCATTTCATATCAATTTAAACCTTCTCCCGTAACGGCGCTAAAAACTTGACAGCCAAAACGTGTATAATTTGAATGCCTAACGCGCAAGTGCACGCAGAGTCTCTGGCACATAGTGTACTTAACGATGGATATCGATCCACGTGAAAGGCAATTGAATACGTAGGTTCTGCTTTCGATAATATCTCAATAAAAGGGTTTTAGGTAAAAATTAAATAAGGAACCTGGTGAATTCAAGTTATTGATTCTAGTGAATTAATTGGTGTTACGCCTAGGTTAAATCTCTCCCTCATCACGCTCAATGGATTACTTTGAAGATCTTGTTAGTCTGAATCTATTTTATAATATGTCAATCAAGAGAGGTGATCTTGCTCTACTAGATATCCTCTCTCGAGGTATATCCGCCTATCTCGTGAATAGGCTGAGTATATCTCTCTATCTCGACTCGGTATTCCGAAATGCTTAAATGCTCTAACCCCAAATACCACCTTCAGGTTCGTAATATCTCTATTAACCGACCGCTAAAGGCTACTTCTACCTGCATCCCTCAATACCCTCATCTCTCAACTCGATCTCCAAAGGTGACTATGCTAACACACGACGTTATCATAAAATTGAAATACAGGTATAGAGTAGATATGACAAATTAATAAAAACTGAATAACATGAAAGGTTAAACTTTAATCCATTGTTCGTGACAGGGTTTGATGTAACCCTAGAAATAAGTTTAGAACATCATGAAGAAAAGAAATAAAGTGTGTAATAAGGAAAACATTGTTCTAGGATCCGAAAATATACGAAAATTGAAAAGCGTTCCAATCCCCGAGCACTTCTTCGTCGCAAGTCACTGCTTCTCGAACCCGTGCTCGTCACGCGCCTCCCGGGATCTCCCGATTTCAACCCTAATTCGCTTTAATGATGAGAGCAGATTTTCGAAATGGACGTCGCGATAGAGACGTCGCTGACGTGGTGACGCCGCGACGCGGGCTGACAGCGGTGACGCCGCCGACGCAGGACGCCGCGACGCGTACCACTTCCTCGCTTGCTCCTCATTTCTCCAAAATGGTCGCAGGCTGTTCTTTCGCCATCATGCCCGTATTCCAAAACAAAACTAAATAAGGAATCTAACACCAAAATTATATAAATAATGCCAAATCAACATGAAAAATGCAAGATCGACGCGAGTATAACTGGTAGCTAAATTAACACAAGAGAAGAGGTGTTATTTGTCTTGTAAATTTATTAATACAGGTTCGATTCATAGTTGGTATGTATATCGAGTATTGTTTATGGGCCCAAGTGGTCAGACATTCATGTGATTGGATATATTGGATTATATTGCAATCGTTGGGACAGATATGGGCATTGTATTTGGCAGAGTTCCCAGACAAAGGAGACTCATCGATTAAGTGGCGCTTGCAACCCGACATCCACTTATATTCCGCGGGTTAACGGGTAGTCAACGGACCCCCGGGATTGGGGCGTCACAAAAGCCTCACCATTTTCAAACACTGATGCAAATCATTCGTGGGATGAAAACCCATCCCCGTGCTCGACTTAGACCAAGCATATCGCAAGAGCTTGACTACTGCCAGCAGAGGAACATAGAAACAAAATATTGTCGATTCCGAATAATTCCTACCGTGGCACGAATCAACTACCGCTTAGCGCCTCTTTCGTGGTTGCAATTTCTCTTATACTTTATTCGTAGTCTTAAGCTTACAATAAACAACGTATGATTTCGCCTTCTCGCCCAAGAACTACTCCAATGGCAAAATCATTGGCATCAGACATCACTTCAAAGGGTAGTTTCCAGTTGGGTGCTCTCACTATAAGTGTAGTAGTTAGGTGTAATTTGAGCTCTTCGAAGCTCTTTTAGCACCTTTAATCCCAGATAAACTTGGAATCCTTCACCAACAGCTCACATAGGGGTTTTGCGATTTTTGAAAAATATTTAATAAACCTCTTGTAGAAACCTGCATGGCCAAGGAACTGCCTCACTGCCTAGACATTTATGGGAGATGGTAGCTTAGAAATAAGCTCAACCTTGGCTTTATCAACTTTAATGCCCTTATTTGAGATGACATGTCCAAGGACAATTCCTTGATTTACCATAAAATGGCATTTTTCCCAATTAAGCACCAGGCTTTTTTCAATGCATCTGTTAAGAACAGTTTCGAGGTTAGCCAGGCACTCCTCAAAAGTACCACCATATATGGTGATGTCATTCATGTACACTTCAATAATGCATTCCACCATATCACTTAAAATACTGAGCATACACCTTTGGAATGTGGCAGGTGCATTGTAGAGGCCAAAAGGCATTCTCCTGTAGGCATAAGTTCCAAAGGGGCAAGTGAAGGTGGTCTTCTCCTGGTCCTCCACAGCAATTTCTATTTGAAAATCCCTGGAATAGCCATCTATAAAACAATAAAACAGCCCGGGTACCCTTCTCTTCTAGAAGTTGATCAATGAAGGGCAAAGGAAAATGGTCCTTCCTTATCACTGCATTTAGCCTCCTATATTCTATACATACCCTCCAACCTATGGTAAGGCATGGTGTTATTATCTTCCTTCTTTTTTGCACAATAGTCACCTCGACTTCGGGATACAACTCGAGTAGGACTCACCAAGGACTATCGAAAATGTGGTAGATAATGCCACTACGCCAGCTTTAACTTCAACAAGACACTACCTCGCAGATGTGGGGATTCTCTCTGAGTTGTCCACTGGCTCGCATCCCTCCTCCATGTAAATGTGATGAGTGCAAACCAAAGGGCTAATTCCTTTTATATCCGAGATTTGCCATCCAATGGCTTGTTTGCACTTCTTGGGGATTCTAAGCAAATTGTCTTCCGTGAGGTACGAAGATGAAGAAATAAACTAATACAGATTATTACCCTCCTCCAAGAATGCATATTTCAATTCAATGGGGAGGGGTTTGAGATCAAGATTTTGGGGCTCTTCATTTTCTTCCTTTCCACTGTCTTTCTCAATCAACAAGGGGAAAATTTCTTCCTTCTTTTTCCAAGGACAAAAAGCAGCACATAAATCTGAGGGTTCATTCAATTTTTCAAAGCTCGCCAATTCTATCAATTCGCTTGCAAACAGGTTGCCCACATTGTTCCTCCACAATGGTGTCAATCAAAGACACCTCTTCTAAGCCTTCTTCCTCTAGGTGAACATGTTTTTTGCTGAGATGAAAAATGTTGAGCTCCAGTGTCATATTGCCAAAAGTGAGTTGCATAACCCCATTTCGACAGTTGATGATTGCACTTGAGGTAGCCAAGAATGGCCTCCCGAGTATAATGGGGGCATAATTGGCCTGCAATGCATGCTCAGCTCAGCATCGAGAACAACAGTCCACTAGGTAGTGGTGACCCCTGTCCACCTACACCAAAACATCTTCAACAAGCGTTTCCTCGGGAATTTTGCATTGACCGTTGCTAAAGACAAGGTGTGATGGTGGTGGGGTTTCAAATTAACCCCAACCCGCTATAGATTGAGTAGGTAATGTTGACACCTACTTCCCAAATCTAGTAATGCCTTCTCTACATAAGTTCCTCTAATGTTCACTGAAATGGTAGGACACCCTAGCTCTTTGTACTTCACTGGGGTCTTGCACTGGATGATGGCACTTACCTGTTCTGTCAAGAAAGCCTTTCTGTTCACATTCAACCCTATTTTCACTATGCACAAATCTTTTAAAACTTGGCAAAAGTTGGAACTTGCTTAATCATGTTCAAAAAGGGAATGTCGACTTCACCTACCTCAAAGATTAAAATCTCAGTCAGGTTGTTCACCCCCGCTCTATGTGCTTGAGGAAATGGTTGAGGCTTGCTCTTCTTCATCATATCTTCTTTGATCACTATCCTTTCCTGCTTGTCATCTTACCCTTCTTTAGCTTCATCAAGTGGTTTAGGCATTGGTTGCTTAACTTTTTTACCACTTCTCAAGGTGATAACTGCTTTTACTTCATCCATTTTAGGAGGAGTTTCACTCAGTCGCCTATTTCATGAACTCCTCAGTTTTGTTGAGTTTGTGAGGGGAATTTCCTTTTCTTGCTTTTTGATGTTGATCGGGTGAGCCTAGAGATGGAATACCGTGAGGTTGTCAATTTTCTAGGCAATTAATTTGAACTCATCCATTCTCTTGTTCAAAGTGTTTGTCATAGTGTCAATTCTTTGATTTAACTGCACATTCATTGTCTTCTGCTGTCCCACAAAATTACCCACCACTTTGCTCATGTTTAGAATGGCTTGCTCAACTAGAGAAGTTGACTGTGGTTGTGATGGTTGAGATGTTGATGCATACTATGGAGGAGCAGGGGGTGCATACTGTGGAGGTTTTGGCTTCCTTGAGAGATTTGAGTGATTTCTCCAACTAGGATTGTATGTGTTGCCATATGGTGCATTAGTTGATTGTTTGAATTGACCAACAACATTTGCTTGTTTCACTAACATCTCCCTCATTGCTGGAATAGTTGGAAATTATTCTCCCATATTCTCAGTGGACTGATAAATAAAACATGGCTTATTTGGCACAGGAATCTCAGTCACTGCCTGCACCTCATGTAGTTTTCTGATCTCCAGTTCTTCCAACCTTCTAGCTAAGGTTGAAACTTTGGCTTAAATGTCCATGTCCTTCGGAAAAGAATACATGCCACCCTTGGATTGAGGTCTCATTCTCTCCATCTCCCTCGGGTTAGGCTCATCCCAACCTTTTGATGCTTCAGCTACACAAAGGAAATCTAAAGCTTCCTCTAGATTTTTGCTCATGAAGTCTCCTCCACACATAGTTTCCAAAAGTTGCTTCATGGCAAGAGAAATGCCATCATAAAAGTAGCTAACCAACAGCCATGTGTCAAACCATGGTGAGGATAAGCATTGAGTGCTTCCATATTTCTCTCCTAGCATGCATAGAATTTCTCATTTTCATTGGCTAAGAAGTTAGAAATCTGTCTCTTTAAGTTGTTTGTTCTGTGAGTGGGGAAGAATTTCTTCAAAAATTCAGCCTGCATCTCAGTCCAATTTCGAATGCTTCTTGGCCTCAGGGAGTTTAGCCATATTTTTGCTTTATCCTTCAGTGTGAAAGGAAAAAGCTTTCACCTCATTAAATCAATAGTGGCAGTCTCCTCTTTAAATGTGTTGCAGACCTCTTCAAACTCCCTTATGTGTAAATAGGGGTTCTTACTCTCTATGCCATGAAAGGTGAGAAGAAGTGGCACAAGGTGAGGCCTAATGACTATCTACTTAGTTGGAGGCACTATGCAGGAGGGTGCACTCATCCGAGGAGGGTGTATGTGGTCCCTCATGGATCTATATGCATTGGGGTTCCACTCTGCCCCCTGCGGACTATCCTTCTCACACCCAGATTCCCAGTCCGACCCGATTGGCGGATCCGAACCGAGTCCGGTGCGTAGACCATATACCGACTCTTACTACTTTTCTTTATTACTGGTGTAACCAATTCTTATAACTATATCAACAAATCATATACAAAAGTCTAAAATAAAACTACCACCGTAGTGGTGTTTACAGTATCATATATTCAGTACTGAGTCCCAATTACATATTCAAAACTATACATTTACATTTACTGATTGTGAGTTGAACTCACGTAGATGTGAACCTCACTCAGGCCAAGCTCGCCAGACGTAAATATTTGCCTTCTTCTTCGTACTCACACTGATTAAAACTCATGCTGCTTTACGCTTTAGTGAAACATAGGTAATATGCATATACACAGTTATAATAATCGTATAGCAATAACAGATATCAGAAATTGCATGCATTCATATCATGGACTTATACAAGTACTTATGCTTATGACAGACTTATGCTTATTCAGATCTCCCGTAGGAGTTACAGAGCTTATTCTTATGCAGAACTTATACTTACAATGTACTTATGTTTATCTCGACTGAGTTATAGTAGAGCTTATTCTTGTGCAGAACTTATACTTATAACAGACTTATGTTTATTCGAGACTCCCGTAGGAGTTACAGAGCTTATTCTTATGCAGAACTTATACTTAAAATAGACTTATGTTTATTCGCATTCAGAAATACCCGTAGGTATTACATATCAGAACGATACACCTTCATTTCCTCTTATTCATTATTCATGTTATTATCATATAACTAAGGAATACCTGTATCTGCGCTAATAAAGTGTAAGACACAAAGAATAAGTATCCTCAAAATACTATACAAGACGGAAGTGCCAGAGCACAAAGCAAGATTTCCGGAGTACGGAACAGAGTGTCAGAGACCATCAGACAGAGTGTCGTGAGCACCACAGACAAGAGTGTCGTAGCACTAATGTTGACAGGAGTGTCTGAGCACTAATCAGAGTACCGAACACTAATCAGAGTGCCTGAGTACCAATTAGAGTACCGGAGTACTAATCAGGGATCGGTCTCGTCACCGTGACGTATGCCGTGGTCGCTTAATACTAGTCTTAGGCATTCCTACAATTGTATGTGTTCGTAAACTTCCTATCTTATTATCTGAGCATGAACTCTTGGTTCCCATCGAACGGTTTCGCCGCTACGCGTACTATACATTTCACTTAATTTCATCATTTTCTATACTTCCGGAATGCGTATTTTAGCTTAAATAATACAAAACAACAAAATACATGGTGATACTGGGTATTCTGGCATTGTGTCCGACTGCATCGGTATAGCCTGTTTGTAAAGGTCGCACACATGCTTAGGTCAGACTGCACAACATATCAGATTAACTGCACCGGTACAGTTCAAAGGTGACGCAGACTGTCTCCTACTTCCTAAAATGGTGATTTCACCATTTTTCATGCACTTTTCTTCCACAATCACTTATCACCTCATCAAAATCAACATTAAATCTCTCTCTCACAATTACTTTAATTAGTCAAAGAATCCAAGGATTCATACCCAAGTTCACCCACTATACTCAACCTTGGAATTGTGAAGGATTCATATTTAATTATGATCAACTAGGATTTTCAACCAAACTTCCCTTTAATTCCTAGAGTTGATGTGTTCCTAACAAAACCCTGTAGAAAAGGGAACCAATTTAATCTTCAAGGAAAACCCTAAAGACTCATGCCTATGTAATTCATGTACAAAAAATCATACCAAAACCCTATAATTCCATACCAAAGTCATGCATCCATACAAGAATCCATACCTTGGCTTGATTTTTCTTCCCTCTTCTCTCCTTCCTCCTCCTCTTCTTCCAGAGTTTTGCTCGAGACCAAAATAATCCATTTTGGTCCCTTTCGGGTCTCCTCCTCTATTTATAATTAATCTTTAGGTTATTTAGCTTTTAGTCCTCCATCCTTCTAGGAATTACACAACAATTCCTATTATTTCTACTTTGGCCCATAGTCTTATCAAATTATGACTTTTATGCCCCTTTTACAAATTACACTTTTGTCCTTATAACTTGTAAAATTTTCGGGTTTCTAAGTTTTCATATTTTCGCATTTAATTTACGAAAAATGTAATTTATGCCTACAAAATACCCTAAACATGTTGAAAACAACTAGGGTATATTTCGGGGTGTTACAATCCTGTTCTTCAGGTAGGGGTTCCATTGGGCTTAAATTCAAGCTCAATTCAAAATCTGATTCCATGGAATATTAACTCTAATTAATTTGTCAATATCTAATCCATCGGAACATAAACCCTACAGGAAAACAAGACAACACCAAAGAGTAAAAAAAATCTACCAAAAGGATTACTAGCTAAAAAAAAAAAGATATATATAAACAATGAAAATGAAATTACAAACTAACATAAATTAAGTAAACTAATAGTAAACCGCTAGAAACTTAATGAAAGAAAAAAATCGTGAGCTTATGATGAGGATCACAAATATATATATATATATATATATATATATATATATATATATATATATATATATATATATATATATATATATATAGATAAATCGCTGAAATGAAATTAAGCAAACTAACAAAAAATAAGTAAACTAATAGTAAATTGCTAGAACGAATGATAAGAAAAAAAAAAATCACTAAAGCTTGTGATGAGGATCACAAGTGTTCAATACATTGTCATTTTCACTAAGGCACCATCCCTACAACGGCGCCATTTGATTCTTGCCCCAGTAGGGGTATTAATCAACAAAAATTTATAACCTAATACCTCATACTAGCGTAGCATAGCTACTATAGTATAGTGGTTCTAGGATCAGTTCACAGAGATGGTTTTCTTATGGGAAATGACTCCATGCTGAGCTTAAACTAATGATTTCATTTTGGATATTGGGGTTATGATAAAAAATAATTGGTTTTGATGGTTAAAACTGAAAATAAAATGGATTAAATTATGGAAAGAATTCACTTGAAGTATCAAGTCACTAGGCTTTGGTTCCTTAGGCAAATGAGGGATTTTCCGAGTCTTTTCCTCGCACTGGGGAGGATAACATATAGTTATTTCCTGAATCGGTTCTTCATTTAGCTATAAAAACTAGCCCTCAATAAATATCCTCTTGAAAATAGCATTCACTTCTCATTAATGGTCTCAATCGCAAAACATGTCTCCTCACCAACTTCCACGCTCATAAGTGATAACTAACGAACATCACCGGATCTATCATTACATCCACGATTCTAAAGCTTCTGCCAAATGTCAACCATTCAAGGTAAATCAAGGATCAAACCCTAAAGTTGAAGGAAAGAAACATTAACATGCTTGAATACCTCGCTTTAAAAACATGAAACCCTTGCTCAGCTAATGTGTTCCTTTTGTCCAGCTGGCCTTTACTCGCTGAAGGAGGGGTTTTAGCCACTCATCCTCTAAGAAATCATCCTCATAGGTTGTTTGGCTAGTGAGAAAAGATAAAGAAAATGAAAGAAACGAAGCTTCTCGAACAAGCTACCCAAAAACAACTTCAATAATGCAAAATCGCTCATTAAAGTCGTGCTCGTATTTCATACCACCAAAATCAATGCTAAATTACCAAAATATACAAATCAAACACTATTACATGAGGAAAGTGGGAAAAACACAAAAAGCTGAAAAAGTCAAATGTGGTAGAGATTTTCGCAGAGGCTGCAAAATTGCAAAATTTCGCAGGGGTTACTTAAAATTTTCTCGGTTGGTCATGAAATTTCGCAACTCATGGCTCTATTAGATTGTTTTTTCTCGTTTTTATGCTTCGCTTCTCTTCTAGCTTCTGAAGCTTTAAACTGCAACTGTGCTCTTCATGCTTTGAGCTCAATTCCCACCTTTGAGATATAGCCTTCAAAAACAACAAAACTGCAACAAAAATTTGATTAAGAGCCTTGCTAGTTCCTTAACATGTCAACTGAGTCAATTAGGCTGATTACTACACAAAAAGTGCTCAAAACATGGAGTGTCAAGGGTATGAAAGAACACTATTTGGGTAGTAATCAACTTCTCCGATGGAATGTGCAAAGACCGGCCCAATCAAGGGAGGGAGAGATGGCAGAGCATTGGAACATAGGAAAAGAGTATCAGCGAATCAAGGGTAAGAGAGAAAAATGAACACAGGTGGAGAAGTAGTAAGGGAAATGCCCTTACCTTGAGGAAAATTGCCTAACCATGTCAAGAAATGGAGTAGAACCTACATAAGGAGAATTAAGAAGAATTCAGGCATATGGAATGTTAAAAGAGATTGACAAGATAAGCTATTTTTTCTGGAAAATTTCCAAAATTATCAAATGGTAGCTACTGCCATGATAACCTTGAAGTCTTGCAATCTCATGCTAGAAAGGCATATGAGAAAATCTATTAAGAATATTAGGTAGACATGACCCAACCTAGGTTTCCCAAGGCAAGGTCATCAAGTCCAACAAATATTAAGGTTGAGGAGTTACCTTTGTGATGCCTCTGTTGGTAGACAAGGCGAAAAGATCGAGTAGAGGGAGAGAAACCGAGATCTGCATACAAAGGAGAAAAAGCTTCTATAAGAACCAAACTCTTTCTTAAATTTATAAAGACTTTTTTCAGTGAAGAATGAAGGATTTGAAGTTCTAAAACAGAAAAATGATAATTTCTTGATTTTTAAAGACATTTTCGATGAAGAATGAAGGATTTGAAGTTCTAAAACCGAAAAAGAATCATGTCTTGATTTTTAAAGAATCTTTCGGTGAAGAATGAAGGATTTGAAGTTCTAAAACCAAAAAAGGATCATTTCTTGATTTTTAAAGACCTTTTCGATGAAGAATGAAGGATTTGAAGTTCTAAAATCGAAAAAGGATCCTTTCTTGATTTTTAAAGACTTTCAAGAATGAAAGATTTTGAAGTTCTTAAACCTAAAAAGGATCATTTCGATTTTTAAAGACTTTTTCGATGAAGAATGAAGGGTTTGATGTTCTAAGACTAAAATGACTTCTTTCTTGATTTTAAAGACTTTTTCGTGAAGAATGAAGGATTTGAAGTTCTAAAACCAAAAAATGACTTCTTTTTTTTAAAAGACTTTCTCGATGAAGAATGAAGGATTTGAAGTTCTAAAAGTGAAAATTTATCATTTCTTGATTATTTTTTTTTAAAGACTTTTTCGGTGACGAATGAAGGATTTAAAGTTCTAAAACCAAAAAATGACTCTTTCTTGATTTTTAAAGACTTTTTCGGTGAAGAATGAAGGATTTGAAGTTCTAAAACCGAAAATGACTCTATCTTGATTTTTAAAAACTTTTTCGATAAAGAATAGGTGATTCAAAATTGTAAAACCAAAGAATCATTTTTTATTACTTTCTGAAGAACAAAGGATTTGCTTAAAACAAGGAAGATTGTTCTGGGAAGGATTTTTGAGAATGTCACAAACAATTTCAGAAAAATTCCTCTGAGAAAAGATTGATTAAGTCCATGTATGTCTCTATTAATTTTTTTTTTTTTAAAGAATGAGCCTTTTTACCTAAAAGCCTATTGAAAAGTTTTTTAGAGAGTTCAAACACTCATGCTGGTGCCGAAAGAATAATCAATACTGAAAGTTGCTTATTAAGAACAAAAATCCACAAATTTCCTCAAGGCATCAAAACAAACCAAAATCGTCAACCAAGGAATCGTATTTAAGCAAACCATAATCCATCCACAAGCAATCAACAAAGGAAAATAAAAATCAAAACAAAACTCACTAGTGCAAGAGGGAAACTCGAGCCATGGAGGAAGACCGAAAGGCTGGGTATTTCGAATGCCACGGTGGTTACACACAGATGATGAGAACGGGTGTTAATTTTCTAGCGGTGAAGTTCGATGGCCCAAGGAGCAGCGCCAACGATGGGTGGAAAAGGGATTGCTGAAAACATCAAAACTTACGATGGACGAAGGATCGATGGTGATATGAGCAACAACTAGAGTCGCCCTAACAGTGACGGTTTCAGCAACCCCGACGGCGGCTACAGTGTCGTCGTCAACAACGTCAAAAACAGGAGCGGAGGCAGCTTGTTTGGCAGCAGAAGAAGACGAAATGGGGAACGACGACAGCAATGTCATCATCGATGACATAAAAAATGATCTCGACGACAACTTCGACTTCGACAGTGATGATGGTAAGCACAAGGCGTAGATTTCTGATGGGGAGTTTCAATTAAGAATAAGGAAGAGAAAGAGGGGAAAAAATGGGAAAATGTGGAAGGGTTATATGTAAATCAGCGGGATTCTTCCTGAACCTTTTTTAAATCCCAAAGAGCGCTCTTTGGTGCAAGTGTAAGAAGAGAAGAAGGTTTCTCTGGACATGATGGAACCGGTTGTGTAGGGGGGGAGAAGAGATTGAAAGCCATAGGTTTGAAAGAAAAATTGGCAGGAGGCTTTTCTTAAGGTATTACTCTAAGCTTCTTCAATTCGTCCAATCGCGGTTCTGATTCGTGCCATAGTAGGGTGATCTGGAATCAACAAAATTTGTATCCTATATTCCTCCTACTGCCGTAGTCAAGCTACTACAGTATAGTGGTCTAGGGTCGAACACGGGGATGAGTTTTCTTTGTACAAATGATTTGAGTGAAGTCAAAAGTGGTGAATTAAATTTGGATTTTTAAGGTTTAGGTAAAAATAGGGGGGTGGTTTGTTGCAAACTGAAAATAAATAAAATAAAATGTAAAATAGAACTCCTTGATATCACACCGGTTTAGGTTCTAAGGCATTCAACATGTCCTCGTCTTTTTTCTCGTCGGGAGGACGATATATAGTCATTTTCCGAACCGGCTCTTCATTTGGCATTAAAACCTAAACCCTAAAATTATTTCTTCTAATGTATAGCATTTGTTACCCCTTAATGTTTCAAGACAATTAAAACCATCACTGGATTTAACCTGCAGGAGCTCATAAATGACAATCTAAATGGGCATCGCGGATTCTACCAAGAAGCATCCACTCCAACCTTGAAAGCTTGCCTAGCATCGCCACTCGTGATACATCATGCTGATTCAAACCTAAAACGTGAGATATTAAACAGAAAAGGGAATAAATGCTTGAAAACATGAGGACAGTGTTTTTACTCTTTAAAAACATTCACTCAAAGGGCCCTCCTTCAAGGGAGGAAGAGAGTTCAGCCAAACATCCTCTCGAGCTGTCATCCTTAGAGGAGTGTTTCGTAGCCGAAAATGAGAGAAAGAGGAGAGAGAGAAGAGAGAAACTGTAAACAAAACAAAAGCTGCGCGTGTAACAAAGATTAAAAGTTAGGTCACAAAGCTATGTTGGCTTATATAGCCATACAAGAGGTGTGAAATACCAAAATACCAAAAATATAAGAGATTACAATAGGGACAAAAATGTGAATTACACAAAAATGAGGTCGCTTTGAACCAAACACAGGGGCAATTTCGCTATGCATAGAGGATTAAGTATCATAGCGTACCGCTTATCATAGCGGCCTTCGCTTATCATAGCGAAATCATCCAGCGTAGCGAATTTCACCATTGTTCCTACCACTGTTCCATTTCTTCAAGCATTGATATTCTTCATTCTCGGCTTGTTGAAATTGATAGAAGACCATATGAAATTGATGGAAATCAACCCGATTTTGTTATGATTGGATTGACACGATAATTTGGCTTCACCCCGCAAAAAGTACAAAAAACAACCTTAATGCGATCGGCGCAATAGGGACCCGAACATGTCAATTGGGTTAATTATAACAATTAGTACACAAAAAGTGCTCAAAACCTATTAAAAATAGGGTTCAAAGTAGCACGTTTTGGGCACTAATCACACCCCCCAACCTACACATTGCTAGTCCCTTAGCAATGCAAGAAGAAAATAAAGAGAGAGCATTCAAAATGATAACAAAATAATGTTCACAAAAATTAAATTTCAAAAAGGTTGTGAATGAGTAATGCCTAACCCTAAGTAAGAATAATCAATTCCGTGTCCAATAACTATCATGAGAGAATGAATGTGATACAAAATTGAGTATCAAAAGAGTCTCCATCTCCGTGAATCAACCAGAAACTTCCACCCAAAATCTAAGTGTTTATTTGATTAGCTCTCACAATAACCGGCTAAACTGAGACTCTCCCCAACCTAGCTACTACCACTTAATTCCAGCATGCTACAACTAACCTAAATAGATCAGACCCACCTTCTTTATTCCACAATTCTTTGTGTTGTAGGGGTACGTCGAGGAATCGACTTCACCAAAGTCCATGTAACGGGGATCTACCAATGACTCCCAACCAATTAAGGCTTAGGGCACCAAGCCATGAGGATCTTTCGACCACAAACTCTTCAAGTTTCACCCCGGACTTAGAATGATTTCGAGACTCCAGCACCTACAACTTGCTAAACTCCACCCATCCAAATCTGCAGTAGTTTAACACTAAAGTCGGCGACTCCCAACCGCTGAAGGTTTAGGCACCGGCTTTAGTTGCTTTCACATACCCTCGGACCGTGCTCGGGTTTCAAGGCAAAATGTTGCAATTTTTATTCTTTTTCTTTTCTTTTTCTTTTTCTTCTTTTTTTTTTTTTTTTCGAAGACGCATTGGCCTTCTTTCCACAAGGGTCCTTAACCTATTAAAAGCTGTCAATGAAACTAGGTAGGTTATGCAAAGTAAATGAGGTTATACAGCTTTTTCAACCTATCATTGAAACCTATCGTGCTCGGTGTGGAAAGAAGCAAAGTGGAAGAAAATATTTAAATCAATAAGAATTCAACTAATCATTCACCTAATTAGCATGGAACCAATCTAACATCAATAGAATTGGGCAAAGTTTCAATTTTTCAAGCTATGAGCTAGCAAACACACAAAAATTTTAAGGTAAAATGGGTCCCAATTTTGAAAAGTGTTGTATGGTATAACAGCTTTATAGGTGAACTGCAAGAAGCCACCGAATATTAAAAAATGGGCTTGCTCAAAATAATAACAAAAACATAAATACAAAAGTCACTTCCTTCGCTAACTCTCCCCCCAACCCAAACATCTCGGTGTCCGAAATGGGGCTCGGATTGGAAATTTAAAGGAGGAAGTGTTACCTCCTTGATGAGATGTGATCATTTTTTAATAGGATACTTTGCAATATTTCCATCGACACCTCATTCACTCCGTTTGGGCTTCAAATAAACAAGTTAGGAGAAGAAAAAAGAGGAAAAAGGTGACCAGTTGGAGCATTTTGAAAATTACACATTCATAAAAATTTCAAAAGTGTTCTTTCTGACCATATTTAGACTTACACTCTAAGCTTTCCAACTAGCATCAGAACGCCAAACTAAGTTCGATGAAAAGTTATGAGCGAAACAAAATTGGAGGTCATATAAACAGAGAAAAAATTATAGCATGAATTTTCGCTAGCTTAGCGAAAATTACTGTGTGCGAAACTTTTTTTTTTTTTTTTTTTTTAAACCTAAAAACTAAATCTGCGGGAAAGCTTGCATAAAATGGAAGTTAGGGTTACAAAAGTTGTAAGGGAGCTTATATAGCCAACCCCAATGTGTGAAATGGCAAAAATGCCTAAAATATGAGATTTAAATATGGACAAATGGTAATTAATCAAAACGTGGTCGCTTGGAATCAAAACATCAAAAAACAATAGGCAGCCATTTTCGCTTATGCAGGAAATGCTACATAGCTGTAAATTTTCGCTATGATAGCTAAAACATGCATAGAGAAATTCACCCGCTTATGTATTTAATTTTCGCTAGCATAGCGAAATTTCGCTAAGCTAGCTTAAATTTTTGTTAGCTTTGTTAAAATTTGAGCATAGCAAATTTTCATTTAGGATTGCAATTTTGCATCTCTGCGAAATTTTCAATAATGCATAGTGCTAAAATTCCCAGATTCACCATTCCTCCAAGCAGTTCCCGCATTGCTTCTACACCTCATTTTGCCTTCAATTCTTCAATTCAATCCTGACATTTCATCGCCTCAACTTAGTGAAACCACTCAAGGATTCTCGTTATTCAGCACCATCACGAGGCCAAGCTTGCCATCGTTTCCAAGACCTCGCAAAACTACCCAAACAATCTCGAAACCAAATCGCAGTACTCAAGGGACATGCAAACAATTGGCTCAATTCATATGATTAGTGTGCAAAAGCACTCAAAACTCATCTTGAATAAATTCAAAATAGAACTTTTTAGACACTAATCACACCCCCCAACCGACACGTTGCTAGTCCCTTAGCAATGCAAAAAACAATAAAGGTATGCATGCTGTGCTTTTACAAAAAGTGTATATTGGTTCAAAAGAGGTGTACAGATAAACTTACCTTTTAGGCATGAACAATTTAGACCCGAACGAAACCGCTGGCAAGAGAACAATGCTATAAGAACAAGTTTTAGGGTAATATCGGTTCCAAGGAAGTCAACCCGAACTTCCACCAAAATCTAATTGTTCCTAAGGTAACCAGTTTGAGCCAATAAGACGCAAAGCTATTTCCTCCCCCCAACCTAGCTACTGCCATGGCCTTAAACCGTTGACCAACCTAAATAGGACCAGCTACACTTTATTTCTTCTTGATTACATTGTAGGTGCAATGCTAAAACTCTTACTTCATCAAAGTCCGCGGTAACGGGGTCCACCGATGACTCCCAACCAATTAAGGTTTAGGGCATCAAGACAAAAGGATCAACTGACCACAAACTCTACAGGCTTCACCCCGGACTTCGAATGACTTCGAGAATTAAGCACCTACAACTCGCTAAACTCTACCTATCCACCCGTGTAGCGAACACTAAGTCGATGACTCCCAACCGATTAAGATTTAGGGCATCGGGCTTTAAAGGCTTTCGCCATATACCCCTCGGACCGTGTTTGGGTTTCAAGGCAAAGCGTCACGGCTTTTATTCTTCTTTTTCTTCTTTTCTTTTTCTTTTAGAAGACTACATTGGTCTTCATTCATAGGTAACACAAACTATTATGGGTCGTCAACAGATCTAAGGCCGGCTTTGCAAGGTGAGAAGAGGTATATAGCTTCTCAACCTATCGGGTACAATCCGTGTAAGTGTGTGTGAATTAGCTAAAGCCGGGATGTTCAAGGTTGACTATGCTGGAACTACAATTGACCAAAAACTAAATCATGCATGGAATTGTTCTAACAATAAGGTAGCATACAGGGCTTCAATTATTCAAGTAAAGGCAAGAGTAGAAACAACAAATATAGGCACAAGAAGTGATTTGCAAAAGTGTAATGAACTACAAATAATGCTATAAAGCTTTTGATATCACCAAAATGGCTAATATATGCTTAAAATAGCTAAAAACGATAAAAGTATCACTGCCTACTATCGGCTAATACATGTATCCTATACAATCCTATACAAAATGATTAGGCAGTTGATAAAGCGAAAAACAATACAAAACATGATAGAAGACACCCCTAACTCTAACTTTTCCTCCCAACCAACGTATAAACATGCCTCACTGTGTAGGGATAAGAAAGTTAGAGAAGGGAGTGTGACCACCTCACTCTCGTGGTAGTGATGTCGGTGGATCTCGTCGTTGGTGTGGTCATGAGCATGTCCAAGGAGGTCGCCGATGACCGGGTCTCGAGTAGTCTCAGGTAGCTCAAAGGAGACCGAGGTGGCTCATGATCCAAGAAGCATGGCGTGACAATGCTCTTAGTTGGTCTCGCCGGCCATCCTCGTCCAACGACGCCCGTGTGGTAGCAAGCTTAACAGACAAAGATCCATAACAGCTGTTAATCTCCCTTAACTCGACATGAATATGCTCCAAGATCGTCGCACTGGTGTAATGAAGGGCCTAAGAAGTGTGTTGTGGGTCGGGCGTATGAGAAAGGAGGTGGCACCTTAAAAGGGGCTCGTATGTGGAGTGTGCCCCTGGGGAAAGAAATGAATGAAGATGAATGACCCCCTCCCCCTTTTTATAAATCAGTTGGGCAACTGAAAGGTCCCGAAAGCCTAAGAGCCATCATAAGGAAATTTAATTTCGCCATTATAACAAATTCTTGCCTGAACTAATATCCATCCAAGAAATAAAATAAAATAAAATTTTGATTTAGGGGCAGATTAAAAAACAAAAATAAAAAAAAAAATATTATTTTTAGCATAAACTTAAGAATAAAAATAAAATAAAATTAAATTAGACTACTAAAAGGAAAGCTAATAAAAATAGCATACTACAGAAAATTGACCAATTTTAAGCAAAAACTGGGTAATTTTGAGCTGCGCTTGGCTCAGTGGACACCAAACCAGCTCAATTTCACCGCATTTACTCATGGAGGTCAAGGAGGAGCCCTCGTCTCTAGAGCTCTGCAGTTGAAATTCTCTTGTCGACTTTCTTCTCACCGGGTGATTTGGGCTAACCAATGGCTCGCAGGGGGTGGATCGATGTAGATTAACCCGATTAGTACCCAAAAAGTGCTATTTTCAACCCTATTTATTATAGGTTTTGAGTGCTTTTGTATACTAATCATTCTGCACTAACCCGATTTACACATTACACCTTATTATTCCCACTGACGTATTTCTCAGGCAATTTTGCGCTTTTGTGAGCTGACCATGTTAACATTGTTGAGTCGATCCAAGCCCGAAGAATTCGAACCAAACTCAACATCATAGATCAGAGACTAAGAGGAAAGAAGAGAAGAAAATAGAAGAAAAGTGAAGCATGGAGCAAAATGCAGATTTGACGAAGTAGCCGGAACAAAGACAAAGTAGAGCAAGAGAGCACAAGCAGTATTTCTCACTATGCCATAGCAAAATTTCCACTGCTAGGATTACAAAGTCAGAATTCTCGCTTAGGTGCTACTGGGCCGCTAGCTAGCTTAAATTTGCTTCAGGCCCAGCCTAAATCTCCCACCTCGCTATCTCACACATTTTTTCGCTAAAGTTAGCGAATTTCACTAGCCAGCGAACCATCATGATAGCGAAATCCCTCAATTCCCGCTTATCTCGTAGAATTCGCAAATTTTAGCGAAATTCTTGCTAGTTAGCGAATTTTCGCTATGCTAGCGAAAAAAATTCCTCGCACAGCTTAAAATATTTCCCCAAGTGTTTTTGATATTTTTGGTTCCAAACGACCTGCTTTGTGTATAATTACCACTTTGTCCCTATTGTAATCATGTATTTAGGTATTTTGTCATTTCACACATTCGTCAAGTTATATAAGCCACCTATAAGTTTGTAACCTAACTTTTTTAATCTTTTCGCATACGCGGCAGCCTTTCCTTCTTAGGTTATTTTGCTTTCTTCTCTCCTTTCTCTCCTTTTCTCGCCTACCAAACACTCCTCGAGGATGACAACTGTGTGGATGCTTGGCTGCACCTCTTCTTGAATGGGAGGGCCACCGGTGAATATTTGAAGGTAAAAACATGGTCCTCTGCTTAACGCACGTATTTATGGTATTTATGTTCTTATTCTCACCTTAGGTTAAAATCTTCTAGGCACCTCACCGACATGTATTTAGCAAGCTTTTGGTTACAAAGTGGATGCTTATCACTAGATCCACTAAGTATCCGGCTTAGTTTGCTTCCTATTAGTTACTCATAGGTAGGTTTTCAGATATGATATCACCTGTTAGGGAATATTTTTGCCCGCCAATGCTATGTTTCAAAAGGGAAAATCATAGGGTCTAGGTTTTAAAGCTAAATGAAGACTGATTCGGGAAATGACTATATGTCATGCTCCCTAACGCGAGGAAAAGACCCGAGGACATGTTAGTCGCCTCTAAAAAACCCTAACCCAAGCACCGAGACTTCAAGGAGTTCTTTCTTATTTTTCTTCATTTTATTTCTTAGTTTTAAACCCAAAACCTCACCTGCTTTTAACCAACCTGAAAATCCAAATTTAATTCACCAATTTTGACTTCACTCAAATCATTTTGTACGAAGAAAACCCATCCCCTCGCTGCTCAACTAGACCGCCATATCAAGCAAGAATGACTACTAGAGGAGGAACTTCTAGACTACAAATTTTGTTGATTCCGAATCACCCTACCGTGGCACGAATCACAACCCCCACTCAACTTCTTCATCTTGGTTTACCAATTCTGCTTGCAATTTGGGGGCTTTTGGTTTCCCTGCATTTTGACCAACTGAGTAGACCTCACGCTCCTCAGTCGCCATCTTCCACTAGCCAGGCTTCTGCATTCAAGTGAAAAATATTGAGCTCCAATGTCATGTTGCCAAATGTAAGCTGTATAACCCATTCTCGGCAATTGATTATCGCATTGGCAGTGGCCAAAAATGGTCTTCCCAGGATAATTGGCACATGATTGGGCCCACTTGCTATCGCCTGATCGGGCACTACAAAGTCCACTGGGTAGTAGAATTTTTCCACCTTCACCTACACATCCTCAACTATTCCCTTAGGAATCTTCACTGATCGATCAGCCAATTGAAAAGTGATGTTAGTAGGCTTAAGCTCCCTAAACCTTAATCGCTAAGACCGAGTATGGCAAAAGAGGTTTACACTGCCCCCAAATCTAACAAGCAGTTTCTTTTTGTTATTCATGTCCCACCTCAATGTCGACCGGAACAAGGGGGATCTCGATCCTTATTTCACCGCCTTGTTTGATTATAAGTAAATTTAATTTGCTCAGTTAGGAAGGCTTTCTTTTCAATGCCTAACCCTTTCTTGACTGTAAGTATGTGTCCTTTAAGGAATCCTTTGCATAGGTTTGGGACCCGCTTTAATCATGTCAAGCAGCTGAATATTTACTTTCACTATTTAGCACCTCCCAAATTTCGTACTTATTGGGATTTTTCTTGCCTCTTAGTGCTTGGGGAAATGGAGGGGGCATGTTTTTCTTCACTGGACTTTCTCACCGATTATTACCTTCAGTTCACTCCTTTCCCTTGCATGCAGTTCTTCAAAGCAATTATGGCAATCGGGTCGTTTATCTCTTCCCCACTTCAGTAATGATAAATTTTTACTTCATCCATCCTTGAGTTGCTGGAAGAACCTATTTCATGGACTCCTTGATTTGGCAAAGGTTTGAGAAGGAATCTTCCTTTCTCCTCGTACTCCAAAGAAATTTTTAATCCCGGTGATGGATCGCGTAGATTATCAATCTTATGCATTGTTGTTGCTTCAAGCCCATCTATTCTCTAAATGTGTACTTTCTACAAGACAATTTTTGAGCCAATTTGTACATTGTTGACTTTTTGTTCTTCCACAAATCGCCTTTACCACCTTGCTTCAAGTTTGAAAAAATAGCTTGTTCAATTGTGAGAAGAGGATGGTGATGACTGTGGTTGAGATTTAGGAACCAAACTGTCGTTTTCGCACCGCCCGTGGGGCACATGCTGTGGGGATTAGGCTTCCAAGAGAGATTGGGGTGATTCTTCCAATTGGAATTATAAGTATTACCGTATGGGGCATTTGGTTATGGCTTGTATTGGCCCACGGCATTGGCATGCTCTGACATAAACTCTCTCACTGAGGGGGCTATTGGACAATGTTTTTCTCAAGGTGGGCCATCGGATCGCAATCGATGCACGGGTCGGGCATGCAGATTTTTCGGCCATTGCCTCAATTCATGAGTCTTTTTCTTCCAGCTCTTCCACCTTTCTAGCTAGGGTTGATATTCTTGGTTTCCATTTCCATCTTCGAAAGTGCAAAAATTCCTCCCTCAGCGTGGCCGAGGGCCCCATTTTCCACTCCCTGGTCTGGGCCCAAATCCCAACCCCTTGGAAGTTTCAGCCACATAATTCAAAAAATCCATAGCTTCATCTGGGTGCTTGCTCAAAAAGTCTCCTCCACACATTGTTTCCAATAATTGTTTCATGGAAGTAGACATACCACCATAGAAGTGGTTTACAAGCATCCAAGTGTCGAAACCATGATGTGGACAAGCACTGATGGTCTCCATGAATCTCTCCCAAAGATTGTAGAACCTCTCGTTGTCGAGGCAAACAAAGTGTAAATTTGTCTCTCAAATTGTTGCCCTAGAGCACCTAAGAATTTCTTAAAAATTCTCGCCCGCAGCCTCCTCCGCCAGCCTTCGATGGTTCCTGGGTCTCAATGAATTAAGCCATTTTGGTTTCATTCCCGAGGGTCAATGGAAATGCCTAATTTCAACAAATTTATATCAATCACACTTCCTCAAAGGTTGTGCACACTTCCTCAAAATCCTTATATGGGTGTGTATGGATTTTCATTCTCCATACCATGAAATGTGGGAAGCAGGCACTAGGTGGTCTCACTACTACATCCTCAGAGGTATGATGTACAGAGCACTTAACTCTGTGAGGGTGTATGTGATCCTCATCGGACCAGATACGCTGGATTCATCGAGTACCCCACTCGCTGTTCCTCGTGTAGAGGATCCATTTGATCACCGTGTACACCACTGGCCAACCTTGCTCAACCGGTGTACCGATTCTTTGCAATCCACCAAGTGTTCTCTATCCCAAGCAGCATAAACACCTGTTGGCCAAAAATGAGACAAAGCAAAGAGCACAAACAAAGCTTGCCAATGGATCAGTGTTAGCTAAAACAAAAATTAACCTGATCAGAAGAAACAAAAACAAGCAAGAATCGCTAAGTAGAGAAAACTTGCGCTTAAAGCAAATGTGAAATTCAAAAAGGATTAAAGGTCACCAACACTTCTAATGTGGATTACAAGTACATATCACCATCACTTAGTCGGGCACCATCCCCCTAACAAACATTCATTTGATTCGCGCCACGTAGGGGTGATCCTAATCAACAAAATTTGTATCCTATATTCTCCCGCTGCTTAGTCAAGCTAACGCAAAGATAGAGCGGCCCAGGTCGAACACGAGACGGGTTTTCAGACAAATGATTCGAGCGGAGCCATGGTGGAATTAAATTTGGATTTTTGCTGCCTGGGTAAAAACAGGGGGTGGTTTGTTGCAACCTAAAATAAATAAAATAAAATGTAATAGAACTCCTTGAAGCATTGGGCCACCTGGTTTAGGGTTCCAAGGCATTCAAACATGTCCCTGGTCTTTTCTCAAGCTGGGAGGATGACATATAGTCATTTCCCGAACCTAGCCTTCATTCAGTATTAAAACCTAAAACCCTAAAATTATTTCTTCTAATATATATTTGAAATACCTCAATTTTTCAAGACATTAAAACCATCACCGGATTTTAACCCGCAGGAGTCATAAATGACAACAATGGGCATCAATGGATCTAATAAAGAAGTTATCCCACGAACCTGAAAGCTTGCCAAGTATCGCCACTCGTGGTACATCACAAAGATTCAAACGAAACGTGGAGATACGTGAACATAAAAGGGAATAAATGCTTGCGTGAAAACATGAGGACAAGTTTGTTTTTACCTTAAAAACATTCACTCAAAGGGTCTCCTCTTCAAGAGAGGAAGAGTCTAAGCTAAACATCCCTCCCAGTTGTCCCCGCGAGGAGTGTTTCGTAGCCGAGAAAACAGAGAAGAGAGAGAAGGAGAGAACTGCAATCCTAAAACAAAGCTACTGTACTAAAAGATTAAAAGTTGGGGTTATAAAAGCTATAAGTCAGTTTATATAGCCATACAAGAAAAAGGAAATACCAAAAATTACCAAAAATATAAGATTACAATATAGGGACAAATGGGAATTATAATAAACGAGGTCGTTTGAACCAAAACAATGTGGGGGCAAATTCTCGCTATGCAATAAAGGATTTTCACTATCATAGGCGAAATTTCAATTATCATAGCGAAAATTCGCTATCATAGCCGGTGTAACACAGCATAGCGAAAATTGAAATTCTCGCCATACACAGTACTTTCGCCATCATAGCTTAAAATTCGCCATCATAGCTTAAAATCATCCAAACAGAATACCTCACCACCGTTCCTCGCCATCGCCCGCCATCACTCCATTGCTTCCTCGCTCCCACCGCACCGTTCCATTTCTTCAAGCATTGATATTCTTCATTCTCGTCTTGTTTAAATTGATACACCATATGTAAATTGATGGAAATCAACCGATTTTGTTATGATTGGATTGATAATGATACTGGCTTATAATTCCCGCAAAAAGTACAAAACAACCCCGACGCGATCGGCGCAATAGGGACCCGAACATGTCAATTGGTTTAATTATAACAATTAGTACACAAAAAGCGCTCAAAACATATTAAAAATAGGGTTCAAAGTAGCACTTTTTGGGCACTAATCAAGTTCGGGTTTTGGCTCGTTCTTTTTGTTGATAATTCACATCCAAAGGGGTAAGTTGCACTTGGGGCCTCATGGTAAAAATGATGAGAGCAAGTAAAAGAAGCCCTTTTGACATACAAAAAAATTTTTCATACAAACATAGCCCATGGGCTATATTGTATGCGAGGGGCAATTGTTGATACTAAAAATAATTTTTGGGCCCAAATGGTAGTGGAATAGGCCGAATAGATATGCCAAGCCCAAACCATGCTAGCCTAACCCAATTCAATAAAGCTCAAGCCTATGAGGATCAGCCCATGAAAAAGGTCCAAGAACATTTCTAGAATTTTTAAAAAAAATTCAAAACTGCTAAAGATATCATCGGTAGTCATTCTCAACTACGAACATGGAGGAGTAATTTTTCTCTAAGCCTTCCGATGGCAAAGGACGGGCAAAGCATCAAGTGATGGAAAATTACTTGGCGAGCAAAGACTCCTGGGGCCAGGAGACATGCATACTATTGAGAAAAAAAGTAATGTAGTTACTCGCTGAATGCCTATAAAAGGACTTAAAACCGATGATTGAACACTCAATACCAATGATTGAACACTCAAACCGAGCAAGGGCATTTCAATATTTCTCTTATTTTTCTAAAAGCTCAACAACCATCTTTTCCATATTCCTAGCTTTGTTTTATATGTTTTTTTCTTTCCAAGCATTTTGTTACTTCAAAGTTTTCTTTCTTCAAAATTTGATTTTTGGTCAAATTCTATAATGAAATCCACTATTTTTTTAGTTAGTCTGTTAAGTTTCCTCTTAGCTTTCAAGTCAGTCCATGCAATCTAATTTTCAAGACATTTTTCTGCTTATAATTTAGGAAACTGTCAAGGGAACTAGGGGATCCATTTTTCACTTAAGTAAAAGTTAGATTTCGGTACAGTTTCAATTTGGAAATACTATAATTTCCTGGCATGCATATACATTCATCAATTTTCATGCTTTTTGTATGTTTTGGTGAATCACCGCTAGAAAATCCACCAAACATTATTTTTCTCATTATTTTCTTAAAGATAATATCATAATAATAGTTGAATCTTTATCTACTTTTCATATAAAAATTACTATTTTCTTTTTTTTTAATCGAAAGATTACTATTTTCTTTTTTAATCGAAAAAATACTATTTTCTATTATATAAAATCTAATAAATACAAAATATATTTATAAAAAAACATATACCATGCCAAACATTTTTTTTATCAAACGATTAAATCTTAATCTTAGATTAGGTGTATTATAATAAATTTCTTTTATTTTTTTTTAATTTATTTTAGAATGTTTAAACGTGTATATATATTTATATTTATATAGTTTGAAAAGAAAACGTATATATTAGATACAATTAAGGGAAAAACGGAACATTGGTGAAAGTGCATTATGTTCTCCGAATAATCAGTTATAAAATGTTTTTCAACAAGAATTTTTAAAATTTGTTACATATCTATTTTTTAATCAAAAACAATTCTTAAAATCTTTGTTAAACCGACTCTAACATTCCACTCCTAAATAGAATCTAACTTTATATTTTTTATTCACTTTCTCTTCCATCTTGTTTTTTTAGGACTCTTCTATCTTGTTATTACTATCATTATCATAAAATTATTATAATGACAATAATAATAACGACAACACAACAACAACAACAACAACAATAATAATAATAATATAAAATTAAATATTCTATGATTATAACAGACTTACACTTGCAATAAACTAAGACTACCCCTTCATTCTGCACAATATAAAGAAACCCCAATAAATATCAAATTCTATTTGTAATCATTCTCAAATTTCTAACATTCCTAAAAACATTCTGATTCTCCTGTTAAAATAAATAAAAATATCCCAATTCTAGTCATAACGAATTATACTATTTAAGGCTCATTAATATTTCATTATTTCCATCATTCATTAAGATAGTTCTGATATCTTTTCAACTCTTTCTTTCACATTCTAATGGATTTGGGAGAAAGTGTCTATGCCTGTTGTCTGACTCGACTTTATTAAGGTAATTTTTCTTTTCTTTGTTAAAGCACATACCATCATACTTAGCTCATATGGTAAAACGTTTCAAAAAAGGAGAGCATATAAAGAAGGGGAGGGATTCCAAGTTCGAGTCCTAATAAAAACAGTTTATCTATATAAAAAAAAATCTCAAAACTACATAATATTTGATATAATATGATCACTGTCCTATACCTCAAATGGGATTAGCAAAGGAAGAAGAAAGATATCCACTATTTTAAATATGAATATGATATCAATAAACCGGAGTATAAATTTATAGATATCTAAAAAAGAAGTGCATTATGTGGGGTCTCCACCTTGCACCCTCAATTTACAAATATTTTGAGTTGTTTTTACTTGTTTTCTAAAATCTGTTATAAAATAATAATAATAATAATACAAATTATTATATAATTATTAAAATAAAAAGTAGATGCAAAATTATTTTTAAATATATTAAAAATATATCAAAATATTTTATGTTACTAAACAAATTTTTTAAACAAGAATAAAGTCACTTTTGATTAAAAAAGTCACTTGTATGAATTTTTCTTTTTTATATAGGGTGATTTGATTAACAGACCTTTTAAAAACCCAATTTTGGAAAATTTACCCATCATTAATTTTTTATCCTATTTTGATATAAATACCCTTCTTGTTTTCTTGCTAAAATAACCAATTCTTTTCAGAGATAATGTAAATACATGAAATGGAAAATGACATTTTTGTACAAAATTGGTTATTTTTTTCAAAATAAAAACAAGAAAAGTTAGATTTTTAAATTTAGGGTTATTTGATGTCTTTTAACAAAATATTTCTTTTATATATGCAGTGATAATGTCACATTTGGGCCGAACCAAAGATAAACTTATAGACTAATTGGTGACATGCCAAAACACAAGTGGATATGGCCCATATCGATTGCATTTCATGTAAAACATTTGTTGGATGGAGAATAGTAAGTATTTGTCTTATATTATTAAACATCAAATGACTTTTTTTTTTCCTTTTCTATATGAATTCTAATCTTATGGGCACATAATATTGAACAAGTCCATCAATACATATTGATTAGTGCCCAAAAAGTGCTATTTTGAGCCCTATTTATTGTAGATTTTGAGCACTTTTTGCGTATTAATCAACCGAATTAACCCGATTTGCACATTAAGGTCCCGGCTATTCTACTGATCGCATTTTGTGGCTAATTTTGTAGTTTTTGCAAGCTATTAATGCCAAATTTGTTGAATCGATCCAAGCACAAAGAATTCTAGTGGAACTCAGCATTACAAATAAGAAATCATAAGGAAAGAAGATAAAGAAAAAGCTGAAAAATCAAATTTCGCACCACTGTGCAAAAATGTTCCACTTTTGATTTTTAGCCCTTTTGACTTCCTTTTTCCCATTTTACCCTTCCTTTATTATAGGTAGTTTAGATATTTTTGTAATTTTGCTCTTCTCTCTGAGCATCTATAAGGCCAAGACTGTGTATAACTTAAAAGACAATTTTCACTTGCAATAGTATATAGTGGGCTGAGTTTTCCCGCCGCTTCCTCTTTCTTTCATTTTCTTGCTTTTCTTTATTTTCTCAGTTGCCAAACACCCTTGAGGATGACAACTCAAGGGATGGTTGGCTAAACCCCCTCCATCCTTGAAGAGGACGACTACTAGGCTAAGGTTTTGAGGTAAAATGACGGTTTTCATGTATTTAATGCAAGCATTTATGGGTATTTATGTCTCTATTTCTCATAATATGTTTAAAACATTTATGTCCAATAAATGCTATATTTCAAAAGGAAAATTATTTGGGTTCAGTTTTGATAGCCAAATGAAGATCCGGTTTGGGAAATGACTATAGGTCATCCTCCCCAACGCGAGGAAAAGGACCCGAGAACCTCTCATTTGCCTTAGGACCTCAACCCTAGTAGCCCGATGCTTCAAGGAGTTCTTTTTCATATTTTACTTTAGTTTATCTTTAGTTTGCAAACATTCAACCTCACTGTTTTTACCAAAGCCCAAAATCCAAAATAAATTCACCAAATCAATTTCACTCGCAAGTCATTTACACAAAGAAACTCCATCCTGCAGCCCGACCTCGAAGACTATATCAAGTAGCAGAGCTATGCTACAAAGCAAAGAGGAGAATTGAAGCCGAGTAAATTCTGCTGATTCCGCACACCTACCGCATCACCAAACTGCGCCGTTGCCGGATGAAAGCCTAAGTGCAAGTGGCGTTGTTGAACTTGCGATCCACATCACAAGTGTTGGTGAATTTTCAACCTTTTGGTTTTTACTATTATTTCCCTAGTAGTTTATCAAGAAGTTGATTCAATTTATATAATGACAATATACACTTCGGCTTTACCATTAGCTGTCGCAACCTTTGGTAGCTTGTTTTGTTTCGTCAGGTTCAGGCCGCTTTCATAGAGTTTATGCACCATTGGGATGGGGAACACAAAGCAGCAGATTAGAAAGGAGCAGTGCTCCACAAGAACAAGGCTGTGAAGTAAGCATACACAGTGGTCAGATGGAGCCTCCACCTGAGGAACAGCAAAGCCACCAGGGGGTTCCCAGAACTCCCAATGCATATAGAACTATAAGGGATCATATACACCCTCCGAGAGTGAGTGTACCCTCCTACATTATGCCTCCTCCAGAGGACATAATTATCAAGCCCTACATAGTGCCCCTACTCCCCACTTTCCACGGGATGGAGAGTGAAAACCCCTATTCACACATCCGGGAGTTCGAGTGGAAGTATGCACACTCAAAGAGGACATCTCCAATGTGGATTTGATGAGGCTGGAGTTCTTCCCTCTGACTCTCAAGGACAAGGCTAAGATTTGGCTCAACTCCGACCGACCATCAGAATCGGGAGATATGCAGGCCTGATTTTTAAAGAAATTCTTCAAGACCTATGAAAACCAATACTTCAAGAGGCAGATGGCTAATTCCTTTACAAATTTCAAGAAAATGAGAAATTCTACCAAGGTCGGGAAAGGTACTCTAGAGACCATCAATTGCCCTCACCACGCTTTGATACTTGGATGTCGGGTTGATCACTTATAATAATGTCCCCTGCTATGAAGCAGTTGTTAGAAACTATGTGTGGAGGGGACTTCATGAGTAAAAATCTAGAATAAGCCATGGACTTCCTGAATTATGTGGCTGAGACATCCAAGGCATGGGATGAACCCAACCCTAGAGAAGTAGAAAGGTGAGGCTTGTAGCCAATCAAAGGGGAGGTAATGTGACTCACCCCGTAGGATATGGAGATGAGCGCAAAGTCGGGCTTCACCTTTGGCTAGAAGGCCGGAAGAGCTCAAATGAGAAATCAACACGAGGTACCTGGCAAAGAGGCCGAGGCCCCTGTACAAATCCAGCCTTGCTTCATTTGCCAGTCCACTGATCACCAAGGAGAGCATTGCCCAACTTCTCCTTCAGTGAGGGATTTGATGGCTAAGCATGCCAATGTTATGGGTCAATACAAGCCGCCAACCAATGCCCAATACAACAACACATATAACCCTAACTGGTGAAACCATCCTAAACTCTCCTGGAAGCCAAACCCTCCAGCATACTTTCCTCCTGCTGCACAGCAATAGCAACAGTATGGGTCCTCATCCCAACCATAGCCACCACCATCTTCATCTCCAGTTGAGCAAGCTATTCTAAATTTGAGCAAGGTGGTAGGAAATTTTGTAAAGGAGCAAAAGGCCATCAATGTGCAGCTGAATCAAAGAATTGACAATGTGGAAAGCTCCTTGAACAAAAAAATAGATGGACTTCAAAATGATCTTAATCAGAAAATAGATAACCTGCAATACTCCACCGGCCAAGGCTCACCAACCAACAAGAAGTAAGAACAAGGGAAATTCCTTCCCGCATTAATAACCCAACTTAGGAGTATGAATTGAGCTTTTCTACTCGAACCTCGGAAGCCCCTAGGATGGATGAAGTAAAGGTCATTATCACACTAAGAAGTGGTAAGCAGGTTGATCAGCCAGTGCCTATACCTGTTAAGGAGACCAAGGAAGAAAAGGAAGTGGAACTAGAACATATAATTATAAAAGAAGACTCAATGAAGAAGAGCATGCCTCCTCCATTTCCTCAAGCATTAAAAGGTAAGAAAAGTGCCTCCAATCGATCGGGAATCTTAGAGAGGTGCTAAGGCAAGTGAAAATCAATATCCTAATTAATAGACATGATTAAACAAAGTTCCAACTTATGCCAAATTTTAAAGGACTGCGGCACAAAGTGAAGAGATGATTGAATGTTGATAAGAAGGCCTTCTTGACATAGCAAGTCGGTGCCATCATTCAAAGCAAGACCCCGGTGAAATACAAGGATCCAGGATCCCCTACCATTCAGTGAACATCAGAGGAACCTGTGTAGATAAGGCACTATCGATTTGGGGCCAAGTAGTCAACCCGCTACCATACCACGTACAAGGTGTACCGGGTTTATGGGAATTTTGTTTTCCTACCACCATCACCTTATCTGCCAATGATCGTTGAAAATTCCCAAAGGCATAGTCGAAGATGTCGGTAAAGGTGGATAAATTTTACTATCCGTGACTCTCTGGCTGCTCTTGATACGTAGTCGTGGGTAAAAGGTACTAATCATGTACCTATCATACTTGGGAGGCCATTTTTGGCCACATCAAATGCCATCATCAATTGCCGGAATGGAGTCATGCAGCCTCACGCTTAAAATATGACATCGAGCTCAACATCTTCCACCTAAGCAAAGAAGCACAAATCAATGGAAGAGAAAAAAGCTAGATTAAGTCTCAGCTCTGACAGCCCAAGGTAAGAAAACGTTGTTCACAAAACCACAGGAGGAATTGATGAAGAACAATGAAGAGTCCGATGGAGAACTGGAAGGCCTTAGTCACTCCCTCCAAAGACCACCGATTCCCCTAGCACCACCAAGGCAAAGTGCTTAAAATAAAGTGGGCAAAAGCTCAAATCAAGGTGTACCACCCTCACGTAAAACATGGAGGACTTCTCCTCCTCGATCCACCGTGAACCCCCGAAGGGCTACCCGAGTAGGAGTGGTTTCTACAAGAATTAGAAGCCACTCCAATTTTTGTTAGACTTTATTTGCTTTACTTAAGTCAATTTGTAGTTTTGCCATAATTTCTTATTTTTAGATTTGTTTTTTGTGTAATTTTTCTCATTTTCAATTGCACATTCTCATAATTTTTGGTATTTTGTTTTTCAGGTGCAGCAGACTCTCCTCCAGCTTCATCGGTAGCTTCTCAGTTTCCCCCACTTTTTGTTTTGATTTTCCTGTTTTATTTTATTTTATTTTATTTCGATTTATTTAGTTTTTCTCTTTAGATTTTCTCTAATTTTAAGTTAATCTTTGTTTCTATCTTATTTTTCATCTTTCTATAATTTTTTTTTTCCTGTGTTTATTTTTGCAGTTTTTGTCAAGTTTTTGAAGGAGAGGATGCAAGATACAAGAGCAGAAGGAAAATCGAGCAGTTTCGCAGAAGGGTGCGAAATTTTCGCAACACCGTGCAAATTTTTCGCACTGGTGCGAATTTTCGCACAATGCGAATTTTTCGCACTGGTGCGAAATTTTCGCGCTCAACTGCAGCCCCATTTTGTTTTGACCATAACTTTTTCATCCGAACTTCGTTTTGGGTAATTTTGGTACCGTTGGAAAGCTTAGAGAGTGTAGAGTACAAATATAGCCAGAAATAACACTTTTGAAATTATGATGAAGGTTTAATTTTAAAAATTCTCCAACTTGTCACTTTTTTCCTCTATTTTCTTCTTCCAACTTGTTCATTTCAAGCCCAAATGGAGTGAATAAGGTCTCTAGCCAAAAGCTTGTAGTCTCCTATGCAAATGGGTACATCTCATCAGTGAGATATCACTTCCTTCTAACTTTCCACCGAGCCCCATTGCATAATGTGACACTTGGCTCTGGGGAGAGGTAGAAGGAAGTGGCTTCTTTACATTTATGCTTACATTATTTTGAGCAAGCCCATTTTGTGTTGTTTTGTGGCTTGTCGTTTGTCTTGTTTGTGAAGTTTAGTTGTTTTTGAAAAAGCCGAAAAATATAGTCATTTATTTTTATATACATACTATACAGCGTACACTTTCAGTTTTCAAAATTGCCCCATTTTTGTAAGCTACGGTAGCCCGTTAAAGTGTAAAAAAATTGAAACTTTGTCCAATGCTATTGTTTTTAGATTGGTTCCATGCCTAATTGAGTAGGATGATCGGTAGAATTCTTGTTGCTTTCGACCTTTTTTTTCCGCCTTTAGCTAACTACATACTGTGCACATCAGGTTTCAACAATAGGCTGAAAAACTGCCTAAGCTCCTAAATGTTGCAAAAGCCTATCCTAGTTTCGTTTACTACCTTTAATAGGTTAAGGACCCCCAGGAAAAGAAGGCCAATGAGCCTTCCAAAATAAAAAGATAAGAAAAACAAAAACAAAATCAATTATATAAAAAGAAAAAGAAGAAAAATTGCAACACTTTACCTTAAAACTCGAGCATGGTCTGAGAGGTATATGGCGAAAGTCTTTAAAGCCTGGTGCCCTAAACAAACTGGTTGGGAGTCACCGACTTAGTGCTCATTACATGGGTGGATGGGTGAGGTTTAGCAAGTTGTAGGTGATGGAGTCTTGAAATCATTCAAAGTCCGGGGTGAAACCTAAAGAATTTGTGGTTGAAAGATCCTTATGACTTGATGCCCTAAGCCTTAATTGGTTAGGAGTCATCGGTGGATCCCCGTTACGTGGACTTTGGTGAGGTCAATTCCTCAGCATTGCACCCCTACAACTCAAAAATAATTGTGGAATAAGAGTAGGTCCTGATCTATTTAAGTCGGTTAGTGTACTAGGTTGTGGCAAAAGCTTGGTTGAGGGGAGAGGCAACAAGGCGCTTTATCACGAGAACTCGATCATAAACAGGTTTTGGTGGAAGTTCTTGGTTAATTCACCAAGTTGGAAACTCTTTTGATACTGAATTTTGTATGGCATCCTCTATCTCGTGATGGTTATTGGGCAGGGTTTTGATGATTCTCATTGAGGGTTAGGCATTACTCATTCACAACCTTTTTGAAATACCATTTTTGTGAATGTCCTTTTGTTATTGTTTTGTATGCTCTCTCTTTCTTTCTTTCATTGCTAAGGGACTAGCATATTAATCGGTTAAGGGAGTGATTAGTGCCCAAAAATTATTTGAGCCACATTATTGTAGGTTTTGAGCACTTTGTGTACTAATCAACCAAATTAACTTGGAATTGCACATTAAGGTCATTTATTCTCTGATAGCATTTGTGGCTAATTTTGTAGTTTTTACAGAAGCTATTAATGCGAATTTGTTGAATCGATCCAAGCACGAAATTCTAGTGGAACCTCGGCATTAGATCGGATATAGGAAGGAAGAAGAGCACAAAAGCGAAAAATCGAAATTTCGTAGAAGGGTGCGAAAATTTCGCACCACTGTGCGAAATTTTCGCCCAGTGCGAAAATGTTCCACTTTTGATTTTTAGCCCTTTTGACTTCCTTTTTCCCATTTTACCCTTCCTTTATTGTAGGTAGTTTAGATATTTTTTGTAATTTTTCTCTTCTCTCTGAGCATATATAAGGCCAAGAGTATGTATAACTTAAAAGACAATTTTCACTTTCTGCAATAGAGATACAGTGGGCGGGAGTTTTCCCGTTGCTTCCCTCTCCTTTCATTTTTCTTTGCTTTTCTTTTATTTTCAGTGCCAAACACATGGTCAATATCTCAAGGATGGTTCCACTAAGCCCTCAAATCCTTGAAAAGGACTGACCTCTTTGGACTAGGTTTTGAGGTAAAATGATGGTTCTCATGTATTTAATGCAAGCATTTATGGGTATTTATGTCTCTATTTCTCATAATAGGTTTAAATCTCTTTGATGTACCTTGGTTAACCTGTACTTGGCAAGCTTTTAGGGTTCAGTGGATGCTTATTGCTAGATCCACTAAGATTCATTAGTTGTCATTTATTGAATTGTGTAGGGTAGATTTTTGGAGATGAATTTTCCTTTGCCAGGAACATTTATGTCGATAAATGCTATATTTCAAAAGTATTAGGGTTCAGTTTTGATAGCCAAATGAAGATCCGGTTTGGGAAATGACTATAGGTTTTCCTCCCCAACACAAGGAAAAGGACCCTAGAACCTCTCATTTGCCTTAGGACCTCAACCCCAGTAGCTCAATGCTTCAAGGAGTTCTTTTTCATATTTTATTTTAGTTTATCTTCAGTTTGCAAACATTCAACCTCACTGTTTTTACCAAAGCCCAAAAATCCAAAATAAATTCACCAAATTGAGCCTCACTGCAAGTCATTTAAACAAAGAAAACTCATCCCTGTGTTCAACCCTAGAGCCCCTTTATCTTTACTTGATAGCTATGCTACGGCGATAAGAGAATGGGTTTATAAATTTTATTGATTCTGGAACACCTACCGCACTCGAACCACATTTATACCTCACCCTATAATTTTTGAAGCCATTTGGCTATTTCAAACCTTTTCTGATGTGTATATATTGAAAAAAATCATGAGTACAACATTTTCCTAAAATGGGTTGGGTTGACCTAAAAATTGGTTATTTTTTTCAAAATAAAAAAGAAAAATTAGATTTACAAATTTAGGGCTATTTGATGTCTTTTAACAAAATATTTCTTTTATATATGCAGCGATAATGTCCCATTTGGGTCGGTCCAAAGATAAACTTATAGACTAATTGGTGACATTCCAAAAACACAAGTGGATATGGCCCTTATTGATTGCATTTCATGCAAAACATTTGTTGGATGGAGAATAGTAAGTATTTATCTTATACTATTACACATCAAATGATTTTTTTTTCCTTTTCTATATGAATTCTAATCTTATGGGCACATAATATCGAACAGGTCCGTCAATACATATATACCTCACCCTATAATTTTTGAAGCCACTTAGCTATTTCGAACCTTTTCCAATGTGTATATTTTGAAAATAATCATGAGTACACACTTCGAAAAAATTCATTGAAGCTTTTCAACTTGTTTCTAAAATTTTCTTAGGCAGACTGAAAAGAATCATGAATACACCTTCGAAAAAATTCTATGAAGTCATTTGGCTATTTCGAACCTTTTCTGAGGTGTATATTTTGAAAATAATCATGAGTACACCCTTCGGAAAAATTCATTTAAGCTTTTTAACTTGTTTCTAAAATTTTCTTAGGCAGACTCTAAAAAGAATCATGAATACACCTTCAAAAAAATTCTTTAAAGTCGTTTGGCTATTTTTAAAAATTTTCTTGAATGCATATTGAATGATTTTCAACAACCTCGATTGAGTTACCTTTCATCTTAAATTGAGCTTTTTCTTTTCCAGATTGTGGGTTGTGCATTGCTAAAGAATTTCAATTTGTCTGCCAGTGGAAACAACTTAAAGGTAGCTTTTTACTATATAGATTTATGCCCTATTAAACATTTCTTGACTTTGCAACCTGAGATTTATACCTCTGTCCTGACTGTAACTTTCCTTAAATTTTGCTTCCTTAGGAATTACTTGTGTTGGCTCAATGGCTTCCACCCCAAGCCCATCTTCATCAAGGTAATCAAATTTTGTTTGTGCTTTTATACTTCATAGCTTATGACGACAAATGATTACTTTGAGGCTAGTTTGATCCCCTCTAACCCCTTCCTGGTGGACATCAACCTACCATTTTTGCTTGGTGGAAAGAGGAGATTTGGCATGTCTTCCTAAGATATACTTAACTTGTTATTAGAGATTCACTAAATACTACATTGCACAAGAGCACTTACAACCATAACATTGCATTAGTGGATCAAGGTGGCACTAGGCCTACCTTTTAATGTGTGTTGAATGTTTACGAAAAATCACGGACCACCTCACACGTACACTACAACCATGAAAGTGCATTAGTGGATCAAGGTGGCACTAGGCTTACCTTTTGATGTGTGTTGATGTTTATGGAATAATGTTGTGACTCTATTGTTGATTAAAAGTGGTCCTTAGACTTACTTTATTTGAGAATACATACTATGTATATCAGGTACAGGTACAGGTACAGGTACATCATTGGAGAGATCTAAAAAAACAATGGCTACAAAACCTACTAATATATTGAACAGGTACCTATATATTTGAGAAACATTGGCTTAAAAAGCCTATTGGATATATGGTTATTCAAAACATAAAACAAGGTACTATTCTAGAGAACTTGAATTCTTGAGAAAACAATGGCTAAAAAGCCTACTTCTTGACTCAAAATATATAATAGAACAATTTCCCCAACACTAAAGGTCGTAGAATCGGCCTAATTCTTTTGGGTGATGCCCAACATCTCCCACATGGTAGAGAAATACTGCTTAAGGTATTTCCAATTGATGAACCTCTAGTGTGGCTTCCCTTGTAGATTTGACATTGAATGTGTTTTTGTCATTTCCATAGTAGGTTTTTCAAGTATCACATTATAGGGCATGCTTATTTAGGGTTGATAGTGACCCCATTTTACATGTGGCCTTCATCTACTATATGTTGTTTCTCATTCAATTCTACAAGGCTTTTCTCCATCTCCTTTAACTTGAAGAAAGTTGGCAAAGTGAGAACTAGTAGAACAATTCAAGGAAATAGGAATTGTACCTATGAGAATAATTCCTAAACCTGTCTCTTTGTCTGAATTGCAAATAGACTTAGCATACTCTATAGCTCTTCTTCCAAATTTGGTTTTTCTTTAGACTTGGTATTGCTTCTTCCTTCAATTTCTCCGATTCCTTAGTCTTCTTTTCTAGTGCTTCTTTAGGTACTTCATTGAATTGCCTTCTCTCCATAGCTCTTTGTCTCTGCATTCTTCTTTTTTGAGTTCCGATGAGCTTTTGGGGAAATTTCTTATGCTGCACCACATGCCATTCTTTTTCGAGTAAGATAGGATGAGGGACAACAAACCTTGGAGGTATTTTCCTCCTTGAAGTGTTCATACCCTTTTTCTCTTAAAAAATATGTCTCTTTTGGGCTTGGTATTCTTTTTTTTTCCTTTAGGATTTCTCCTTCTTGATTTCCCGTTTTGAATGGTATGGATATCTTCCATTCTTTTCCTTTTCTTTGGTTGCAGACATTCTTCTTTTTGCTACCAATTCATCTCTATGAACCAGATATTGTTTAGGAATCCATACATTTCTTATCCTGACATTAGGAGAAAGTCTCCCATCATTCTTTACATTCAAAACTACCTTCAAATCAGTAGAAGTTATGTTGACTGAAGCCATTGGCGGAACAGGATCTTCATCAATCACCACGATCTCCTTTTTCTCAGGGAACTTCAATGTTCCCTTATTGATCCAGTCCTGGATAATATTCCTAAAACTCCAACAAGCATTAGTACTATGATTCCAAGAGTTGTGATACTTATAGTAGACTTTTCCTCTAAGCTCCTCTTTGCTAAGAAGTCGGTGATCCTGAGGAAAAGTAATGAACTTCTCCTTCACAAGGAATTCCTCAGTCTTTGCCACATCAAATGTATATTGGGCCTGTGCATTAGAGACCTGTGACTCCTTCCCTAGGTCAAGTGGTAGAGATGATTGCAAAACAAGTTGAGGAATTTGTTGTCCCCTATTAACACATACTCCAAAGGGTGGGTGCATGGTGCCCCCCAAGTCCTTAGTAGAAGGAAGTGATTCATTATTGACTCCTTATTGTGTAGTTGGTTTGGTGTGGGAAAAGATATTTTGGGGAGTCACTATTCTGATAGTATTAAGACGTCCACCAGTTACTCTCACCGGATTTTCAACTTGCACATGTGAGTAGTGAAATTCGGTAGCTTCATGAAAATTCTAAGGTACTATCCTGAGTTCATCAAATAGTTGCCTTCTCATTTTCTTCCATTTCTCCTAAAGGATGACTTATCACTTGGTGCAATGATGTAACATGTCCAATTCTTTCGAGAAATCTTGATTGGTCGTGACCGCACTGCAAGATGCTGAAAACAGTGACTACATAAGTGGTTCATGGTCTCGACCATGAATTTCTATGGTCGCGACCATGACTTCAGCTTGCATAGCTTCTTCATTCCTTATCCAAATTGCTTGATTTTTATCTTGTTCTCTTCATTTCTAACACTTGTATTTGAATGTGTAGTTTCTACAAAGCCCACTTTCCTTTACTCCAATGAGGGCTTATTTCCTCATTATTAGAGCATAAATTGCTATGGTCGCAACTATGACTTCACCTTGCATAACTTCTTCATTCCTTATCCAAATTGCTTGATTTTTGTCTTGTTCTCTTCATTTATAACACTTGTATTTGAATGTGCAGTGACTACAAAGCCCACTTTCCTTTATTCCAATGAGGGCTTATTTCCACAATCTTAGAGTGATTCTAGGACCTTTTCATGAACTTGTCCAAGTGTATTGTTTGAGGAAATATGTGTACCCAATGGCCTAGAGCCCTACCTTATTTACTCGGATATTTCCACCCCTATTTCCCAATCTTGATGTGGTCAAGTCTTCCTTAAATAGGTAGGAAACTTGAAGAAGAGTGGTGTTTTTTGATTGAAGTGGCCAAGGCCAATTCTTTGCCTCAAATCCTATCTTGGAATTGGTCTCATACCTATTTCTCCGATCACCCGAATAACTTGGGACTTATCCTAGAGAACAAGAACACCCTTGGAGAAATCGGTGTCTTTGGCGAGATGCAATGGCGAAAAACCACTTTATCACTAGATCGTCTCATATTTCTCAGAGTCCTAAAGTGGTCATGGAACACTCCTTTTGGGAGGGTGTGCCACAGAGCAAACCCGTTTCTTAGGGAAAAGCCTTTATTTAGGATCAATAGGGATCACAAAGCCTACTTTCCTTTCAACCCATAAGCTGGTACATATTTTCCCCAACTTTAAAGAGGTCAGGAGACCTACTTTATTTATTCATAAAACATTAAGGGTATAACAAGTATGACATTGGGGAATACAAAAGGTTTGAGGTGTGAGTGGCCAAAACAGCCTACTTTATCACTCAAAGTAATTACTAGGAATAGTTTCCCCAATCCAAAAGTGGTCAATATGACCTATTTTGCTTGTTATTCCCTTATTCTCTAACTTAGTTTTTCTTGTCAATGTCCAACATTTCCCACATTCTGGGAAAGTATTTCTTGAGGTACTTCCCATTGATGAACCTTTTGTGTGGCTCCTCTTCAAGGCTTGATAGCCAGTAGGCATTTTCGAGCAATACTTGGTGAACCTTAAATGGTCCCTTCCAATTAGGAGACCATTTCCCAAATTCTCTGTCTTTAGAACCGATAGGTAGCACCACCTTTCAAATGAGCTCCCCATCAAAATTATTTCTTTTGACCTGCTTGTTGTAGGCCCGAGCCACCTTCTTTTTCTAGATCTTAATGTTGTCAAGCGCTTGTGATCTCTTCCCATCTAATGCCTAAAGTTTCATCATCATGGCCTCACTGTATTCTTGAGGATTAAGGTCATTCTACCTAGATACCCTTAGAAAAGGAACTATTACCTCCATTGGAAGCACTGCATCTCCCCATAGGTTAGAGAATAAGGACTTACCCTTGTAGAATCTCTTTTAAAAGTTCTATAAGCCCATAAGGTCTCAAATAAAATTGTGTGCCTATCTCACAAGTTATCCTCCAAACATCTTCTCTAAGATTCTTATCGACACCTTCTTAAAAGCTTATGTTTGCCATTTCTTGGGCGCAAAGGGAGTGGATGCGATGAGTTGAATGCCATAGTCCTTGGCAAAATAAGTCATCCCATCCTTAATGAACATGGTGCCTTGGTCAATTGTAATGGACTGAGGAATTCTAAATCTATAAATGATCTGCTCCTTGATAAATTGGATCATATCTTTCTCTACCTTCTTGAAGGTATTGCCTCGCCCGTTTAGTGAAGTAGACTGTAGCAACTAAGATGAATTTGTGCCCCTTTGATGAAGCTAGGTAGATTTTCCCAATTAAGTATATGGCCCATCCTTTAGAAGGCCATGGTTTTACAATTGAGTGGAGTTTCATAGCAAGTATCCTCTATATGCTGCCATACTTTTGACACTGTTAACAGCCCTTAGTCACTTAGGATGGTTGGCCAGAAATAGTCATGTCTCCTAATCAGCCATCGCATTTTTATCCTGGCTTGATAGGCTCCACAAACCCCTTCATGAACTTGCTTCATCACTTCTATGTTGATTGGGAATGATAGGCATCTAAGCAGTAAACCATCAAGTCTTGTTTTTGTACAATTCTTGGCACCCGATCGACGAATTTTTGTAGTTAAGCTTTTCGCACATGGGGTTACATTTCAATTAGGATCTTCTAAATACTCTATGATCATAATCCTCTAGTCTTCTACAACATTTGCATCTGTACTAACGACTTCTAATCTAATTCCCCTCTCATAAATTGAGGGGTGATTCTTCTTTCCTATCACAATGAACTTATGAGTCAGATTCTTTGCTCATCTTAACACCTGAGGCTATTTGTGCTATCTCATCCGCTTCCCAATTAGATTCCCTAGGCACGTATTCAAAATCCACGGAATGGAAAAAATTTAGCAATTGAGTAGAAGCAATGTAATAAGGAGTTAGCAGTAAGTTGTTGCATTTATATTCCCATGTTATCTATCGAAGCACTAACTGAGAGTCCTCAATGATATGTAACTCTTGTGCTCCAAGTTCCAACAAGATCTCCAAACCGATCACTAAAGCCTCATATTCAGCTTGATTGTTGGTGCACTTGAAGGCCAAGTTGAAAGATAGGGTAGTCTTTATCCCTTTTGGTGAGATGATTACTATCCCAGCTCCAGTGGAATTCTCTATGCTAGAGCCATCAAACTTAAGAACCCAAGGTCGTCTTTCTACTTCATATATCCCTAGTTCCACATCCTTTTCTGGTTTGATTTCTAATGGAGGATGATCAGCTAGAAGTTTGCTAAAGCTTGGCCTTGATTCTGTGAAAATAGACTAAGGTGAACTCGACAAAACAGGGACCAATTCCCAATTTTTTCCGAGTGATTAGAGTCGACAGCATGTATTTGATCAAGTCGGTTTAGGAGACCACATACACTTGAGACTTGATCAAGTAATGTCTCAATTTCGTACATGCAAAGTAGAGGGCGAAACACAACTTCTCAACGGGTGCATACCTTGTTTCAGCTAAATTTAGGACCCTACTCAAATAGTAAATAGCCTGCACATGGCCTTCAACATTATTTGTTGCTAGAAGGCATCCTATAGACTCTTTTGTAGCTGATAGATAGAGTTTGAGTAACCAAACCCTTAAAGGTGGCATTCAAACTGGGGGATTAGAAAGGTAGTCTATGATTCCATCAAAAGCTACCTGGTGTTGTTCCTCCCATTTAAACTCTTCCAATTCTTTCAGCTTGATTAGGTCAAAGAATACCTTAGTCTTCCCTACCATATTAGAGATGAACCTCCTTAAATAATTCACATGACCCAAGAACTTCTGAAGTTCTTTCTTATATTGAGGAGCCTTAGCTGAAATGATGGCCCTAGCTTTAATTTGATCCACTTCCACTCCTCTTTGGTGAACCAAAAACCCTAATTAAATTTCCGGCATGAACTCTAAAAGCACATTTGAGTGGATTGGGTTTACACTGCCGATATATATATATATATATATATATACATAGAAAAAAAATATGTACCGCGATTGGTGTACACTACCGTCTTGTCCCGTTGGGCTCTGGTCGGTATGCCATAATAGTCACGTTTGTTCGACTCTTGTTAATTTATACTAATTTATTCTTAACTAATTCTAACATTTTTAAGGGCATTAAAATCATTCAATATAATTTACAATAGTATATATATATATATATATATATATATATATATATATATATATATATATATATATATATATATATACACATTGTATGCAAATAGAACATTTTCACATTCATGTAATTTTCTTATAGGTCGTTTCTGTGATTGTCTCGAATCATAAAACAAATCATTTCAAACACAAATCAATATGCACTTTCTTATCAATCATTTCCAAAATTCAAATCATTTCATAATTATTCAAATATTTTAGAAATAGAGAGAGAGTTGGAATTTTCAGTAGGAATTGGAATTATCTACTTTGAATAACTCAAACTCAAGTTACGGCATTTCAATGCCAAACTAGTTGATATCTTGACTCAACTAGACACCCACTATTTTTTCGATTTCTGGGGTCTTAACTCCATAGGTGTAATGGATTCCCTTCACTCATTTAAATTTATGGTTCTAAGGTTTCTTCTACAATTGGAATCATCCAATTTGGATCACCCAAACTCACGTTACGACATTTTAATGCAAAACTAGTCAATATGCCCAACTCACTGGATCACCCACTATTTTTTTCGATTTTTGGGGTCTTAACTCCATAAATAGGTAATGGTTCCTTCACTCATTTGAATCTATGGTTCTAAGGTTTCTTCTCCAATTGGAATCATCCAATTTGGATCACTAAAACTCAAGTTATTGCATTTTACATCTAGACTACTCTAATTTTCAAAAAAGAATCTGCACATAGCCCCACTTTGTGATTTTAAGGCACTTTAGGTTACAATTTAATTACACTTCCTTCAAGTAAATTATTCCCCTAGAATTCTAGTTTACCTAAAATTTTGAATCACTCAATTGGGATGAGTGAAATTCAACTTATGCCCAAAACACCACAACTACACCCAAAACAGAGCATACCCGTGAGCTACATGAACTCACCTTTAAGCCCATATTCGGGAGCCTTAGCGCTACAATTTGCTCCTGGTCCCTTCTATAAATTTTTAGCCCTATCTCTTATGGTTCTTTACAAATTTGAATCACTTAATTTGGATGATTATAACTTAATATATAGCGAAAAAAAGAACATGAGTTTTGACAAATTTTTTACAACATTTCCTTTGAAAACCCAACATTTCCCTTTTACAAACATCCCTCAAAACCAATCCAAACCAATATCAATCAACAATACACTTCAAACTCAACAACACAATCCCAAAACTGATCTACAACCAATCAAAATCACGCTATATAAGAGTTGGGTTTTTCCCCAAATCGAACCGCAAGAAAAAGAGGTTAGGGTTTAGTTTTTCTTACCTTTAAGCTCTTCTTCTCTTTTCTTTCTTCTTCCTCCTTCTTGATCACTTCATCTCTTGTTTACATGGAGAAGAAATCACCAACAATGGCTTCTCCTTCTTCTCTCTCAATAGTGTCTCTCTTTTCTCTCAAACCCCAAAATGCCTGGATAGAGTTATGCCGCACTACAAGACCAAATTTGGTCTTAAGTCAAAATCCTTCATAAGGCCTTGTTTGGCTTACACATTAATTCCCATTTCTCATTATTCTCATTTTAAAACTTCATTTCACATTCATTTTCATTTCATTTTATTTCATTCATATTTTTAACACTATACTCCTCATTTAGGACCCTTGGGTCTCCATTTGACATTGTTACTAAATTTATTTGGCTTCCTATAAATTTTCCGGGTTGTATGTTTTTTTCGTTCTTAGGATTTAAATTTCGGAAAAATTTCATTTACTTTATTTTATACCCTAAACATGTTTTGAAACTGTTATGGTATTTTTAAGCGTTACAAACTTGAGATGAAAGCAATGGGCCATGGACATCCCAAGAGACTATCGACCTTTGAACCCTCAACAGGCAATCTAGTAAAGATAGAAATGTCCCTCAAGGTAACGAATACGAGGCTGAAAGGAAAGATAAATGAATTCAAATCCTTAAACCTAAACCTCAAGGCAGTTCTCATCAAATCCAAATCAAGGGTTATGCTCACCTTGGTAAGCTTAATGAATTGGGCAATACCTAAGGATTCCTAGTGTCCCTAGAAATGAGGAGATAGTCTGTCTGCAACACCCCAAAATACACCCTAGTTGTTTTTAAACATAATTAGGGTATATTATTAGTGCATTTGGAAATTTTTCGTAATTATTATTTTGCTAAATGAGAAATTTTCAAAAACCCGAAATTTGTACAAGATATAAGGGTAAAAGTGGAATTTGTCAAAACATGATATAAAAGTCATAAGATAAGAAGACAATGGGCTAAAGTAGAATACGCATAACTTGATTTGCAAATAGAAGAGAGATGGAGGACTAAAGTGCAATAAAAGAAAAAATTAAATATAAAAAGGGGATGAGACCAAAAATATCTCATTTTGGTCTCACAAACTTTGTGAGAAGGGAGAAAGAAGAGAGAAAGGAAGAGAGAAAGGAAGAGAAAAAGAAGAAGAAAGAAGAAGAAGAAGAAGAGAAAAAAGGTATGGAATTTGTTAAGTTTTGTATGGAACTTGTATGGAAACTATGATTTTGGTATGGATTATTGGACTTTTGGACTTTTGTATGGAATTGTTTGATGAAGAAGAAACTATAAACCCTTTTTTTTTTTAAGAATTTGAGTATAAAAGAACCCTACTTGGTATATTGGTTGTGTTTTGGACTTGGGTTGGTTGATTGTAATCCTCAATTGAGGAATATTTGCATTAAGGAAATATTGGGGTTTTATGGAAGATGCTGTCAAAATTTCTCCCAACTTCGGATGGTCATAATTTTTTCGTCCGAACTCCATTTCGGATGTTCTTAGACTCTATGGAAAGCCCTTTGAGTCTAGAATCCATCCATTTATAGCTTTATAAAATTGGAACTCATATTAGGTCCATAAATCACGAAAAATAGTAGGCCCTGCTAGTTCTGCTTGTAGACACTGTTCATAGGAAGCCTTCAACTTCGGACGGTCATAATTTCTTCATCCGAACTCCATTTCAGATGTTCTTGGACTCTATGGAAAGAACTTTGAGTCTAGAATCCATCCATATATAATATTGGAACTCATATTGGATCCAAAAATCACGAAAAACAGTAGGCCTTGCTGGTTCTGCTCGTAGACATTGTTCATAGGAAGCCTTCAACTTCGGATGATCATAATTTCTTCGTCCGAACTTCGTTTTGGATGTTCTTGGACTTTATGGAAAGCCCTTTGAGTCTAGAATCCATCCATATATAATATTGGAACTCATATTAGGTCCAGAAATCACGAAAAATAGTAGGCCCTCCTGGTTCTGCTTGTAGACACTATTCATAAGAAGCCTTCAATTTCGAACAGTCATAATTTCTTCTTCCGAACTTTGTTTCAGATGTTCTTGGACTCTATGGAAATCCCTTTGAGTCTAGAATCCATCCATATATATCTTGATGAAATTGGAACTCATATTAGGTCCAGAAATCACAAAAAATAGTAGGCCCTGCTGGTTATGCTCGTAGTCACTGTTCATAGGAAGCCTTCAACTTCGGACGGTCATAATTTCTTCGTCCGAACTCCGTTTTGGAAGTTCTTGGACTCTATGGAAAGCCCTTTGAGTCCAGAATCCATCCATATATAGCTTGATGAAATTGGAATGATAGTAAATAGCTCATAAGCATACATGGTAATCATAGTTTTTCATACATATAATGAGATATGAAAAATGCAAAGATACGAATAAATAATTGTAAATATCGCATATGATCACCGGATGACAATAATTATTTGGGAATATGAGATATGTATTGAACATAAAATACACATGGATTGTCTGCTTAGAACTTGGTAGAGGGATATATGGGCATGCTTATTAAGGAAAAATAAGTGCAGCGACATCTTGATCAGTTAGCCCGGTTGAGTCACATTATAGTGCCTTCGGGCCCTTATAGATGGTCGTTGTGCATCCGTGATGCGGTGCCTTGGACCATATAGATGGTCATTGTCTCACATAATGATAACAGCGTCTTCAAGCCCTTATAGACCACTGTTTTGTACAGTGAGTATAGCGCCTTCGGGCCCTTATAGTTTCTATTATCCACTTCTAAGGCTTATGCATGCATGAAACATAAAACAAATTACTTGAATATGGCATATGAAATGATATGATATGATAAGAGAAGCATAGCACTACTATGCGATGACAAGTATAATGTGACAAGAACAAGAAGCAAAGTGTAAAATGATATGAAATGTATATGAAAGTTGATAAGAAATGAAAGATGATATGATAAGTAAATATGAGATATGTATAAGCATGTTTAAATGATATGATATGTTAGATGTATATGCATGTGTATAGAAGTGTGATGATGTATTTAGGGGGTGAGTCGTAGTTTATTCCCACTAAGCGTAAAAGCTTAGCACGGGTTTTTCATGTCAGGTGTAGGTACGAAGCGGCGAAGTCGGGACCTCCATCGACAACCAAGGCCAACACACTACTAGGTGCCACGCTAAAGACCTTTGGTCTATTTTTGTATATGTTTTCTTTTTGTAAACAATGTAAATATTGTAAATGTTGAACACTTCCATATGGAGCTTGTATATATTTTGTAATCCCATTTCTTCTCGAGAATGATAAGTTAAATGTTTAACATTATGAATGAACAAGCAAGGTTATCAGTTTATAAAAATTAAAAATTAAAAAAATGACACCCTAACTTGACAGAGGCCCAGGGTTGGGGGTGTCATTGTATCAGTTATCCAATCATGATACCTAGGCCATGACTTGGATAGTAGGGCCATATTTCGGAGTTCTTTTCCAAGAAGTATCTCTGATGGCGACGTCAGAGGAAAAGGAAAGGTCGAGACAAAAATAGCCTCATTTCTAATAGCATGAGCAGTCCCAAATTCCAACAAGAAAGGAAGAGATGGTTGTACTAAAACAGAAAAATAGTATCAGTAAGCCAAGAGGTGAAAGAATAAAGATGGTTGGATAAATTATAAGGAAAAGCCTTTACCATGAGGAAGATTTCCCAGCCATGTCAGGAAATGAAGTAAAACTTGCACAGGGAAAACTAAGAAGAAATCAGGGGATGGAATGTGGAAAGAGATTAATAGGATGGGCTCTTTTTTATGGGAATTTTCAAAATTTTCAAATGGCAACTATTGCCATGGTAGCTTGGAAGTCTTGCATAGTCATATGTCAGGAAGACATATGAGAAAATCTTTTTAAAATACTAGGTATGCATGACCTAACCTATATTCTCCAAGGCGATATCTTCAAGTCCATCAAATAAAAGGTCGAGAAGTCACCTTTGCGATGCTTCCGTTGGTTGACGAGGCTAAAAGATTGAGTAGAGCAGGAGAGACCAAGTTCTACATATAAAGAAGGAAAGCTTCAGTAAGAACCAGAATCACTTTGATTTTTTAAAGACTTTTTTGTTGAATTACAAGAGTTTTAGAGTGCTAAAAAATGAAAATGGGTCTTTCCTGATTTTTCAATGACTTTTTCGTTGAAGAATAAGGGTTTTAGAATTCTAAAAAACGAAAAAGGGTATTTATTGATTTTTTTTTTCAAAGACTCGTTGAAGAACAAGGGTTTTAGAGTTCTAAAAAAACGAAAAAGGATCTCTCTTGATTTTTTTGGTTGAAGAACAAGGGTTTTGGAGTTGTAAAAAACGAAAAAGACTTCTTAGTTTTTAAAAATCTCGGAAAACTATCTTGGATTATGGGATTAGAGATCATATGGAACATTCATTGCAAATTACTTTGACAAAAGAAGGGATATATCGACCTACTAGTGCAGGAGGTAAGTTCAGGCTATGGAAGATGGCCAAAGAAATCAGAACTTGCGACAGAATGAAGATCGATGAAGGTCACAACGTCGTCTACGACGTCGTGAAATTACCGGCTTGTCGTTTTGTTAGGCGACTAGCTTTGTTAACTAGTCCAGCAAGTGTGGCCCAACTTGAATGGACGACGGGCCTCTTATCTTCAGGCCAGGCAGCCTGGCCCGACCTTTGAAGATGCCTGGCCTAGGTTGTTAAAAGTTGAGGTCTTATAGATTGGTCCTCTTTGCCCAACCTGAGCCCATAAAAATTCAGTTGTTATTTAACCAAATTTATCACATAAGAATGGATTATGTAAGTTGAGTGGAAAAATAGTACACCAAAAATAATGGCCAGAGCATTTAGTACTAGTAGGGTCTAGAGTGAAGGAGAACCTCACAACAACAACCCATTTTGACCGGTAGTTAATGGAGACGGTTAATTCTATTTTGAGTCAGCCACTGTTTTAAAAACTCAACCTTCATTAACAACCAAACACAGACAATAATATCAAACGGCTCAACATTTTTTGTACATCATATAAAATCTCAACCATAAGGCAGAGATCCCTCCCTGCCCTCCTCCCGATAAAGATGGGCCAATCCCAGAGAAACAAATATAAACAAAAACAAAAAAATTGAAAAAAAAAAAGAAGAAAGAAGAAAGAAAAACTATAGTAAGGGAAAGGGAAAGGGAAAGGAAAGGAAATTCAAGCAGCAGCCATGGCTTCGAAGGGCAACCCCATTTTATCACAGGTACTGGTACTCCTTCTGGCAACAGCCTTCTTGGTCCTAGGGGGAAAATGCAGTGGGGAAAACGATAAATCCCCGACGTCGAGTAACGCATTGTCGAAGCTGTGCGCAGACGTACATTTCCCACAACTATGCGAGGAAATAATAAAGGGGGCATCGGATGCAAGAATGCAACTCAGATGGCGATACAAGCATGAGTCTGAGGGCCAGCCAGTGCGAAGGCTTTGGCCTTGAAGCGACGCCACCGCCCCTCCGGCTGCAACAGCAAGTCAAGCCTCGACACCTGCGCCGAAGTTTACGACGACGCCGTTGACCTTCAGACGTCATGGATAACATCCAGGGTGGAGACAAAGGAGCGCCCTTTTGTAACCTCTCGGCTGTTGTAACTGACATAGTGACATGCGATGATACCATAAAGGGAGGTGACGAAGATCCTCCGCTGTTCTTGCAAAAAGAGTAACAAGGTCATGAAGAAGCTCAGGCTTAACTGCCTCGCTTTAGCCGATGAGATCCACTTCTAACTCCAACCCTCCCTCCTACATTTCTCTTGTTTCATTTCATTTTAATTGGGTTCTTACGTCTGAAAATGAGTTAGCTAGCAGGAGTTTCAGTCAGCGTCTGCATCTTTTTATATATCTTATTTTTGATGCCTGCTCTTATAAGAAGTTCTTTCATTTTTATCATTTTATCTATCTGCTCCTCTTTCTTCACTAGTTTCCCATTTATGATTTCTCTCTCTCTCTCTCTCTCTCTCCCTCTCTCTCTTTGTTCATTCTTGGAAAAGATTGAAAATAAATTAATTTTAAATATTACATAATTTGTTTTTAATTTTTTGTTAGTTTATTACTTATTTCTTAAACTTTTTTGTTTGAATAAAACATTAGAATATTGATTTGTCTGAATTTTAAATGTGAATTATATCATGACCAAGATCATCCCTATTATTATTTTTAAATTTGTGATACTTCTTAAAAACAAATTATTGAGAATATAAATAACTTAATAGCAGTAAGTTTTATTTAGAAATAAGTAAAAATAAATCAATATTGCACTCTTGTGGAAAAAAAAATAGATTAAGGAATGATGAAAATATTGAGCATTATTTTTCTCCTTTTGTTTGCAGCCTGAAATTTGGGTTTGTTTAGTTTTTATTTTGAAAATTGTTCTTAAATTATTTTGAAAACATAAAAAACGCCCAGTGTTCTCTGGTTAATATTTTATGTTCTTCATATTCTTCATAACAAAAGAAAAGAAAACCAAGATGTGTTGTTTTTAGAATGAAGTTTTAAAAAACTGTAAACAAAACAAGCCCATTGTTTAGTTTTTCATATTTTCCCTCTTGAATCAACGGTATTTGTAGATCCATACACGTAGAAAATGAATACAGATATTAGGTTCATTGGATCGGTTAAAGCCGGGGATGAATTTAGTGGGCTATATTCAGGGGTGAAAAGTGAAGCTGAGTTCACCTGTGGGCTTAAATGCATCTCAACTTGGCCCAACTTTGCTCCATGTGTAGCCCCAGTGTTAAGTTTTTTGGCTCATTACCTCATTCTTATCATATTGTAAATCCTTTAAATAGCGTGGCGAAAATGTGATTAAAAAAAAAAAAGAAATCTGGTAGTGACAACCAGCTGTCCATGGGTAAAATATCTTCACGTTTGAATTCCGTGCTAATAATACATTTCAAGCATGGCTTCATCCTTTCAACAACAAAAAAAGCATGAGCTTCCATGGTTTCGATTTATAACAACCTTTCTTACTTCACAATAACTAATTTTTTAATAACAATGTGTTTTGTTGGGTACAGTCTAAAAATAGTAAAACACGAGAATTGATAAATGCGAATATCCAAGGGAATTATAGTATTTTCGTACTAAAACGATACCAAATTTAACTTCTATTTAAGCAAAAAATGGATTTCATAGTTCCAACAGTTCCTAGAGTCTGAGTAGAAAATGATTTGAAATTTTGAATGTATTGAAAGCTAAGAGAAAAATTGTATAAACAAGTTGAAAAAGTAGTAAGTTTCATTGTAGAATCTGATTGGAAATAGAATTGCTAAGCATTAAATATTGCTAATGAACTTGTAGAAATTATGAGAAAATGTTGAAATGCCCTATTGAGGGTTGGTTGATGATTGATTTGCCAGCCTTTTCTCTTCTGTTAAATCTTTCTTTTTAAAGGCATTCTGAATAACTACATAGCCCATTTTCTCTAAAAGCATTCACGTACCATACAATCTTGTTCTTCAAAAATTAATTTACCCACTAACAACTTGTTCTCCAAGTCATTTATTCACTAACAACTTGTTCTCTAAGTCATTTATCCACTAACAATAACTGTTCACGTTCATGACTTGAGTTGGAGAAAAAGTTTCATTCCACTTGCTTTTGAGACAAAGTCTCACCATTCTGAGTTGGCCACTTTGACAATTTGAAAATTTCCATAAATGTTCTTGGACCCTTCCATAGGCTAATTATCGTAGGCTTGCAGGAACTTTAGATTAGGTTGGGCTCAGTTTGGGCGATATATCGATTCGGTCTTATCCTGCAGGTGAATAATTATCCAAACACCATTTGGGCCCAAAAAATTCATTTTTAGTGTAACTAATTGCCTCGCGTACAATGTACTATGGGCCATGTTTGTATGAAAAAAGCCTTTATATATCAAAAGCTCTCCTCTATCTTCTCTCGTCATTCAATTTGAGGCCCAAAGTGCAACTTACCCATTTGGATATAGATTACCAACGAGAAGAACAAGCCAAAACCCGAACCCGATTAGATGAGTTGAAAAGGCCTAAAGTAATACCCCGAGAAAAACTTTATGCCAATTTTACTAAGCATCTGACTTTTGATGCTTACTCGCGATTATGTGTCAAAAGATTTCTCCTTAGGGATTTGGCAATTCATAGGAAGAAATCCCTCTCCACCTCCTTCTTCTTTCTTTTCTTCCTCAAACCCATTTTTGGCCAAAAATTCCTCCGTTGTTGGTGAAGACGTTGCTGCTACTCAAACTGACTCCGCCATTGTAGCTCGAAGTGACATCGTCGTTCCTCAAAACGACGTTGAGGATGACGGCGTCGTAGACGACATTGTGACCTCTATCGATCCTCATTCTACCGCAAGTTCTGATTTCTTTGGCCATCTTCCATAGCCTGAACTTACCTCATGCACTAGTAGGTCGATATATCCCTTCTTTTGTCAAAGTAATTTGCAATGAATGTTCCATATGATCTCTAATCCCATAATCCAAGATAGTTTTCTGAGATTTTTAAAAATTAGGAAGTCTTTTCGTTTTACAACTCGAAAACCCTTGTTCTTCAGCGAAAGAAATCAAGAGATCCTTTTCGTTTTTAGAACTCCTAAAACCCTTGTTTTCAATTTGAAAAAAAATCAATAAATACCCTTTTTCGTTTTTTAGAATTCTAAAACCCTTATTCTTCAACGAAAAAGTCTTTGAAAAATCAAGAAATACCCTTTTTCGTTTTTTAGAACTCTAAAACTCTTGTAATTCAACAAAAAAGTCTTTAAAAAATCAAAGTGATTATGGTTCTTACCGAAGCTTTCCATCTTTATATGTAGAACTCGGTCTCTCCTGCTCTACTCAATCTTTTAGCCTCGTCAACCAACGGAAGCATCGCAAAGGTGACTTCTCGACCTTTTATTTGATGGACTTGAAGATATCGCCTTGGAGAATATATGTTAGGTCATGCATACCTAGTATTTTAAAATATTTTCTCCATATGTCTTCCTAACATATGACTATGCAAGACTTCCAAGCTACCATGTAGCGGTTGCCATTTAGAAAATTGAAAACTCCATAAAAGAGCCCATCCTATTAATCTCTTTCCACATTCCATCCCTTGATTTCTTTTTAGTTTTCCCTGTGCAAGTTTTACTTCATTTCCTGACATGGCTGGGCAATCTTCCTCATGGTAAAGGCTTTTCCTTATAATTTCTCCAACCATCTTTATTCTTCTCTTTTACCCTTGGCTTATTGATACTATTTTTCTGTGTTTTAGTGTACAGCCATCTCTTCCTTTCTTGTTGGAATTTGGAATTTGCTCATCTTTATTAGAAATGAGGCTATTTCTATCGGCCTTTCCTTTTCCTCTTGTCGCCATCGAGGAGATACTTCTTGAAAAGAACTCCGAAAATATGGCCCTACTATCAAGTCATGGCTAGGGTATCTAAGGATTGGATATCACGGATAAACGATGTAGCGCCCCCAACCCGGCTCTCGGTGTCAAGCTAGGATGTCATTTTTTTTTAAATTTTTAATTTTTTATAAACTGATAACCTTTAAGCTTGTTCATTCATATAATGTTAAACATTTAACTTGTACTATATTCTGTAGCAGCGGATTACAAAATATAAGCTCCATATATGGAAGTGTTCAGCATTTACAATATTTACATTGTTTACAAAAACAAAACATATACAAAAAGAGACCAAAAGGTCTTTAGTGGGCACCTAGTAGTGTGTTGGCCTTAATTGCTGATGTGGAGTGTTCCGACTTCTCACCTCTACTTCCGTACCTACACGGATGAAAACCCGTACTAAGCTTTATGCTTAGTGGGAATAAACTCATGGACGACCCCTAACACGAATCATCACAATTCTATACACATGCATATACATCTAACATATCATATCATTTAAACATGCTTATACATATCTCATATTTACTTATCATATCCTCTTTCATTTCTTATCAACTTTCATATACATTTCATATCATTTTACACTTTGCTTCTTGTTCTTGTCACATTATACTTGTCATCACATAGTAGTGCTATGATTCTCTTATCATATCATATCATTTCATATGCCTTATTCAAGTCATTTGTTTTATGTTTCATGCATGCATAAACTAGCAGAAGTGGATAAATGAAGGCTATAGGGTGAAGGCAACATACTCCTTTGTACACAAAGCAGTAGTCTATAAGGGCCAGTGCAGACATTGTTATCGATATCGCGAGACAATGACCATCTATAAGGATCCGAAGGCACTGTTATCATTGTATGAGACAATGACCATCTATAAGGGCCCGAAGGCACTATAATGACCCAAACGGGGCCAACTGATCAGTATGTTGCAGACTTATTTTTCCTTAATAGGCATGCCCATATATCCCTCTACCAAGTTCTAAGCAGACAATCCATGTGTATTTTATGTTCAATACATATCTCATATTCCCAAATAATTATTGTCATCCGGTGATCATATGTGATATTTAAAATTATTTATTCGTATCTTTGCATTTTTCATATCTCATTATGCATGAATAACTATGGTTACCATGTATAATTATGAGCTATTTACTATCATTCTAATTTCATCAAGCTATATATGGATGGATTCTGGACGAGGCTTTCCATAGAGTTGAGAGCATCAAGCAGTCGGACGAAGAAATTATGTGGATTCGAGTTGAAGACTTCCTATGAACCGTGACTCTGAGCATAACCGGTAGGGTCCTCTTTGTTTTCATGTGATTGGACCTAATATGAGTTCCAATTTCATCAAGATATATATGGATGGATTTTAGACTCGAGGCTCCATTGAGTCGAGAACATCGAAAGCGAAGTTGACGAAGAAATTATAGTATCCAAAATTGAAGGCTTCTTATGAATAGTGTCTAAACTGAGAACCAGCGGGACTACATTTTTCGTTATTTCTGGACCTAATATGAGTTCCAATATTATATATGGATGGATTCTTGACTCAAAGGGCTTTCCATAGAGTCCAAGCACATCCAAAACGGAGTTCGGACAAAAAAATTATGATCATCCGAAGTTGAAGGCTTCCTATGAACAATGTCTACGAGCAGAACCAGCAAGGCCTACTGTTTTTCGTGATTTCTGGATCCAATATGAGTTCCAATATTATATATAGATGGATTCTAGACTCAAAGGTCTTTCCATAGAGTCCAAGAACATCCGAAACGGAGTTCGGACGAAGAAATTATGACCGTCCGAAGTTGAAGGCTTCCTATGAACAGTGTCTACAAGCAGAACCAACAGGGCCTACTATTTTTCGTGATTTCTGGACCTAATATGAGGTCCAATTTCATCAAGCTATATATGGATGGATTCTAGACTCAAGGGCTTTCCATAAGTCAGAACATCCGAAGAAGCGGTGGACGAAAAAATTATGATCATGCGAAGTTGAAGAAATTTTAACAGCATCTCCCCTAAAATCTCAATATTTCCTTAATACAAATATTCCTCAATTGAGGATTACAATCCAGCCAACCCAATTCAAGCACATTAATATCTTAGAAAGTAGGGTTAACTTATCTTTCAAATTCGCAAAAAAAAATAGGTTTGTAGTTTCTTCTTCATCAAACAATTCCATACAAAAAGTCCATAAGTCGAAAATTGATAATCCATACGAAATCATAGTTTCCATCTGAGTTCCATACAAAACTTAACAATTCCATACCATTCTTCTCTTGCTTCTTAACTTAACTGCTTTTTGCTCTTATTTTCTCTCTTCCTTCTCATACGTTTTGTGAGACCAAAAATGAGATATTTTTGGTCTCATCCCCTTTTTATATTTAATTTTTTCTTTTATTGCACTTTAGTCCTCCATCTCTCTTCTATTTGCAAATCAAGTTATGCGTATTCTACTTTAACCCATTTATCTTGCCTCTTTTATGACTTTTATATCGTGTTTGACAAATTCGGCTTTTACCCTTATATGTATACAAATTTAGGTTTTTGAAATTTCTCATTTAGCAAAATAATAATTACGAAAAATTTCCAAATGCACTAATAATATACCCAATTATGTTTAAAAACAACTAGGAACCAGTATTTTGGGGTGTTCTTGAACGAATATCTCCTCATTTCTAGGGACACTAGGAATCCTTAGGTATTGCCCAATTCATTAAGCTTACCAAGGTGAGCATAACCCTTGATTTGGATTTGATGAGAACTGCCTTGAGGTTTAGGTTTAAGGATTTGAATTCATTTATCTTTCCTTTCAGCCTCGTATTCGTTACCTTGAGGGACATTTTTATCTTTACTAGATTGCATGTTGAGGGTTCAAAGGTCGTATGTCTCTTAGATGTCCATGGCCCATTGCTTTCTCATCTTGAAGTTTGTAACGCCCTAAAAATACCATAACAGTTTCAAAACATGTTTAGGGTATAAAATAAAGTAAATGAAATTTTTCCGAAACTTAAATCCTAAGAACGAAAAAAACATACAACCCGGAAAATTTATAGGAAGCCAAATAAATTTAGTAACAATGTCAAATGGAGACCCAAGGGTCCTAAATGAGGAGTATAGTGTTAAAAATATGAATGAAATAAAATGAAATGAAAATGAATGTGAAATGAAGTTTTAAAATGAGAATAATGAGAAATGGGAATTAATGTAAGCAGAACAGGCACTATGAAGGATTTGACTTAAGACCAATTTGGTCTTGTAAAGGGCATAACTCTCATTTGTGCATTTTGGGTTTGGAGAGAAAGAGAGACAGTTGAGAGAGAAGAAGGAGAAGCCATTAGTGATTTCTTCTCCATGTAAACAAGAGATGAAGTGATCGAAGAAGGAAGAAGAAAGAAAGAGAAGAAGAGCTTAAAAGGTAAGAAAACTAAGCCCTAACCTCTTTTTCTTGTGTTTGGATTTGGAAAAACCTAACCTTATATAAGGTGATTTTGATTGGTTGTAGATCAGTTTTGGGATTGTGTTGGGTTGAGTTTGAAGTGTATTGTTGATTGATGTGGTTTGGATTGGTTTTGAGGGATGTTTGTAAAAGGGAAATGTTGGGTTTTCAAAGGAAATGTTGTAAAAAATTTGTCAAAACTCATGTTCTTTTTTTCGCTATATATTAAGTTATAATCATCCAAATTAAGTGATTCAAATTTGTAAGAACCATAAGAGATAGGGCTAGGCCCATAGAAGGGACCGGGGGCAAATTGTAGCGCTAAGGCTCCCCGAATATGGGCTTAAAGGTGAGTTCATGTAGCTCCACTTGGGTATGCTCTGTTTGGGTTGGTGTGGTGTTTTGGGCATAAGTTGAATTTCACTCATCCCAATTGAGTGATTCAAAATTTTAGGTAAACTATAATTCTAGGGGAATAATTTACTTGAAGGAAGTGTAATTAAATTGTAACCCAAAAGTGCCCAGAAATCTGTCAAAGTGGGGCTATGTGCAGATTCTTTTTTGAAAATTAGAGTAGTCTAGATGTAAAATGCAATAACTTGAGTTTTGGTGATCCAAATTGGATGATTCCAATTGGAGAATAAACCTTAGAACCATAGCTTCAAATGAGTGAAGGAACCATTACCAATTTATGGAGTTAAGACCCCAGAAATCGAAAACAATAGTGGGTGATCCAGTGAGTTGGGCATATTGACTAGTTTGGCATTAAAATGCCGTAACTTGAGTTTGGGTGATCCAAATTGGATGATTCCAATTGGAGAAGAAACATTAGAACCATAAATTTAAATGAGTGAAGTAACCATTACCAATTTATGGAGTTAAGACCCCAGAAATCGAAAAAAAACAGTGGGTGATCCAGTGAGCTAGGCATATCGACTAGTTTGGCATTGAAATGCCGTAACTTGAGTTTGGGTTATCCAAAGTGGATAATTCCAATTCCTACTGAAAATAGAACTCCTCGAATAACCGGCTAATATGTGATTGTCGACATGTTTGAATAGGAGGCTGACAAGGAGGAAGCCACGTGAAGTCGAGATTAGAATATTGGAATCAAAGCGACGATTTTGGTTTGTTCTGACTCTCTCTCTTCTAAAATATTTGAATAGTTACGAAATGATTTGAATTTTGTAAATGATTGATAAGAAAGTGCATATTGATTTGTTTTTGAAATGATTTATTTTAAGTGATTTGAGACAATTGCTTGTAAAACGAATTTGCATAAGAAAATTTCATGAATGTGAAAATGTTCTATTTGCATACAAATGTGTATATATACACTATTGTAAATTATATTGAATGATTTTAATGCCCTTAAAAGAATGTTAACCATTAGAATTCGAGTTAAGGATAAATTAGTATACCAATAAGAGTCGAAAAAACGTACTATTATGGCATACCGATTCGTAGCCCAACGGGACAGTATCGGTAGTGTACACCAACCGAGTCTTATTCTTTCAAAACATTTTCTTAAATGATTCACATGTTCTGCGGCCTTCTTAGATTTAACCATAATTTCATCAATATAAATCTTCATGTGGTGGCCTAACATATCATGAAAGATGGCATTCATAGCCCTTTGGTAAGTTACACGGCATTCTTAGACAATGGGCGCTGAGGCCAACCATTCAAGCGTTTCTAGGAACTAGGACATCCCAGATCTCGGAGTCTTAGATATATCATCAACAGCTATTAGGATTTGGTTATACCAGAGCCGATCCATGAAGGACAGTGAATTCGTGTATAATGGAGTCAACTAACATTTCAGCGATAGGCATTACATACATGTCTCACAGGAGTGGCGACATTTAAATCCTAAAGTCACACGAACTAAGTTTCCCATTCTTCTTCGTCCACAAGGACAATGTTTGCCAACCACTACACATGAGTCTAATGGGTGACCTTCAAAAGCTTCTCAATCTCCTTTTCACTTGTCCCTCCTTGGACATTCTTACATTTGGTTCTTTGAAAGGGGTGGAACTCAGGCTTAATAAATGGCGGTGTTCCACGAGAAACTCTTGTCAATATGGCATCTCATCATAATTCTAAGCAAAGCAATCTTTGAACTCTTGTAGTATTGCAATAATCCTTTCCTTCAAGTCGGAATGCAATAAGGAATAATAGTGTCTCAGCTCTGAGATCATCAGTTCCTTAGTCATGGGGTTGTGTACTTGAGGTTGCGTGTCTTCGAACTTATGAGGGGCTTGCTCCAAATTCTCCATCTGTATTTCTTCATCTTCTTCATATTCATCCCTTTCAATAATCATCTCATCCCCACAAGTGTCCTGGAGGTGCTCTTCTTTAATCCTTTTCATAGTCTACTACGTGTTCATTTCGCATATGGTTGTTGTAGTGACTACCTTTTCCTTTTAAGAGTAATCAGCCATCATCAATCTCCTCGATGATTGGACCACTCATCGGCCTATAAGGCATGATTATAGTCACCTTTAGAAATTTAGCAGCCTTCTTTTGAATTTCCACAAAGCCCTTTGAGTCCATGTATGCTTTCCTTGGGACCCTATCTTTCCTTCTATTAGTGAACTTGATCAGACCAAATTCCTAATCATAATACCTGGCTTCCACAGATCTTTATAGCCATATGAAGACTGCCATCACTCGCACCAACTCAGCATTACCCTTCCAAAAGAACGATGAAGCGGTAAAAAGGACGGCACTAGTTGGCATAGATCAGTCCCTCCACAGCAATGTTGTAATTTACAATAGGTACATCACAAGAGAGAAGCCCAAATAATGTGATTTCATGATGGTGATATCTATAGGTTTGTATCTCATGGTCTTGGATGCTTCTCTAGTAAAGAAACGATTACAGCCACCTGCATTTCTATCATATCACTAATGCTCCTTCTGAATCTGGCATAATGGCATACATTGCAGATACTTTGATCCCTTAGATGCGTGCACCATTGAGATGGATTCTTCACATTCAAGGCACATGTGCCTCGTCATTTCCACGAGGGTTTCTTAGTATCAGCGATGGTATGTTAAATACTCATTTATTCCCATATTTTTCTTAGGTTTTAGTAGTTTTATGAGATAAATAAGTTCCCTAATGCTCTCTTTTCTCAATTTTATGATTAGGTCAGCCATTGAGAAGAAACGAGAAAAATTGAAGAAAAATCAACAAAGTCATCATGTAGTCGCATCAAACATGTGATCATTTTGACTATGTGATGTCCTTCTATGACTCTCTCATTGGCATAGGCATATTCTAGACTCCGAGATATTTCCATAGACACCAAGATCGTGTGATTCGGAGTCTGGATGAAGAAGTTATGAAGGAATGAGTGAAGGATGAAAAACGAGGATAACACTAACGAGTTGGAGAACAACTCACTCTAAGGTGTGAGTGGCTTCACGCTATAGCATGATTCCTCTCACAATAAGTGTGAGTGGCTTCACGCTATAGCGTGAGCCCGTTAACGCTAGCGTGAGTGTTCCCACGCTCCAGCGTGAGCACACTCACACGACAACGTGGATGCTCACGATGCAGCATGGATGCTCACGCTTCAGCATGGTTTGGCTTCATGTCCTCTAGTAGCTCCGCATTTTCTCCACGCCGTAGCGTAGATTTGCCTCTGACATGGATGTGGGGGCCCGTGTTTTACTTGAAAGCCCATCTCTCTCTGAGTGGTTAGCCATTAAAAAGGGAAAGTAGGGCATTTTAATAGGGGGTTTTTGGGAGGTTCGAAATTCATGAGAGGGAGGCCCTATCTTAGGGTTCCTCCCCTCTTGAAGGTTTTAACCCTCCTTTAGGGTTTAGTTTCAGTTTTTTGGAAAGAAAGACAACTTAATGAAGAAGAAGATGATGGATGAGAATAAAGGCTTCCAGTGCAGTTTGTTTCTTTCTTCCTTTTCATCCTCTTTCTTTTGATGGTGTATTTCTTCTTCTGTTTATGTTAAGTTAGTTTTCTTAGGGTTTAGATGCTTAGCCAAGACATCTTGTGGATCTCTCTAATTTCTCTTTCGATTCTTGTTTTATTTCTTTTATGTTGAGTCTTCATTTGATCTTAATGCTTGTGGGTATTTAGCCAATATTTACATGATTTGTGGTTTGATTCAAGATCCTAGATGTGACAATCAAAATTAGACCATTGATGATTTACCATCTAATTATCATGAGATAGAGATATAAATGAGATTGGAGTGTGGTATTAGGATTTCTTATGTTTAATGTGCCTTTAGAAATGCAGGGTTGAAGATATGCAAAATACCTTATCCTAAGGGTAGTGTGAGGATGCTCGAGAGAGATTCGCATAGACACTAGTAAAATCCCCATCTTCATGATGAAATAAACATTGATTAATTGGGTTGGGAGGTCCATACATAACTGTTTAGGTGAAATCTATGCCCTAATGCCTTTTAGTCTTATTTGAGTCATTCTTGCATGCTTAAATTAGTGTCTTTAAGTTTTTCTACAGATTTCCCACCATCCAAATAGAACCTAGGCTAGATTAGAGTCGGTACTTAGTAACCCAATTCTCCGTGGGAGAATACTTTTACTTCCATTATATTACTTGAGGTGACGTGTGCATTTGAGCGCATAGGCGTACTATTATATACACACACTTACGCCTATCAATCACCTTCGAAGTGCATTCTTTAAGAGGACTCATGGTATTGCAAGTGGTCCTCGTCTTCCTTTGTCATAAGGTGCTTCCCTTCTACCTCTACCTTTTATAACTTGAAGATAGCTATCAATCTTAAAGAAACAGTGGAATAATTTAAATGAATAGGGATTTCACCTATTAATAAGGCCTCTGAGTCCATTACTTCATATGCACTACTCATTGACTCCATATCCTCTGTAGCTTTCCTCCCAAACTTTATTTTTTCCAACCTAGGAACCAAACCTTCCTTCACTTTTTCTAATTCCATGGTCTTCTCCAATAGTGTTTTATCAGGTACATCAAAGAGCTACCTTTTATTAGCTGCTCTTTGCCTCTCCATCCTCCTCTTTTGAGTCCTAGAGAACCATTTGAGGAAATTTTTTGTGTTGTATCACATGCCACCTTTGACCAAGAGAAACCCTAGAAGGAATGATACACCTCACATGTCTTTCCATCTCTACAACCCTCTCCCTTGAAAAAAAACTGGTTTATTTCCCGCCATATTTTTGGAGAAGTGAATTTATCCTCGAGAGACATGATTTTGTACCTTGGAGAACTAGGTCCACCTCCTAGAAAAACAAGTCTGACTAGAGGAACATGTCTTTCCCCTGCCTTCTCCCTTGAAGAAGTGAAGTTGTCTGCAATCTTCTCTCTTGGGGGAAAGAATCACAACCTTTGGAGGAATTGATTACATCCTGAAACCTTCTCTTACTTAGAGGAACAACTCTATCCCTAGATCCACCTTTTGGAAATCTGGCCTCAGCTCTCTCCCTTGGAAAAATAGGTTTGTTTACCTTCTTCCTTGGAACAGTAACTTTCCCTACAACTTTGTCATTTAGAGAAGTGAACTTACCTCTTAGGGAAAAGGCTTTGTTTCTTGAGGAACATTCTCTAAACCTGCTTACACCATTCTCCTTGGGTAGTAGACCTACCATGGAAGGGTGGGGCCTTTCTCTGACCTTTTCTACAGGACAAACGAACCCATCTCTTAGGGAGTTCATCTTGCCTTTTGGAGAAAGTCTCATTTCCTTAGAAAATCAATTATGTTGCTATGTTCCCTATTGTATCCCCTTCACTGAATTTCTTCCTGATGGAGGATCTGTACACACTATAGACCACTCATTTTTCAACTTATCAACATGGACCAGATAATATTTAGGGACCCATACCTTTCTTGGAGAGACTTTTCCCACCTTCTTGGATTCTATCAATGCTCTTAGGTCGAAGCTAACAGTGTTGATTGAGGCCACTAGTGGGATGGGATCCACATTGATTGCCATAGCCTCATTTTTGTCAAGGAACTTAAGTATCCCTTTGTTGATCTTATCCTATATGACATTTCTGAAACCCCAACATGCATTAGTTGTGTGGTTCCATAAATTGTGGTACTTATAGTAAGTCTTTCTCCTTAGCTCATCCTTGATGGGAATCCGGTGGTCTTTAGGGAAGGTAATGAATTTTTCTTTCATCGAGAAATCGAATATTTCTTCATCATTACCTCAGTATACCGAACACAGGTACCAACAACTCATGCCTTATTCCACAAATCAGGTGCCTTCTTTACCAAAAGAAGACAGGTGAATGTCCCTATAGTAGATAGATCTACCACTGCCACCTTCTTGTTCACCTCTTGACAATAGGTTCCCATGGACTTCTTTCTCCAGTAACTTTCTTCCTTGACCAGCTCCTCATATTCTATCACCTTAGTTGCAAGTTCATAGAAATCTCTATAATTTCATACCTTGGAATTTTTTCCTCAACTCAATATCCAAACCTTTTTAGGTCATTTTCACGTACTTTGTCTACAAAGATGGATCTTGGTAATTCACAACTTCTTGAACCGAGAGATAAACAAATCAGTGGTCTCCCAATTTCTTTGGGTCACTCTGGATAGTTCTGCAATACACACTTTAGGCTCAGCCCTGAAGAACTGAGTGTAGAATTGCCTTTCCATCTCCTGCCAACTTTGAATGGAGTTCCTTGGCAATGTTGTAGCATACGAATGAATGTGGCCCTATCAAGAGTTGAAACAATTTAAGCTTGAAATAATAGAAATTCTCGTACTTAGTCAATCCCCCACATTGCACAATGAATCTAGCAACATGCTCTAGGATGGATTGGTCATCTTCTCCGGAGAACAAGGACAAATCAGGAATCATGTCCCCCCTTGGGTAGTGTAAAAACCCAAATAATTTTGAATTTTTTCGAAAATGGCAGAATAGTATATTCCCGCTAAAATAGAGAATGCAAACAAGAAATTTTCTAGATGTTGGATGAAAAAACGAATCTCACTGTAGGATTCATCTCATGAAATCTAGTTACCCAGACAAATTTTGGGGAATTCAGAGATGGTCGAATTTTTCACGATTTTTGGGGCGTCAGGTGCCTGGTGTTCCCCAAAAAGGAGATTACGAAAAATCGAAAGTAGTGATGAGTGTCTAAAACACTCATATAATACTTCAACGTCGGTTTTTCATTTCGAGGTTTTATTTTATAGTAATTTCATTGTTTTTGTGGCTAGACTCCTGATTTGGTGTTTGGTTTGGATGCAGGTGCATTGGAGCAAAAAGGGCAGCTGTTGGAAGCAGTTTTGGAAGCAATGGGGAGCAAAGCAAGAAAGTGGCTGTCACGTCGCGACGTCCACGTCACGACGTTGGGTCAACAATGCAGAAGTCAACATTCAGAAACGTCGTGACGCCTCAACGTCGCGACGTTGCAACGTCGCGACGTCAGCTCGAGATCTGCACCTCATCATTTAAAGTACGAATGGCTCAGAAATCAGGGGGATCGGGAGGCGTCTGAGACGAAGGCCGCAGATTCGAGCAGTGACACAGGACTTGAGAAGAAGCGCCGTGATTTGTCTTGTTTCTCTCATTATTGGATACAGAATGATGTTTTTAAGATTAAACATTTTGTTTCTCATTCGGTATGTTCCTAGATCTATATCTAGGGTTATGTTGAACCATCCTTATGATAGTTAAAGTTTGGATCTTTATATTATTGATTGTTATAATATGTTAGCATCTGCTCTATGCTTATGGTTTAAGTATGTGGTGATGTACGCGACATTGGCATAATCACCTTTGGAGCTAGAGATTCGAGAGATGAGGTTATCCGGGATGCGGGTGCAGAAACATGCCAGTTGATTCGGTAAATAGAGATATTCCGATCCACGAAGGTGGCATGTGGGGTTAAGAACATTTAAGCACATCTCGGAATCCACGAGTTGAGATAGAGATACTCAAACTCTATTAAGTGAGATAGGCGGATATACGAGTATATCTCGTAAGTAAGATCACCTCATAATCGACAAATTGTAAATACATTGAATAATAATATCTGAAAAATAATCCATTAAAAGTGACAGGGGGAGACATAACCCTAGTCTTCAATACCAGTAATTCATTAGAATCTAAAACTTAGTCGCCTTTCACATATTCACTTTCTTCCTAAAATCATCTCTTCAGATATTATCTAAAAAGCCAGATTTGTAGTCAATACACTGTCCACAATGGATCGATGTGTCTTAGTGATTACCTTATATTACTTAGGCGACAACGTACACTTACTTTTATAGGCGTACATTTTACACACCGCGTTTTCGGCCTGTCAAGTAGAAAATAAATTATGAAAAGTTCATTTAAAATAAATTGGACTTAAACCGATATCAAATAAATCGTTTCGAGACATAAACGGTCCCAAACAAGTCATGGACACGTGGTGCGACTTGAGCCACCCACTTACACATAAGTGAGGGGCTTTGGGGAACAAAAAAGGAAAAGACCTCATTTTCCTTTTCCTATTTTTCTTTTTACGTGAGAGAGAGAGGAGAGTAAGAGAGCATCCAAGCTTCTCTCTTCGATCCTTGGAGTTCCGTTGATAGAAATTTGTCGAGCCAAGAGTGAAAGTTCATCTACTCGATGAGGGCTACGCATACATACCAAAAATGAGGGATTTCACCGAAGATCCAAAGGAGGAGATTTCAAGAAATCAAGGATTTCGGGCTAGGGAGGCTTCCTACTCGTGCTACTACGCTTCAAGAGGTTGGAATTCTTCCTACTTTGGTTTATTTCCACCCTAAGGAGCTGATTTTTTGGGGGAATGTTGTGTAAAGGTCCTAAGGGCATGTTTGGCTACATGGTTTTAAGGATTGTTTGGTTGGAATCCTTTCCCTTGAGTTTTGCCTTGTTTTTAAGCGACTTAGAATTGACCGTTTGCGCCCGTTGTGGCCGGACTAGCGTATTGATTTGTGGTTGTGTGGTGTGTCCCAAAAAATTGTTTGGGACTGTTTAGGATTAAATCGAATAATCTGAAATGTTAAGGGCTGTTGCTTGAGTCTTTGAGCACAGTTTAAGGGGTTGTTGAAGTTTCATTGTTGTGAGCATCTTATTTGTCACATTTAGCCTTGAAAGTTAAAGTTGTTATTACTTGATTTTGTAATAACATGATTTGATCAATAGTTATTTGATGAATGTTCATGTATTTGTGCTTATATGTTGACATTGAATTGAATGTTTGTTTTGTAAATTATATGCATGTAATATAATTGTCCATGATGCATGGTTAAATGCATGAGATAAATTGTCTATATGACATTCATCACATATGTGGCATGACATAGACATGCAATGGTGCATCACATTGCATTATGCATAGGAAAAATCGCATTACATGGGTGTGAGTGCATGATTAAAATCAATCACCTCACTTGGTGATTGATGAGAGTGGGCTTCGATCTGGATTGGGAGTCCATGAGTCGCCTTGTTAGAATAAAATGGTAAGAACTTGTGTCAGGTAATAGTAAGAAGGGCTAGATACTCCCTCGGGTGAAAGACTCGAGCTGGTTCAGACACTCCAACAGTGAAAGTCCAAAAAGTGTTAGAAGGCGTGCGGAGCCTGCGATAAGACCCCAAAAATTTTCTACCCATAAAAGACACATGGTTTTGTAAATGAAATGATCATTTGAGGTGTAACATCCAAAAAGCTTTTAGTTTATAAATAAAATAATTTTATTTGAAAATGATCATTAAATGTAATCCATCAATGACTGATTTTATCACACATTGGCGTTACATTGTGTGGTGGGAGTCGGTAAAGACTCAGGCATGATGGGAGTCGGTAAAGACTCCAGTATAGTACATGAGTGAGTCCCATCTTATTTCATGACATGGCATGTAGAATTCCAACCTAGGATTGCATATTCTTGGTTGGAATTATGATGTGAATGTCTAAAGTGTCAAAGGTGAACATTGCATGTGCACTTAGGTGGGGAGTAGCCTCTATATGAATTACTCTACTGGGTGTGGCTCACCCTATATGGGATAAAATTTCAAGTACGGGACAAGCGTCGGTGGGCGGCTCTCATCCGGGGTCGCGAGAGTGAGAAAACCAGCTTGTGGCTTTGTGATTATTTTTATAATTGTTTTGTAACATTTATTTTTGAAGTAAATGAATGTTGGCATGTAATAATATGTTAAGAGTTGAACTCAGAAACTCTTATGGGATTTTGTGTGAGGTCGTCCCGGATTACAGGCTCCCTACCTTGCCTCTGCGAAGGTGAGCTTCGCCCAAAGAGCAAAGTAATTTTGCCTAGAGAGATGGGCTTCCTTATAGGGAACAGAGGCGACTGCACGGGGTGAGATTCTGCCTCACCTAAGAGAAGGTGTGATTCGCCTAGGTGAACCTGGGACAGCTGCCAGATGTTGTTTTTTTGCAGTATTGTACATTGTACAAGATGGTTTTTGGAAGAGCTCTTAGCACGAAAAGGGCTACCTTGGTTTACAATAAAAATGATGGATCAGGTGAATGGGGCATACGATGTAGTGTCGGGTCACATGATATCCACAAGGAACTCTGTCCTAGTTTATAAGATAATGGGTCACAGATAAATGGGACACAAGGTGTGTTGTATAGAGTCACGTGATAATATCGCGAATTAACTGCATGTGAGTTGATGGTTGATCAACGGAACCCCGGATTTTAGGGCATCATATTTCGACATCAGAGCATAGGTATGCAATTACCTAGGGTTTGATGGGCATGGGTCTAGACCATTGCATTCATTGTACATTTCATGTTTTATGCCTTAAAATGCTACATGATTGTGTGTTATATGTTATGTGCTATGTGTTGTGTGAATTATATACGTGGTAAAATGTATATGGAAAAAAAAATGGAACACTAGGGTTAGAAACATAATAACCTTAGGGAGTTGAAAAGGCAGGCTGGATAAGAAGTCGGGATATTGAGAAGTGCATTAGTAGTTGGAAAAAATGCACCAGCTAGTTAGACAAGGAGAGAAATCTCAAAGTTTATACTTGATCCCTATTTCCTTGGGATATTGTGTAAGACTAAATTTCTATCTAACATATGTAGATGGCTAGTCGAGGACGAGGACACCGAGGCGGTGGGTGGAACAACAACCAACCACCACCGGCCTTTGACCAATGAGCCTTCATGGAGGTTATTTGTAACGCCCTAAAAATAACCTAGCAGTTTTATAACATATTTAGAGTATAAAATAAGTTAAATTGTATTTTTCCAGAATTTATATTGTTAAAGAACAAAAAAAAATGATCAAACCTCGAAATTATAAAAGAATTAGCAACTGGGTAAAATCAAAATGAGGACCAAAAGGGTCATGTCGAGAAGTGTATGTGCCAAAATGGAAGAAGGGTAATAGTTGAATAGCAAAATGAAGAGAAAAGTGAATGATTCAAATGAGAAATGAGGAAATAATGTGCTAGCCAAACAAGGCTTAGTGAAGGTTTTGAGTTAAGACCAAAAATTGGTATTTGAATAGAATTTCTCATTTGGGCATATCTTCATATTGAGAACTTTTTGAGTTAAGACCAAAAATTGGTATTTGAATAACATTTCTCATTTGGGCATATCTTCACATTGAGAACTAGGGCTCAGTTGAGAGAGCAAGAGAGTGAGATCAAGTTTCCTGCTTTGTGCCTCTCCAAGGATTTGAGAGCTCAAACAAAGCAAAGAAGGAAGTAAGGAAGTGAAATGAAAGAAAGAGATTAAAGGTATAAAACTAACCCTAACCCCCTTTAATGTTGTGTTCAGTTTTTCTTGATGAAAAACCCCAAATGGAATAAAAATGTTTTAAAATGGTTGTAGATCGGTTTTGAGGTCGTTTTAGGTTAAGTTTCAAAGTGATTTTGGGTTAGGATTGGTTTTGAGGAATTTTTATATAAAGGAAATATTGGGGTTTTAGGGGAGATGTTGTCAAAATTTTCTAAAACCCATGTTTTTGTTTTGGTCATCACTCATCCAAATTGAGTTATTCAAATTTCTGAGTAAACTACACTTCTTGGAGAAAAAACCTTCTTCAAATAATGGCTCAAATTCGGGACCCCATCGACCCATAAATTCATCAAAGTGAGGCTCCTCGCTTTTCTGGCAAATTTCCGGTCTTAATTTGGTACGCTTTGGTGTTTGGAACGCTTTTAGTATTTAGGCCATAAGTTGAGTTTCACTCATCCAAATTGAGTGATTCAAATTTTTAGGTAAAATAGACTTCTAGGAAAACAAATCTCCTTGAAATAAGTTTATTCAAATTTGAACCCTATTGAACACAAAAATTCGTCAAAGTGAGGCTCTGTTTTCAGATAAATTCTAGTTCAGTTTGATATAGTTTTGGTGTTTTAGAACAGTTTTGGTATTTAGGTCATAAGTTGAGTTCACTCATCCAAATTGAGTGATTCAAATTTTTGGGTAAACTAGACTTCTAGGAAAACAATTCTCCTTGAAATAAGCCAGATTTAAATTCGATCTCACTGGACCCGTAAACTCATCAAAGTGAATCTCTATTTTCAGCAAATTTGAAATCAGCTTTTAAAAGATTTAGCCATAAGTCGAGTTTCACTCATCCATATTGAAGTTATTAAAATTTTGGGTAAAGACTTCTAGGAAAAACAAATCTCTTTGAAATAAGTGTATTTAAATTTAGACCATCGACCTAGAAACTCATCAGTTAAGCCTGCTTTGGGGCAAAATTCCTTGACATGAGGATCATCATATGAAACATTATCTACATACTCGCACAACAGTTCATCATGTTTACCTCACGTACATCCTCCTCATCCCCTATTTCCTTTGATAACATTAAAGAGCAGTCTAAATTAACAAGTCATGTTACCAAAGATGATGTCATTAACCCTCCCCTACAAGGTATGATGGTATTAGCAAAGGCCAAGAATGGCCTACCAAGAATCACTGAATTAAGAGTCCTTGTTCACCACAGGTTGAGTGTCACACAACAAAGTCCACAGAAAGTAGAACTTGGTCCACTTGCACCAATGGGCGATCGATTCGTCATCCCTCTAGGAATTTTCACATTACGGTCAACTAACTAGAGGGTGATATTGGTCGGTTCTAACTCTCCTAAGCCTAGCTCAACATATACCGAGTATGGCAACAAGTTAACACTTGCTCCCAAATCCATTAGAGCATGTCCTAATTTTGAATTCCCTACCACTATGGAAATAGTAGGGCTTCTTGGGTCTTTGTATTTTGGGGGCAAATTGTTCCGGATCAAGGAGGTGGATTGTTCACATAATGCCTCCCTTATTGACGCTAGTTTCCTTTTCTTCAATAAAGGTACAAAATCTTTTCAAGAACTCGCATATGACGGGATTTGCTTAATGGCATCTAATAAAGGAATGTTCAACTTAACCTGTTTGAACAACTCATAAATTTCATAATGATTGTTCACTTTCTTGGGGGCTCTTAACCTATGAGGATATGGAGTAGGAGGGACCGTGAGAGACCTTGTCTCTTTCTAGCTCACCATCCACAACATTCACTTCTAGGGAACACGAGGCTCGTCGACATCTCAGCGATCCCCGACCGGCTCATTGTGCACCCAGACGTTCCCTGGGCTGAATGGTTTTGTCAATTACTTTTCCACTCGAAGAGGGTGATGCCCTTGCAATGCGTTCGAAGGTGCCATCACTTGGTCCCTCGGTGACTCCAAACACTATTTTGACCTCGGGTTTTCGATAGTTTGAGAAGTGGAGTTTCCTCTTTTCTTGTTGAAAATTTCATAAAAGCGGTGAGCTTAGTGATTTTGGGATCTCACATCATTCAAGGCAGGCGAAATTGCCGGTGGATTGTTGGGTTTGGACAACCGGTGTCACAATGTCCAACTTCTCTTTAAGTGTGGAGGTTGATAAGGTCAGGTTTGAAATTCCTTTAGATGTGCGGGTGAAAACCTTGGTTGGGTTCACAGAAATCTTCGAGACCTTGATTTTATAACGGAGGGGCTTGATTTGAAAACTTTGGTTCGTAGCTGGGACCCGCTGTTCGGGCAAGTTGTGTGGACCTCCTCATTCCTCCAACTAAAATTTGGGTGCTTACCCCACCCCTCGGGATTATACGCCGTGAGTATGGAGAATTGAAGGGCTTTTGCAGTTAAGTATTAAGCACTTATTCGGGATTTAGCTCTCGACTGAGGAAGGTTAGGGCAGTTAATAGTTGAGTGGGTGGGGTCATTGAAAATGATGCATGGCTCCTTCACTCTAGATCCCATAGGCACTGAGGGTACTTGAGGCGCACTAGTTACCTCATTCACCTTTGTCAACTCTATGACCTCCAACTTCCTCGTTAAGTTAGCTATTTTTGATTACAGGTCATCATTCTCTCTTAAGTGATGGATTCCTCCCCCTGTAGGTGTGTTATGCACTTTTTAGCGCATCTGGCGCGAGGTGTTAGTCTCCCAAGATCGGTGCACATTTTCGCTATGGTCAAAAATTGAATTGCCTCCCGGCACTTTTCTCATAGAACTCTCCCGCACATCATTTGGGCATGTATTGTTTGTTATTCAAGGATAGTCCTGGTGAAAATACGCACAAATTATCCACATCCCGTGTGTGTGTGTGTGTGTGTGTGTGTGTGTGTAAAAAAAATGGTGTGTGTGTGTGTGTGTGTGTGTGTGTGTGTGTGTGTGTGTGTGTGTGTGTGTGTGTGTGTGTGTGTGTGTGTGTGTGTGTGTGTGTGTGTGTGTGTGTGTAAAAGTGGTGCGTGTAAAACCATGATGAGGGGATAGCATGGAGGAGGTCCTTATATCTTCCCATACCACAAAGAAAAGGTTCACCCGATTTTTTAGAAAAGTCTCCGATTGCTCGCATGAGTGCATACGCTTAGTATAAAAGTGGAGCGGAAGAATTTAAGGAATTCATTTCATATGTCCTCCCCACGAAAAGATACTGAATTCATGAAGCTAATGAAACCAGTTATTTTGGCCTTTTCCCTTTAAAGATAAACTGAATAAACCATGCAAATTATATGCAGTAGAGAGGAAAGCACTGCAAACTTCCTCGAAATCTCTCATGAATGAGTAGGGTTTCTCATAATCGACCCCTTGATACACAGGGAGAAGGAAACTCATCTCCGCCTTCATAAGGAATTGGTTAGCCTCTTTAGGTAGGCGAATACATGAATTTGTTATGGTTCTGGCGCGGCTGCGTAATCTCTGCGGTTCTTTCCATTAGGTAAAGTGTGGGGGAGCCCGATGTGGATTTCACCGAAAAATTAACATTCTCCTCCCGCCACCGGTGGGAAGCTGCCGGTGGTGCCCCACCATCTCCTTTCTTTGCTGTGGAGGTCTATGGAGTCTCCTTGTAGGTCAACAGTAACCCTAAGCATTTGATTAAAAGAGTCTCACGACCTTCCGAGGTGGTCCATTTGAGGTGTAGGATTCTCTTGAAACAAATGTCTTACTATGGACTCTTCAGATTGTCTTAGAGGTATAATTCTTACAAGTCGGTGTTGCTCGTTGCGAGCCCAAACCGACATGCACCAATCTTACCCCTACTAGACAGATATCCACTTAGATTATTCACGAAAACGAATTAAAAAGAAAAAGTAGAGAACGTACCGGATTTGCAATGCAATTGCAAATTACCACTAGCTCTCTTTAGATCAACTAGATTGCTCGCCACTCCCCGGCAACGGTGCCAAAAATGCTTCATTTATTTCGTATGATGAAATTATTCCCAAGCGTAGGAACTAAGGTCGTCAAGCATTATAGTACTGTGTGAGTCCACAAGTCATTTCCACAGGGAGTGGTTTCCTAGGTGATCCTTAGGGATTGCTCTCCAAAGAATGTGCTTTTAAAAGTAAAACTTGGTTGTGATCGATTGATTGAGCAACCGGGGACAAATTAACTATTTTAAAACAAAGGGTGATAGGTTCTTAGGTTCCACTCACCGCCGATTAGGTAATACCCACCTCTATTCATAATCTCATCTAGAAACCATTGAATGGCCTCTCTATGAAGATAACATTAAAGGCTCTTTTAAACAAAGAACGATTGAGCGATGACAAACACTTGTTCGAACGATTTGCTTGGAATCTTAGTCTGCATTTGCGATCAAGCACAACATGTACCGAGATTATCTTGTTCACACGTTGTCAAGAAGATGCCAAACTAAGGTTTTATAAGATTTTATACAAGTGCTTAGCATCGTACAATCCCATTGAGGCACAAAAGAGGAATCGAAAAGGTTGCTTCCTGGACGGAGGTGGGAGCTTTCCCACCATTAGAACCCTCTACTGGCAGGAGGCAAAGGGGTTTGTGAACTCCATTGAAACCTAAAGATCGTATTCATGTTTGATAAGAAAATATGCATAAATGTGACTTGAGAAAGAACACTTCAATTATGTAGATCGATATCAAAAGTACATAATCTCGTGAAGAAAATACCGAAAGAGTATGAACCAACCGAAGATTACACATAATCGAAAAACTCGACCGCAGAAAAAAACTAAGTACTCTACTCTATAAACTCTAGCAAAAATATGAAAGAAAAACCCCAACTGTCTAAAACCTAAACCTAGAATCAACCACCCTCTCGCTCTTCCAATGGGCTTGGCAATACCATTCTCCCTTAGGGGTGATCCTCGGCCGGTGGTCGAAAAAGACGAGCGCACCCTGCACTCAAGATTGAATTCGCTTCCAATCCTAAAAAGATTGCATGTTGAGTACCCAGATCGTTAGCGGTACCTATGATCGTGCACGCGCCCCACTACACGCGGGTACCCTGCATCGCTTATTTGTAAGACCCGAGAAATTTCACTTCTCGGAAAATGGTAAAATTTGTGTGAATTTCGTAAAATTTTGAAATTTATTCTCTGATCTGACTTCACAAACGGATTTTTCACCGTTGGAATCGCCTCGCCAAAATCTACCTAATGACGCTCGACTTCTCACAAACTCCGGTGACAATCGAATTTGCATGTTTTTCGAGGCATCGAAGCCAGTTTAAAATGATCTTGCGATGTGGACAAAGTCACATATAACATGCACTCATGTTGGGTGTTGCATGAGTAGAGAAATGATGGAAACGGATAGCCAGGATAGTGCCAAGTGTCGCAACCGAGGCAGAAAGGAAGTGGGACATAATGGTTGGCTATTTAAATTTTAAAATGGCAATTAAAATATAAAATTTCTAAATAGTCGCTCCACCTGGCAAAGCGTGCTGTAAAAACGCAGCCAGTTAAAAGGGGATGCAAGTAGGTGCGCTGACATTTATATAGAATGTGAGACTTCTCTCTAAAATACCGGTAATCTACAATCGTCTGGAATTCAGTGGCAAGAAGGAACATGTCATCGCGCGGTGGCAACGCTGCGGCACCGGTTTCCTTGGTAAGCTTTGAAAACCGTGAGGTAGGGGATCGATCCTACTTGGGTTTTTTAATCTCCTGATTTAAGTACTTTATAATGTTTCTGCTGATCGAGCCTCAACGGTTGCTGACGGTCCCAAAACCAAAATCGGCGTTAGAATTTTTGGAGCTGCTTGGGTAACTGGTACTGTTACGGATCATTGTTTCATGTGTGATAATTTATTGAATAAATTATGCTTTGGTGTGTATAAGACCTAAATGGTAGGCAAACCCTGCCCACCAAGAGGAACCGATAGGAGGGAGCCGCCGCCTGCCCGGGTGGGTCAGCCCACTTTGTTTTCGCTGACCAAAACAATTCCGGTTTGTGTGAAATGGACCAAAAACGTCCATGTGTTGGGTGCTTGAAATTGATGAAATCAAGGGCTTGATTTGTGTGAGCTTGGATAGTTAATGCATGAACTTCTTATATTAATATGATGTCACAATTATATGGAATGAGCAGCAATTGTGTGTATAGGCCATTGGAGATGAAATTAGAATTGCCCAATTATATGGAATATAATTGTGCAGTATGGCCATTGGAGATGAGATTGTAAGCTTAAATTTCAAGGAGCTAATTTGGTGATGGTTGATATTGTTGGAATTACATGCTGTAATTGTAAATTATGTAAATATATGCATGATGGTATATTTGCATGTCAGGAGTATATCATGGCTGGTTTAAGATAACGCATCTCATATGCACCGGAGTAGCCTAGAAATTAGGTGAGTGCATGACATGAAAATTGAAAGAAAAACGAAACGCTTTTGAAAGGAATTTCACAGATGAATTTCCGAGAATGGGGTCGAGACTCCGCCCAATGTATCATTTCGGATGAGGGTCATGATCAGCCAAGGTTCTCCAACACATTCGGAGGGTAGTCCCATATTTTTTTACCGATACGGTAGTATAGTTTCTCAAAACAACAAAATTGTTTTCCTTTGAAAAAAGATGTTTTGTCATACATGGCTTAGGCAAGTGCGTAGGAGTCTAGAGGACTCCTGGATGTGGATTGAAGCTATTTAGACATTCAAGTAGGATCACGAATTTGCTTTGAATGTGTGTTTACTTGAGCATTGTATATGCACTTAGGGTGGGAGAGTAACCCACTTAGGGTGATTCCACTATCGAGCATTAGCTCACCCCGTCTGGGGGGAATTGTTATATTATTCTTCGTGCAATAGGATGACGAGGAAACGCCATCATAGAGACCGCTTTAGAAGAAAGCCTGCCGTGGCTTTGGTAGTAGTCAGAATACATGTATTAGAATTATATAAATTTTAATATATGTTGTATAAGAGTAATGACTAACTCTTGAACCATGTGGTATATTTTTGTTGATAATATTGTTAGGAGTATTAATGCAGCCCAAGTGGCCAGTTTTAATGCCCATTATAATTGTATATGAGACCCTCAGGTGGTCATCGGGTGTTGTTCTGGGGGACGCTCTTGTATTCTGGGGTAGAGCCCCGTACAAAGCCACGTGAGACTCCCTACCCAGCCAGAGGTGTCAACCGACATCCACGAGTATTCCGCGTGGTTGATCTGATACCAACTGGGACACCCTGATTTGGGGCGTCTCATTATTTGGTACCAAACACCAATTACCTCACCGCATGGGTACGGCACCGCAAGAAGTGTGGTACCGGCACCCATTGCCTCCAGAATCGCTTCTCTCATCTTCACCATAGCACTACCCGGGGCTTCTCGACAGCGGCTGCCATCATCCGCAATGATCTACATTGTTCTCTGGACACGAACCCCTATAAAAATGTGTACCTGAACTCAAAAACTGTATAAGGCCAAAAAACGCGGAGAAACAAAGGCACCTATCCTTACACAAAATGAGAGCAAAACATGAGCTGGGCGTATTAAAATCCTATATAAATGTTGCACTTTTATGTATTCAACATGTTCCATGCTCCATCGATACATGACCAAGGTCAAGTAGCAGGAGGTACTATCGATATCCTCCAGCAAATAGCTCAAGCACTGCAAAGAGCAGCGCAACCAACTGCAGTTGCTCCTTAGCAGTCAGCCATAGAGAGAATGGAAAGATACCGACCCATAAATTTTCATAGAAAGAAAGATGATGAGCCTTCCATGGTGGAAAATTAGCTCGAAAGAATTGAGAGAATGCTTCAACAAATGCACTACACACCAGAGGAAAATTTAGAGTGTGCGATCTCACTGCTTAAGGATGACGCTTACCAGTGGTGGGTATCCGTGACTAGGACCGCACCACCGGAAAGTATTACATTGGAGTTTTTCATAGCAGAATTCAGGAAGAAATACGTGGGTTGTATTTACCTTAGCAATATGAGAAGAGCATTCCATAATTTGAAGCAACGGTAGATGAGTGTGACAGAGTATCAGAGGGAATTCACCCAGTGGAGCAAGTATGCTCTAGAGATGCTAGTTACTGAGGAGGAGAAGTGTCATAAGTTTGAGGATGGCCTCAATGACTATATTCGCCTATACCACGTGATCTCGCCATGATGACTTTCAGATTGTGACATGCGTGAATGCGTTGAAAGGGTAAAGAAAGAAGAGTATGATAGAAAAGAAAGAAGATAGGGTAAGAAAAACCCTGGTCAGTCAAGTTCTTATCAGCACCAGAATAAGAAATTTAGAGGACCATAGGGTTCTAATCAGCCTACAGCTCAGGGACTAGCTCAGACTACCGGTAGCAAGGCTACTCTATCGGCACCATCAGTTGCTAGTGCACCAGGAGGTTCATCAAGAGGACCAGCTCCTCCTTATTGCACACATTGTGGGAGGAAACATAAAGGATAGTGTTGGAGATTGACAGGTGTTTGTTTAGTTTATGGATCAAATGAGCACAAAGTGAAAGATTATCCTAGAGCTCATTCTTTCACAATACCCTGGATTAGGGGTACAGTTTCAATAGTATAGAAGAGCAACAAGGACAATAAGATTATTGCATCACCGAGTGACACAAACCATAGGCAGACAGGATGCCCGTGCTCCAGCCAGGGCATATGCAATGACTACGGCCCCGATGATGAGATTACTCCAAAAGAATGTGAGATTTGAGTTGAGTGAAAAATGTCAAGCTAGTTTTGAAAAGTTGAAAGCATTCTTGACCGAGACTCCGGTCCTTACTCAGCCGACCTATGGTAAAGAATATGTGATCTTTAGTGATGCTTCGTTAAATGGACTCGGATGTGTCCTTATGCAAGAGGGTAAAGTGGTAGCTTATGCTTCAAGGCAGTTGAAGCCACATGAAAATAATTACCCTACGCATGATTTGGAATTGGCCGCCATTGTGTTTGCATTGAAAATATGTAGACACTATCTTTACGGAGAAAAGTGTTTCATCTACACCGATCACAAAAGTCTTAAGTATTTCCGTCGCAAGAACGAGCTTTAACTCTGAGACAACTGAGATGGATGCAGTGGAATTGATCAAGGATCATGCTTGTGTGATCGACTACCATCCCAAGAAAGCTAAGCACACAGTGGCGTGACGTCGCGAAATTCAAAAGACAAACATTACGAATTGAATGCTCATTTGTCATTATCGCACGACTGCATAATGTGTGCAGCGTAATCATAGAAACCGAATTTGTTAAATTGAATGCTAGAGGCATAAAAGAGTGATGAGAAAATTTCTACAATTGTAAGTCAAAATAGAGAGGGGAAAGAAACTGAGTTTTCAATGAATGAGGATGGATTCTTGTATTATAGAGACCGAGTTTGTGTACCTAATGATGATGAGTTGAAGAAATCCATTCTTGAAGAGGCACACAGTGGATCCTTTTGCTATGCATCCTGGTAGCACAAAAATGTATCAGGATTTAAAGACTTCATACTGGTGGTCCGAAATGAAGAGAGATGTTTCGGATTTTGTGACCAAATGTATGGTGTGCCAAAGGGTGAAAGCGGAACATCAAGTTCCTTCAGGATTGTTGCAGCCTATTAGAATACCCGAGTGGAAATGGGACCGAATCACAATGGATTATGTGGTCGGGTTACCATTGACAGAGAGAAAGCATGATTCAGTTTGAGTCGTTGATTACTACCCAAATAGTGTTGTTCCATACTCTTAACACTCCGGGTTTTGAGCACTTTTTTCATAGTAAAAGCTAAATTGACCCAGTTGGCATGTTAAGGACTTAACAATGCTTCTGATCAATTTTATGAAGAAGGTGAGTTTTCACAAGCTATTTATATCAAGATGTGGATGCAAATGAGCATCAAGAAATCAATTGGAACCTCGATTTGCAACTGTATATGTGTAGAAAAACAGAGAACAATTTCACAGGTGCCACGGGGGCCTCTCGCAACTCGCGAAACCCCCACACTCCTGCCCCATGTTTTGTTGACTTTTGTCTCTCTTTTTGTGATTTCTCCCCATTTTGTCCCTATGTAATAGTATTCAGCTTTGTTTAGTTTGGTAATTTGTATTGTTTTGGGTGGTGTATAATGCCCAAACAATAATTTGTAAAGACATTTTTAAAGTTTTTGAGTTTTTTAAGCTTTTAGTTTTAGTTTTAATTTGAAGTTTGGGGGAAGCTTGTCAAACAAGCTCCCATTTTCTTTTCATTTTCTCTCATTTTCTTTCCTTTCTCACTAGCCAAACACCCTTTGAGGATGACAACTCAGAGGATGAGTAGCTAAACCCCCTCCTTCCTTGAAGTAAAGGGCACGGGGCAAAGGAACCTGAGGCAAATGAAGGGCAGTTCTCAACGTAGGTATCTTCCATCGACATTTATGTAGTTCTCCTTTTTAAACTCTTGCAATGATCCCTTCGAAATACCTTTGAGTTTCCAAGATTTAGTAAGCTTCTTTTAGGCCATTGACTGCTTATTGCTAAATTCAGTGATGTTCGTTAGTTATCATTTATGAGCTATTAAAAGGTGAGTCAAGGAGACATGTTTTTACTGTATGAGACCATTAATGCTCAATGAATACCATTTGCAAAGGATAGTTATTTCTTGGGTCGCTTTCTAGCTAAATGAAGAACTCCGTTCGAGAGACGACTATGGGTCATCCTCCCCAACACGAAGCAAAAGACCCGAGAAAACCCTCATATTTGCCCAAGGAACCCAAGCCTGACCTTAACACTTCAAGGATTTCTATTTTACATTTTAACTCATTTTACTTTTAGTTTTCACCACAAAAATCCACTATTTTTATAACAACCCAAAATCCAAAATGAATTCACCAATTTAAACTTCACTGTCAATCATTTACATAAAGAAAGCCCATCTCTATGGACGATCCAGAGTCCCCACCGTACTATAGTAGATATGTAAAGCTACGCCATATCGAAAGGTGTTAGGTTATAACATTGTTTGACGCGAATCTCCGAGTTTGAATGCGAACTACTATGGTAGACCAATCGACGGCTACCACTTCCTACCAATAAAACCAACTATTCACTTGATAAGTTTACGAGCTTTTACATAGAGGAAATAGTTCGGTTACATGGGATTCCAAAGGTTCATCATTTCGTATAGATTCCGAGGTCTAATCCTCGAGATTTCAGGGGAAATCGGCAAGAGGCTCTTTTAGGTAATCGACCGAATTCATCACAAATCTTCCACCAAGGCATCGAAAGGACAATCAGAGATAGTGATTCAAGTTTTAGAAGATATGCTAAGAAGTTGTGTAATCGACTATGAGCATAGTTGGAATAGACATATTCCTTTAGTTGAATTTGTGTATAACAATAGCTTCCAATCGAGTATTGGAATGGCACCTTACGAGGTCGTTTACCTTAAGGAAAGTCGTAGAACACCATTGTAAGGGGATGTGAGTTATAAAGAAAGTAATCGACCCCAATTTGATTCAAGAGACCGAGGAAAAGGTAAAAATGATCAGAGACATATTAAAGGTAGCCGCAGATAGACAAAAGTCTTACTCCGACTTGAAGAGAAAAGACATTCAATATGAAATCAGTGAGAAAGTGTTCTTAAAAGTTTCTCCTTTCTTAGAAGAGAAAAAGCTTCAAGTGAGACTGGGAAAAAGGGCAAGTTGAGCCCCAGTTCATCAGTCATAGGAAGTGATCGAGAAAGTGGGTCCAGTGGCATATAGACTAGCCTTACCTTCAGATTTGGAAAAGATCCATAATGTTTTCCATGTTTCAATGTTAAGGAGGTATAGGTCAGACCCATCACATGTGGTCTCTTTGAAAGTTATTGAGCTTAGACTAGACTTAACATACGAAGAAGAGCCTATAGAGATCTTGGCTCGAGAAGTCAAAGAATTGCAGACCAAGCAAATCCCATTGGTCAAAGTATTGTGGAGAAACCACAAGACAAAGGAAGCCACGTGGGAAAGTGAAGAAACCATGCATCAATAGTATCCACAACTGTTCAATGAAGGTAATTTCGAGGACGAAATTCTTTTAAGGAGGGGAGAGTTGTAACGCCCTAAAAATAACCTAGCAGATTTATAACATGTTTAAGGTATAAAATAAGTTAAATTGTATTTTTTCCAAAATTTATATTGTTAAAGAACAAAAAAATGATAAAACCCGAAAATTATAAAAGAATTAAGGTTAAATTGGTAAAATGTCAAAATGAGGACCCAAGGGTCATAAATGAGAAGTGTATGTGCCAAAATGGAAGTGTAATAAGTTGAATAGCAAATGAAAGAGAAAAGAAGGATTTAAATGCAAAAATGATAAGCGAGGAAATAATGCCGCTAGCCAAACAAGGCCTAGCGGTTTTAGAGTTACTGTAATTCAAAAATTGTCTTTGAATAGAACTTTTATCTGGGGTATATCTCTCTTCACATTGAGAACTAAAGGCACGGTCATGAGAGTGAGAAAGGAGACCAAGTTAGCTTTGTGCTCTCCAAGGATTTGATCCAAACAAAGAAGAATGAAGAAGAAAGAAGTGAAAAGAAAGAGATTCAAGGAATGAAACTAACCCTAACCCCCTTTAATGTTGTGTTTGGGTTTGATGAAAACTCCAAATCTGAATCTAAGTGTTTTAAATGGTTGTAGATCAATTTTGGGGTCATTTTGGGTTAAGTTTCAAAGTGCTTTTGGGTTAGGATTGGTTTTGAGGAATTTTTGTATAAAGGAAATGTTAGGGTTTTAGGGGAGATGCTGTCAAAAATTTTCAAAACTCATGTTTTGTTTTGGCCATCACTCATCCAAATTGAGTGATTCAAATGTGTAAACTAGGACTTCTAGGATAACAAACTCCTTGAAATAAGTGTATTCAAATTTAGACCCCACACCCGTAAATTGGCCAAAGCTGGAGCCTGCTTTCGCCAAATTCTGTCTGCTTTGATAGCTATATTTACGCCAGAAATTTAGTTTCACTCATCCAAATTAAGTGATTCAAATTTATGGGTAAACTAGACTTCTAGGAGAACAAATCTCTTTTAAATAATTTTATTCAAATTTGGACCCCATTAGACCCATAAATTCATCAAAGTGAGGCTTTGTTTTTTGGGAAAATTCTGGTTCAATTATTTATAGTTTTGGTGTTTTGGAACAGTTTTGGTATTTAGGCCATAAGTTGAGTTTCACTCATCCAAATTGAGTGATTCAAATTTAAGGGTAAACTAGACTTTTAGGAAAACAAATCTCCTTGAAATAAGTGTATTCAAATTTGGACCTCATTGGACCCAGAAATTCGTCAAATTGAAGCTCTATTTTCAGGAAAATTCTGGTTCTATTTTGGAAATAGAGTAGTCCCGATTGTTTTTAACATATCTTGAGTTTTAGTGCTCCGAATTGGATTATTCTAATTTCTGAATAAAATAGATTTATAGAGGAACAATAGACTTGAAGGAAGTTGGGTAAAATATGGCTCATTTGTTCCCATAAAATTTTACAAGTGAAGGTGTACTATGTAGAAATCAACTCTAACCAAAAACACTAGCATGCACAGCTGATATTTCTCTGTTTATGATGGATTAGGGCTCGTGAGACAGGAAACCCGAGTGTGACTGAGCCCCAAGGATAGGAGTCAAGGAGCGACAACCTTTTGGTTTGTTCTTCCTTACTTCTTTTCTTATTGCAGCTTTGTATTGGATTTGTTAAAAACAGAAATGATTTAAATGGGAAAACTGCATGTGTGCTTTGCTTTTAACCATAAGCAAATTTGTTTTAAGTGATTCGGAAATTGATTGCAAATGGATTGCCATGAAAACTGCATGACATCAAAATGTGTTTATTAGGGTATATATGTATATACAATATTATAATTTATTATGATTGAGTATTAATGCCCTTAAGAGATTGTTATTCATTATATTCGAAGCTAAGGATAGATCTAAGATACCAATAAGGGTCAATGTAAAGTAACACTGGGAACGAAATGATTTATAATGGCATACCTGACCAGTCTACCTGGACAAGATCGGTAGTGTACACAAAATGACTTTGTGTAAATAACTCGTCAATGTTCCAACTAAAGGACTTTACTGTGTTATTAAATGTTTTTATACCAACCTGCAACCTTGCGAGACCGTGTCGGTGATTCCGTTATCCTATGCACCAAAAGTCATGGTTAAATTCGTTTAAGGGAAAAATTATAAGTAAATGTATGAAATGCATTATTTGAGTCTCAAATGAAATATTGCATATGAAATTGTATACTTTGAAGTGATCAAATGATTTGCAAATGAAAGTATGTGAAATAAGAAAATATATATAATGTATATTGCATGGATTATTGAAATTTGCATAACGCTTCGAAAATACCTTAATGCAATGATAGTAACATGTTCAAGGTATAAAATAAATTATATTATATTTTTCCGCGTTAAATGGCTAAAAACAAAAATGATAAAACCCGGAAATTTTACAGAGCCAAATAAATTTTGTAAAATGTCAAATGAGGACCTAAGGGTCATAAATGAGCAATGTAAGTGTCAAAGTATAAAATGAAATGGAAATAAAGTGGAAATGAAAGCTAAATGAGAGGCTTTAAAATGAGAAAAGTGGTGAAAAATGTCAATTAATGTGTACCAAACATGACATGAGAATAAAAACCAATTTTGAGAGGAACAAGGGGAGAAGGGTCTAGGACTGGGGAGAATAAGGTATTTTTGGTGTGTTTCTCTCCATTCTTTGTAACACCCTAAAATATATCCTAGTCGTTTTCAGCATGTTTAGGGTATTTTGTAGGTATAATTTAAAATTTTCATAATTTAAATGCAAAACGTGAAATCTGAGAAACTCGAAATTTGTACAAGATACAAGGGTAAAAGTGGAATTTGTTAAAACATGATATAAAGTCAGCAAGATAATAAGATTATAGTGCCAAAGTAGAATTATGGGAAGTCATAAAATAGAAAAGGGAATTTGAGGACCAAAGTGCAATACAAGAAAACTTAAGTCAAAAAAATGCATTTTTGGTGGCCAAACAAGGCTTTATGGGAATTAGACCAAATAAGACCAATTTTTGTCTCTCATTTGGGGATTTTGGAGAGCAAAAACGTGAAGGAGAAAGGAAGAAAAGAAGAAGAGGAAGAAGAGAAGAAAGGTATGGATTTATGACTTTGAGTTTGGATACTTGTTTGGATTTGCTATGGTTTTGTTTGGATTTTAGTTTGCTCTACTTAGGTTTAGTTGAATCCATCCTAACCCTAGATGTCTGAAAGTTTGGGTTGGTGCAAACCCTAGTTTGCACAAGACAAAAAGTGCTTGTGTTGATCTTCTGGTTTATGGTATATGGATACATGTAAGGGTGTTATGAAGTTAAACCTAACTTACAAGTATTTGAGTTAGGTTTGAAAAAAAAACCCCACCTTTTCACCCTATGATTATTCTGGTCAAGAACATACTGGGAGATGTTTTTCTAGATAGCATATGAGTTTTATTTTGTTTTTGGTTGGGTTTTTCTGAAAAGCGCCGAAACAAAGAAAATTTGGGATTTTCTGTGGGTCCCACACAAATGCACAGAGCGGTAATTTGATGCAACGGCGAAGGTCCACTTCGCAACGTGGCCAAGAAGGAAGAATGGCTCCTACGATTGCCTTGGCGTAGCGCAGCCATGTCGGGCAGCCGGCGTGGCTTCTCCACAACGTAGCAAAGGCTACACCGCTGGCCATAGCTACCGCTCACGTATGGAAAATTGTCAGGTGGTTTTGGTTTTGTTTCTTGAGCACCCAAGGTTCGAGGACTTGTCTATTGGACTAATGAGGATTCCCATAAGTGTAAGGAAAGGGTTCAGTGTTACGTTTAGCGTAAAGCAAAGGGTACTAGACCCGATCTCGCCGCCCGACAGTTCTGAAGGGTGGCAAACTCGAAATGCCCCATGATGCGATAGTGTCTCGGACACATATAATTTAGATCGCCCAAGACCACACATTAAATGACACGGAGACCCTTTGTTACGTGGGCAAGACACCGATCGTTGCTTCGACACTCGCTAGTGCTACTTCAAGACTTACGCGGCGGTGCATGTCTCTGACAGTGTCAAGACTGCTAGTGTGTTATGGCACTTATGTTATGTGGGCAAGCACGTCTCGATCGCTTCTCACATCTCGCGAACATGTTGATTCTGTAAGATCGCACTGCACTCAGGGTACTTATTATGTCATGGTCGTAGTCATTTTACACGGGGTCTAAGTGGTGGTCAAACAAGAGTGGTATGGATAAGAGTCCCCAATAACGACAAGGTAAAGAGTAAGCTAGTAGTACCCCACGTACCTTAGTATAAGTATAAGCTCAGAAAGCACCCGCGAGTATAAGTCCACAGGCGGACAAGTATATGTATAAGTTTGTTATATGAACTCAAGGAGCAATCCCGACATCTGCTGAGCTTCATGATATTCAAGCACGTTATATGCTGCATTGGTAAGGGTATCAATGCATGTGTATACGTATAAGTTATATGTTTCCCACTAAACGTAAAGCTTAGCATGAGTTTTAATCCATGTAGGTACAAAGGAGGACGTCCGCGATCTTTCGCATACTGCTGGGCTAGCACACTAGTAAGGGTTCATCACTAGTAGGTTCTGCACTCTGATTATGTAAATGTAAATGTAAATGTACAGTTTTTGTATATGTATATGTATATGTAAATGGGACTCAGGACTATGTGTGTTGGTACTGTAAACACCACTACGGTGGTAGTTTTATTTTGTATCCTTTTTATGATATTTGATTCAATTATAAGACTTGGGCCCACCAACGTCTGAAAAAGCAGGTAAAGAGTCCCAAGATAAATTTCCGGGCGGTCCCTTCGTCCACCTAGGCGGGGTCAAGGACATTCTTGGTCTATCTCTTGTTCAAGCAAGAAGGAAGAGAAGAGCTCAAGAGAGCTAGCGTAAGAAAACTAACCTTTAACTCCCTCTTTTATGATTTTGGATTTGGGAAAAACCTAAACCTTATGTAAAAGGATTTTTGATTAAGGTAGTTCAATTTGGAGTTGTTTTGGGAAGGTTTCAAAGTGATTTCTTTGGGTTAGATTGGTTTTGAGGAATTTTGTATAAAGGAAATGATGAAGTTTCAAAAGAGTTGTCAAAACAATTTTCAAAACCCCTGTTTTGTTTTGCCAGGTTAAGTTATAACCATCTAAATTGAGTGATTATAACAGCAAAGAAACCATAAGAGCTTATGATACAAATTTATAGAAGGGACCAGAGAAAATTGTAGCTCTAAGGTCTCCGACATCGGCTTAAAAGTGAGTTTTGGGTAGTCGACTGTAAGTGCTCTGCTTTTTTGGGTGTAGTTGTGGTGTTCACAGACGCTGAGTTTCACTCATCCAAATTGAGTGATTCAAAATTATGGGTAAACATGACTTCTAGGGGAATAATTTACTTGAAGGAAGTACTATGCAATTTGTAACCCCAAAGTGCCCATAATTCCGTTAAAGTGGAGCTATGTGCAAGAACAATCTGATTCTGCTTTGCAAATTATAGTACTCTTGATGTAAAATGCAATAACTTGAGTTTTGGTGATCCAAATTGGATGATTCAAATTGGAGAAGAAATATTAGAACCATATATTCAAATTCATAGAAGGAACCATTACCAATGTATAGATTTAAGACCCCTGAAATCGAGAATAACAGTAAGTAATCGAGTAAGCTGGGCATACCAACCAATTTGGCATTAAAATGTCGTAGCTTAAGTTTGGGTGACTCAAATGAGATGATTCTAATTCCTATTGAAAATAGACTCATAGAGCTATAATTTTCTTGAAGGAATCATGAGAAAAATATGGCTCATGTATCCCCAGAAAATTTTGTAAGTGAAGGTATTAGGTAGACATCAACCCTAACCAAAAATCCTAGAATGCAAAACTGATTTTTTTTTCTTGGGTTGTTCTTTGATAGTGACATATTTTTTATGGATTAGGGGTTGGTGACAAGGAAGCTTGACCTAAGAACGGGATTTTGATAATAGGAATCGAAGAGTGACAACCTTTGTGGGTTTGTTCTTCACATTTCCTTGTTTCGATTTTGTGTTTTGTTTGACAAAATAAATCTAAAAGGTTTTATATGAATATGCATGTGTGCTCTGTTTGAGCCATAAATGAATTGGTTTGTTCTCCACTTCTCTCTCTCTATTTCTAAAATGTTTGAAGGATTATGAAATAAGTGAATTTATTGAAATGAATTAAGTATAAATTGCATATTTATTTGTTTTAGAAATTGGATTTGATACAACTAATGTGAAATTAATTGCACATGAAAATCGCATGAGTATTGGAAACCAAGTATTTGGATATAAAATGTATATACACTATCATAAATTGCTATGAATGATTTGAGCGCCCTTAATAGAATGTTAACTGTTAAATTCTAGTTAAGGATGGATTGGTATACCAATAAGGGTCAAATGATCAGTACTGCGCCAAATGTAATTATGTGTCACTCCAATCCGTAACCCAGCGAGACAGTATCGATAGTATTCATGAAATGATTTTTAATAACCGGGGCCAACAAACCCACGGACCATATCAGGTTATAAAACCTTTATAATCGACCGTAAACCGACCGCGTCTGAGTCGCTATCCCGCAAATCAAAGCATAGGTTAAATTTTGCTTCTTATGAAAAAATTAAAAGAAAATTGTGAAATGCGTGATTTGTGTTTGAATGATTTATTGCATATGAAACTGCATGATTGAAATGACCAATGAATTGTAATTTGAATGTATACGAAATGAAAATATACATATATGTATTGTACCGCATTGGTCATTGAAAAAGTTATACAAAGGCATCGATTTAGAAAAATGCATGATTTACTTAAACTTAAATGAAGAGAGAACTGTAGAGAACCACTAGGCATGAAAATGCTTAGCGTGTTGTTTTATCATCGCGTAGGTATCAAGTGAACAGGTACAAAGGAAAAGACCGCAGCGATTCAAAGTCAACGCTGCGCCTCACGGAGTTGAAGTAAAGCTCGGCACTCTCAGTCCATGAAATATATTTGACACTTTTTGTACAAACTTGATTTTGTTTTGTAAATATTTTGGTATTGAAGACGCGAGTAATGTCGTGAATGTATAAAGATGGTAAATGGACCAAATGGGCAAGTGTAATGCCATATTTAATGGAAAATGTATTGAAACAAATGATGGGCCCTTTTTGTTGAATTAGTATATACAAATATATTTTCATAAAGATAAATATCTTTACAAAATGGAGCATTGGAAATGTGTTTTATCGACAAGAAAAGGAATTGATTCGCAAGAGGACTACGCTCGGATCCGGTTCGCCTCCGGTCGAATCGCACGGTGCGAGCCGTCACAAATTGTACCAAAACATTATTTCAGAAAAGCTGCACATTTGTATTTAATTGAAATGAAGAGAGACTTGCATAAAACCACTAAGCATGAAAATGTTTAGCGCGTTGTTTTTATCATCACAAGCAGTAATCGAGCGATCAGTGGACAAGAGCAAAGACCGCAGAGTTCAGAGTCATCATCGAATCGTGCGGAGTATAAGTAAACGCTCCGTCTCATGCATACATTTCATCCCATGACATTATTTGATCCTTTTTGTAATGAAACCAAAAATGTATAAGTTTTCATGGGAAGAACATATTTGATTTATTTGTGGAGATGAACTTTGATAATGTTTTGTAAATGATAATGTTGAAAGGGCATACATGCCATATTGAATGAAAGTGTTAATTGAAAAAACGGTGGGCCCTCTTTAACCGAAATGATTATGCAACATTTATTTCTACAATATTCTAAAATGTATATATGGTGTAACCCGGGTCCGCATCCCCCGTGTGATCCGCCTTCAGCCTCCGGATGGGTCGGGTAATGTGGGCGCACACTGGCGTTGGTGCTACGATCGCAAACCACATTCGCGCAGTGTTTGCGGGCTACCACCATTGCACGTGATAGCAACCGTGAGCTGGTTAGCGGGCGAGTAACCTCTAGAGGTTCAAGGCACATCATCCTCCAACCTTCAAGGGATGAGGGGACTCGATGGAAGCTAATCATTGGTTCCGATAAGTCAACAAGATCTTGGAGGCTATGGAGATCACCTTTGATGCCATAAGGATAAGCAACAGGCCGCACCCGCCTAGAGGGCGAATCCCACGCATGGTGGATCAGTCAAAGCCCCCATGAGTCCCTGGAGGCAATGACGGGAAGACTCATGAGCTTCCTCATGGAAAGTATTTCAGCTGCCCGCTTCAACATGCAAAAGCTCAAGAGTTCCTATAACAAAATGAAACGATGACAAGGTTAGAATAGCAAGGTCTACTGTTAGCCCATTTCGCCGATGACTATGTAGCCACAAACATGGCCAAAGTGAGAAAGTTCAAGGATGGTCTGAAATTGTCCATCCAAGGTAATTGTGGACCTCCTGACATGGACTTACGCCAAGACAAATGGCACGTCATTGATGGAGGTGACGACATATAGAGCATCCAAGATGCTGGTGTTAAAGATAAGAGGAATGAGAGCCAACCTTCTTCTTCTAGCTCAGGGAAGAAGCAGAGGACTTCTGCTCCGCAAGGGTTTCAAGGATAGGGCCGCAGCTATCAAGGCCAAGGCTAGGGTCAATCATCCCAAGATGGGAGACACTTCAAGGCTACTAGCCATCCAGGACAAAGGACATGTGTAACACCCCAAAAAATACCCTAGCAGTTTTCGACATGTTTAGGGATTTTTGTAAGCATAATTTGCATGTTTCGTGATTTAAATGCGAAACACGGAAACGAGAGACCCGGAAATTTATAAGACACAAGGACAAATATGTAATTTGCCAAAAATGGGGCATATAAGTCATAAGATGAAAAAGCTATGGGTTAAAATAGAATTTTGCCTAATTTGATTTGAAAAAAGAGAGGAATTTAAGGATCAAAAGGAAATAAAAGGAAACTTAACCCAAAAATGGGTTTTTGGGAGCCAAACATGGCCTAAGGAAAGATATTTTATTTAAGACCAAATTTGGTCTCATTTGGGAAGAACAAAAACGTAGAGAAGAAGAGAAGAGGAAAAGAGAGAAGAAGAGGAAGAGGAAAAGAAGAAGAGAGGGAAAGCAAAAAGGTATGGATCTCTATGATTTTTGGTAAGGATTTTACATGGAAACCAAGGATCTTATGGTTTTGTATGGAATTCTAGGGAATTTTATGAGTTCCAAACCTAGGGTTTAGTTAGGAATTGATCCTAACTCTAGGTTTGAATGAAATTGAGTTGAAAAACTCTAGCTTGGTTAAAATAAGCATGGGATCATCCCTTTGAGGTTGGATTCATGAATTAATCAAGTAAAGTAACGGAGTTTTGCTAGGAACAAACCCTAACTAATCCTTGTGTTTTGTTTGTGTATGGGTTATGACCCATATTAGAGTGGTTTTGGAAGTAATTCATGGAAGGTTTTTGAAGAAAGACAAGTATTGAAAGATGAATTAAGTATAATAGAGCTTACAAGATGAATATGGCTTCTGAGGTGTATACTATTGATTATTGAGTTGGTTTGGGTAGCAATATATGGAAAGCCGGGAAGAAAACCCACATTCTCAAGTACTCGAGAGCGGCAATCGTACCGAACGAGGCTGCACCAACAATACCCATAAGTGTTCGCTTATTTTGACCAATGTTCGTATTTTGGCCATAACTTGGTCATTTCTTATCCGATTTGAGTGATTCAAGTTGTTGGTTAAACTATACTTCAAGGAAAACCAAACATATTCAAATAAGTATTCTCACCCTGGACCCTATGTGGCTCAAAATTCACTCAAAGTGGGGCTAAGCGTTCAAGCCACTGCTTCGCTACCATAGAGCAAGTCCGCTGTTTAGGACATAATCTCGAGTTCCTGTTCGATTTGGGTGATTCCAGTTGGAGGAGAACCCATAGCACCTTAGCTTGAAAGGTGTACAAGAACCAGTGTCAAAAATGGATTCAAGATACTGGAAAATGGGTATTTCAAACTATCCCGAGTGTAAAATCTATAAATTGACTAGTTTGGCATGAAAATGCCATAACTTTAGTTTGGATGATCCAATTGGAATGATTCCAATTTCTAAGTAAAATAGATTCATAGAGGGACAAGAATACATGAATGATGTGTGAATACATAGGCATCAATACTGCAATGTTATATGAAATGCCATATGTAATAGTAACAAGAAAAATATAGGAAATGCAAAAATGTATAGCTATGTTCATGCAACATGAATATGATATGAAATATGAAAACGAACTGAAACATGAAAAGCAATATGTCATGAACACAGAATGTGATTAAGATACATTATGAGTTCTGAAAGACATATGATCATATGACTACCTAGGACCAAATAATGAATGAGCGATGCTCGATCGTTGCTTCAAGACTCCCGTGCATTTCTGGGTGACTCCTGACAAGGCTACCAAGACTGCTCGCATCGGTACTCCCGATTAGTGCTACTGGCATCTCTGCTTAGTACTTCTGCATTCTGATTAGTGTTGCGGCACCCCGCTTAGTGCCCCAAGACTCCCGCTTGTGCCACGCACCTCATCATCGTATTGTGAAAATTCCTTGGGTACTTATTGTGCTTACATCCTACCATTTCTTATGATTGGTCCAAAACAGTCAAAACAGCTTATAAGGATAAGACTATGAATAAAGAATAAGAGTAAAGAATGAATATGGTAAAGAATATCCGAATGTAAATTACGTACCCTCAGATCAAGCCTCAGAACCTACGGGTACCATGTACAAGTAAAACTCCTGTAATATCTACGGGTACTTCCGTGACGGAAAATAAGTATAAAGTTCCAGAATATAAGTATAAGTCCAAGAGCACCCACGGGTACCTCCCGTATCATGAACTGCGGTAGTACCCACGCACTTTCAGACAAGTAAAAATCGTAGTACCTATGGGTACTTTCGTATCGATAAAAGAAGTATAAGTTCTGTAATATAAGTATAAGTCCAGTAGTACCTACGGGTACTTTTGTACAAGTATAAGCTCTGTAATACAAGTATAAGATCCGTAAGATAAGTATATGCTCTCAGAACACAAGTGGTAGATCCTAAATGCATGTGGTTATGCTCAGAATATATAATAAGATCCGAAATACAAGAATAAGTTCTCGTGAACACAAGTATAAGATCCGTAAGATAAAAGAGGCAGGTAAGTTCTATAAGACAAGTATAAGATCCCAAATACATGTATACGCTCAGAATACAAGAATAAGATCTGAAATACAAGAATAAGTATAAGTTCTCGCAAAGATTCACTTCGGCAATTTATATATCCGACAATTTTATGTAGTAACTATGGGTACTCCGTACCTCCGTATAAGTTCTGGATATGATACAACTTAAAGAGTACTCTACGGGTACCCCCGTATGAATATGTTAGTAGTACCTAATGAGTACTTTTAATTAAATATAAGTTTGATATAGTTATTGGGTATGTGTCTTTGGGGGATGTACTGAACCAAAGAGTACTTACGAGTACCGTATAAGAATAAGTCTCGCGAATATCAAGATACCCACCGTAATACCTCTCTCGTAGTACCTACTAGTACCCTCCGAACAAGTGTAAAACCCTCGTATATAAGTATAAGTCCTATGGTATAAGTATAAGCCTTGTAGTACCTAAGGGTACCTCTGTATAAGCATAAGCTCTGTAACTCCTACGGGAGATTTGAACAAGTATAAGCATGAGTATGTGGATAAGTACCTCCGTCTAAGTATATGTATAAGTTCAGTACCGGATACGAGATATTTGAATAAGCATAAGTTTGTTACAAGGATAATTATGTATGTAACAAAAATATAAGTGAATTCATGAAATTTGATATTTGTTTCTCATATATGTTTATTATGATTCAAGATAAATGCATGTGTAATGCGATAGGTTATAAGATGCTTCTACTGCGCAAAAGCTTAGCACGGGTTTTAATCCGTGTAGGTACAGGAGAAGACGTCCTCAAAACTTCCGCATACCGGGCCAGCACACTAGTAGGGGTTCACTACATGTAGGTTCCACACTTTGATTTGTAAATGTAAAGTACGCTTTGTATTTGTAAATGGGACTGAGATGTGTATAGATTTTGATGGACACCACCCGGTGGTAGCTCTTTGGATATGAATATGATACTCGATTCTGTTATATAAAAATCGCAAGAGGTGTCCCAAGATATGTCTCGCCTCGAACCCGCTCGATCCGCCTAACGGTCGGGACCTGGGAATCGGCGTGACAACATACTCCATTTCCACCGGCCAGACACATGAGACTCGGGATTGTTCAGGCAGGATCCCATAGCTATGGGACAATCCAATCCCCAATCATCGCGGACGGCATAGACTCGCGGACTCTCCCGACCCCACCATGCTGGGAACCGGGGCATAATCCTGTATGACACAGCCCTTACTAATTCATAATCGCTGACGCCAGTGGCATGGGTCGAGGTCTAGGCCAGGACTTACAAGCATGGACTTCAGGGACCTAGGGGCGTGTCTATGCCATCACACCTTTGCCGAATAGATCGCCGGTCAGTCCAAGGCGTACATTTCTATTCTCTCGCTTATGGGAAAAAGTGTTATTTGATTCTGGTGCATCTCATTCCTTTGTTGTTGCATCATGTGTGAAAGATTTGGGCTTAGAGATTGAAACCTTAGAAAAGTCGTTGCATGTGAGTTCTCCCCTAAGAACTAAGGTGAACGTTGATGAGATATGTCGGGGTTGTGAGTTAGAGATCTTAGGGATTCTACTCATTATGGACCTTAGGGTCATGGACATGTTGGAGTTTGATGTCATCCTTGGGATGGACTAGTTGACGGCACACCAAGTCGTCATTGATTGTGATCGTAGGAGGGTTACTGCCTACACACCGGATGATGTTTGTGTTATGTTTCAGGGGGATAAGCACGATGCTTTATCCAGTTATGTGTACGACTTTAAATGGCACAAAGCTGATGGTTGCTGGTAAGCTCATCTAGAGGACAAGGTGACAAGAGTTGGGTCCACTCTCGAAAGCGCTTTTATGAGTATGAGATGTTTTTCTGGATGAACTACCGGGATTACCTTCGCATAGGGATGTAGACTTCACTATTGAGTTTCACCCTGGTACATCGCCTATTTCTATGACTCCGCATAGAATGGCGCCTGCTAAGTTGCAAGAACTCAAAGTCCAATTACATGAATTGTTGGACATGGGTTTTATTAGACCGAGCCCTTCACCTTGGAGTGCTCCAGTGTTGTTTGCCAAGAAGAAGGACAAGACCCTTCAGCTATGCATAGACTACAGGAAGTTGAATATGGTTACTATCAAGAATAGGTACCCTTTGTCGAGGATTGATGACTTATTTAATCAGCTGAGAGGGGTGCGGGTTTATTCCAAGATAGATCTTCACACCACTACCATCGCTGAGGGATGTGGAGGCGTATATCCCTAAGACAAATAAGTAGGGACGTGGTAATGGCAATACAAGTTCGCCGTGAATGCCTTTCGGGATAACGATATCTGCAATGCATTCATGGATCTCATGCATAGGGTATACCAACCCTATATAGATCAGTTCGTCATGGTCTTCATGGACGACATCTTGATCTACGCTAAGTCAAAGGAGAATCATGAGGGTCTGTAACACCCCAAAATACACCCTAGTTGTTTTTAAACATATTTAGGGTATATTATAAGTACGTTTAGAAAATTTTTGTAATTATTATTTTGCTAAGTGAGAAAATTTCGAAAACCCAGAATTTGTATAAGATAACACAAAGGTAAATATGTCATTTGTCAAAAATGGGCATATATAAGTTAATAAGATTATAGCCAAAGTGGGAATCAATGGGAAGCCGTGGTGCAAATAATAAAGATGGAGGACCTAAAAGGAAAATAAAAGGAAAATTAACTATAAAGAAATGAGAATCAAAAAATTACTTCATTTTTGGTCTCCAAAAGAGAGCTCAAATACGTTGGGAGAGTAAAGAAGGAGAAAGGAAAGAATATAAAAGAAGAAAAAGAAGAAGTGAGAAGAAATAAGAGGCCAAGAAAGGTAAGGAACTCTATGAATCTAAAGTGAACTATGGTTTTAAAAGTGAAACCATGGCTTTGGACTTGGTAGGGATTTATGGTTTCCTAAACCTAGGCTTGTAGGGAATTCATCCTAACCCTAGATTTGTTGAAGTTGGGTTGGTAAAACCCAAGCTTATTTAAGATGAGCATGGAATCCCCCTTAATCTTATGGTTTTGTATAGATCGGTGGACTTTGGTATGGCTTCTTGGAATTTTTGCCTAGGGTTTGGTTATAAGAAGTTCTAAACCACAATTATAAGTGTTTGTGAAGTTGATTTGGGCGATTCCATGTTGGTTTTTGACGTAGGATGGAGTATAAGAGATTTATGGAAGAAAAGTAAATGAAAAAGGGCAAAATCTGTCATTTCGCGACCGCGACTTGCACAGATACTGTAACAGGTGGTACCGCGACCACTCGAGAGAATCAAAATGGTACCGGTACTAAGACAAAGCAGACTGTACCACTCAATTATAACATGATTGCGGCCAGTAATTAACTAAGCCGCATCGGTACCACTACTTCCTACAGCCCTGATTTTTGGTATTCTAACATTGTTAAGCTCCAATTCGCACACCGAGGGTATAGGAACCCTAATAAATGATTAACATGGATCTAAATAAGAATGACACTAAGTAAGAAACGCATCGTACTTCGCCGCCTCGGCGGAGCGAACAATGGTGGCAAATGAATGCCCCTAGTATAACATAGCAAGTTCCTGAACACATATAATTGTAGGAATGCCTGAGACCAAATATTAAATGACACGCCACTGCACTTCTGTTACGTGGGCAGGCACGTTCTGAACAATGCTTCGGCACTCTTGCTAGTGCTACGGCACTTCTATTACATGGGCAAGTACGTTCAGATCGCTGTTTCAAGACTTACTAAAGGTTACCAAGACTCGCTACGCGGCGTGCACATTCCGATCGCTGTTTCTGCAAGATTCACTAGTGCGCCACGACCATGTTACGTGGGCGTGCACGCTCGATCAGTGTTTTGGCACTCCCGCTTAGCAAGTTACGGCACTTCATACATGGGCAAGCACGCTCGATCAATGCTCCAAAGACTCTCGCTTGTGCTACGACACCTTTAGCATTGTACAAGCACCTTCGTGCAATTTATCGTGCTAAGGTCTCTACTCATTTCTTATTACTGGTCTAGGTAATCCAACAATTATATGATAAGAGTCTGAATAACGAACAAGATTAAAGTAATGTACATCGTTCTACTCTGAATGTACCTACGGGTACCTCTGTATAAGTGTAAGTTTTGTGGTAGCTACAGGTACTTCTGAACAAGTATAAGTCTGCTAAAAGTATAAGTATAAGCTTTGTAACTCCTACGGGAGATCTAAACAAGCATAATTTTTCTATAAGCACAAGTATATGTCCTACAGGAGACATGAATAAGTATAAGTCTGTTATAAGTACAAGTAGGCATATAAGTTTATTATATGAATTCATGATAAATTCTAATATCTGTTACTGTACATCTGTTACTGTTATATGCTTACTATACTAGAATATTAACGCATGTGTATATGTATAACTCATATGTTTCCCACTAAGCGTAAAGTTTAGCACGGGTTTTCAATCTATGTAGGTACAGAAGAGGACGTCCTCCGTATACAAATACAAGACAATTAGTAGGGTTCACTCACAAAGAGGTTCACGCTTCTCCGATTTTGTGGTAAAATGCAATGTACAATTTTTGTATTTGTAAATGGGACTCAGGACAGTATGTATATGACACTGTAAACACCATTACGATGGTAGTTTTATTTTTGCATCTTTGGATATGATATATTGATTCAGTTATGAGACTTGGGATCCCCAATGTTTGAAATAGAAGGTAAAGAGTCCCAATTCAAATTCGCACCCCTACTTCCGCCCAGGCGAGAGAATGGGGGTGCGACAAGGTCATTTGAGGATTATGCTCCAAGTTTTAAGAAACTATCAGTTGTATGTCGAATTCAATATGTGTGAATTCGCCATCGAGGTGAAATTTTGGGCATGTGGTGTCAACTTGTGTGTATCTCGTGGACCCGGAGGAAGGTCGGTGCGCTAGCAGCCGGGAGAGACCGAAGTCAATCTTCGAGATACGCAGTTTCTTGGGATTGGCAGGGTATTATAGGAAGTTCATTAAGGACTTCTCCCGATTAGCTGCACCTATGACGAGATTGACCCTGAAGGAGGTCAAGTTTGAGTTGAATGACTTGTGTGAGAGGACATTCTAGGAATTAAAGATGGGGCTTACTTTAGCTCCTATTCTGATAGTTCCCGAGAGGGGATAGAGGTACACAGTGTATTGTAATGCCTTTAAGGACGGACTTAGATGTGTTTTTGATGCAAATCGAGAGGGTAGTGCCAGCTACGTTTCACTACACCAAAGAACCATAAGCAAAGTTACCTGGCCATTACGACATATGGAGTTGGCGGCCATTGTCTTTGCATTAAAGGCTTGACGCCACTATCTATACGGTGAGCAGTTCGAGGTGTTTTCAGACCATAAGAGTCTTAAGTACATTTTTACACAGCGGGACCTCAACATAAGGCACGCGGGTGGATGGAATATCTAGAGGACTATGACTTCAATTTGTATTACCATCCCGGTAAGGAAAATGTGGTGGTTGATGCACTCACCGAAGCCACTGTGAGGTCGGGCTATTATGGCTTCTCAGGAGTGGCAAATGCTCGAGGCCGTGGACACCTGGGGTCGCACTACGCGATCTCGTGTACAATCCTTCCCTACCGAGCAGTGATCAACTTCTAGGCAGACATAGAGATACCGGGCTCCATCGTGGACCAGGTACACCTGATATAGTGACGGAGGCTAAGCCATTCACACATATGGTAGTCTTCAATATAAGGGCGAGTTGTGGTTCCCCAGTCAACAGATTTGAGAGAGGAGATCCTCGGGGAGTTCCATTACTCCCGTTTTGCTGTGCATCCAGGTGGCACGAAAATGTACCATGATCTTCATCACCAGTATTACTGGAGTGGGATGAAGAAACACGTTGGGGCATTTGTTCGTCGATGTCTCACATGTCAACAAGTAAAAGCTGAGCACTAGAGGCCAGCGAGGTTACTACAGCCCTTGGACGTAGCTGAGTGGAAGTGGAAGCATATCACAATGGATTTTGTGACTCAATTGCCACGAACATCGCCATGACAAGGTGTGGGTGATAGTGGACCGGCTTACTAAGTCGACACACTTTTTGGCTGTATGGATAATCTTCACTGTCGCGCCCTCGACCTAACCCGACGGTCAATCGGATCCGGAGACACAACCGCATGAAACCATTTGTCAAAACACATTTCATATAAACATACTTTTATATGTATATGATATCATTATTAATACATTCATTAATATGAGAAATATACATCATATCATTTCAAGATGGCCCATATCTATTCTTTAGTACAACATATTGATACAAAATGGCATTCCATGCCTTTATAACATACATTTACAAAATATTATTAGAGTTCACCCCTTTTCACCCTAATAGTAAAATACTTTCCATGAAGATTTATACATATTTGATTTCTATACAAAATAATTACATGATATTAAGAAATGTAGTGGTATGCATGAAATGCATTTACTGATACTCAAATTGTATGATTCGTGACTCTATGCTCGACGGCCCGCCTTACAATCTCACACCCGCACCTACACGTGAAAATTTAATCGCGCTGCTATTTACATGTTTAGTGGTTCAGTACGCTTCTATTCTCATTTTTACACAATCTAATACAACATATATATGCACATATAAACATATAAATAACATTGCTCATATGCATCAATTAATCATCTCAATTACATCTACTATGTTTATTTTCAAACAACATTTCGTATTTGCTCATGTGATCCATGGTAATATATATATATATATATATATATATATGTATATGGAAATATATATATATATATATATATATATATATATATATATATATATATATATATATATATATATGATTTTAAAATATTTAATTCATTTTATCTCTTGCATATAAAAACACAATGATTCATACTTTTCTATGTTTACTTATACTAGTATTTTTGTCACAACTCAATTCACACAATTCTTATACATTTGAGCAACCATTTTGGGTAGTTCCTTAAACTTACCTTAACCCGAAATTTCCGGCGGATAGTGATAACTCGAATCATCTGCGACGGTCCCGCCGGGTTGTCGGGCCTGGCTTAACACTTTTAATAACTCAATACTGTCCCACTGGGCTACGGACCGGTATGTCACTATCAATCATATCATTCGCAATACTGCTACATTTAACCCTATTGGTATACCAATCTATCTCTAACTCAAATATGACGGCTATCATTCTCTTAAGGGCATTAATAATTAGTCATAGTAAAAGTTAATAGATTATATTCACAAGAATTCCACAATAACTCAAGTTTACAACCAATATGCCTACTTTACCACTATGTTAATTATCCGATTAACCCATTTTAAAAACCACTATTCCAAGTCAATAATTTCAGCATTGCACAAAAAAGTTACACATAATCTCATAAAAACATCTATCCCGCATTCGGGCCATAATCCAATCACTTTTCTTCATTTAATCCTTACTAACACATGAGTTTACACACTATTTCTAAATTACACCAAACCTTAACATATTTGGAAATATAATTTAAAAACACATACATGCGCGACTCTTGCACCAAACCGAACATACACATTCGATCAGCGCCACGATTCATGCATTACATCGCTTCTTCCCTTTTTCATGTTAATCTACTTGAGATCAATTAACCAACACCAAACCAATTTATTTATGATTCAAAACAGTAAAGCACACAGATTTTATAGCAACACCTAAGGTTTGATGACAAAATAAACACAACACTGAAACAAGAAGAGAAATGTGAAAAACAAACCAAACGGGTTGTCGATTCTTGACTCCTATTCCTTGAATCCCAATCTTAGCTCTTGTTTTATCATCACCAGCCCCTAATCCATCACAAATACGTCACAATCATAGAACAAACAAAGAAAAATCAATCGTGCATGCTAAGGTTTCTGGTTAGGGTTGATTTCTACCCAATACACCTTCACTTGCAAAGTTTTCTAGGAACAAATGAGCCATATTTTACCCAAACTTCCTTCAAGAAAATGATAGCTCTATGATTCTATTTTCAGTAGAAATTAGAATCGTCACATTTGGATCATTACAACTTAACTTATGGAAAACACCAAAACTGTACCAAAACAGAGGATAACCTAGCAGCTTACCCGTATTTTCACTTCAATTTAGAAAACAGGGGACTTAGGTTCAGGTTTTCTTTTTGGTACCTTCTACAATTTTTTCTTTCTACCTCTTATGGTTCTTTCCCAACTGGAATCACGCAATTTGGATGACTAATGGCCAAGTTATGGCCAAAACAAAAACATGACACAACCCAAAAATTTTCTCAAGCTTCTAGACTCTATTTGGTCCATCTCTGAACACCAACATGGCTGCTATTTCGAATGCTTGGTCTGGTGTTTTCTATAAATTTTCAGCCATGAGTCTTATTCACCATCTCCAATTGGAATCATCCAATTTGGAGGTCAAGAGGCCAAGTTATGGCCAAAACAAAAACATGGGTTTTTGAAAAAAAAAAACTTTGACAACAATTCCCTTCAAAACTTATACATCTTTGTTTTACTCTTCTTGGTCTTTAATACCCCACAAGCCAAAAAAACCAACCCAAAGCAATACAACTCCAATTCAAAAACAAATTACCCAAAGATGGGAGAGTTAGGTTTTCCCTAAGCACAAAAATGAAAATGAGTTAGGACTTTCCTAATAGTCAAAAAGGAGAATCCATACAACCCAAATTCAAATCAAAACAAACATCAACCCAACTCTAACAAGTATAACACATAAATGGGAAGAGTTAGGGTTCTTCCTAACCTCAAACATGAACAACAGGAGTTAGGATGGTTTCAACCTTTGATTTCTTGAAATACTTGAACCTAGCTCTCTTTCCTTCTCTTGATCAAGCAAAAACCTGAACTAAATGGAGAGATAGCAAACCCTCAATTGCTCTCTTCTCTCCTTCTCACGTGAACCCAGCTCCCAAAGTGTGAATGCCCCAAATTCTAAGACCAAATTTGGTCTTATCCCATTTCATGTATAAGCATTGTTTGGCAAATCTCATTTTTGCTTAAGTTTTCCATTTTTTACTAAAGTCCTTCATTCCATTTATTTGCAATTCATATTTATCACATATTCAACTTTAACATGTATTCTTCAGCATTTATGACCCTTTGGTCCTTAATGTGACATTTTTCTATTTTACCCTTGACTCCCCGCATTAATTCCTAGCTTTATAATTTTTTTCTCACTTTAAGAGTTAAATTTTTTTGAAAATGCAAATTTAACTTATTTTATACCCTAAACATGTTATAAAACTATTAAGGTATAATTTGGGGTGTTACATTCACTCTGAAGAAATTCTTTAGGTTGTAAATATAAGAGATTGTCCAGTTGCACGGGGTACTAGTGCCCATAGTATCCGTGGACGGATCCCAGGTTTACTAGCCATTTTGGAAGAGTCAAACAAGTTATGTGGAACACAATGATGATGAGCACTTCTTTTCATCCCCCAAATTAAAGGTCACGAGACGACCATCTGTGACGTTAGGAAGACATGCTACGGCATGCATCCTGATCTCAAGGGTACTGGAAGAGCACACCCTTAGTGGAATTCGCCTACAACAATAGTTATCAAGTGAGCATATAGATGGCACCCTATGAGGCACTATATGGGAGGCCTCGTCGATCTCTGGTTTATTGGATGGAGATGGGAGAGAGGCCCTCTACAGGTCCGGATTTGGTTAGAGACACCTTTGAGAAGGTGGATTTGATACCTTAGCCGCCTCTCACGACCTCGTAGTAGCGTAAGAGCCACGCCGACAGACCTAAGGCGACTTTGAGTTTCGAGGTGGGTGATCATGTCTTCATGAAGGTGATGCCTAAGAGGGGAGTGGTCAAGTTCGGCAAGCAAGGAAAGCTATCACCAAGGTATATTGGGCCCTTCGAGGTACTCAAGATGGTAGGTACAGTTGCTTACCGGTTGGCTTTACCGCCAAGCTTATCAAGTGTTCATGCGGTATTCCATGTCTCCATACCCTAAGTACACCCGCATCCGACCATGTGGTGAATCAAGAGCTTCGTTGTCGGGATGCGTATGGAACCTCGAGGAGGGACCAAGGCGTATCGCTGATAGCAGAAAATGTGCTCTTGTAAGGCAAGACCGTGAGGCTAGTAAAGGTGTTGCGGGCAAAGCATTCAAGGAGTGGAGGAGGCAACATGGGAACGCGAAGACACTGTGCGTGCCAAATATCCTTTCTTGTTTGAGGATGAAGGTATGGCTTAGTCATTTGGTGTTAAATGCATCACGTGATATGTACGTGATTTGTATGTGCTTTTGTGTGTGAATTTCGGGGACGAAATTCTTTTAAGGGGGGAAGAAGGTAAAAACCCGGATAAATTTGAATTTTTTCAAAAAATGGCAAAACGATAAATTGTCGCGCATGTGCTACAAACCTAAAATTTCTCTAGATCTCTGATACCGAAACAAACCCTCACCGTAGGATTCATCTCGCAGCACCTGTGATACCTGCATCTACTCCTCACAAATTCGAGATAGTCAAATTCCCACGATTTTCGGCATCAAGTGCCTGGACACTTCTAAAACGGATTTTTGAGGAAAATCTCAAAGTGGAAAATAAATTAAGAAAATTTCATTTAAAATAAATTGGACTTAAATCGGGATGAAATAAATCGTTTTGGGACATAAACAGACTCAGACAAGTGTGAACACGTAGCGCGACATGAGCCACCCAATTAAACTTAAGTGAGGGGCTTTGGGGAACAAAAGGAAAATATCTCATTTTCCTTTTCCTATTTTTCTTTTTATGTGAGAGAAAGAGAATAGGAAGAGAGCATCCAATCTTCTCTTTTCGATTCTCAGAATTCTCCGACCAAGAGTGAAAGTTCATCTACTCGGGAGCAGGTTACGCCAAGTATACCAAAAAATGAGGGATTTCATCAAAGATCCAAATGAGGAGATTTCGAGAAATCAAGGATTTCGGGCTAGGGAGGCTTCCTACCTATGCTACTACGCTTCAAGAGGTAGGGATTCTTCCTATTTTGGTTTCTTTCTACCCTAAGGGGCTAATTTTATGGGGAATGTTGTGTAGAGGTCCTAAGGGCCTGTTTGGTTGATTTAAGAACTGTTTAAAGCCATTTTTATGGCTTATTTGTGACCGGTTTCGTGGCCCGATTTGTGAAGTGTCCATGGCATGCCCAAAGCATGGTTTTAAGGGCTACGTGGTTGAATCCTTACCTCAGGATCAAGCTGGGCCTATTTTAAATCATTAAATAAATGCTTTGCGCCCATTTGTGGCCGAATCAAGCAATTGATTTGTGGTTATGTGTGTGTGTCCCAAAAAATTATTTAGGGACTGTTTGAGATTAAAACGAATAATCTGGAATGTTAAGAGCTTATTTGGTCAATTCGAGCCCTGGCGGTGGGTCGTCAAGGTCATATGAAAGCATCTTATATGTCATTACACTCTCTGCCTTAAGAGTTAAAGTTGTTATTACTTGATTTTGTAATAACATGATTTGGATCAGTTGTTTTACGAATGTTGATGTATGTGTGCTTATATATTGACATTGAATTGAATGTTTGTTTTGGAAATTATATGCATGTAATATAATTGTCCATGATGCATGAGATAAATTACCCATATGGCATTCATCACATATGTGGCATGACATAGACATGCAATGGTACATCACATTGCATTATGCACGGGAAAAATCGCATTACATGAGTGTGAGTACATGATTGGCACCGCCACCTTACTCGGGTGATTGATGAGTGGGCTTGGCAATTATTTGGGCAAAGTTCACCGAGTCAATCGTCAATAAAATGGTAAAATCCTCGTGGGTTCATTAATAGCAAGAAGGGTTAGATACTCCCTCTGGTGAAAGACTCAAACTAGTTCAAACACTCCAACGGTGAAAGTCTAAAAAGTGTTGGAAGGAGTGCGGAGCCTACAATGAGACCCCAAAAATTCACTACCCACAAAAGACACATGGTTTTGTAAATGAAATGATCATATGATGTGTAACATCCAAAAAGCTTTTGGTTTATAAACAAACTAATTTTGTTTGAAAATGATCATTTAATGTAATCCATCGATAACAGATTTTATCACACATTGGCGTTTCATTGTGTGGTGGGAGTCGGTAAAGACTTAGGTATGATGGGAGTTGGTAAAGACTCGAGTATGGTGCATGAGTGGGTCTCATCTCATTTTATGGCATGACATGTAGAATTCCAACCTAGGATTGCATATTCTTACTTAGAATTGTGATGTGAATGTGTAAAGTGTCAAAGGTGAATATTGCATGTGCACTTAGGTGCAAAGTAGCCTCTGTAGGAATTACTCTACTAGGCATGGCTCACCCTATATGGCATAAAATTTCAAGTACGGGACAAGCGTTGGTGGGCGACTCTTATCCGGGGCTACAAGAGTGAAGAAATCGGCTTGTGCTTTTGTGATTATTTTTGTAATTGTTTTGCAACATTTATTTTTGTAGTAAATGAATGTTGGCTTGTAATAATATGTTAAGAGTTGAACTCAAAACTCTTATGGGATTTTTATGTGAAATTCATCCAGATTTTAGGCTTTGTCTCGCCTAGGTGAAGGTGAGCTTCGCCAAGGTGAAGCAGTTCGCCTAGGCAAAGGTGGGCTCGCCTTGGCGAACTTGAGGGTAGCCCTACCATCACCTTAGCACCTTCGCCTAGGCGAACCCTGGACAGCTGCCTGATGTTGTTTTCCTACAGCGTTATACATTGTATAAGATGGTTTTTGGAAGAGCTCCTAGCACGAAGGGGGCTCTGCCCGGTTTTGTAAATTAATGGATCCCAATGAATGGGATGTGCGATGTGGTATCGGGTCACACGATATTCACAAGGAATCTGTCCAATTTGTATGATATGGGTCCAAGTAAATAGGACACAAAGGTGTGGTATCGGGTCACATGATATCCATAGGTTTTCCGCATGTTGATGGTTGATCAACAAACCCTCAACTTTTAAGGCATCATAGGTAAGGGTTCTCCATGTCTATCATTTATGGATAAGGTTTATAGAACTTCTGGCCGCCAATTTACCTAAGGCCTGGCCCATATAACTCCTACACCGCCTCTCTTATTCCTCCTAAATCTGGTATTAGGGCTGGTTGCCCAAAAGGCTGCTAAGGAACTTGTTGAACTTGTTACCCCCTATTGTCATTCACTCGTGTAGGTGGTTTCATGATTCCCCCTAGCCTCCATTGAAAGAAAAGCCCCTTTCATATGCTTCAGGCTATGTAAATGGATTAGTCTAGGCAAAAATCCTCTTAAGGGTTGTGGCTCTGGCTGCATTGGGTCTTTCCCCTACTATGTTCTCCAGAGTATCACTCTCTCTCCTATGTGGGGGAAGGTATCTAGCCTCTGCCTGCATAGGTGAACAATGAAATTCACCAAGTTCTCATAGGTTCTCAAAATGATGTCCCCCGAGTTTGTTAGAAAATTGCCTTTGAGGCTTATAAGTAATCTCCCCGCCTTACCCCTCTTTCTAAGGTTCTCTCAGATGGATCGGAGATTGTTGCTTCCCTCGATGAGTATATAAAATAATTATTACATAGCTACGCTTTACTTTTTAGTAATGTTTTTATGTTAAATAAGTGTCATAATGCTCTAAATGTTCATATTTATGATTAGGTCATTCATTTGGCAAAAAAGTGGAAAATCAACAAACATTGCGCAGCATATCTGACCTTTCAATTTTTTTGTATTAATGGGGAGATCATATGGCTCTAAACTACCTAGAAATACATTCTAGACTTCACAAGCTTTCCAATAAGACCAAGATCACTCAATTCATAATCTGGACAAGGGAAATACACATTCGAAGTCGTGAACAAAACAAGGAAGAATCGCAGCAAAGAACAACGAACCAATTCTATTCTATTGCCTTTTGTCTACACTCCCCCATCCCCGCCTATAGGCGTGCATCACTAAGGGCGCGAGACTCCGTACCGGGACTCTTACCTAATTTTTCGTACATTATGATCCTAAGTCTTATAATTGGAAATCAAAATATCATATACAAAGATACACAAAATAAAACTACCAATCGTAGTGGTGTTTTACAAAGCGGTCAATACATACAGTCCCGAGTCTCATTTTACATATACACATACAAAAACTATACATTTACATTTACAAAATCTAAGCGCCAAAACCCACAGTGATGGACCTCACAAGTGTGTCGCCTAGCAAATGCGTAAGATCACTGACGTCCCTCCTCTCGCACCTACACGGATTAAACTCAGAGTAGTGCTTAACGCTTAGTGGAAAACATATGACTTATACGTATACACATGCACTAATACTCATTTACAGTAAGCATATAACAGTAATAGATATACAGTAGCAAATATCATAATTTTTCATGAATTCCTATAACAAACTTATACACATACTATATTTGGCAGCGCACTTATACTGCGACAGATCTCCCCGCAGGGGAGTTGTGCTGCAGAGCTTATACTTGTACTTATAACATACTTATACTTATTCGCATCTCCCGTAAGAGCTACGTAGCTTAAGTACTCAGACCGAGGCACCCGTAGGTCCTGCCAAAGCTTATACTTATGCACAAAGGAACGAGGGTACCATGTAGCCATACGCTGTACCCGAGGTACTTGGAGGTAATTTGCAGTCCCATAGAGCTTATACTTATATGGAAGTACCTGTAGGTCCTGCAGAGCTTATACTTATATAGAGGCACCCGTAGATCCTGTCAGCTATATATTTACAGGTACCAGAAATGACAGCTTATACTTTTGTACGAAGGCGGGCACATTCGTGTTAACGATGTACATTACTTTCCTCTTATTCGTTATTCAGACTCTTATCATATAACTATTTGACTACCTAGACCAGTAATAAGGAATGAATATAACATAGCACAATAAGTACCCGAAGGTATGGTACATTACTAAGGTGTCGTAGCACAAAGCAAGAGTGTCGCGGCTAACGACAAAAGAGTGTCTAAGACCACCAGAGTGTCGTCAAAGACTAATCGTAGAGTACCAAAGTACTATATGTGCCTGCCCACGTAACAGAGGTGCCATGTCATTCAATATCCGGTCTTAGGCAGTCCTACAATTATATGTGTTTAGAAACTTACTATATTATCATAGGGCTTTAAGTTTGCCAACATCAAACTTGCCGAGGCGGCGAGGTACGGTGCGTTTTTCACTTAATTTCCTTCTTATTTGAACCCCCATTAGTCATTTATTAGGGTTCCTATACTATCGCAGACAAATATGGGCCATCAATGCAAGGGTACAAAATCGTGTCAAGCCAAAGCATCGATACTCTGGTATCATTTTGATCGGTACCTGCACTAACTTTTCCGTGAATGGGCAATTCTAAGACCCTTGGTACCGGTACCATTTGCTCTCGGGTTCAATAGGCACCCGCATTCCACTTTCTGAGATCGTACAAATGCGAGGCTCCCCGCCGTAAACACTGTCATTTTTCACCCACAAATACTCAAATAACTTCCTAAACTCATGTATCTCATAATCCACAATGGAATCCTCTACCCAAACCACTCCAATACTCGGGTTAGGAATCAATAAAAACCTCTTTCCCAAGTTGGGTGGCTTTTCCCCAATATCAAAATCACAAAAGGGAAAGTTAGTGGTTTTGTTTTTCTTACTTCCAAATTTCTTCAAATCTTCACTTCTAAGTTGCTTGATCACAAAGGAGCAATAAAATGGGAAGAAACCCAACCAAAACTTGATCTTCTTCAAGCCCTAACTCTTCTCCCCTTTTCTCCTCTCTTTCTCTCCCAAAAACGGGATTGGCTTCCCAAACACAAGCTTCCTACGCCTCTATTTGGTCTTTAAACTCCATTTAAGTGTAAGGCAATGTTTAGCCTTCCACACTTAGTCTTATTTCTCATTTTTGGCATTTAAGTCTCCTATCACTTCCATTTAACATACCACTTAACATTTAAATCACTTTAGCATTTAAGCTCATTTTCATTTGACCCTTAGGTCCTTATTTCACAAATTCCAAATTTGCCCTTGTATCTTGTACAAATTCCAGTTTTCGAAATTTTCACTAGCAAAATACACTAAGCGGTACTCAAATGCACTTATAATATACCCTAATTATGTTGAAAACGACTAGGGTATATTTCGGGGTGTTACACAATTTAAACCTAGACATTGAGATCCGATGGAACTGTTCTTGTTGTGTATGGATTCCTGACTTCAAGAGCTTTCCGTAGAGTCCAAGAACACATAATTCGGAGTTCGGTGAGAGAGTTATGGTTGTGCAAAGGCATGAAGAGATGGAGTAGCACATGGAGCCACACGACTTGTGTAATCCTATCGTGACCATGCCCGGTGTACTGGGTGCTTGGTCATGTACCTACGTGGTCGCTTCACACACCCGCGTATAAATAAAGCAAGACCACGGTGACGAAAGTGAGCCATAATTTGATCCATTTCAAGGCCCGTCCGAGGGGATTTCATGGGGGGTATAAATTGAATCTCGAGAGACATAAAAGGGAGCTAGAGAGTGGAAAGGGAGTCATATTTTTATGAGGGAGAGTCGGAAAACACGCATTATGCAAGGCTTGAGAGGATTTCGACTTTTTTGTGGCACATAATCTTGTTTTTCTTTCTTCTACTTTCATGACTATGAACTCTAATCTATATTTCCTTTATCTCCTATAATGTTCTAAACATCCAGCTAGGTTTATGATGTAATCTTGACTTACATGTCATGGATGAATTTTTTAATCTTTTCATTTATTTAGCTTAATTTTTAAAAATTGTTGGTTGTACTTTTTCTGGATTTGATTTACATGTTGATACTTAGCCATTATTTACATGTATTAGGCTAAAGCTTTGAGGTCAAAAGACGAGGAACTCTAGGGAACTAAATAAGGTATCATACAATCAATCATAGGATAGAGATATCATGGTTTTGTATGTGGTAAATAAGGATTGTAGGTTAGAGCATCTCAGAGTTAAGAGGTTAAAGGCAGAGATGCAATAAAACCCGCTCTTGAGATAGGTGCCCAATGCTCAAGAGAGGTTGGTGCATAGAAAAGATCACCTTACCATTAACATTTGCATAAATTATAGCTAAATACCTCTTATCAGTTCACCATAGAATGTAGTCAAGTAAAACCATAAACCCTAGTGCTTCACCTTGAGAAACAGATTCTCCATTCGCAGACACACCCCACCCCTACCAGCGTGATGTGCCGAAGAATCTCACGTAATTCCCAGCCGATACTTCCAACGACTAGAGAATTCTGTGAAGCTAAGCCCCCTGATTGCTTGCTGAAAACCTATATAAAAATTTTTCTTTTTTAAACTTGTTATTTTATAAAATTTCTGCAGCATAACAGCTGCATATAGGACATGTCCCAAAACCTATAAATACAAATTACACTTATAAAATATGGCAACCAACAACACTTCTTCAAAAGAGCCTCAAGCTCATCACATTTTCATAAGCAAAACTATGTACATACATATGCACAACTATACAAGTTCAAAGTATTTTCTTACAATATATACTGGGTGAAAGACAGGCAAATACAAGATATATAACTAGGTAGTCGGCGACCTCATATGTCCCAATTGCTCGACGTACTTCGGTGACTAAAAATAATTTTTAAAACCAGAAAATAAATGGAATCAAAAGAGCTTAGTGAGTGTATGCTTATAAATGCATGTTTTTCCTCAAAATGTTCCAAAAAACTGTAAAACTATCTTTTACAAAACATTTTCATGAAACCTTGCTTGCTTTTCTATAAAAGTTTCTAAAACTTTTCATAAAATGCTTGCTTGCTTTGCTATAAAAGTTTCTAAAACTTTTCAGAAAATGTTTGCTTGCTTATCAGTGGTCGATTTTTAAGCTATATGTAAAATGCTTAATAATATAATGATCAACCACTTGAGGCCTTTCTTCTTGCTTGTCGACTTCAGTAAACACCGAAACCCATGTCTATACCCATGCCGCTGGGAAGGACCTCATGTCCATATCACCTATTCCGATAAATATGATGGAATGCTCTATCACCACATAATAAGTTAGCACGCTAACCCTATATACTCCAGTACGTGCCACGGTCCTCCACTAATATGCCATAATGCATGAGCTAAGTTTGCCAACAGGCGAATCTAAAATGCAATGCACCACGCCCTAATCCTCCCCCACGCACGTGCATCGAATAATTCTTAACATAAATGTTTCGCTTAAAACTAGGATTTCTTAAGGCCTCGACTTATAAAATATAATTTTGCTTACTTGTTTGCTTGTGCTTTCTTTAAAAATATGGTTTAAGAAATTAAACCATGTTTTTAAAAATATGGTTTAATCCAATCAAAACCATAAGCTTAAAATATGGTTTAACAAATTAAAACCATAAGCTTTTAAAATATATGGTTTAACCAATCAAAACCATAAGCTTAAAATATGGGTTTAACAAATCAAACCATAAGCTTTTAAAATATGGTTAAACAATTAAACCATAATATGTCAAATAAGAAACGATTTATAACAATACACTAGTATTTGAAAAATAAAGTTTAAACACTCACATTTTCCCGACATAATAATTGGTGCATGACTTCACAATTTCCGCCTCCGCTTACCCTACACACCAAGAAAATACGACGAAACATTAATCGGATCACAGAATCATATGCAAAACTTAACGTAGCTTTACAGTTTAATTATATTGAAATCCGGGATTCGATTTTAACGAAACTTCACACGCAAGTCACATTAGGGTCACAAAACATTCATATAAAGCCAAATGACCAAATTATCCCCTGAGCGCCAAAAAGTCCCTAAAAAACCACTCATTTTGGCAAACTTTTTCCAACAAAGATTTCTGTACTCTTATTACCCAAAAATTATTCAAACTACCAAAAATTATGAACTCCAATTTAGTTCCTTATATATCCACGACATTCCTTGGAATTTTCACCTTAAAATTTCTTCTAAGGCCCTCAACCATAACACAAACATGACAAAACATGTCGTTTTTTTTTTTTTTTCAAACAAAGAATACCCTTTAAAAACTTCTCACCAAAACCAATCCTATCGTTGTCCAAAATTAACTTCAAACATGATTTGATTAGCTTATACCAAGGTCTAACCCAACCCTCACCCAAAATCAGATTATAAACCAATTGGTTCGCTTAACTTTAACATCCTTAAAACCAGAATTTGTCCGCTTGACACAGCTTGTAACAAAACACTTTCTAAATCAAATAAATTCCCAAATAAAATTTGTTCAGGTAAAAGTTAATATTTCAAAGACCATATATATTCCTTACCAAGACCTTTAATGGTCCCAACAATCTATTCTCATAAATTCCAAAACACACTTAAATAAAATGGGCCTCAAACTCGTTACAAAGATTTGATGCCAAATTGGTTATCTCACCGGATCACTCATCGGCATTCTCGATTTCGGTCTTAACTCCATATATTGGTAATAATTTCTTCACTCATTTGAAGCTATGGTTCTAAGGTTTCTTCTCCAATTGGAATCACCCAATTTGGATTGCCAAAACTCAAGTTATTGCATTTTACATCTAGACTATTCTAATTTGCAAAACAGAATCTTCACAAAGCTCCACTTTGACATATTTTTGGGCACTTTGAGGTTACAATTTGCATACACTTCCTTAAAGTAAGTTATTCCCCTAGAAGTCTAGTTTACCCATAATTTTGAATCACTCAAATTGGATGAGTGAAACTCATTTTATAGCCAAAACACCACAACTACACCCAAAACAGGGCATACTCGTGAGCTACCTGAGCTACCTGAGCTCACCTTTAAGCCCATATTCAGGAGCCTTAGAGATACAATTTGCTCCTGGTCCCTTCTATATATTTGTAACCTTATCTCTTATGGTTCTTTACCAATTATAATCACTTCATTTGGATGATTATAACTTAACCTATAACCAAAACAAGAATAGGGGTTTTGACAAAATTTTGACAGCATTTCCTTTGAAAAACCGAACATTTCTCTTTTTACAAACATTACAAAAAACCAATCCAACCAAGAATACTCTTCAAAAATCAACTCCAAAACTCATTTACAACCAAAGCAAAACTATTTTTATCCACATTTGGGATTTTCCCCAACTCAAGCACAAATAAAAGAGGTTTAGGGTTTGTCTCTTACTTCAAATCTTTGGATTCTTCAATATCAAGGTTCCTTCTTGTTCTTGATCACCAAATCTCTTGTTCACATGGAGGAATCACCAATTTTTCTCCCTCAACACTCAACCAGATGATGCCCTAGCTCTCCCAAACAAAATGCCCAAATGAGAGTTTTGTCTCTCAAAGACAAAAATGTGGTCTTAAATCCCCATGTCTCATAAGGCCTTGTTTGAGTTCCTAAATCCCATTTCTCATTTTCTCACTTTAACACTTCATTTCAATTTCATTTCATTTCATTTCCTTTCATTCTTCTTATCTTCGGTAAACTTTTTGAGTCACTAGATTTCATAAGGCAATTTGCTTGGCCTTGATCCGTTTAGGTCACATCCGAGATCTAGAGAATTTTTTAGGTTTCCCTAAACCATTATGGCAATTTATTATTATTATTATTATTATTATTATTATTATCCTTAAAAACAACGTTTGAAAATACTATTATAGCACTCAAATAATTAAGAAAGCTTTTGGTGCACATATGCGACCCTAGGGTTACACGTACCGTACACCCTCTCGGGACAGGCGTTACAAGTTATTTCACATAGTTTGATTCTTAGTTTGATTTAGGATACTAACACAATACCATAGCCTAGATAATATTAGGGTGACCTAATTCAGTATTTGGCATTCAAACTTCTTATGGGACGACCTTGACTCACCCCTATACGGCCATTCCACAATGCGTGCACTTGCGCGAACGGGATTAATTCTAGTTTAATGTTATAGGTAGTTTAGAGCCCATCGCTTCCTTTCTTCCATAAAGGCGGTCATGATCATTCATTAGCCCTTTATTTCTTGCTTGAGAGCCTAATTTCATTAAAATTATTAGAGAAAAGAATAGGCATATCCACATTACCTACACCCCTTCCTTCCACTTATTCAATAAGGTTGTTGGATGGATTCCCCTACTATCTTATTGGAGAATTCATCAGGTTTTCTATCTACTCCACTAGGGCTGGAACTCTTCCATCTTGTGCTACTTCTACAGCATCAGCAGAGACTCTACAGTTGTCTTAGTCCCCAATTTTGGTGGCATTCTTCAACAAAAATCTAATCCCACCATCGAATATGCATAACTATATAAAACAAAACAAAAAACAAAAAGATGTGTGGATTTTCACAAAGATGTGTCCCATCGAGCATGCTAAAAATATGTTTTGGTGGATTTTCTAGTGCAATTCACCAGAACATACAAAAAGCACAAAAATTGGTGAATGCGTGGGCGTGCCAGAAAATTATAGTTTTTTCGAACTAAAACTGTGTCGAAATCTAACTTCTGCTCAAGTGAAAAATTGATCCCTTAATTCCCTTGACAGTTCCCTAGAATTTAAGCAGAAAAATACATTTAAAATTAGATTGCATAGACTAAATTGAAAGCTAAGAGGAAACTTAACATACTAGCTGGAAAAACAGTAGATTTCATTGTAGAATTGGACTGAAAATCAAGTGTTGAAACAAGAAAGCTTTGAAGTAACAAATGCTTGTAAAGAAAAACATGTAAAACTAAGCTTAGAATTTGGAAAAGACGACTGATGAACTTGTAGAAAAATAAGATAAATGCTTAAATGTTCTTGCTTAGTTTTGAGTCTTGGTTGATGATCAATCAAATTGGTGTTGAGTCCTCCTTTTATAGGCATTTATGAGTAACTGGATCAGCCCACTTTCTCCAATAATTGTCAATGTCTCTACTAAGAAGTCTTGTTCCCCAACTAACTTTCCACCACTGCTCACATCTTCTACCATGTCATGACTTAGAGAAAAAGTATCCACCATATTTTGCCTTTGAGACAAAGCCTCGATATTCTTTTCTAGCAACTTTGACAAATTTAAAATTTTCATAAATGTCCTTAGACCTTTTTATGAACTGATTCTCATGGGCTTGGACTTTATCGGATTGGGTTGAGCTTGCACGATTTGAGCTTGTCACATCTATTTAGCTCATTCCACTACCATTTAGGCCCAAAAAATTACTTTTAGTGTCAACAGAGGGTTACATGGGTCTTTGCCTCAAGATTAACAAATCATCTAGAACGAAAATGGAAAAATTAACAATAAAGATATTTACTATTATTAATTCCAAAAATATCCATTGTTAAGTTGGATATAAGAAATAAAACAAATCTTTCTTTGTCTCTGAAATGTAAGAAAATGTAACACCGATATATTAATATATGTTTTGTTATATTCAGGTAAGGATTTTTGGGGAGCAAATGCAACTTATGCCCTATGATATTTTATATTGTGATTAAGATTAGCAATCATAATGGTTGGTTTAATTAGAGGATTTAGCAAGTGTGTTAGATTGCATTTTTGTAGCATGTGGAATTCGATTATGCAGTGGAAATTAAGTTTAGTGGTTTTGTTAGGATTTGTAATTAAGTATGTCTTGAAGGACCACTTTGAAAAACTTGTTAGTGGAGAGGGAGTAAAGTGCAAAATCATGCTTGTGAGCTATGTGGCATCATGAGGGCATGACACCTCATATACTAGATGGGAGCTCTTGACACATAGCAAGTGCATGAGAAGGAGAGCTTGCCATGTGCCAGCAAAACAATTCCTCTTGGTTTTGGATGCTAGACCAACTTCTTTGCTAGGAAGTGGAAAATTCTGGAATTTTAGAAAGTGAGAGAGTTCTAGAGAGAAGCTAGAGAAGGAGGAGAGAAAAGGCTTGAAGGAAGTTTGGTTTTGGTGTGGAAAAAAAAGTTCACTAAGGTATGTAAACATGATCTTTGGGGCCTTTGTTGTAGTTCTATTGGACTTTAGTTTATATTCTAGGGTTTTTGTTGGGATTTCATCCCTAACCCTAGATTTGATAGAAAAGGTGATTTGGTGGAACCCTAAATTGTAAAAGACCGGTTTGTGAAGATGGCATGTGTGTGTGTGTGTCAAGGAGGTCTTGTCCGACTCACATGACCCCATGACAGTGTTTTGGCATAAGTTGGCCTAAGAACTCCAGACTGGATGATTCTAGTTGGAGAGAAGCCCAAGACCTAGCACTTCAGATGTCTAAAGCAACCAAGAACTAAACCCTACCATAAGACCCTTGAATTTGAAGGGTTGAAAGTCAGATACAAATTCTGTCCCATGTTACAGAGGCGGAGTTCCTATTTTTGAGTCATAAGTTGATTAAGGTGATCCAAATGGAGTGATTCAAAATCCCCTTATCAAAAGTAGCCACATGGGGAGTAACTTCATGAAGAAATGATGGCTAGTGCTGGCTCATTTGTTCCCATAATTTCGATCAAAATGAGGGTGAAGAGAGGGCAGATTCTGTCCCTAAGGAAACACTCTCGAGGGAGGTCAGAGTGTAAAAACCATAACTCTTAATTTTGAGGTCGAATGACCTGATTTAAGCTGTGGAAGCTAAATGGGGGAACTTTTGGTCAGAAGACAACAATGAACAAAAAGCATGTATGGCTGGTCAAAAATTGTAGTTGAGAGAAAAAAAAAATGGGTCTTGAGATAGGCTGAAAAAGGGTACAAGTGTTGTGTGCTGTTTGTGTTACCCTAATAAGGGGTGTTAAATGTTGATCCTAGTAAGTGTAAGAGAGAGTGCACTTGGGGGATCAAGGTTTATGTTGGAAGGTATAAGAATATATGTGAGTCGAGTGGTTATAAAGTAATAGACCACTTGAGTAATTTTTATGTGACACAGATTGTGAGAGGCTAAGGAATCTTATGACTTGTTATTTGCAGATCCTTTGGAGTAGCCTCGGGTTTTGACTTCCTTAGGAGACTTGCGGATTTTTGAATCCAAGGAAGGTAGGGGATCTTATAACCTTCTCACACCTTGCTTATCTTGTAGTTTGATGTTGTAAGTGCTGTACCATTAATGCTTTGACTATGTGATTTTCTAGTGATATATAAATGTATATTTTATATATACGAAAATCTTTGAGTGCCTTGGTACATTATGTTTTAATATCCATGTGGTTGAATGCTTTGTGAAATTGTTTTAAAGCATGACTTGTGGGTAGAAGAGCGTGAGAGTCCGGATTGATGTAATTGGACAGGACGATGACTAGTCCACAGGTTGTAGTCGGAAAGGTCCTGAATATACGGGATAGGCATATCCGGGTGGTAAGTCAATGATTTGTACGTTGTTTTGGGATGATCGGCTAATCCACGGGTGAGCGAAAAGTCCTTTGATGAGGGTTGAGATGAGAAGAAGAAATTGGTAGTATTGCATTCATGTGTTTCCATCATCAACCCTATTATTTGTAAAATACTCATGTTTTGAGATATTTTTTGAATTATGTATAAATTGAAATGTTTTTATAGACATGTGGCTTGTTGTAGAGTTATCTTTTGAGTTGTCGAACTCACCCCCATTATTTCCCTCCACCTTAGATCACGAAGTCACGAGACATTGCGTGACAGAAGTTGGACTGCGGGGTTTTGAGGATGGGAAGTTTGTATGCCAACCTTATCTTGTTGGTGGTTGAGCATACATTTTGATGGATATTCAGTGTTATGTGGATATTCACACTGTATATTTAGACAGTTGGTATCTTTTGTGGATCATTGTATATTTGGCTTGTGTAATTAGCCCCAGTTTTGGAACTTTTGTGTAAAATGTTATTTTTGATTAAGTGTAAGTGTATAGTTTGGGTACATTGAGGAATTAACTGTACCGATATGTGTGTATGTTTGGAGACTGGAGTAGGGGTGTCAAGCGTGTTGGAGTTAGGTTAAGCGGTTACGGGTTAAGCGAGTGGCCAGATTGAAAAACATAAGCGAACGACCAGTTATTAAGCGTGTTAAGCGGGTTGACAGTTTATTAAACGTGTTAAACGGGTTGACCCGTTTATCACCCGAACCCGTTTAGGTCTCACCCAAACCCGTTTAATCAGCGGTTAGTCGTGTCGGTTAATCGTGTCGCGTTGAGATTACAGCGAGGCTAGTCTGCGACCATTGGTAAAGCGGCGTAGGAAGCGGTGTTAAGCGGGTAGCGGGTTGCCAAGCGGGTTATGTCTCACGAACCGACCCGTTTATTAAGCGTGTTCGCCCAGTTGACCCGTTTATCACCCGAACTCATTTAGGTCTCACCTAAACCCGTTTAATCGGCCGGTTAATCGTAGCCGGTTAATCGTGTGTTGAATTTTGACGGGCTAACACGGGTAGTGTTTTATTCACGTTTCGGTGATTACTCCCAAGTGGAGTTTAGACTCAAGTTGTGAAAAAAAAATCAGGTGGTAAAATAGTAACATAAATGTAAGACCCGAGAAATTTAAATTTCTAGAAAAATGGCAAAATCGTAATTTCGGTTACAAAATTGTTATTTCGGTTAAAAATATGGAATTTATTCTCTAGATCTTGAATGACGAAATGGATTTCACCGTTGGAATCGTCTCGCGAAATCTAGTTAGCACGTCGAATTTTGTCGAATTAAAGGCGATCGGAGTGTGCGTTTTTAAGGCATCGCGGTTAAGTCTTTATAAAATGATTTTCGATAAGCCAATCACATATAACTGCGTACTCATGTGCCATAAGTAGCGCAGTAAGAAAATGATGAAAATTATTGTAGAGATAGTGTCGGAGAATGTCAAAGCGGGAAAAGAATGACTATAAATGTCATTTTGGAAAAGTTTAAGTTAAAGTAAAGACAAAAAAAAAAAGCTACAGTAGCCATCTCCCTCCTTATGAAATGAGGAGCAAAAAAGCGTGAAGAGCATAAATTAGATCACGATAGGCTAACAATGGTAATTTTTGAGAGAAGTGCATTCTCTAAGTTTCAGGCAAATCCGACCGTTAAAGTCTTGAGGGCAGAAGGAAAATTTGCTCTGTGAGGAGGCGGGCTACGCATGGACAGTTTGAGGTTTTGACAAACTCCCGTGAGGTAGGGGTTTCTCCCTACTTAAGGTTTTACAATTTAAGTGTTTTTGATGTTTCGATTAGTTTGAGGCCTTGAACGGCCGTTTGATCGGTCCCAAACTTGGGACCGAATTTATTGAATTATTGAACCCAACACGGGCCGTCCATGGCGTGAGAAATTTGTTTGGGTTGATAATGGCACTAAATAATGCTATAAATCATGTATTGATTGGAATGAGGCCAGAAATGGCGGTAGTCGAGTTCTAAAGTGAGCAAACGATTAATGTGATTTTAAGGGAATAGTAATCGAGGGTTTCACTATTCTTGAGAATAGTGTTCACAAAATAAATTTTGTGAAAATGTGTTTAGTCGAGTGATTCAAGTCGAATTGCTCGTATTTGATCATTAGCCCATGTGAGCTAATTTTGATGTGATGAAACGCGTAATTACATAACATGATTGTGTGATTTGAATTATGTGAATATACGCATATTTTATATATTTCCATGTGATATAGACTGTATTGGAATTGGCATCATGCATTCCATATGCACTAGAACACCCTAAGACTATAGGAGTGAGTGCATGAGGTGAGTCTAGAGAAAATGGTTCGGAGAGTTGTCTAAAAATGTTAATTATCGGAGGGTTGTCTAAAACTAAAAATATCAATCGTCGGAGATGGCCTGATTGATATGCATCAGATGAATCCATAAATAATATCAATCAAAGTCGAGACTGGCCCAGATGTCTCTCCATCGGAGGGTTGTCCACAAACAAAATAACATAATAATTCTCATACGAGGCAGGCGGTGTGAGAATGCAATGAGGACTTCGGGTACGAGATGATCAATTAGACATTCCAAGTAAGATCATGCATTTGCTTGAATGTGTGTTTATTTAGACATTGCATTGCTTGGGTGGAGAGTAGCGTAGGGTGATTTCACTGCGGGCATTGGCTCACCCCTGTCGAGGATACTGTTTTACGAGGTACGGGGAGCGTCAGGGCGGCTCGTCCCCCAGGGGCGAGGTTTAGAAGAAAGCCGGATTGTGGCTTTGGGTTATAAAGTATTACATGTATTAGAATTGTTTTAATTTTAATATATGTTGTATAAAACAAAATTTGAACTCTTAGACTATGGTTGGATAATTTGATATCTATACATTGTTATGAATATTGGTTTTATGGGCCCCGAGTAGTAGTTTAATCATAAATTTGTTATATTTGACTATTTAGGGCGGGTTTTATGCAGGTTTTGTATTTGGGTGGCTCCCATTACAAGGGAGACTGCCGATTTCGTGAAAATGTCGAGTCGCGACGTTGCGAGTATTCGCGGGTTGTGAACAGTCAGGACCACGAGGATCGGGGCATCACAATAAATCACACCGGTGGAATTCGGGGTGTGACAGAAAAGAAAAAATAACCCCAATTTAAGAAGAATTAATTTAGAATATTATTGAATCACTTTTGTAAGGTTTTTTATTTGATGTTTTTTGTAAGTTACTGCAACCTAAAAAATTCCTCATTTGAAAGCTTCTAGGGTACGTTTATAACTTATATATTAATTTTTGACATAAATTTTAAGGTTCAACTTGTAACATAATTTTCCTAAAAATTATTGATCTATGAAATTATTTGTTAGACAGTAAAAAAATTCAAGAAATCTACTATTTGTTTGTATCAAACAAGACTTGGAGTAACCCCAGAAAGATACTAATTAAATTAAGACTTTTAGAAAGAAAAGAAAGCCCCAACAGTCAAACTTTAGACTTAAAAAAATAAAATAACCCCACCTAAATGAAGCAAAAAAAAAAAAAAAAAATTTGGTGAAAGAAAATTACGGTAATGAAATCTTACAAAAGCGATTGAGATGAGGGTCACAATAGTCTTCATAACTAATATTTATAATATTTTTAGGAAAGTTTGTCTATCAAATATTAGAATTTATGATACCAATTTCTTTTTTTATTAGACAATTTTTATTTTTATTTACTTATCTATAAACATGACTACTCTCCGGATGAAGCAAAGTTTTAACAGTGCCCTCTTATCCTAACCGAAAACAAAGGCATCCTTGGAACCAAACAAAGAAGAGCAAAATGTTCAACAAAAACCCAGAAGTAAAATTGATGTGTCCAAAACCAAAGAAGGTTGACTTGACTCTAGAAGGCTACAAAAACAGTAGTCTCTTTGTTAGACAATTTGTATTTTTATTTGATTCTCTATAAACATGACTACTCTCAAGATGAAAGCAAAGTTTAACAGTGACCTCTTATCCTAACTGAATACAAAGGCATCCTTGGAACCAAAGAAAAGAAGAACCAAAATGTTCAACAAAGCAGAAGTAAATTAGTAGTAATCCAAAACTAAGAAGGTTGACTTGACTCTAGGAGCTAAAAACAGTAGTCTCTTTGTTAGACAATTTGCATTTTATTTGATTCTCTATAAACATGACTACTCTCAAGATGAAAGCAAAGTTTAACAGTGACCTCTTATCCTAACTGAATACAAAGGCATCCTTGGAACCAAAGAAAAGAAGAACCAAAATGTTCAACAAAAACCCAGAAGTAAAATTGATAGTAATCCAAAACCAAAAAGAAGGTTGACTTGACTCTAGAAGACTACAAAAACAGTAGTCTCTTTGTTAGACAATTTGTATATTTATTTGATTCTCTATAAACATGACTACTCTCAAGATGAAAGCAAAGTTTAACAGTGACCTCTTATCCTAACTGAAAACAAAGGCATCCTTGGAACCAAAGAAAAGAAAGAACTAAAATGTTAACAAAACCCAAGTAAAATTGATAGTAATCCAAAACCAAAAGAAGGTTGAAGCTTGACTCTAGAAGACTACAAAAACAGTAGTCTCTTTTTTTTGGGATTATTAATTCCTTTGACCCTTGTGTATATGCTGCCAAATTGTGTATAAACTGAGATTAGGGGTGAGACAAGTCAGTATTCCAAGTCCAATGTGTTCCCAATACAATGCATGTGACCTAATAAGCTCCAAAACCCGAGTAGAGTTAGGATTGAGACCCGACACAAAATGAAAATATGGAAAATCTTATGGGGACACCCCATGTGGCTAGAAATGGCAACGTTGTTAAGGACAAACCGGTCCTATCTCATTACCTTCTCATTTACTTAAATCTTTTTAAAATTATTTTTTAACATAATTGAGACAGGGCGAGGACAAAATAATACTTGAACTCACTCGGTGTCGTCAAAAATTCAATTACATTAATCCCAAACTCGTCAAACCCAATAACCAATAATCTCATTTATGTCCTATTAGGGGCGGGATGGGAACGGGACAAATGTAAGGCGGAAAACTGAAAAATTCGGCTTTGTTATCATCCCTACATGTAGCTATAGAGCTAGGAAACAAGTCAATATGATCCATTTTAGTTTAGCTGATTTAGGTCATGGGTCAAAATAGGTTAGGGACTAATTGACCTATTTTTATTTAAGTCAACTTTTGATTAGCCCAATCTAGCCCTCAAGCCATATTAAAAATTTGTATTTTAAAAACCTTCATTTTATATTTATTTGTCCAAAAAAATTAAAGAATAAAGACTAATGTTAAATAAAATTGATTTTTCATATTGAATTGTCACAAAGCAAAATATTGAAAAAATATAAAATTAAAATCAATAAAAATTATATATATTTAAAAATATATATTTTAATATTTATATCCAAATATTTCAAAAAATTATATATTTCAAAAAATTTGATACGACACGTGAATAAGACATGAATCCAATACGGTTTTTATGGGTTTTGGTTGAGTATAATTTTATTTTTATCATCTTACGTGGTATTTTTATGAAGTTTAATAAATTAGTCATATTAGTGTTGACCTACCTAGCTTTGGTGAAGACAATTGGCGGTTATTATTATATAGTGAGTGTGTTGACTAAGTTATTTGTGTTATTTATGGATTATTAATTATAATTCTTATTAATTTAAATAATAAAATTAATAAGCGTATTAGAGGCCAATAGGTTATTTGTGTTAAACATGTATGGATGATTAATTATAACTCTTATTATTTTAAATAATCGAATTAAATTGGTTAATTTCTTGTTGACCTGCTTAACACGAATAATAAATGGGTTGGATTTAGGTTAGCGAATGTTAACATATTTATTATTCGTGTCAGGTTTGGATTGATGAATGTTGACATGATCCATATATTGATATGTGTAACAGTCATTGACCTTAAATTATCACCCTAAGAGAGCACCCCAGAAGCTTTGCTTTCTATCACCAAGAAATAGAGGGGAATTGGATTTACTATTAATGTTCATGAATACGTGAATAATAGAAGACTACAAGGGTAGCGACGACGGTGGAGGAGAAGAAGAAAAGCTCTACTACTCTGTGGATGATGACGTAGGCTCTTATGACCGTGAATCAAAATCACCCCACCCTCCTTCAATACTCATAGGCTCTCTTAAAATATTAGGCTGCTAAAGTTTTCGACACAAAAAGGGATAGGGGTAATAAATGTGTATTTATATGTAATTAATAAAAAAAAATTAAAAGGTCAAAGAGGACCAACTCAACCTAAATCCGAATAGGCTGGTGGGTTTAATCGGATCGAGTCAATAGGTCTGGGTTCAATTTAGACCAACATTTTTTTCATCCCAACCCTAAAAGGTAAGGGCCAACACATATTAGTTCACCGGGTCTAGCCCAAATTCTCAATTCTACGTAGCCCTTCTTTTATATCTTCAAAATGAGATATCAATTTTCTAACATGGTCCAATTGGATTGGGTAGGTGACCTTTCTTGTGGACAAGAGAGTTTTTGAGAAACATCCATAATTTCACCAACCCCAACCTTGAGTTGTGGGTTAACAATTTCAAGATTCTTATTTAAATTGTAAGAGATATTTTTGGGTTGTATCTTAATTTTTTAATTAAGATTTTGAAAATAATTTTTTAAATAATGCTTGATGGTATCAAAATTCATTGAAAAACTACACCCACAAATTATGAAAATAGCTTATTATCTTATAAAAATAAATGAATTTCCATGTTAATGTAGTTGCAAAAATAAATTGATTTCAATATACTTTCTATTTGGTGAAACATTATATAAAATGAGATACAATACGTTATATAAAATATAAGATACGATAGGAAAGTTTTTTTTTTTTTAATTATTAGACATCAAAAGAGTCATCAATAACAAAAGGTCTCAAAAAACTGGGGAGGTTCTTACCAAACATAGAGACTGGCATAAGAACAAGATGACCTAGCTAAAGCATGGGCAATCCTGTTAGATTGTCTGTTAAATGACCAACTCTCCTAAAAGCTCAAGCTTGTAGGATTTGGGTTTAATATGAATATCATGCTTCAACATTGTCTCCTAACATAACACACAAAAATGTGTTTTCAAGCTCCATGAGGCATTTAAAATTTTGAACAAAGGATCCAAACTCTGTTACATCTTCTAAAGTAGAACGAATTGTATCCTCTACAACTGAAATACATTCAAAGGAAACGGAATCAAGTAGTTACTTGTTAAAGCCTAGATTAGATGTCTTCGATGCTTCAAGCAAGAAATAGATTACCAGAATTCCATAGTACAAACACCCTTTCAGATGTTTAGGATGAATCACTAACAAGTCTTAGTAGGAGAATCTTTCTTATGTAAAGTAATGTCTCTGTTTCTCAAAGAATCCAAAACATGTATCAGAATCCTGTTTTTATAGGCTATGATTCACGTCTCTTGGAAGAGACAAGTCCCTTGACAGAGACACATCTTATGGGTTCTGGGTCTGGTCAAGCCCATATGAGCAACCCATGTCCATAACCTAACATCTCCCACTCGCCCATGATAGGCTTGACTTATCTCAAACATCATTTCAACAACTCAAACAAATAGTATAATTCATATAGATGAATGGACCGTGCGACCTAAAGCACGTTGATGGTGGGAGAGCTCCAATACAAACCTTACCATAGGCCATATAGAAGACATCAACCTCCCAAAGGTAAAGAAGTGTTTATTTACCCCAAGTATCTTTCTTAATACACATAATCAAGTATTTTTTTAATTCCTTGAGAATCCATACTCAAACTGTGGGTACCTTGGATCCAGGCCCAACACCCATGGCCAGCCGACTCAAGATCCTTAAAGGCCCGATCCTCCCGGTAAACCAGCCCGGCCCGAACCTTAGGGCCGACCTTGCTGCCGGATACCCTGACGGTGAAGCTCGGTGGACATTAAATAGGGCCGCAAATGCCGTCAGGCCTCCGCCCGGCGCTTAGAGATCCATGGCCGGGACGCCTCGCCTAGCTCGAGCACTTATTTTCCCGAAGCGGCAATTCTCCCAAGCGAAGTTGCCAACCGGCTCTCTACTTTATAAGCATAAGCTCACTCATGAACTGACTCCGTCGCCTCCGACAAAATAGGAAAGTCCTCTTGATCACTGTTTAATTGGGAAGGTAGTTACTAAAAGGGAAGAATAAGTCACCATTCCCGAAATAAAAGTGATCTTTTCCTAACATTATGGGAAGAGAATCACCAACTAACCAAAAAAGGCGGATCCACTTTCTCCCTCCATAAAAGAGAAGCAAGTCACACGGCCGCAGTGCAGAGATTTCCTGGCCGAGTTACTATTGCTCAAGTTCCAAGTCCTCCGGGAAAAGATGACTTTGCCATCGGAGGACGGCGGAACACCACCATCTTCTTTTTGTTTTGCGAGTTGCGATCCAGTTTGGTGAATGCCAGACGAGTTCAATGAATCCCGAGCTCGGGAGACCCTGATTGGCGCCGTCACGCGTAGGAGCACCGAGCAGAAGTCTGGAGGCGTGCGCCAAGAGCGTAGTACATCCACTTCCAGGCGACCCCCCGATCTACAAAGCCTTGGCTGTTCCCAAACATCTTACAAGACCTTCAGAATTCAGCACCATGACTAGCAATCCAGCGAACCTAGCCGAGGAGCCGGTTCCTCCTCGGCGAAATTTGGAGGCGAGACGAAGGAAGGCGGGCGGATGGTGGCTCTTGTCTGAGGCGAACCGATTGCGGGAAGAAAGCGGCGCTGCGAACCCGGGTTGGAAGCGGTTGGGCGAACCATCGAGAGCCTCCCTCCATTTCCTCCCTTCCGTCTGGCAAGGGCGAGGCGGCTACTTGGCCGGGCGATGTCGATCTACTGGCAGGATGATGGTGTCCTCATTGAGTTCCTTTCAGCCTTGGATTCCACCATCTCCGAGCCTTGGTAGGGAAGCCCACTCAGAAAAGGCCACCTCGTAGGCCCGGTAGGTCCATCCCGGTGTTGCAAGGCATCAGCGTGCGGAAGGGCTGTGAGGGGATCAACAACCTCGAAGCCTGACTCACTAATATGTGCCCTAACAAGGCGGGGCTTCCCTCGCGGTGCCATCCATCTAGGTTGTGTCAGGCGGACGGGCGGTGGGCAAGGATAACGATGGGTTTGGGCCCCAGCCGGCCGAGGTCAAATTGGCCGGATTTTAGAGACCAAAATTTTAGTAGCCCTGACCCGCCACAAAGCCGGGTGGTAAAGACTAAATAGCCTTTGAAGGCAAAAAAAATTCGGAGTAGTAGGGCCATATTGGGCGAGCAAATTTAACCGGTTTTTCGGGCAATAATTTAATGGCCAGCCATTAATTCGGGTGGACGGGGCTAGCCACGGGCACAATGAATTGCCACCTCTACATCCATCTACCCGCCATACGGGGCCGCCCCCACGCCGCAAATGATCACTCCCTCCGCTGTACGGGGACCCCAGGACATACTCTCCACTCCCCTTAGACAACATATCCTGGACTACGATCCCCCCCGCGGTTTCACCATACCACCCTTCACCATGTACTCACGGGATTCGCTGTCAGGCAGAGTATGATCACATGTTGCATTACAATTGAGGCAGAAAGTGATCCTCGGCAGGGGATGGCTGAGCTCGTGTAAGGTATTCCACCGCCAGCATAGGGGCCCGGCCTTGGCTTTGGTTTCACAAACTCCTAGGGGATCAACGTAGCTGATTCGGCCCGAATTATAGGTCGCGTTAGATCTCTCAATATTTATGCTGCAATCCCATACAAGAGGGAACCTCGAAGCTCCCACTCCAATCCATTCTCAAACGGGAAGGCAGGTCCATCAGGGACTTCACATGAGTTCGGGTGAGTTTGTTCAGCAGTTGGCGTATCTGTTATGGATGCGGTTGCAAAACTTAGGAAGAAGAAGCTTTGGGCCGTATTTATTCTTCCAATCTCTAAAAATTTGGACCCACCGGTAACCATGGGAAGAGGTATCTGGTCGGACGGATAGGTCTACAGGTAACATCAGAGGTAAGCCGTAGCGGTTATAGTAATCACCGAGAACAACCATGACCACGGGGCCTCAATGAGAAAAGTAACCAAAGTAAGAGCCGAAGCGCCCGACAGACATGTCAGAAGAGGAACGGTTCACGCTCTCAGCATCACTGTGACTGCCTCATGGGGACACTCAAACCTAAATATTGGCGATGAAGGATTCGGTTGACGAAGAGTCTCGATCGCGGGTCTCGGGACGACCGCGGAACAAACTCTAACATCGAATATGAATTCTGTTGAAAGACCGTTGAAGTGTACCTGGACGATCGCGGGGACCAGCAGGTGTTAACATCATCAAAATGGGACATTAGAGATCGAACACCGCTCGAAGATTCTGACGACCGACTCAAGTATCTGGGGCGGCGACAGCAACCTCGATGAAACCGCGAAAACGATGCTGGAACGGCCTCGGTGGCGGGCGGCACCCATCGGACAATCAAGGCGAGTGTATGCAGTTCAACGAGTGGGCATTATAATCCTTTCACCATTATCAACCACTACCCCATGATTATCGCCGAGGCTGCAAGTATTGTAGCGTGTATTAACGTTTGATAACGCTGAGGTTCTTCATGGATCGGGCGGCGTGACATCATCGTTCAATCAGATGAGAACCGGATGATCATCCTCTGGTGCTGTTGGGTTTGTCATGTTTCAATGGACGTATGGTTCATGATTGGGGACATCACCTTCTGTCAAACGAGATCTTCAACCGATAATCTTCAACTCTGGCAGGGCACAGTTGTAATAAATCGGTGGACTTTGTTTTTGTCATGGCTGTACCATCCGCGTAATAACGCCGCCACCTGGCGGTGGCGATGATCTCGAAGCGGTGCGTGTGGCGATGCGTAAACCTCACTCTGAACACGCGCACAAACCTTGCTCCGAGGAACGCCAGGGACCAAGCGTCGCAATAGCAATCAGTCAGGTCGTCCAGCCACAGAGGATAAGTAGATGGCCGTTGATCCGCTTGAAGCGTCCTCAAGCGAGTGGACGATATCTGTGGCGCCTCTCTGCCGAAGAAGGATCAGTTAATGCCGGAACCATGTTAATGCGGTGTGTTTGCCCGGACTCATGGTCATGAGATCTGACCAAAGTTCCGCTCGCTGACTGGAACGCACCTCTTCCATGGCGTTGTTCGAAAGCGGGCGTTTTCGCTGTTACCGCCACGGTGCGTCAGGCGGGTGGTAACATTCTGATGGTTTAACATGCGCGGTGAAATACGATGAGCGTAATGCGGTGGTTAAGAGGAACGAATGGGTATGTGTGGATTATACGGACCTCAACGATGCCTGTCCAAAAGATAGCTTCCCCCTACCGCGCATAGATCAAATCGTAGATGCCTCAGCAAGGCACGGTATGCTATCATTCCTGGATGCCTTCTCGGGATACCACCAGATCCCCATACACCCTCTAAATGCAGAAAAGACATCCTTCATCACGCCTCATGGGTTTGTCTTGCTACAATGTGATGCTTATCGAATTAAAGATCGAGGACACCTATGGAAATAATGAACAAAAATGTTTTGACACTTGCGAAGGCAAGCGTGAGTTATAATACAGTTAATATTGGTAAAGATCAAAAACATTTGGATCATGCCGTAACTAGCAGGAACTTGACATACCTAAAGAATATGATGACTAGCCACATAAATGTGCCGGGATTGAATCAGAGCGGTCTGCTTGACAACCAGTGCATGAGAAGCGGGAGGAGCAGCGTCTGGTAGAACAAGTCTTGTCTTATTACATGACTCGAGAAGAGTCGGGCAGAATGGCTGGTGAATTAAACCGCGGGCGTTATTTCCTTTCGTGGCGTTTAAACCCTTTCAATATGGGGGATAAGCCGGGGTGTGGGGGCGAAATCTGATGGCGTTAGTGAGTAATTACGACGTTAAATCCTCTCTGGCGGAGCGGGACTTTTATCTTTTGACTCTTGATCAGTGATTGACGTAGTCGAAGTCGGATCTGGGATTAAGTGGATGTTTATTTATCAAATGGATCTATTCAACATAATTGAATGCGCCATCTGAATATTTTGTGCTTTGACATTTGTGATAATAACAACATAGGTAATCATTGTATTGTTGAATCTCACTCAGGGCGGATTATGGAACACGATATGGAAGAGCAGTGTTCAGTGGACTTCAGTGAATGATCTGAGTTTGATAAGACACAAAGAGGGCAGGTGCGGTGACACCTTTGCTGTTAAAAACCTTTGTACCTTGACGATGAGTAGGTGGACCCTTTAAGACCGATGATTTTCTGGATATAATGGAAGCGGGTTGATCATGATAACCTCCCCTATGGGAAGGATTAAACAGGCGGATCAGCAGAAGCCATAAACTTCTAACAATGATCAGAATAAACATAATAACCCGGACACCAGAACACTTTTCTTGGTGCTAATAACCTCTGAGATAAACAACTGCGACGATCTTGTGGGCAAAATCAAACGTGAATTAGATCAGAGACTTGAAGTAGCGAGTCAAACTCTCGATAGTAAGTGGTACACTCGCGTTTGAGACTCGTTGTATCGCTCAGAGCGAATGTGATCAGGATGGATGCTAACATGGTGGCATCTGCATGGCTGCTGGAAATAACCATCTTACTATTTGCATCAAACGAATATATTTGTATTAAGTAATAGTGAGCGATGGAAAGATTCTCACAAATGTTTGGATGGATCTGTCTGACTCACATAGCTTCTGAAATTACCAAATGATAGAAGCAGAGCTCATAAAATTCAGGTTTAGTCGGCTCGGTTCTCTAATGGAAGCGGACGACTCTATAAGCGGTCACTGAGGCGGACAAAGCGAAATGTGCGACTCAGAGCAAGGCGGTATGTGTTGATTGAATTAAATGAAGGTATATGCAGAAATCACTTTCGGGGAAGAACAGCCCACGGGCTCACGAGGATATTCTTGGCCGACTATGAAATCGAGATCTTTTGCCGACTACGTCGGAAAAATCGACCCTTGCCAGCGAATGTCACATCTTGAGATCTCGGTGCGAAGATTTGATGTCCATCTACAGCCCGTGGTGGATTCGCTCGATGGGGATCGATATTGTAGGCCTGTTCCCCACCGCACCAGCCCAAAAGAAACTATTACTGGTCGCTACGGATTACTTCAGTAAGTGGATAGAGGCTGATGCCTTCGCGTCAATTAAAGACAGAGATGTCACTCGGTTCATCTGGAGAAATATCATCTACTTAGTTCGGCATTAGAGATCGATGCGTGTCGGATAATGGGCCTTGATTTGGCAATGCAGATTACATCGGGACTTCACGCAGGCGAAAATCTGAGCGTATCTACCCCCGGTATCCCAGACAATGGCCAAGTAGGCTTCCAATAAAACCACATTGTGGCCCTCAAAAAGCGGCTAGACTCGGCCCCAGAGAGAAAATGGGTGGAGGCTTTGCCGAGGGTGCTCGGGCTTAGGGACCACGGCGAAGCCAACGGTGTACTCCCCTTTAAAATACTTACCTACGGGATGGAAGAGCATTATCAAACGAGAAATGGCCTACCTACCATCCGGACAACAACGCCGAATCAAAGAATGAGGGATCTATGATTAGAGAGTTAGACACAAGTGACGAGTTCTTTGGGAAGCGGTACACCAATCAGTGACATCTACCAGCGCCCGATTAAACTTTATAACAAACGGGTAAGACCTCGTGTGTTCAGTAAAGGCGACCTAGTCCTATGAGTTTTTTGAGAACAACTGCGGACCCTACGGCGGAAAGTTCAATAAGTGAGAAAGGACCATATGTAGTTACGACCAGAAGTCCAGGGATCCTATCTTTATAAAAATAGCCCAGGTCGGAACCTATTACTAGAATGTGGAATGTTATGCACTTAAAAAGGTATTATCAATAAGAGAATATCGTTATTATCTATTGCTGGCATGCCTTTGCATATCGATACATATCCAAAATAAAAATCTCAAAGCCCAGGCAGCGTAGCTCACTGACCTGCTCGGCCCAGCTCAGATCACACCTAGCTAGTTCATCTCTAAGTCCGGGTGTGACTCAGCGACTGCCGGCGACTAGATCACATCGGCTGATCAAAATAAGTCGGGTGGCGCAGCTCAGCCGGCCTACCCGGCCCGGCCCGGATCACATGCGGTACGGTCAATCTAAGTTAGGTCGCGACTCAGCACGACTGCTCGGCCCATTTCGGATCGCTAAGCTGGTCCATCACCAAGCTTGGGCGCAGCTACGTTGGCTTTGCCGACCCGGCATGGAGCCATGCAGCATTTGATCGATCTTCTGATCCGATGGCGTAGCGGCTCATCGACTTGCGACCGGCGGCTAACCAGTCAAAATCACAAGTCTGGCTCTCTATAGGTAAGTCCTACCAATCGCATATAGACTAAAAACAAAAACAGATAAAAATCCATATGTGGCAGCTCCAAAACACTCAAAATAACCAAAGCAAGAAAGAAAAGCAAATTGTTTGGTACGGCAACACCAAGTAAAACAAGTCTCACTTCAATAAGGAACTTAAACTCTACTCGGTTGAGGGATCCGTCGGAAGAATTGCCTCCTCTTGATCCGTAGGAAGAACCGCTCCTATCAGGCCGGCGCTAGGCCCATTCTCGAGCCGGTCCTCCCCATATGACAATGGGATCAATTAGAAGCGTGGCCCGAAAAGCGACGCTAGGGGCGGCGAGGATTAGCGAACTCGTGGTCGGTAGGCCCGAAGGATTCGGCATTCCGTCCGGGATTTGAGGCTTGCTCCCACATATGTTGTGCGTGAAAGCGCAACAGTCGTAGCCATAATTGAAAAGCGTATCGCCGCTTGAGTCAAATTCGGCCTCGTCGCCTCCCGCATTAGCATTTAGCGGCCTTATCCGGGCCCAGATCATCCTTTGAACTCAGAGCTCTATCACCGGGGCGAGTTTTCATGCAAATGGTTGTTCTCCTCCTCGGCTTTCTTACAAGCCTCCTGCTTGTATTAGCCCACCAGTGGGGCGCTCCATGCTCGAATTCCTCCCTCAGGCGAGGCCTCTTCGACAGCGACAAAGCACTCGGGCTTGGGCAAGCTCAGGCTCTATCTACCTTTGGGTATTAGAGGATCCCCCAAGCGCCCCTGAGGCTTGGCCGCCGCGCCTCATGGCGCTCTGTATCTCTCTCAGCCTTGGCCCGGGCAGCTCTCTCGGCAGATTCTCTAACTTCCCGGCTCGGGCGACGACACTGACTCGGCTTTCTTCGGGTGGCCATTTATGCATCTCGGATTACGCCGTACACTTTGAGCAGACAATGTGACAACAGCATCCCTTAGCCGAAGCTCAAACTCATGGTGCTGTAACGCCATGTTACGAATAAAAGCTACGGCCTGCAAAGGGACCCATTAGCAACTAAGAAAACAGGTAATAGAGCTAAATCCGCCCGAATGAACCACCTATCTTACCAGCTCGGTCGATTGAACAAAATTGCGGTTCCGGACCTGTATCCCATCACCAATGATTTGCAGAAAATCCTCCTTCAAGGTAGAAGCAGGGACGGGAACAGTATAAGCTTCGGAAAGGCCCATGCCCCGAGCAGCCACCGACACCCGATACATGGTCAAGTACAAACTATTCATGGTCGACCGCGGATACTCAGGGTGAAAGGGCTTTCCCGGCGGCGCGATATTTTTCACCTCGCCTCACGGTGGAAATATCTGCTCTGGGGCTTAGGCGCGAGGGGAATGTAGTTATGGGTAATCACTTGATCAGGCAGTTTTGGAACTGCAGACTGGTTTTTCATGTTCCGTCTGTTTGTGGCTCCTCGCCCTGATCCGAAGGTGGGATTACTTGAAATGCTCGCGGAGCCGGATCATCCTCATTCGATTCTGATAGACCGGCCCCACCTAGCTTTAGGTGATTATTGGCCTGGTCGGAGGAGCCATGGATGGTGGTCCCAGATCCGTCGGCTGATGGCGATCGTGGCAAGCAAGGTACGGCCGATTACTTAGTTGGAGCAGGCGGCGTCGACTCACCACTCCAGACTTACTGCAGCTTTGCTTTTCTGACGCCTTCGGTCAGCGACCGGCTCTTTTCCATCAGTTTCTTCTTCTTCTAAATCCTGGGGATGCGTCAGGGTCGTCGGGAACCAGTGCAAAAGTGCTTGCACCTAGACCTGGCTCGTCGGCAAAGGCGCCTTGCTTAAGCGATCTTACCACTCGGGGGCAACTCACGGTTGCCTGTGAGCGGGAGGATGCGCTCGGGGCCGTGCCCTCTGGCTCCCCAGGCCGGCAATAGGAGATGAATCGAGCCTCGGCGAAGCGACGACGCGTACGCCAGTTTGCACCCGGCTGACGCCTCGACTACGGATCCACTGGAGGAGCTAGCGCTGCGAAGCCGGCGTCGCACATCTGTAGCACAAAGTGCTCCCCGCTTCCTGACATTGGCGGCGGGGATAGCTGGAAGGGTATAAGGGGCCCAGGTATTGCCTCACTTTGCGGATATATTCCACCATGGTAAGCGAGAACACAGTAATGGCGCTCCTGCTCAGGAAATCTCAAAGTTGTGGTTTCTCAGTGCTGCGACTTCTCCACCGCTACCTTCCCCTGCAAGAGCCTTTCCTGCTAGTGCAGCAGTTAAGTATATGTAACACTTGAAGTAAATGTTGACATACTAGAGCAAGCACAACTACGGACACAGGAAGGATGGGGGCCAGTTAACATTCATCTCGCCTTGAAGGCAGGTCTCATCGAGACCCCTCACTAATAACACTCCTTTCGCCCTGTCTTGGCTGAATCAGGAGCCCGTTCCGCAATCTGCGGTGTTTGTGGGCTCAGCAGGCATGGAACATGGCCACCGGGCCCACGTTCGAGGAGTAAATGATAAAAAGATCCACCATCGTGAGATCAGGCGTCTGGGGTGGTTGAGCTACAGTACCGTTCACGGATGGATCATGTTAAATTGGATCGAGTGAAATTATACTCGGGTAAAGTGTAAAAACTGTTTAACTATGTCCGGTATAGGAAAACGTAACCCGGCTGCTAGATGCTCATGGGTAAAAAACACGCCATTGTGTTCCCCACCCGGCGTGAGTTCGTCCGCCCTCTCCATCAACCGAAGGTCGATGTTGTCAGGCACCTCGCAATACACGCTGGGTTCCTCCCGTCGCCGGAGGCGCAGTAAATTGCTTGAGAAGCTCTCGCTCGTGGCGCCTGCAAGGTGACCGCCGTGGAAGACCTCCAGGCCCCTCACCATTATGAACAAATCCAAGGAGGAAAAGGTGAATGTGGAAGCCCAGGGCATATACCAAGTGGGTGTAAAACCTTGCCTGGCCAGGCGCGGTTGCCGGGCGAAATGCTCATTAAAGACTCTACTTCCTTTTCCAAACGCGGCCAGGACCGAGTCACCGCGAGGACCCGACACTGTCGAAGCGGTGTAAGATACGTAGAGATGAAATATGCTAGTACTGCTGGCGGCGACTCGAATGAGCATGGAAAACTGAGCCTATTCACGATAGTTGGTGGCGAAGGAAAGAAGATAAACCCAGTGACACCTTGAGGAAGGTCACGAGTTATCGATGCCTATCCATATATTACCACCTAAGGGTATGTAGCGCATTTAATGTAGACCTATCACATACGGCATCTTACTTAAATGGCGGTTTGCACTCTAGGAGCATGGGCTATGATGGGCGAGGCGAGGCCTTCCTCGGGTAGATAAACTAGCCCATTAATTAGTTTTATAATAGCCCAATGACCACAGTTAGACAGAATTACATAATATCCATGTGTAATTATAATAAGGCACAAGAATAATAAAAAATTACAACTTTATTAATAGCACCAAAATGGTGTTCGACATTACATAGCAGTGCTTGTTACCAAGCAATGTTTTACAATACATTCCAAACTTATAAGACATCCAAAGTAGACAAAACGCCATTCGGATCAAGATGAAGTGTGAAGCAAAAAGGAGAATAAGGGGTGATGGGAAATTTGAGCAGAAGCCAGAAACCCGATATGGTAAGAGGCTAAGATGGTGATGGGAGTTTGACGAGAAGCAAAGAAAACCCCGTCTTGCCACTAAGGCTAAGAAGAGGAAAGGAGAGGATGAGGTTGGCGGAGGTGGCCAGAACAACGGGATTGCTTGGGGTGCCCTCGGATCACGAGAGGCTACCATTCAAGTTTAAAGTTCCCAAGCCACATCCCAGAACATTTCGACTCATTTCGAACCATCACGATCTCGGCCATTTCGTGCGAAAGGCATATTCCAGCAAATCGATCGTAACCATCTTCATTCACAGCCCACTTCTTTCAAGGTGTCCATTAACGATCAATTGTCCTTCTCTGCCAGACGAGTAGGGATATCCATTGTCTCGTCATCCTCGCCTTTTATAGCTACTCCTATATCTCAGGATTGATCCAGACGACCCAATAGCAACTAATGCAGTTGCACAAAAAGTTATAAAATTTACATCGAAAATTAAGCAGCATTAATGGAAAACTATTTCCCATGGTATGATGGTCAAACTTACTTTTTTCAACCAGGGATGATTTACCTCCCCGGTAGAAAAAGGGGGGCATTGTGGGTACCTTGGATCCAGGCCAACACCCGTGGCGGTAGGCTGAGATCCTTAAAAGGGGGGCCCGAATCCGTCGGCGGCCCCGGGAACCTTTGGGCCGACCTTCTCTCGGATACCTAAGTAGATGGGGCTTGAGACATTCGCCCAGGCCCATAAATGCCAGGCCGACCTCCGCCGGGCCCTTGGGAATCCCTGCTTGGGACGCCTCGCCTAGCTCGAGCACTTATTTTCCCGAAGTGGAAATTCTCCCAAGCAAAGTTGTCAATCGGCTCTCTACTTTATAAGCATAAGCTCACTCATGAGCTGCATTAGCCTCGGAGCAAAATAGGAAGATCCTCTTGATCAGCTGTTCGAATTGGGAAGGTAGTTACTAAAAGGGAAAGAATAAGTCACCCTTCTCGAAATAAGAGTGATATTTCCCTAACATTATGGGAAGAGAATCACCCAGCTAACGAAAAGCGAATCCCTTCCCTCCATAAAAGAAGCAAGTCACCAACAGACAAAGATTTCTAATCGAGATTACTATTACTCAAGTTCCAGTCCTCAGCGGCTTTGCCATCGGAGGGACGATGGAACACCACCGTCGTCTTCGTTTTGTTTTGCAGGTTCAAGCCAACTGGTGAATGCCCTGACGATTCAGTGGCTCTGAGAAATCATGAGACCACACAAACCTCTCTTACAATTACTCAATACTCTAAGTTATTTCAAGCTCTATCAAACGAACTAACTCCGGTCAGTGAATACAAGTAACGAGTGTATAAGCAAATAATACTTTTTCTTTCACCCTCATACCAATCAAATTTGAGTTAATTGGCTTTTCTAGAAATATTCCGTTAAGCCTAATCATTTCATGACTATAGGATACATACTAAGATAGTCAACATTAACTCATCACATCTAGATATAGTCAAAAGTCACAAAGGGTAAGAAATGTGAAACCATATGCAGGATTTCTAGGACTCACATAGAGAAGAAGCAGGGACCCATTCTCGCTCCCCAATGGGTCATCTAGCACATGAAGTATGAAATGCATGCTATGGCGGAGCAACTCTTCTCTTGTGAAATATGTCTCACTCTTTATTTTAAAATAAATAACATCATAGAAGCTCTAGTCTTGTCGCTCTGATAACGCCAAACTTGAAACTTTTGTCTACATGTTCTATAATGTTAAACAAGTTTCATACTCAACTTCCTCTAAATAGACACATGAATGATAGGGAAAGAATTCATGTCGATTCATATAAAGAATCTCATCTTGATTCTCATCAAGTCAACCTTGTAAGTGATAATGTGACCTAAGTTTCTCCCACTGCGCCTTAGTCATCTCAATTTTTGATCTCATCTCTACTCGCTCTATAGCGCTAGAGGCTGTTACTCATGTGAAAGAGCCAATCAAGTCTATCGACATACTTCATTGAATTGTGCTAAATAGAATTTCCAACATGTTCACATAATAAAATCTCTAAAACAAGCGAATCATGTGAATTGCTTCTCATTTATTGCAAGTAAAAATACAAGTGATCTATCAACATGTAAAAAATAATCATATCCTACATAAGCCCGAGGATTTTGCATACCTAACAAAAGCACCACTCGCTATTGTTTTGGTAAATAGATCTGCTACCATTTTACTCGTAGGAATGTGTCTCAGAACCACGTCATTTTGTGTGATCATATCTCTAACAAAATGATATATGATCTGGATATGTTTGGTCTTCTCATGATATTTCGGATCCTTAGCATAAACTAACGTAGCCATATTGTTGCAATACATTTTCATAGGTTCAGATGATGTTTTGACGATTTCTAAGTGCTACAAAAACCTTCTCAACCAAATTACTTCATGTATAGCCGAGAAACAGGCTACATACTCAAACTCTATTGTAGATAAAGCTAGAAAAAATTGCTTCTTGTTGCACCAAGAAATTGCATAATCATTAAGCAAAAAAGCATATCCAAAAGTCGATTTGGGTTGATCAAGATCGCCTCCTCAATCAACATCCGTGTAACCAGCTAAGCGCAAATCCTTCCCTTGATAGCACTAAACATAATTTGATGTTCCTTTCAAATATCTCAATATTCTCTTCACTACCATCTAGTGCTTTGGACCTAGATTAGATTGAAATCTGCTTACTAGCCCAACGACATGGCATATGTCTAAACGCGTGCACATCATTGCATACATAAGACTACCAACAACACTATAATAAGGCACCTTGGACATTTGTTCATTCTCATCATGCGTCTTAGGACACATGTCAAGACTAAGACTTAGATTCTTTTCAACATGGGTATCCATGGGCTTGCAATCATGCATGTAGTAACGCTTCAACATTTTCTTAATGTAGGTCTCTTGAGATAAACCTAGGAGTCGTTTTGAGCGATCCCTAAAGTCTTAACACCAACCACATAGCTAGCATCACCCATGTATTTCATTTCGAAGTTCAATGACAATCATTTCTTGATAACATCTACTAACTTCTTATCATTTACAACTATCAATATGTCATCGACATATAAGAACAGAATTATGAAACCATTATTTGAACATTTAATCTACACGCAATGATCTTCCTCCATCATCGTAAAACCATTCTTTAACATGGCTTGATGAAATTTGAGATTCTATTGTCTTGATGCTTGTTTAAAACCATAAATTGATCTTCTAAGCTTGAAAACTCTGTGCTCTTATCCTTTAAGCTCGAAGCCTAAAGGTGGTTCATATAGATATCTTTATTTAGTTCTCCATTGAGAAAAAGAGTTTTAACATCCATTTTGTATAATTCTAAATCTATCAATGGAAAATTTTGTTTGAAAATTTTTGGGATTATGATTGAGATACGCTAAAGGACATGCTTTTGGCCTCAATCACTCTCATTTTCTAAATCCAAACTATCATCTTCTGAGAGCAAGGTAAAGTCAGAGAATAAACTTGTTGAGAATTAATAACTTGCACAAACTCAACAACTACAACTTAAGACTCAATGGGATCGAATTGACTAATTTGAGGCCTTAGTCATAGACCAAGATCTATTGATGTGCTTATGATTGTGTTCGTTACTTTAGTCTGTTTTGTTTTTTTGTTTTTGTCTATGCTAATGTAGTTGTTTTATAGTAGACACTTTGTTAAACTATTATTTCAGATTTTTATGTAATTATTGGTATAGATCTTCTAATATTTACATGTTATGGTTGCAAATATTACCAAAAAAATGATGTGATATATATTTTCATTTTTATAAGTAGTTTTTAGAATTAAAATGTCATTATAATTAATGTCTTACATACCACATAATAAATATTTATAATAAAAAATTAAAAGTGTCTTTAATAAAACATTCTATCACTAAAAATATTTCATAATGAAATATTTTTGTTGTTAAAGCTTTTTTATATCATTTAAGACAAAATAATAAGAAATGAATTTGTTAAATTATTAATATTTAGCAACAAATGAATTTTTAACCACTAATCATAAATATTATTATTTATAAATAAAATATTTAATAAAAGTAATAAAATATTTAATAAAAATAATAAAATATTAATAAAAAATATTTATTTTATAAATAAAATATTTAAGAAAAAATCATTAGTGACAAAATATCTATTCATAAAAAAAAGTTTTGGTGACAAAATTAATTTATTACACAAAATAGATGAATTTGTGACAATATTTCCTCTCTCTTTTTAATGACAAAATTTCTTATTTTTAGCAACAAAATATTTTATTGAGAAAAACCTTTTGTTACAACATTTTTATTTCATAAAAAAAAAAATATTAGGCAATGAAATAGGATTTTTTTTTTTTTTCACAAAAGTTTTAGCAACCAATACCACATTAAAAAAATTTCATTAGAAGATATTTTTACATATAAAATCTAAAATATTCGTGGCAAAAATATTTTTTCACTAAAAGCCTATTTTCTTGTAATAGCTATTGGCATCTCCACCTTTGTTATATCGGTTGCTGCATATGATCTAAACATCATTGTTATCCGCCATGAATGGAGTTCTCGTCACTGTTCAAGCCATCTATATATATATATATATATATATATATATATATATATATATCAAACAAGGCCTAACTATTTCTTGTGTCATAAGAATTTTTTTTCACGTACTGGTTTTTTACCAAAATTTTCATAGTATATGACATTTATATAAGAAAAAAAATCACTTGTATGAATTTTGCTTTTTTTAATACATGTAGTGGTATAACATTTGGGCCAGGTCAAAAACAAAGTTTTAGATTAATTGGTGATATGCCAAAAACACAAGTGGACATATCTCGTATCTATTGCATTTCATGCCAAACTTTTATTGAATCGATAATGTTTCCGGTGTTTTTCTTGTTCTTCAGATTTTATAGAAAAAAAAATTTCAAAAACTATAAACAAGGTCGCTGCTTCTCATTATTTTTTTTTTAAAAATTTAAATAAAATTTTAACTTTATTTTTACTCTTTACAATTGGGTTTCTTTCTTTTATTATTAATTTAGTTTTTATTAAAAATTTCTAACTTTTTAACTCTTTCCGCTCCTTTTTTCTTTCTTTTATTATTAGTTTTCCTTTGTAAATTTGTAACTTACCAATTTTTGTCTTCTGCAATCATAATCTCATATTTAATGGAAATATAAATGAGATTTTAATATTAAAAATTATACAAAATTAGATCATTTTTATTATTACAAATAATTTGATAATATTAAACCGAATTATATCCATTAAAATTATTGTACAAAAAAATTATTTGTTGAAGTTTTGAATCGCACAATATTAGAGATATATCACTCCCAAAAGTTATTCCATACTTGAATGATTAATAATAGTCTCTTAATTGTCCACATGCGGAGGGTTCAAAGTTTATAAAAAGGGGATGAAAATATTCTCTTAATTGTTTAATTAATGAATTTAATATTTTGTATTAATGACATTTGATTTAATTATCAAGATACCTTCTAATTTGACTTACACTATTAAGGATATCATAAAAATTTTATAAAATTCTAAAGTTTCTATAAAGTTTATTGGCTTCGGAAATCAAATTAGAATTAGACAAACCACATTTGACAATTTGTGCATTCAAACAAAAACTAATTTGACTTTACTGAAAGACTAACCATCCACCAAACTTTATATTGTAAGAACAACATAGTAATGAATTTAAGTGATCCTTTCTTTTGATAGATAGGTATCTTCAATAATGAATATAAGCGACACTTTTATTATTGAATTCCATAATTTTAACACTAAAATGACCATTAAATATGGATATTTGTTTGAATCTATTTTTTAAAAAAATAAAATAAAAATAATAGCAACTCCTATATAATACATAAAACTTAAAAAAAAGAGACCATTAAACTATTTTTAATATATATATATATATATACATATATATATATATATATATATATATATATATATATATATATATATATATATATATATATATATATATATATATATATATATATATATATATATATATTGACATAGAGGCAAGTCTATATATTTAATATAAGTATTTTTTATTTTTTTGAAAAGAAAAATAATTTGATTGATTCAAGCTAGCAATACATCGATAAAAACATAAAATCAAAATCGTTAAAAATCATAAATTATGAAACAATGTCCAGGTTAATAGTATAATGAAATGACACAAAGTCTATATATTTAATAGTTGAGTCTACACATTTGATATTACTTTTATGACTATAATATATTTGACTCCAGTTATGCAGCATACTGACGACCATTGATTTGATATCTTGTCTCTGATCGTATATATTTTGCTTATTTGAATCGTCTAAACACAAATAAACGTCGTATCACGAATACGAAAACCAAACCGTCATATTAAGACGACACGACTACTCGTCGCGCACGAGGCAGCAATAGCGAAGCGGCTTGACAATCGTATGTCTTGGCTAAGGTGATAACTAAATCACGAAAAATCATATGTGCACATGCGTACAAATGCGACGACAATCATATGTGCACTAAGGTGATGACTAAATCACGAAAAAACATATAAAAACCTATATCAGTGTGGAAAAACCACTTTATTAAGAAAAAATTGAAAAAAGGTGTAGATGTGTAATTTTAGATCAAAAATGATCAAAAAATCACCTCTCCTTACTTTAAAGAAAGAGGCTAACAAAAAAAAAAAAAAAAGTTAAGGGAAAAGGGAGACTAGGATTTCAGTATTTTTGCTTTTCATTTTTTATTATAAAAGTTATTACTATTTCTGCTTCTAAAAAACAAAAACATTTTTTTTCCGTTCACATTATGTCGACATATTATAGAAGAATATGAAAATTTCTGATTTAATTTATCGTATTCAATAACTTAATATTCTGAAGTACTAACAAAATTAGTGATCTACCAAATTATTTATTGAACGACAAAAAATATTCAAAACAAATCCACTATTTGTTTTAGGGTAAAGGTGCAAAATATCCCATTGTATTTTACCAAATATCACAATTACACTAAAGAGTTCCTTGATGTTTACCATGTGACAGTTAAATGTTAGGTGGCAATTAAATGGAAGCCACTCCCATCCCCAGCACCTTCCCAGCTTCCCTCCTCCTCTCTTAGCCCACAGCCCGCACCTGTAACGACCCGTACCAAATAATACAAGTTTTTTAAAACGTTTGACCAGGATTTGATAACAATTAGTATGTGTGGGCCATTGACTTTTCCAAGGATGAATAATTTTGGGTTGACTAAGACACCATTTAATTGAGGCACCGTCGTCGAGTTAAGTGCAAACGGGTTGAGCGTCGAAATCCATTTCACGGATAGAAAGTTATGACAGGAGTTCAAGCGATGTAGTGTTTTAGCGGTGTCCAAATAGGTCTAGGGTTTTTTACGGCGACCTAGGCTCTATAAGCCTGGTTTGCGTTCCAAATGAGACCCTAGCTGACACACCCATTTTGAGCTCCAAAGCCTTAGAGAAAACTCCCCAAAACCATGAACACGGCTGGGTCATTTCGGCCCATTTTAGACAAACGGGTTTGGCGTGGGAGCGACACCGGCCGCCCACTTGCTGGCGCCGTAGGGCGCCACCACGGACTGCCACCCAGAAGCCAAAATTTCGCGAGACGGCCATTTGCTTGGGCAGTGCGGATCAGGCGACGAACACGACAACGGCTTGCCAAAGGTGGAGTCACGGTTCCTATTTACCGGCCATTTCAGGCGACCCTTCCTCCTACGTTTGGACCCTCTGAACTCATTCGATGGTCCGCCATGAATTCCTCAACATTTGAAGATCTGATGAAAACAAATTTGGACATGTTGGATCGAGTTTTCTGACCACCACAGCAAACTTTGGACCAAGGTAAGGGTACTGCTGTGTCCTGGTCTCTTGGGCTTTCTGTTGATATAAAGTTTGTAAATTTTGGACGTCGTTTGGTTAGTTTTCCATTTTTGGGTCATTTAGATTGTAGTGCAGAAAAGGTTTGGGCCCCGAAATTGGGCACAATTAGTCAAATTAGGCAAAATTGAAGTTGGATTAGTGGGGTGGACATTTTTATAGTGTGGAAGGTTCAATTTCGAAAGATTAACCTCCGGGTGAAAAGCCCCAATTTGGAGTGCCGAGATTACATGTGGTATATTTGTATAATTGGACCTGTCGGGGTCCAATTTAGATAGTTTCATAGTTAAAAAAATTATTCAAAGACATTTGGGGCGTCCCAATGTCTTTGGTTTAGTTAATGGAGCCTAAATGGTATTTTTATTATATTACAGGCGCTCACTATTTGAACACGGAGGCGTTCTGAAGGGAGCGGGCCGAGCATGCGTAGTACGCTGAGTGGTTTATCATTTAAATGCTTTGGGGTATTATTATGATATATAATTGTGGTTAATTAGTATATATAACTTATTTGTCCAAACAGTTGATTATCGTAAATATAAATTATCTTGTTTTATATAACCAATTATCATTTCATGTGATTTGTCAACATTTTATAATATTTGGAAATTTCTTGAGTTCATGGGTCTCAGTTATGATGTTAAACATTTTGGTACATGGATTGAGGTTTTTACACCATTTTGAAAAGTTATTAGTTTACAGAAATGGATTTTGAGACTTTGTGAAATGATTATAATGCGGTATCGTTGGAAAGGTTTATTAGTTGCCACGTGATGTCGGGTTTACCCGAAGGTTTATTAGTTGTCACGTGATGTCGATTACCCAGAGAAGGTTTGTGGATTGCCACGTGATGTCGGTTTACAGAAGGTTTATTAGTTGCCACGTGATGGGTTTGCAGAAGGTTTATTAGTTGTCACGTGATGTCGGGTTTGCGAAGGTTTATTGGTTATCACGGTGTCTGAGGTTAGGTTTGCAGACGGTTTCTTATAGGTATAATTAAATTTACATTGTTGGTTTGAGTAAGGTAAAACTATTTCAATATTTATGGTTATTGTGTTTTCATAATTATTTTTACGACATGATGGTTATATATATTTTATGCTAAATTTTATGTTGCGAACAAATTCAGGTTATAATTTCCTTAGTAATCATGTCGGTTAAATTTTTGAGCATGAATTTCACATTTTTGACTTGGGTATAAATTTGAGTTTTGTGAAATGATTCTAAACGAAGAACCTTATAAAAGAGTAGACGTGAGGTCTTGAGAAAAGGAATTTTCGAAAAAATAAAACATTATTTTCCTTATAAATTATGCCACTCACTGAGATTCATTATCTCACGTTTTATTGTTTAAAATTTGTTCTCTAGGTCAGTGATGCAGTAGAGATCTACATATGACTAAATCCTCGTTCTGCGCGGTTCACGTGTTAATCTTATCTATCTGCCTTTCTTTTATTGGACTTATGTATTTTCATTGTACCCCTAAATTCGCAAACACTCTTAGAATGCTCTGATCTTAGTATTGAACTCATATGAGTCTTTATCATGTGTGTTTGTGGTTATGACCTACAGTAAGATGGGTCGGTTGTGGATTTGAGCGGTTGTGGATCTTTTATATATATATATATATTGAGGTATTACATTAATGCAGGTGTTTACTTTCTTTCTTAAAGTTGGGGTTCCATTGGACATTCCCTAGGGATTGTACGATTGGGAACTTCACTAGAAACCACCGGGGAATCTTGGGAGGGTTTCGGTCGAGTCTGTGACTAATATCGGAAGCTCTAGGTTTCTAAATTCCTTGGGTTGTACATTGTTGTGCAACTCATCCAATGTTTTGTATGCCTTCCTCACCTTATCCTTAGGAAATTAATTACGTTTGTATTCTTGAAAACAGTTTTCTTCCTGATGGCACCCAGAGGTAGACGTAGGGCCCAGCAGGCTACGGTGGAAAGTTCGGTCTTTACTTATAAGGGGAGGGATCTTGTCGGCCTTTGGCTGGAATCTTTCGAAGGAGTGGGTTCACCCAATTATTCTTGTTGAACAAGCTCGTGGAGCTTGGAGGCAGTGGGTTTTGATGGCTCCACATCATGGTGGCTTTATCCCGGCTAGATGACACAGAGAAGATTTTGGACGAGGGTATGCAGTGTCCGGATGAGGATAGAGTCAAGATAGCTGGTTTTCTGCTAGGGGGTGGTGCAAGGAAGTGGTGGGCGTATGAGAGGACTAGGAAACGTCACACTTGGGCACAGTTCAAGGCCCACTTTTCCTGCAGCCCAGGTTTTGCCTCGGCCTTTGTTGGACTAAGGGCTAAAGTTTGTAGCTCACTCGGGTAGCATGACGATTTACGAGTATGGCGTAGATTAAGAGAGTGCCAGTTTACGCCCAATTGGTTGCGGATGAAGAGTCGGCGGGAAGGAGTTTCGATGGATTGAGTAGGCCCAATAGCTTTGAGCCTCTCGAGTTCGATCATCCCACGTGTCGGTCGATGAGGAAACTGGCGCTAGAGGTGGAGGCAGGACCACGTCGCCCGGACTAAACCCGATCATACGATGGATTGTCTTTAGGGAGCTGGTCGGGGATCATCTAAGAGGCGGTTTGACTCTGGATCTTGGGCGACGAGAGGATCCAGTGGGGACGAGCAGTGGTGCAATGATGGCAGGTTTGAGAGAGAGGTGGACATACCGCAAGGGGTTTAGTTTGTCGGTGAGTAGTGACGTGCCACTTTCGATGCGCATAAGTGATGGTTGGATTCGACACATGGCGTTTGTAGCAGGATTCGCGATGGACCATACGGTGGGATAATGTATGCCGGTCTGCGGGCAGAGCGGGACATTTCAAGAAGGACTGCCCCTATCGAGAATTCGGCTAGACTAGAGTCTCGGGATGGATCCTGGGTTCCGACGAGGCTAGTGGGCATGGAGGGTTGAATACCACGGTGGAAGCAGGACTTCGTTGGTTTCCTTTAGCGCGGGACAGATCTGCACCAACAGCGGGCGAAGCGAAGACGGCTCACCCCAGAGGCGAGTTGTATGCTATGACCGGTCAGGCACGAGCCACCCCCAACATTGTGAAGCAGTACATTATCTATTTTTTGTGGCTGATGCACGTGTACTCGATGACGGGGCTACACACTCTTTTTATTTCACGTGAGTATGTTGCAGTCGGGATGACTCCGGTTCCTTTGGGATGGTTTGGAGGTGCCCGCCCACAGGAGAGTCTCTATAGCCTAGTCGGATGCTTAAGGGTAACTTTGTTTTTCTAATGAGGCCAAGTTATGGGAGCTGATTTGATATTAATAGATCTAAAGGGGTTGGATGTGATTCTTTTGGGATGGATTGGCTTGCTAAATACTATGCTTCAATGGATTGTTTCATTGGAGGTGATATTTAGACAGCGGGACTACCAGTAGTAGTCTTCTATGAAGAGCGGAGGCGAGCACCTTCAGGTTTGATTTCTGCCATTTATGCTAGATGTTTACTTCAAAAGGGTTGTAAGGGGTATCTAGCTCACGTAGTTGACACTCGTAGTAGCGAAGTGGGATTAGAGGATGTACTAGTAGTGAGGGACTTTCCGGATGTGTTTCCTGACGATCTTCCGGGTTTGCCTCCAGAGAGAGAAATAGATTTTCCATTGATTTAGTCCACAATTACGGCTCCACATTTCTTTACCACCTTATAGGATGGCACGTAATTTGGAGGTTAGAAAGAGTTGAAGAGTCAATTACAAGAGTTGGTGGATAGGGGATTTATTGGGCCAGATAATTTCACACCCCAGGAGCCCAGGTGTTGTGAAGAAGAAGGATGATACTTGGAGGTTGTGTATAGACTATAGACAGTTGAATAAGGTCACCATTCGTAACAGATATCCTTTGCCTCAGATTGATGATCTATTTGATCAACTCCAGGGTGCAAGAGTGTTCTCCAAGATTGACTTGAGGTCAGGGTACCATCGGTGAGGATTAGGGAATGGTTTGTTCCAAGGCGGCATTAAGGGCGAGATATGGGCATTATAGGTTTCAGTGATGTCTTTGGACTCTGTATGCCAATGAGCTTTTCATGGATTTGATGAGCCGGTCTTCCGTCCATACTTAGATCGGTTTTGTCATTGTCTTCATCAGCGATATCTTGGTGTACTCGAAGCGAGTTGAACATGAGACATTTGGGTTTGGTGTTGCGAGACTTTAAAGCGATTACCGAGTTGTATGTCAAGTTCGACAAATGTGAATTTTGGATTGGCGAGCGCAGTGGGATTTCTCGGACATGGTTTCTGTGGCATTTATGTGGATCCTCAAAAGTAGAGCGGTGGCAAATTGGGAGCAACCAGCTACGGTGTGAAGTGCGGAGTTTCACGGGATTAGCGAGAAGGTGTGCGAGGTTTCATAGAAGGGTTCTCAAGATAAGCGGGACCACTTCATTTGTTTGACTAGGAAAGAGTTAAATTTGGAGTGGTGAGTGAAGTGTGGGGAAGCTTCCCAGCATTTAGGAAGAGTTGGCGAGTGAGCTCTGTTTGACATTGCCGGAGACGGCGGGGTTCGAGGTTTCACAGTGATGCTTCACGCCAAGGTTTGGGTTGCGTGTTGATGCAACATAAGAAGGATTGTGGCGTATGCTTCAGACGATTGAAGAAACCTGACTAATTATCCTACTCATGACTTGGAACTTGTTGTGTGTTAATTTTTCGCATTGAAACCCAGGGCATCGCATATGGGCGACTTGTGAGATGTTCACAGGCCATAAGAGCCTTAAGTATTTGTTTACCCAGAAGAAGTTAAACTTAAGGCAGAGGAGGTGGATGGAATTACTTAAGGATTATGATTGCACTATCGACTACCATCCAGGTAAGGCAAATGTAGTGGCGGATGCCTTGAGCAGGAAGTCTACAGGCTCTTTGGCTTATATGTAGACAATACAACTTCCATTGATGGTCGAGTTGCAAGAGTTGGGTGTTGAGTTGAGGATGCATGCTTCGAGGCCTTTTCTTGGATTTCCAACTACGACCGATACTTGTAGATCGTATTCTCGAGGCACAACTAGAAGATCCCTATTTGATGAGCATGAGAAAGAAAGTCGAGGAAGGAGAACAATCGGATTTTGCTATTAGAGACAACGGAGCCTTGGTGATTGGTTCACAAACTTTGTGTTCCGACAAGCGAAGAGTTAAAGGCAAATATTGGAGAAGCCCATAGTTCTACTTATCTTTATGCACCCGAGTAGTAAGATGTATCGTACACTAAAGGAATATTATTGGTGGTGGGGATGAAAGAGAAATTTGTCGAGCATGTATCCAAGTGCCGTCTATCAACAGTAAAGGCATAGAGACAAAAGCCTTACGGACCTGCGTATACCCGTCCCACGGAATGGAAATGGGAGCGCATTACAATGGATTTTGTATTCAAACTCCCTCCCACAGTCTAGAGACATGACGACATTTGGGTGGTAGTTGATCAACTCACCAAGTCCGCGCATTTCATACCTATTCATGAGAAGTTTTCTCCTCAGAAACTAGCGGAACTCTTTATGAATCATATAGTGGGTTTGCATGGGGTGCCAGTGTCGATCATCTCTGATAGAGATCCACGATTCACTTCGAGGTTTTGGAAGGGATTGATGAAGGAACTGGGTGTCAAGTTGAATTTGAGTACCGCTTTTCACCCTCGGACGATGGGCCGATCACGAGGACTATTCGGACCACCTTAGAGGATATGTTGAGTCTTATAATACAGTCAAGGACATTGGAATGAATATCTACCTTTAGCGAGTTCACTTATAACACGGCTATCATAAACATTGAGATGTGTCACCTTATGAGGCATTGCTAAAAACGTGCACTCAAATGTTGGAATGAGGCGGCGAGAAAATTACTGAATCTGAGAGATTGCTGGCAAGCGATGAACGAGTTAATATTATACGTGCACGGTTGAAAGAAAAGCTCAGGGGATGCCTGACAAAAGAGCTATGGACAAGTGTAGAAAGAATCTTGAGAGTTTGAGGTTGAAGATCGAGTATTCTTGAAGCTCTGCTAGAAGGGCGTGGTACTCTTGGAAACTGAGGAAGCTAAGTCCTGCCAGACCTTTTGAGATTGTTGAGAGGACCGGGGTCCGATTGGCTTGAATTAGACTTGGGAGAACCACCGGGTTAATGTGTTTCCCTTATCTCCATGCTGCATAGTCTACCAGATCCCTCATGTGCCAGGTACCAGAGATTAAGTGGGGATGATATCTATGAAGGCAGCAGTCTGATTAGTGAGAGAAGAGGAAGGAGCTTACGCAACAAGACAATATCCTTAATGTGAAGGTCTTGGAGAAACCACTTGTCGAGGAAAAGCGACTTGGGAATAGGAAGATAAATCTGCGGGCGTTATCTCATCTCTTCCCGCGGCCGCCAATCCCGAATTTACGTGGGCGAAATTTTTCTTTAAGAGAAATTGGTTATAACGACCGTACCAAATAATACAAGTTTTTTAAAACGTTTGACCAAGTTTGACCAACAAGGTAATGGTGAGCTTAATTGACTTTTCGGATGAAGTGTTTGGTTGGCCCCAAGACATCCATTTCGTAGGCCTCGTCGATGCGGGTTCGCCAGGCGGGTTGAGCATCCCGAAAATCCGACTACGGATAAAAGTTGCGACACTGGGGAGTTGAAAGCGGCCGGTGTTTTAAGCGGTGTCCAAGACCAGTCTGGTTTTTCTGGCGACCCTAGGCTCTATAAACCTAGTTTCTGCGTGCCGATAGAACCACTATTCAACACCGTTTGAGCTCGAAACCCCGAGAGAAAACTCCCGAAACGCCGAACACCATTGGTGATTGACCCATTTGACTCAGCTGGTTTGTGTGGGCGACACCAGCCACCCACGCGCTGCGCGGCGGGGAGGAGGCCACCGCGAGCGGCGTCGCGATAATTTCACGATGAACGAGTCGGACGCGAATCAGGCGAGTGAACATACGGCGGCGGTATCACGGTGAATCACGGGTTTTACCATATTTTCCGGCCATTCCATGACAAGACCCGACCCTAAAACCCTTCAAAATTCCCGGTTGTCCGCTAAGTAGGATTCCGCTGTACGTCTAGGAGTGTCGTGGACCGACTTTAAGAAGAAAGTAACACCGCATTAATATAATACCTCAATATATATATATAAAGTTCCTGACAACAAATCACAGCTTGACCCATGCCTATAGGTCACAACCACGAACACACGTGGGACTCATAAGGTTCAATACTAAGATCAGAGCATTCTAAGAGTGTTTCAGAATTTGAGGTACAGAAATACATAGGTCGAATAAAACAAGGCAGAAAGATAGATAGAATAACAACTCTTGTAGTTGATGACGTAAAGCTAGCGCAAGTGAATCTCCCGAATTTGCTGGACACAGAGCCCAGTTTAAAACAATAAAGCATTGGGATAATAAAATCTCGATGAGTGGCATAATTTATATGGAAAATAGTCAATTTTAACTTTTTGAAAATTTATTCTCCTGAGTTATCATTACATCGCTTTATAAGGTTCCCGTTTGGAATGCGTTCATGACAATTTATGCAACGAATCAGCAATGTAAATTTACGTATTGGCAAATATTATAAAGAACCTTATAACTTTGGCGTTTTGACCGCCGTAAATTGAGCATAAAATATATATAACCATCATGGTAAAAATAATCATGAAAATACAATAACCATAAATATTGAGATGGTTATACTTTGCACCAGAACTTAATAATGCAGGTATGTATATCCATAGTAAGCCGTCATTAACCCAACCCGACGCGCAATAACCATCCAAGCGCCGGTGACGGTATCGCGTGGCACTTCGTATAACAGTGGGCGGCGTGTGAAACTAATAAACCTTCCGAGTAAACGACATCCGTGGCAACTAATAACCTTGGGTGAACCCGACATCGTGGCAACTAATAAACCTTTGGTGGGCGGCATCGCAGTGCAGCTAGCTAATAAACTTCAAATGCGACCGGTTGCGATAATTGTAACCTTTCGACAATACCGCATTTATAATCATCTCACAAAGTCTCAAAATCCATTTCTTAAATCAATAACTTTTAAAATGGTTGAAACCTCAATCCATGTACCAAAAGTATTTAAATACCACAATTTATCCATGAACTGTTAAAATTCCAAATATATTAAATGTTATTAAAATCCACATGAAATGATAACTTGTTTATATAAAACGATAATTATATTCTGCATAAATCATTGTTCATTAATAAGTTATTATATATATAATAATTAACCACAATTATATATCATAATAATACCCCAAGCGATTCAAAACCTATATAAACATCTGAACTCACGGTGCCAGTCCTACTCCCTCTGCGAGAGCGTCTCAGGTTCGAAGCTTGAGGCATACAGCATTATAAATAATACCATTTAAGTTCATTAACTAAACCAAAGACATTAGGACGCCCCAAATGTCTTTGAATAATCTTCATTGTGAAACTATCTAAAATTGGACACATTGATTAATTATAGTCTACTATAGACCAGTACTGAGAGTGGGCTTTTTGCAGGAAGCTAATTTTTCGAAATTGAACCTTCAATATCATCTAAATGTCCATTTCACTAATTCCTTCAATTTTTGCCTAATTTAAAACCAATTGGTGTCAATTATTGACCAAGAAAAATGGAAAACTAACAAATTATATAAAATTTACAAACTTTATATCCAGCGGAAAGCCGAGATAACGGGAACAGTAGTACCATTACACTTGATACAAAGGTTATTTAATGGTAATAAGGAAACTCTATCTATGGTCAAATACAACTTTGTTTGTCGTATCTTAGCGGTGAGGAATCTCACGAAAAGGGACCACGTAAATGAGGTGGGAGGATCCAAAAATGGTGGGAGGAGGTATGGGTGACTTGGAGATAATTCGGAAAACACCAAAATCAGCGACTGAGTGGTGGCCTCCGTCGCCTCATGACCCCGATCTGAGCTTAAATCAAACGTGGCGGAAATTTTACGAGCAAGATCGCTCGCCGTGCTCCTCCTCTGACGATATTAATGCAAATCAATTATGTACAAAATATACTATGGATTTTGACAATGTTTGGGTATAATAAAAATCAAAAGTATATTATCGAAATAAATTAAAGATAAAATAGATGAAAGCAGAACTTGGAATTAATATAACAGTTAAGGGTAAATTAATAAATTACCAATTCAGGACCCAAGGGTCATAATTTAAGCCATTCTTATGCAAAAAGTAGGAATATATAAGTTAAACTACAAGTAAAAGGGTAGACAAAAGGGTAATAAAGAAAGATATTAGAATAAAATAAGGAAAATTATGGAAGGCAATTGGCTTGAAGAAAAAGTTAGAGATTCACCTGCCAGAAATAAAATAAAGAGGGATAAGATCAAAATGGGACCAGACTAAAAAATAATATCTGTTTGATCTTAGGAAGAAAGAGAGGAGAGCAAAAAGCGGCTAAGAGAGAAGGAAAGAGAAAGGAAAGAAAGAAAGAAGGAAAAGAAAGAGAGATCAAATTGTAAACTATGATTTTGTATAGAAAAGTATGGGAAGCTGGTTTGGTACGAGTCCTTTCGGTGAGTATGGATCACATGCTCCTTTGGGTTGTATGGAAGTCTGGTTTTGTTACAGAGCCAGTTTAGATACATGGTTTGAAACCCTCCACTCTAGGTAGCATGGTTTGGGTTTGGAAACTCCCAGCACTCATTCCCAGTTAGGGTTGAGTTGAGAAGAGTTAAGGCTCACATAGATGTGTTTTGGGAAGAGATTACAGTTGCAAATTAAACCAAGAAAATTCCCTATTTGATCATATACAGTAACCGGACCTTAGAACAGCAGGTTTTTGGGCCAGAAATAAAGGAATTTAGAAGTGAGTCCTTCTGTGAGGTGTAGCCACATCAATGAGTGTGTTGACAATTTCTTGATTTTGACCTCTATAGACCAAGTTATGGTCCTTTTACCGAAATTCTAAATTTGAATCTGGTGGTCGATTAAATGATTCGGATTAACTAGCGGACTATGGAGCAGGTTTTGGGTCATAATGAGTTTGTAGTAAGTTTTCTTCTGAGTAAATTGTAACCACATCTAGGTAGAGTGATGTTGGATTTTGAATTTCTCAATTCGGACCCTGTAGACCAGTTATGGTCTTTTACCTGCAGGCAGTCAAATGGGTGAGAGGTCAACCATAAATTAGGTCAATGGTGACGAGACCTCATGCGTAAGGTCGACAAACCTCGTGCGTGAGAGGTCAGTAGGCTGCTCGTGCAGCAGTCGATGAAAGTCAAGTGAGACCTCATCGCGATGAGGTCAGCGGACCTCGTGGCATCTGAGAGGTCAACATATAATGCGGCGGTCGACATACCTCATGCAACCATACGCGGTCGGCCAGACCTCATGCATGATCGTTGACCTCATGCAGCAGAGGTCAGCAGATCCCATGCAACTGAGGTCAGAGACCTCATCTACAGCGTAGAGGTCGCGGAGACCTCGTCACAGTGAAACTGGCTCGTCACCTTGAAACTTTCGGCTCGTCCGATTCGAGTCAGCCCGTCGGGATTTGACTTCACATTATGACCTCCAACGGAGAACTCTGCGTCCAGAAACTCCGATTGGTGTTCTTCGAACTCTATGGAAAGCCATTGAGTCAAAAGAATACATTCATACCTGAGGAGTAATGGGCGGCCGGGACTGAGGTGTTAGAACAAGCTCAACTCAGGTCAGCCTCGCCTCGTCCGGGCCAGTCACCGGGTCAATATCCACGCATGACCTCCAACTTAAGGTCATAACTCCTTCAATCGAACCTGATTCGGTGTTCTTGACCCTATGGAAAGCTCATTGAGTCAAGAACACATTTGATATGCCTAAGGAGGATATTAGGTGTCAGACCGAGGTGATAGGATCTAGCTCTGTCCAGGCCGGGTCAACTCGTTGTCGTAGCCTGTGCCGCCGTCCGGGCTGACTACGCATGACCTCCAACTCGGAAGGTCATATCTCCTCTCGTTTGAACTCCGATTTGGTGTCTCGGACTCTGCGGAGCCCATTGAGTCAAGAACAGTCCTCATGCCCATGATGGATATTAGATGTTAGACCGAGGTGTTAGATAGAGCTCGTCCAGGTCGCCTGAAGCCTCCCCGCCGTGGCCCCAGTCAGCCTGCCTAGGTTGATCACGCATGACCTCCAACCCTCGAAGGTCATATCTCCTTCAAGCCAACTCCTGATTCTCGAGTGTTCGGACCATAAAGCCCATTGAGTCAAGAATACATTCATATGCCTGAGGATATTATTTAGATGTCAGATCGAGGCGCTGGATTGTCGTCCGAAGAAGCTCAGCCTGTCTCGGTTGATCACGACAGATCGATCGATATTAGACTTATTCGATCGAATCATCCTCAACTCCCATTTGTGCTCTCGACTTCTATGGAAGCTCCATTGAGCCGGGCAAGAATACATCTATATGCCTGGTGAGTGGCGGTGCTGGTCGCTGCATCGCGTGCCAGATCGAGCTCGTCCAGGTCAAGTCAGCTCGCCCGGGCCACAAAGATTTATCACAGAGATCCAATTTCAAGGTCACACCTTCATCCGAACCCCGATTAAAGTGTTCGACTCTGGGTGGAAAGCCCATTGAGTCAAGAATACATCATTCATAGCCCGAGAGAGACTAGGTAGATGCCAGACTGAGGGGTTATACCCTAGTCTACTGAAATTGAATTGTTTTACTAAGTAAAATAAACGCTGGTTCAAGATAATGGAACACATGATACAAAAAGAGATATACTTTTAACAAGAAATAAGAACATAAGTATAGATCTGATATAAAAGGAATATAGAAGAAAAGAATAAAATGATAAGTCTGTGAGAACACTATAATCAAAGACCCAGCCAAGACCCAGATGGATGAAATGATAAGACATTATTTTTGAGAGATCGTTTCCTGCACTCCTCGCTAGTGGCTACTCTGGGGGTCTATCACGTAAGTGCACTTGCATGATTGCTGTTTCAGACGAGATACATGATCAGTGCTTCTACACTCGCTAGTGTTTCTACACTCATTACGTGGGCAGCACGTCTGCTCAGACCGCACTCGCACTTCTTACATATTGTACCTAGTCTCCATTCATTCTTATTCCACCAAGTAAGCCAATGTTTATATTACGTGTATCCTAAATAGAAAAAGATAAAAAGGTAAATAGTTCGACATTATACCTAAGGGTATCAAAGAAGAAGTCTATGTTCAAACTTCTACTGAGACAAGCATGCCCTGAGCAGTTTTGATAAGTAAACGTATAAGTATAGAAATGTAAGGGGTATGTTACAAGAGGCGTACATGAAGATATAATTCAATAAGATATATGATGTTACCAGAATGAGTATGCACACTTAATGACAGTACATATAATATGCTGAATGAGTAAATGCACATGATAAAAATATAGGAATATATAAGCAGAAATAGAAGAACCGTAATTACAGCTTCACATGTATATATATATGAGAACGAATACAGATGAAGTAATGATAATATATATTGCATAAGCAATCATGATAACAAATAGTTATTCATGCTTATGAAATATGTACAGAAATGGCCAAAACCACGCCCGTGTCCCGACCAAGTAGAGGGATGGGATTGGCATGCCATTAGTGGAACAAGTCCGCGATGGTGTTCGCTCCGCTTTGTTCTCGATATCGAGGCCCTGCTTTCGCTGATGCATTATGATCCCGTTGGGATCGCCACTCGAAAGGGTCGAACATCGCGCCGCTTTATAAGATGATCAGTTCCATAATGATAACGCTCCGCCAAGTGATAAGACCACTATTTCGCATAAAGTGAGTACAACTACCCGCCCCTACATAATACCATCAAGCTAGATAGTGAGTATAGCGCCTCGGCCCCAGGTTTCCCTTTATCCACTTTTGGTATTTACAGAGAAAATATGACAAAATAAATGATTTGAATATGACATGAAAAGATATGATATGATATGAAAGCATAGCACCGCTATGTGATGATAAGTTCCTGCAACAGAGATTATACTGGCGTATGTTATGATCCGAGTAGTTTAGTATTGCTATGTGATGATAAGTTCTCAGAATATGAGATTGCACTATCCAACATGATATATGAAATGTATAAGAATGTAAAATGATCTGGAAAAGCTATTATGAAAGAGAAAGTAATATGAAAAGTAAAACAAAGAAAATAGTATATGAAATGAGTACATGAACACAAAAGCATATAACAAAGACATGAACACAGTAATTGAAAATACATGATCACAAAGATATGATAACAAAGATATGATAACAGTATACGGTATTGTAAACATATCAAATATGATATAGTATATAGGTTATTGAAATTAATATATATAAGAATACGACATACGCATAGGTTATATGATATGAATATATGATAGACATAATTCGAATGAATAGGATGGAAATGAAGGCGCCAGCGAACATACAGATAGAAACATAAGTGCTTAAGAACGATAGAGATAAGTAAAAGATGACAAAGTACGTGAATATAGTAAAAGCATAGATAGGAGATGTCAAAGATGTAAAACATGTGAATCTTGAAAAGATTATATAATAGGGAATGTAAAAGATGATAAGTGAAATTCAAAAAGTTATATGAAGATGTATAGATATAAGGAAATGCATATGTATAAGCTTGAGATGGTCACCATTGGTGGTTGTTCATGCTTATGTTCCCACTGCTGCAAAGTTTAGGCACGGGTGTTCAACAGTACGTACGGTAAAGACAAAGAAAGATAGAGATATGACATCCCACATCGCAGAGCAGCACCAGATAAAAGTGCTCACCGGTGACCGCTCTGGGATCTCGATGTTTCATATTAGAAAAAATGTACATGTATTAGTAAATGAATTCGTGATAATGATATAGATGTTGAAAATACCACCCCCACTTTAGTTCTTATACGAAATGATTTCTTTGCTATTACGTAAATTGTCTGTATAACCACAGTACAAGTCTCTGTTTCCAGAAAGAACAAGTCAGAGTCCCAAGATATACCGCGCCCGGACCTCCGGCTCTTGGACCCCGCCAATCGGGTCGATCGGAACGGGCGATAGTAGTGCCGCACGCTCCCACGGCCAAAACTCGTTTGGTCTACAAATGGGTCAAAACGACTAGTTCGTGTTCATGTTTCGTGGTGGAGTTTTCTCTGGCTTGAGCTCAAAATGAGCGCGGTCGTGGGGCTGTGGTTCTCGCACAAAACTATGTTTATATAGGGCCTAGGGTCGCTTTCAGGTAAAAACTAAAGACAGCTTTTGACATTGATAAAATGTCGTTGTTTAACTCCTGTGGTCATAACTTTTATTCCGTAAGTCGGATTTTTGACGCTCAACCCGTCTTATGAACTCGTATCGACGGTGCCTAATGGGGTGGTGTCTTAATCAACCACATAAATTATCCATCCTTGAAAAGCCAACTGGGCCCACATACTAATTGTTGGTCAAACTTGGTCAAACGCTTTAAAACTTGTAATATTTGGCACGGGTCGTTACATTCCAGCCGACTCCATACCTCCTCCCACTACTGACCCTCCAACTCAAGCCCTCGGGTCCCTTTTCGTTGCATTCTCACAGCTTAAAGATGCACACGAAACAAATTCGGTCGACTCGTCGGGATCGAAGCCTGCCAATTACAGCAACCTTTAGACCAAGGTAAGGGTACTTCGCGGTTCCCGGTCTCGGGCTTCCGCGATATAAAGCTCAAAATTTTGACGTCGTTTGGTTAGTTTTCCATTTGGATCATTTCGGTAATACCGGAAAAGGTTTCTCAATTGAAATTGGGCAAATAAATTTGGTCAAAATTAGGAAATTGTGCTGGATTTTTAGTGAAATTGACATTTTTATGAGCACAAAGGTCTCACTCGAAAAGATTAGCCTCCGGTGAAAAGTTCCCCAATTTCAGTACCGGTCCGTAGGGCGACTGTATAATTTATTCCGTTTATCCAATTTGGGGATAGTTTCATAGTTAAAAAATTATTCAAAGATATTCAAAGCGTCCTTACTGTTCTTGGTTTAGTTAATGGAGCCTAAATTGTATTTTTATTATATTATTGTGCGCCACGAACTCGGTGACTCCCAGAGGCAAGACTGAGCATCTCATTCCCAGAGTGTTTCTATATGTTTTAAAGGCTGGGTATTATGATATATAATTGTATAATTATTATATATAACTTATTTGATCGAACGGTTGATTATGCGTGAATATAATTTTATTCTGCTTATATAAATGGTTAATGTATTCTCATGATCTTGTCAAGATTTTGAAGATCTTGAAATCAACAGTCCATGACAATAAATTGTGGTATTCAACATTTTGGTGTACATGGACTGAGGGTTTAAACCATTTTGAAGATAAGGAAACGGATTGGAGACTGGTGAATGATTGCACAAGTGTATCAGAAAGTGGCCTTATCGGGTTTCACACACGTGATGCTCGGCTCATCCAAGGTCTGATGAATGCCACTGAATGGTCGGGCTGATAACCAAGGCTCGGCTTAGCTGCCACGTGACACCAAAGCCACCGGTTTGTTTAGTTCCACGATGCCGGTCATCGTATGGTTTAGGGAATGTCACGCAAGCCCAGGCCTCAATGACCACTACACTACGGCAGGCGGTGCACAAGATAATGTTGGCTTCCAGTACAAAACCACTGAATATTTATACATCGCATTTTCATATCATTTTACCAAATACATTAATATACATTTTACGCCAACTAATGCGAATAAAATTCGTGTTATAATTTTAGGTAACATGTTCTGTTAAATTTTGAGTATTAATAACATTGTCACTCGTATAAATTGGTTTTAATGATTCAAAACGTAACCTTATAAAAGAGTGGACGTGAGGTCTTGAGAGAAGGAATTTTCAAAAATAAAACATTATTTTCCTTATAAATTATGTCACTCACTCAGATTCATTATCTCACGTTTTATTGTTTAAACTGCTCTCAGTGTCTCTGCAAATTCCGGGTAGAGATCTACTCAAGGCCAAATTTTCTACGTCACTCGCCTCATGTAGAAGTTATGATTCTCTATCTTATCTATCCGTCTTTCTTTTATCTGGACTATGTATTTTCATCATAATTCCCTAAATCTCAAAACACTCTAATGCCCGATCTTTTAAAGTACTAACCCTTCATATGAGCGTCTTTATCATGTGTATTGTGGTTGCGCACCTACAAAGTAAGAATGGTCGCTGTGGATTTGAGCGTCGATATTTTATATATATATATATATTTGGAGCAGATACATTAATGCAAAGCATTTTCTTTTCTTAAGTTGGGGTTCCATTGGACATTCCCTAGGGATTGTACAATGGGAAATTCACTAGGCGGGACCACTCGAGGAATCTTGGGAGGGTTTCCGGGTCGAGTCCTTTCAGCACCCCTTCTCAACGAACCTAACCGCATGTGGGGGGTTTTTAGACATCTAGTTCAAAAAAATAAAAAATCCTTCAAATATAATAGGTTTAAATATATTCCTAAATCTAATGTAGTTTATGCCATTTTGAAAGTGTCTTTTTGAAAGTGTCTTTTGAAGAGACACTTTCGTAATTTTAAAATTTTTTAATTTACACTGAAAGTGTATTTTGAAGAGATACCTTATAATTTTGAAAATTTTTAATTTACATTGAAAGTGTTTTTGAATAAATACTTTCATAATTTTGAAAATTTTCGATTTATACTAAAAGTGTCTTTTGAATATACACATTTATACTATTTCGTTGAAAGTTTCTTTTGAAGAAACACCTTCATATTTTTGAAAATTTTTAATTTACATTGGAAATGTATTTTGAAGAGACACCTTCATAGCTTTGAAAATTTTCAAACTTTAATATGACATGGCTTGATGATGTGGAAAAAACTACATTATATGTAGGTTTATTTTTCAAACTATATTTTTAGATTTATTTCCTTAATTTTTACATATTTCTTGGGAAGTTCCTACGTATGTGCCCACTCCTCAAATTTTTGTTTGAATTTTTTTATATTTTTTATAACACTTAATTTTTTTAATTTATTTAATGAATTAAACTTTAAAAAATATTTAAATAAATTTTAAATATTATATTTTTTTAGTATAAAGATATATTTATTTATAATAATTAATAATCTAATAAAATAAATAAATATTAAAATTGACTATTAATTTTAAAAATAAAAACGTGCTCTTTGAATTTAGCAAAAGTTATATTCCTTATATTATATTATATTATATATTCCTAATATTCAGAAGATTCTTTTTCCATTTTTGATATATTTTTATGTTGAAAATTTTGGGGAAACGATTTAACAATTTGGATCATAATAGAACAATTAAATCAACCAATTTAACAATCATGGCATAATTTACAGAAATGAAAAGTAAAAAACTTACTAAGAATCCATCATCATAATTGAATGTCTCAAGTAATAATATATATGTTTTCCTATGCGATCCGTAATACTTAAAATCGCTATTTGATGATATAAGGATCAGATTTGATTCGACTTTCTCGAATCAAAAACTCCCTTAAACTCGTATGTTTTTACGCTTTCATATATATATATATATATATATATATATATATATATATGAGACAGGAATACTAATATTAAATATTTATTATTTTACTCATATAATGTATTAATGTTAATATTGAATGTCTTTTATTAAGACATTTACTCATACAACAAAACACACAAAAATACTTAAATTTTAATCTAACTGCACTTAGTGGATTACACCGATAATTGTCTCTGGGATATCATAAATAATCATCACCGTGGTGCATTTTTTAATGATAACAAATTATCAATACTGAAATTTATATAACTGCACTAGAAACAAAATTTCTAACATTCTCCACTCGATTCATATATACGACTAGTATACAAATATATTAACATAACTCGAAACACTTTAAAATGCAATGTTATATATAAGTCACAACTCTCAGAAGAATTAAACCGATCAATCATGCCAGCTCACGAGCCTCGACAAACGCCGATTCCTCTGCATGTATCACAATTCCAGAACACCTTAATCTGGCACGATGAAATGCCACCATCAAATTCAAATATATTCAACCTAAATGTTAATTCAAAATTAAAACCTGCTAATTATGTCATAAAATAAAGCACTAAACATCACTCAACTACAATTAACTTTACACTGAGAAAATACCCAAAATATCATAAACCCTAAATTGGTACCTGAATTTATTTAAAATTGATAGATACCAAAATCGTTGAAAATTTTGTGGAAACGATTTAACAATTTGGATCATACTAAACAATTAAATCAACCAATTTAACAATCACAGATAATTTACAAAGAAATGAAAAGAAAAACTTACTTGAAGAATCCATCACGATAATTGAATGTCCCAAGTAATAATATATATGTTTTCCTACACAAACTGCAACACTTAAAAATCGCCATTTGATGATATAAAGACTGATCATTCTCGACTTTCGCTTTTCGAATCAAACCCCTTAAACTCGGGAGTGAGTTTATATGCCTTCATATATATATATATGTATGCTATGAATACTAATATTAAATATTATTTATTGCTATTTATTTATTCCATATAATAGTTGTTTAATATTTAAAATGTCTTTTTATTTAAGACATTTACTCATACAACAAAACATACTAAAAAATACTTAAATTTTAAATTTAATCCGGCACGGAGATTTTTGAAGCATCCGATAACTGCCCTGGGGATAATTACACTAATCATCACCGTGCTGCATTTACTATTAATACAATTTATCAATACTAAATTATATTAATCAACAAATTCAATAAAATTTCTAACATTTTATTCTTAATACTTTAGAATTTGTTTGTTATTAGGATTTTTTTAATAAGTCTATATAAAGACCCTTGTTATATAATTTTTATAAAAATTATTTATTCTAATAAGAATTTCAGTTTTATTTTGTTATGAATTAGGTTTTTTAATTTTAACATGGTATTATAGAAATGTTTTTTAATCTCATTTGGATGAAGGTTGCAGGTAGCAGCGCTCCTTGCAAATGCGCCTCTAGCCGGAGTTCAATGCGGAGGCCATCAATTCTTCGCTTCGGATTTTGAAGAAATATACGAAGGTGTGGTGGTTCGGGAGTGTTTGAAGTGATTTGGTCTTTCTCGTCATCATTTGTGATACTGCTTTCGTCTCCAGAAGAACCGAGCCAACTACGCGAGCGATTCGCTGGTCAAGCGAGCCACCAACATTAGCCGAGACCGGCTGGTCTCGCTAGGCACCTACGTCGGCAAGTTCAACAAAGGCAGTAGTAGCTTTCATCTCACCGTCCAGTCGGTGAATCTTTTGGCCGTAAACGCCAAGCACAAGGTATGGCTTAAGTCCACATCAGAGATGTCGTTTCTGTACGAGAATCGTGTTTTGAAAGGTGGGTTCGGGAGGATTACGGAGAATCTTGTGAGTTTAGGACATGTTAGGTTATTTTGAAATAAAATAAAATAAAATATGTTGAAATTAGAAATAATGCTCAAACTTTGCGGCTCTCATTTGGAAAAAATTTTAAGTTAATGTTATAGTCATGGACGGTCGTATTAATTTTAAAAAAATTTAAAACATTTCTAATGTCATAGTTAATAATTACAATATTATCGATAAAATAAATTTTAATACTGCAGTCAATAACTACATCATTACTTTTATGCATTAGTTTACGAATTATTTTAATTTTCAACCTATTTTGATAAATTTTTTAAATAAATTATATATGTCCAAAACTCGAATATTGTGCCAATGTAGTGTTTGCATTTTTGCCTGATGCCTCATCTGATCAGGCAAAGCTCGACTCCGGATTATAGGAAGCTGGATCATAATGGGATTGTTGTGCTTCACCAAGTAGATATTGGGGAGTTTTTGAGAATGAGGGATGAACTTTGATAGGGTTGCATGGATTGTGTTTAGGAATCTGAAGTACTTGTACGACATCGGATTGGCATGATATTAACTTTATTAAAGATCGGGTATTGGTATTGGCACTTATTATTGGTATTAAGTACCGATATCTCGGATTTGTTTATGCATTTTTTATATTTGTGTTCTTTTTTTTTGAAATTGTTTCTCTCTGACGATCTTCCAATTTATGTTGTTTTATTTCACTACACCCGCTTCTCTACTTCCTTTCAAATCGCTTTCTCTCTAATGATTCCACTTCTCACGCTTCGCAATCAAGTTTCTTCAGCGCTTTCTTTCAAATTGTTCTTCTTGGTATTGGTATTAGCATCAGCATCGATCAAGCATCCAACCCGTGAGCTTCCTTTTCTTAACTCGGAGGACCCAATCCGAGTTTCATTTTCTTAACTAGGGGGACCCTCCCGGCACTCCTACGGATTTGAAAAAAAAAAACCTTTAATTTCTTTTAAACCTTTTTAAAAGTTAATCCGTGGAGCGAACCCATTTATACAGCTTATGTTTTCCACAAAATCTTATGTAAAATACAGGACAAATTTTTCTTTTTTTTTCAAACATTAAACCCTTTATAGAAAATCCAAAGTAGTTTCTCCGTTTTTTTCTGGACATGTCCCAATCTACAAATTAACTGTAATAAAAAACAATTTACCTGGTCCACATCCAACAATTAAACATCAAGTCCACTACAACCAATTTCAAATCAAACTTTAAAATCATTTTCAAACGTTATAGATATATAAACAATCTTTAAAACCATATACTTTACAAAATAGCTACAGTACAAAGTTAGGGGCTATTTACAATAAAAACTATACATTTTCAAAAAGTGAGCTCACACGTGAGCTGAGTGCTCACCGACCCTGAGGATGCCCGAATTGCATCGCGCCTCCCTAAACATTTTGCAAAACATTCGAAAATAATGAGCTAAACAGTTTCGCAGAGATGTAGCTTCATAGAAAAATAATATTTCCAGATATAGTTCAAATCCAATGTAAAACAATTGTATAGAGATTCATTCCTTTCATAAACATTTACTTTGCATTCTTTTCCTTTCTATTTAAATACAATTTTGCAAAATAATCAGATAGAGATCTCATTTCTATAAACATTTACTTTATTTTCTTTTCCATATCATACAATGTAAAAAACAATCAGAGTAACATATCATTTCCATAAACATTTGATTTACTTTATTTTCCATATAAATCAAATACAATGTGTAAAACAAATGTATCAACATATCTTTTCAATATACTTTCTTTCCTTTTGAATCTGTCATATCCAATGGAACACGATACTGCTAACCATCGCTGGGATCCATTTAAAGAACCTCCGATAAACAATACATCACCGGGCCGCCTAAAGAAACCTTCAGAAATCGTGTTATAATCGCTAACCACCGTTGACCCACGTTAACATAATGGCGAAACAAATTTTACGATCACCATCGCTCAAAAGGAACCTCCGATAAATCATGTATTTCTTTTAAATATCATTGCACTATGGAATAAATCACATTATGCGTTGGTTAACTTTTCGTACTTTTCACGTGCATGACAATATGCATTACTCTTCCCTTCCCTCTATAAAAACAAATCCTAACCCTTTCTCATGTACCATGCACGCGTAAAGTACTTTAGTCGACTTTCCTTTAACTTTATCTTTGTAACATAGGGTAACCATGTATTCAAACATTTTCATGTAAACATGTATATATAAAATATACATTCATAAACATTTCATTTCATATGGAAATCATAAATCATACTTTATAAAACTATGGAAACCATAATCATTTCATATTTTGTCAACACATGATTTATAAAAATATGGAAACCATAAGCATTTCATATTTGAGAAATTTTATTTACACCCCATTTATTTCTCTATACACCCCATTAAAAATACCCATAGAGGAAAATACAAATTTACCCTTAAACCTATTTTTTATATTTCTTTATTCTTCTTTTTTATCTTCTTCTCACAAGACCTCTAACTCCCTCTCTTCTTCCTCCGAAGTGGCTTCGTTTGAAAAAATAGTGGGAATTGGTGAGAATGGCGTTGAAAAATAGTAAGAATGACGTTGAAATTAGCTTTAAACTGGGAGCATGGTTACATCATGTAGTTTCGATAACATTCTTGTGCTCTTTTCAGTAACGTATTTATCCGGACTAAAATCCGACATCATAATGATTCCTGGATATTGAAATTGAATATACTCCATTAATCCTGATTAATAACCGAATCACAGATGTAATATCCCTTAAGTATCAAAACCAATGGATTGTTATAACCTGATTTGTGATATCCAAGAATAGAATATATCCCGGATTCGGGAAATTCTAATTTCCACTTGAAACCGGATTTGAAAATCCGAATACTATGATTTTTCCCTTGACATAACCAGAAGTATACTTATCCAGCTTTTAATCGGACATTATTTGTTGTATTTAACTGCATTTTATTTTTGCGTATGAATTCGATCATAATGCCCTTACAAAGAATTAGTTTGATTATAAACGATGCATTTAGTAGTAATGAGGTAATTTAATACTCAAAGTTAGAGAGTAATTTTGTTTAAGATATATCAAATTAATAAATTGTTATTATCCAGATATTTTGTAGCTCAGGATCTTTCGATTGAACATTCTGAATGTGGGAAAAGAACGGATTTGTTATCATGGATAAAAGATCGAATAAAGGAGATAGTAGAAAGCTAGAGTTAGCCTTGCATGTGAGCAGGAACATATAAAGTGGCTGCAAGAAATCAATTTTTCCTGAATCATGAAATCCTAAATACTGAAGACGAGCTCTGACATCATAAAAACTAAAAATTCAGATCTTTAAACCGATTCAATGAAATCCGGAACGGAAGCTCAAATTCGGATTTGAGAATCCGGGAACATAGAATCCGGAAACATAGAAACAATGCATTTAAATTTCAAAAAAAAAATCAACTATGTGTCCATATTTAACGACAGGTAATGCAAGAATAAACACAAACATCAAATAAAGAATCAAACTTACTTGATATTTCTCCGGTCCCAGGTCAACTCCGATTTGTTATCGTTTCGGGTTCTTTGATTCATGAGATTTATTTGGGAACTCTTGGCCGATGATGGCCTGTGGGGAATGGGGGTGTAAGGAGGCTTGGGATACTGGAAAAGGAGTGCACGAAAGAAAGTTATCGGAATTATAAAAGAAAGATATTTTAGCTTACTTAAGAAATGGGGTGTGAAGAGATATTTAAGGGGTGTATATGTAACTCCTTTTCTATATTTTCTCAACATAATTTAAGAAACAAGAAAAACTACATTTCTTTTTCATTCAACATTTATAACGTAGATATAAAAACATATACATTGGTAAATGGTAAATATTAATATATATAAATTTTCATAAACATTTATATTTTCCCTCACCTTTGTTATTTAAGTCATTTTTCCTCCTTTAAAAACTTTTTTCCTCCACCCTTGTCCTTAATCACTTTCATCCTACAAGTCACATTATCCATAAAATTTATTAACATCCATACGTTAATCTTGTTCAATTAAACCATTAACTATACTATACTTTCCAAAGAACCCTTAAGATGACCACTTCCAATCGATTAAAATCAATTGAACTCAACCTCTTTTGCTCTCATGATTTTCTTATGCTAACTCATGGCAATTACTACTTCTAGCAATAGCCCATTAACATGCCATACATGAAATGGTCATGCCAAAACCCGGATATTCACATCGACATAACCAAACAACCAGCACACTTGGTGCAAAACATAAATTTTCAGCCATGTTCTGATCATCCCATGCACTCTACAAGAATATGGATAGAATCTTGACTCAATGATCTTTCCATAGAGTCTATAAACACCCAAAACGGAGTTCGGACGAAGAAGTTATGGCATTTTCATGCAAAACTGGTCAATTTCCTCTATTTACACTGGAAATAGTATGTGATACCCGATTTCAGGGGTCTTAATCCATAATTTGACACTTGTTCTTTGTACTCATTTTGAGATACGGTTCTTAGGGTTCTTCTCCAACTTGAATCACCCAAATCCGATCACCGAAACTCAAGATATATCCTAAACAACTGGGACTACTCGGGCCAAACAGAACTGGGAAAACCCTAACATACCCCCTTTTAATGCATTTATGAGTCCAAATTGGTCGGAATTTAGATATACCTATTTAACGAAGATATGTTATCCTATCAATCTAGTTTATCCAGCAATTTAAATAACTCAATTCGGATGAGTGATGACCAAGTTATGACCAAAATACAGTCATGGAGTCTTAAAAACAGAACAGAAAAACTACTTGAACATAGCTCCTCTTAAATTACTTTTGAGTTCAATGGGTCGGAATTCGATAGACCTATTTCAAGGAGAAATGTTATCCTATCAGTCTAGTTTATCTTAGGCAATTCGACCACTAATTCGATGAGTGATGACCAAGTTAAGTGGCCAAAATACAGCCATTGAGTCTAAAAAACATAATATAAAAACCCAAGATGACAGATAACCCCACTTTGAATGCATTTTTGAGTCCAAATGGGTCAGAATTTGGACATACCTATTTCAATGAGAAATGTTCTCCTATCAGTCTAGTTTACTCAGAAATTTGAATCACTCAATTCGGATGGTTACGGCTGTTATGCCAAAAATACAATATGGGGTCAGAGAAAAACGTATTAACATCTCGATGTTGATCCATGCCCTTTAGACAAAATTCAACCCGAGCATGAGAAAACTCCTACCTTAAATTCCGCACAGCGATTTCACATGACACCATCTTTTCTGGGTCAAAACCCGAACTCTTGACCTGGGCAAATCTTGTGATTTTGCTACCCACGCGTAACCCTCGTCGCGCATATCAGCTTTAATCCTCAGACTGTCGAGTTCCGACCGATGAAATCCCGTTAATCAAAGAGAGAAGCTTGACTTTCTCTCTCTCTCTCTTACTCTCTCTCTCTCTCTACGGTTTGGATTAGACAAAAAATGAGATCTTTTGGTAGGTTGATTTTTTTTAGCTATTTATACATGAGACACGTGGCCTAAGTCGCCACGTGGTCACGCTTCCTCAAATCGCTTTGCTCGAAACAATTTATTTCACATGATTTCAAACATCCGCCTTGTTTAAATTTTTAAATATTTGACATTTTTGTGGGATTTTTCTAAAATATCGCTGGGCATTCGACGCTCTGGCCTCTAATTTCCTCATGAAAATTCAATTATCTCGAAATTCAACGAAATTCGACTGAGTAACTAGATTTCGCGAGACGAATTTAACGGTGGGTAAAGTCCGTTTTGTCATCCGAGATCTATAAAAATTTCATATTTTTATATGGTAAATTACCGTTTTGCCATTTTTCAGAAAAATTGCATTTTTCAAATTTCTAACATAGTTTTCGCTTAATCTATTTCAAATTCTTCTTAATTAATACATTATTATGAACAAATTTTTTTCGGGGCTTGTTTTTCTAAAATTACTATTCATTTGATCAAGTTTAAATCAAATACCTAATCGACGAATACGAAATTTACTATTCATGGAAACTGTAAATTCATGGTCTTACAATGATATCGTATCGGGTCGCTTGGAGGCTTGGTCGGAATTTGAATGCGGCTTTTGGCTTTGCACGATATCGACATCGCGATCGCCACAGATCGGCCAACAGACATCGATATTGCGATAACATCAAGATTTACGACGCAGACGACATCTATTACTGACATCGATACTGGTATTGGCATTGATATCAGACGCCTCCGAGACGACGGTGATAGATTTATAATTCACATCGGCACGCAGACGGTGATTACATTCGACATTAGGATTTGTTTACGCATTTAGTGTTTGCCGTTTTTGAAGTCGCTTTCTATAATCCGGTGATCAATCGACATTCTATTTGTCAGGTTTTGTTTTCAGTTACACAAACTCGATGCTTATAGTAATAGACGCGAATGGCGAGAAATAAGTAAATTATATTATATTATGTATCATAAATATATTCATATTATTCTTATTATTATTTTCTATTTTAGGCATGTTTCTTATTCTCGCACTCTAAGAATTTGTTTCCTATTAGATTTTTAGTAAGGTTAAGTTTGTTTTTTTTATTTAATGCTGAAAGTTAAATAGTCAAAGATTAAGTTATGTTTGTTTCTTTTAAAAAATTTTAAGACTTCTATCTTCATTTTTTTTAAATAAATTTTTAAATGTAAAAGCCGTAAAATATTTTTGCTTTTTATATTGTAAAGTCATTTTCCACTAAAACAAGTTAAAAACTCATCGCACTGTCAGCTTATAGCTAGCAATACACACTCAATATGGATGACAAATCGGGGTGGTTTTAACTAGTGATCCAATCTCATCAGCTCGCTTATTTTTTTTTCAATTTTTAAATTTGTCTTATTTAAAAATTAAACTGCATGGATCTTATAGAAAAAAATTCTCAAACTCACCTGTTTACATTTGATTTTTGCTTTTATTTTTATTTTTTATATTTATTTTTTTATTTATTATATTAAATTGCAATATATTTCATAAAAATATTATGAATTTTATAGATTATTTATTAAATAATATTCTAATAATAATTATTATTATTTACATTAAAGTATAAAATAAAATAATAAAAATTATTTTTAAAATATAATTGGGGCAGGGCGAGGGTGATAATACCTTAATTCGTCTCGAACCCGTTTCGATTTGACAAAGTTTAAACTAAACTATAAGTAACCCGATTACAATTAAACCAAACTGGTACTCGATTAACGAGGCTTTATTTAACCCAAAATAATAATTCATCTCGTTATCATCCCTACTCATTACCCAATGTTAAAAAACAAACAACTTAATACTTAATGCTATTAACTACTATTCAATATTAAGTTCAAAAAATTTATATTCAGCATTAAGTAAAAAAAAAAAACACCGCCCAAGTCTATGTAAAAACCTTTGTTATGTAATTTTTACAATGATTATTCATTGCAATAAGAATTTCAATTTTCTCTTATTATGAATTGGGTTTCCTAATTTTAATAATTTTAATATCTTTTCGTATTATTTATAGGTAAAGGTGCAAAAACCCTTGTGTTTTACCAAATTTATGTTTAATATTCTATAAAATTTAAAAATTGAACATTAATATTTTTATAAAATAGGCTGCAAATTTTAAAATAAAATGTCACTCTTTTAATTTAGAAAACTTATATTAATATTTTTCATATTATTTATGGGTAAGGCAGGAAGAAACTCCCTTGTGCTTTACCATTTTATAAAGATTTAAAAAGTGAATATAAAAATTTTAGAATTGAATATTAAGGCCTGGATTTGGATTCGAATTTTATTTCTATCGAAATTAGAATATGAAAATTTTGATGTATTACAATATTTGATTTTCATTTTCGAGGAAAATGCGTTTTCGTCTTTTAAATTTGGTTGAAAATGCGTTTTGTTTCAACCCCATTTGGTTGAATTTGGTTGAATTTAATTCGAAAACAAGAGCTTGATTTTTCACACTTGTTTTCGGTCATATATAAAATGTTGAAAATAGTGAATTCATTTTGCTGTTTTGAAATTTGTTTTAAATCTTATTAAATGTAAGTAGATTCTTGTTTTGAAAAGTTTGAATATAGAAAACGAGAAAAATTTTTCTACCTCTTAACGAGGCGTAAAATTTTTTATAGAATATTAAACATAAATTTTTAGAAATAAAAAATGTACTCTTTGAATCTAGTGAAATTTATATTAATAATTTTCATATTATTTTTTAAAAAATAAATAGTTTTAACTATGTGAATAGTGTTTTGTATTTTTATTTTTAAAAAATTTATGTTTATTTGAAAAGAAAAAAGTTTAATATTCTATAAAAAAAAATTTAAGGTACTGTTCTATAAAAATTTTAAAATATAAAATTGGGTCCAACATATGATTTTTATAAATAGAAAATATTACGAGTATAAAAGAAAATAAAGTATATATTTTAATATTCTTTGTTTTTTTTTTTTTTTAATAATTTAATTCCTTGGAGACCTCAAATGGGTCCCACTCTATCCCCCTTGTATAGACTGAGACAAGAAGTAAGAGTAGTCACTATCCTAAGTTCTAATGTTTGACCAATACAAAGGCAGGTGACCTAATAAACTCCAAAAAAAAAAACCCTAATTTGGGTTAGGATTGAAACATGACAACATGACAAATTGACAATATATAGAAAATGACTTAAAGAGAACATCCACATCCCCATGTCCATGTAACCTACATTTCTTGTGGAAAAAGGAGTTTTGAAGAAAGATCCATAATTTCACCTACCCTAGAGATTACTTGGGGTTAGGGGTGAAAATTCATGTTATTGGGTTGTGTTTATATCATGTCAATGAATCGTGTTAATTTTTATTAATTAGTCGGCGTAAATAATAAGCAATATTAATATTAGTTAATCTAAATTTGGCCGAATTTTATTATTCGTGTTAGGCGTATCAGCGAATATGATCTATTAATTTTATTAGTTAAAATAATAAAATTATAATTAATAATCACGTATATATATTTAACATAAATAATCTATTAAATTTAATATATTTATTAATTTATTATTTAAGAAATTAATATGGATTATAATTAATAATTCATATTTAATACAAATAACTTATTAAATAGATTAATTAATTAATATAATAATTAAACAGATCAATTCAGGTTAAATTTGTATTAAGCATATCAACATACTCATTTATTAGTGGGTTAACATGAATATAACCAAAACATAATTATATTCAACTCAAACATATAAAAATCGTGTTAAATTTATATCGTGTCAAATTTTATCAATCCTATTTATAATTTAACAATTTCAAGAGTCTTATTTAAAAATTGTAACCTTTCAATAGCGGGGTTAGATTTTCATGTCAGTTTTAAGTTACATCAATTTTGCCAATCTTAATTCTTAACGGTTTGAGGAAAAGGACAAAAATTTCATATACCTTGGCATTAGTTAAATCCGTCTTTACCCCACAAAAAAAAAAAAAAAAAAATCCTATAATAGTTTAATGTTGATTTCAATGTACTTGAACTCATTATTTACATATATTTTAAAATTTTTGAAGAGATTTTTTCAATGATATAATATTTCATATAAGAATCATTATATGAATTTTGTACGGAAATGATTTAAATCATAAAAATAAAGATAAAATTAGCTTATCTTAAGCTAATTTTTTTTACCATTAACTTGGATATTGATCTTTTAAATTTTTTAATATTTTTTATTATATATTTTTATTGATTGTATTATTAACTTTAATCAATAAATTTATCTACTTTTTCAAAAAAAAAAAAAAAAGTCCATCCACATTAAAAACTAAAATTATAAACTGAAATAAGTAGAGATGAAGAGGACACCAAAAGTTGGTGCCACAATGACTTTAGGTGTACAAAGATATACTTACCTTGAAACCTTTAATCCCTTATTGACTACTTCAAGAAACCTTATCGTCTCAACTCCTTGCTGGATTAATTTATTCATTATAAAATAAGCATAATAATGTTACAATTTTATATTGCATAATGATGTATGTTAATTATGTGATGATTTAATATTAACTATTTATGAGTCTATGATTATTTTTTCTTTTTTGTTTTGGTAAGTTTATTTGGCGAAAACCTAATTATTCTCTTATGCTTTAAAAGGATTTTATAGAACATGTGAAAAGGAGAAGGAAATACTCATCTTCAACTCTAACTTTTATTTGATCCCATTCTTATAGATTTGTGAGATAAATAACAGTCAAAAATTAATGCCAACAATTACTATGGTAACAAAAATTTTTGGATCCATGCAAAGTATTTTTTATACCCAGTAATAAATTGATATGCTTTATTATTTCCATAATGTTTTAATTTTTAATATATTTATTGGATCATTTGATTATTGATAAATTATTTTTGGATAAATAAATGCTTTCATTTTTACAAATAATCTAGCACTTTTTACCCTTATCTTCTCAAATATGCTTGGAGTGCTTTTTAAACTTGATCTTGATCTTTCTCTTAAAGATCCATAAAAAAAAAAAGAAAGAGTTAAAACTCAATTCGTTTGAGAGAAAAATGTATTAAATGACATGAACCTTTTTCCACAAACAAAACATAAAAAAGCACAGGTGGGAGAGAAAAAATTTCTTACAGAACAAGCAACCCTTAAAAAATCTTGGAATTTTTAGAAAGGGTGGCTGTTGGTCTCTCTTACGGTAAGAAAGAAACTTTCTATTAAAAGGGGTGAAACCCTTTATTCAAAGACCGGAAGTGAAACTCATAAAAATAAGGTAAGTTGGATCGATCAAACTTTGACTAGGATCGATCCTATAATTTTTTTTAAAGTTTTCCCCAAAATTTAAGAAGAAGTTCGAAACTAGTGTGAAAATAATTTGGGTTGGTGAACATCAATCATCTTTGTCCCTTAGGAAATTCAATTTCTTGAAATTCAATGACAAGTTTTCCATCAGAAATTTAGATATTAAACACTAAGGAACATTTGAAGGAATTTTTGTTCTAAATTACCAACCTAACTAAACACTTACGTGAAAGTAATAAGTCTGGTAAGAATAAAATAAATTTTTAGGCAAACTCTTGTTTCCTTTTGATGGGGGTGATTGGTTTGTTCTGTTGTAACTTGTAAGATTACTAATAAAATAACAAAAAGGTTGAAGGGTATTTAATATTGATTTTTATTTTTATTTATATAAAATAGAGTGGGTCAATTTTCGCGTTGAAAATTTCTCAATTTAGGATTATTTTATTATCTATTAAATCAAGTCATCCGTGCTATAAATGGCGGCTCTTCAAAAGCAGATGACAGGACAGCTAAGGATTGACGGGACCATTTTTAGTTCTCCAAACGAGGCACTGTAGACCGAGTTCAAACTCCTAATCCCAGCAGATTTTACAAGATTTCAGAGGGAAAAAAAAAAAAAAAAAAAAAGGGAAAAAAAAGGAAAGGAAAAATCATTTTTAAGTTTGTATTTCTCGAGCCCCAATCTTGTGGGATTTCTGGACAATCAACAAGCATAACAGGTGCAGCATATTATGCTAATTGGCTAATGATTATTCTCTGTGAAGCTTCGTTTTATCGTTCTGTTTTCTTGTTTGGATTGCTCAATTCTCAACTGGGTTTTGTTTGGAATGCATTGTTTTGGGGTTTTCTTTTCTTTTTTTTTTTGTTTTTTGGTTGAATTTCCATCTGAATTTTTCTGTAATTCGTGAATTTGTTTGTTGAGGTTAGCGTCAAGGTAGTTCTTTTCTTGTTTTGTCTTGTTTCTTGGGTCTGTCTTAGAACTTGCAATTCTCAATCTTTGTTTTTGATTAGAATGCTATGTACTGGGTATTTCTAATGAATTCCCTGGTGGGTCGGTTTCAATCTGTGGTTTTGTTATAACATTTCTGAGTCTACTTCTCATTTGGGTTCTCACTGTTTTTTGAGACCTTCTCTGTTCATTCGATTTCTTCCTCTAAATTTCAAGGTTAATTTTGACCTCTTTTTTGTTATGTTGCCATTTTTCTGTGTTTTGTCAGTATAAAATTCTGTTCATTTCTGTTTCTACAGCTTCTCATAGGGTTTCTCCTGCCCCCCTCACCTCTTTCTTCCTCCTCTATCTTTCTCTCTCTCGCCCTCTCCTCCTCCTTCTTCTTCTTCCTTTCTTTCTCTTCCCCTATCTCTCTCTCTCATTTTGGAGCCATTTTATGTCTGTTTTGCCAATCTAAGATTTTGCTAGTTTTCTACTTCTAAAAACTTTTCTCATCAGGGTTTCCCTTGCTTTTCCTGCATCTTTCTTTTCTTGATCAAAATTCACCAGCAAACCCCACTTTTATTTTTGATAATCTCCATTGCCATCTACCTCTGCTTGTGTGCAAAATGCTGGTTGTTGTTGATTTAGTTGCTGTTACCTTCTAGATGATTTTGGTGACATCCAACAAAATTCACAGTTGAATGTGGAGAGTGACTATTGAATTCTGAAGAATGAAGTGTTTCTACTACTTCAAAGACAAGACCCGGTTGAAGGAACAAAGATCAGCGCCGGAGTTAAAAACCGAAAGCAAATCATACTATTCAGGGTCTGATCTGATTGTTAAATCTTCCTGTTCTACTACTTCACGGCGCAGTATACCAGAATTATATGAAGAGAAGGCTCAAAACTTGCGAGTCTTCTCTTTTTCAGAGCTTAGACATGCTACAAATGGTTTCAGTAGGCTGCTAAAGCTTGGTGAAGGTGGATTTGGTTGTGTCTATAAGGGTTCAATCAAGCCTGCTGATGGAAAGGGAGACCCCATTGAGGTTGCCATTAAAAAGCTCAACCCAAATGGTGTTCAGGTATGGATTTGAGATATTTGGTACGAATTTATTTGTTTATAAAGTGCCTGAGATATCACATATTGAGTAAATTACAACACAGATTGTGATTTTCAATCGCTGAAGCTATTTATGTCTATGTTGAATTGTTTTGGTATGGTTAAGAATATTTTTGTGAAGTGCATGAGATATCATATATTGAATAATCCTCTGTATGCTTTGGAGTAAAAAGTGTATCATTATTCTCTGTTATTGTTATTATTATTATATCACTCGGATATTAAGTAAATATTTAGAAGGATGAGAAATTCTTCCTTTAATCTCGACCATCATATGACTCTGATCAAAAGTGAGAAAAACTACCTACTCTAGTTATTGATGTAAACATACATCCAAAAATGGTCATAAATACAAACTCAAAAGCTTAATGGGTCAAGAATACTACAGAAGAAATCAACCAATTGGGATGAACTCTCTTTTTGCTAACAAATCCACCATGTGGGTATTGTACTAGGAATTCAGTAGTATGAACACCCAAGCTCCAGAGTGATATTTAAAATTTGATGCTGCTATCCATCAATATTTCACAGGTTTCTCTCCTCCTTGTTCACCCAAGAATCCAAGATATAACCTCTGCAAAATCTCTCTTTGCTAGAAGGTTGGATAAACCTCTAGCGTTGGCAAGCTTTTAAGATTTCCAATAATATAATATCTGGGCCTTGATGACTACACCCAATCCGTCATTTTTAGCGAATGTTATCACTAACGTTCCAAGATGATTCATAAGTTCTCCTTCAGTAACTGTCCTTGGTTACTCAAGGTGTACCCATCAAAATTCAACTTGATGCTGCCCATTGGAGGAAACAGCCTTGTAGCAAAATAATACTCAAAGGGGTGCCACAAATGGTGCACTATCTAACATTGAGTGAGGAGGAGAAATAGATTAGATCACACATTGCTTCTAAGATGCTCTGTTTGTCCTAAAAGATATTTGCATTTGTCCTCTGTCATATAGTCCTAATTAACATGGGAATTACAATATCTCACAGTGACTTCTCCCAAGGAAGACTTTTAAAACCCTAATAAGCAATCATCAACATCTCCTCCACAGTTCAAGGTTGAACTCAGTCAATCTCAGCAAGTCCAAATAATTTATGTTGTAATCTCATTGCCATAGTGTTAGAAGGCGCGCCTAGGCTCAAAGCTAGTGATAGTGCCTCACTTTCTAAGACATGCATCTTATGAGGAGGCACACCTTGTAGACTATAATTTCTTTTTTAAATACTTTTATGCTTGAAATATATATAATTTCATTGCCTTTTTTTGTTGTTTTTTAAATGTTAGGAATCTTAAAATTTTTATAATACTATCATTTTTTATGAAATTGACGTGCATTTAAGGTCACATTTCACTTTACTTAGGTGCGCCTTGAGTTGCGCTTTGCACCTAAGTTATAGGAGACTTTTGCGCCTAGTGCGCCTTACGCCTTTTAAAACTATGGTCATTGACAAAAAAAGATGATGCTTTACTTGTTCTCTGATGAAATTATTTTGGTCTAAGGGCTTTGTGAGGTCTCCTTTCATGTATTAATTCATTAGTCATTAACTTTTCTATTATCCACCAACCATGTGAAGGCCTTGAATTCAGTTTGTGGAGAGAAAGGGTCTCAAGTTTGCAGCAACAGAGAGGGGTTTAAAGAATTCACTGATGGAGAATAGACTTGAGGGTATCAAAGACCAAACTCACATATCCAAGAAAGTTGATGATAAAATACATGGGTGAAAGTTGACATAAGGAGATTAAGTTCCTCAATTTTGTAAGGGCATTAGTTTGGTCAATTTCTATGCTTGATTACTACATGTTGAGCCACTTGGAGGTAGTTGTTGTGACCTAAACCTAAGATTTCCTCCCTGCCGTGATTTGTGTTACTTCAATGATTTTTATTGTTTCAATGGATTTTATTTTTTTATTTTTATTTATTTATTTATTTTCATACAATATTGCATGAAAGTTATATCTGGCAGTATGAGAGGTATATGAACAACTGTAGCTGTTGCAGTTTGAAGGCAACCTAACTCTTTTATGGTGCTTGATTTCCAGAAAGACAAACTGAGTGAAATTAATTCATTTGATACCTTTCTTTCTAAGGTAGTTCTGCCACATTACTCATTTCCAATCCTTTGTTGTTGAGGAGCATGTCAGTTATCTTCCTTCCTCTGAACTACCTCAAAATCGTGTCCATTGCTTTATGTAGAATATTTTATGTGCGCAATCAACCAATGCTGTTCCTTTTTCTGTTTATTCATTAACCATGTATATCGTCATCTAAGTTCTTTGCTTTATGTATTTTCTGTGCCACTGCAGTTTTAATTGCCAGTGTAGATTATCTCTGTCCCCATCAGCATTTTTTATAATTGATCGCTTTTTTCTTTCATGGTCCTATGATCTCACCTGATGGTAGTCTAACATGTTTCATAATTGTGAATAACAATCAATAGCCAGCATCCTCTATCATAATAAACCATCAATGCTCCTGTTGGCACCATCGTCTAAGCTTGTTCTTGGAGTTCACTTAGACAATGCAATCACTAATTCTTATATGTTGACACCTTCAAATTTGTAAGTTATAGGATTCCTTTCCATGGTATCACTAGAACAACCTAATGACCAAGAGCGATAGTAAAAATGATTTACTATACAACCTTGTCACACTCATAGGCACCTTTTCATCGTCATTCTTCCCCATAAATGAACCGGTATATTGAAGATGATAAAGAAAATATTTCTCCAATCAGTTTCATTTCATAGTTATTGGTATTGATTTGAGGGGAAGGGTGTTACTGATTCCCACTTATTATGGGAGATTGTTCCCAGATAAAACTGGAAGAAACATTTCTCAAGTGAATCCTTATCTATAATTCTCATCTTATGCCATCTGCATTACCTCACAATAGATGGAGTCTTCATGCTGTTCTCTCTTGCTTATGCCACTGTTGTCTAGTTTTTACCATGGTTAATCACTCACTCGGGCATTGATTTGTTATAACTTTTAGTTTATTGAGATTCTATGTTCACATAGAACCAACAGAAGCAAACAAGTAGTTGCATCAACTTGAACAGTGCAACTTGATTTGAACTGATTAACTGAACACAAAGGCAATTGTCCTGGAAAAAGTGTTACCTAGGTACTAAAACTTGTGCATTCCATTTACTTACAGATTTTGGGAATGAAGCTGGACTATTGATTATGGCCATCCAACAATTTTCCAGCGTCCCTTGTATCCCTGTTAGAATAGTAGATTATCAATATAGGTTTTGATTCTTACATCTATATATGTCCTCAGTGAGGCTGGTAACATTTGAATGGGATGGCAGCAATGCATTTGATGGACAGTATGCTTTTACTTTTTGTAGAGTTTTATTGTCTTCCTTACAGTTCATAGAATTCCATTCCAGAATAAGATAATCACCAAGAAGGCAGTTTCAAATATGCAACCAATTGGCTTCTAATTGGAGCCCAATATTAGCTCATTTGGAATTTCAATATCTGCCTTTAGCAGTATACTAATTGGTTGTTAAAAGTTGGTAAGCAGAACCATGTAATTTGTCTATCCTTGCCATTGATTGGGAATATTAAATAATTTTACATTTGTGGTGTTCAATCTTCTAAATATCTGGCATTGTGCACCTCAAATTTCGTTTTTCTCTTCAAAAATTTATTCTATGGGGCATTTTGATGTTCTATGGAAATTGTATCAGTTGCCTTCTTGTTAGATCTTATCTATCTATATGAATATGAAAATTATGAAAGGGAGCTTATATGTGCTTTGGGAGGATGTATGTGTCATTGTTATTTCAATATATCTATGTCATATCATTAAGGATATGCTTAATATGACATGCATAGGATGTGTAGGCAGTCAATTTCCACAAATGTTGATGAGCACAAAACACCCAAACAAAACATGCTTGGTTTAGAAATTATGGCTTTCACTTTTCTTATTGTTTCATCAGTGCTCTTCCTCTTGATTGTCAAAGTTGATGACTTATAAAGATTCTCATTATCCCCTGTTACTCAAATAGGGTCATAAACAATGGGTGGCAGAAGTACAATTTCTTGGTGTTGTGGAGCACCCGAATCTTGTCAAGCTTTTAGGATACTGTGCTGTAGATGGAGAAAGAGGAATTCAACGGCTACTTGTATATGAGTACATGCCAAACAAAAGCTTGGAAGAGCACCTCTTCAATAAAGCTCTCCCAGCTCTTTCTTGGCAGACAAGATTACGGACAGTTCTTGGAGCAGCTCAAGGATTAGCTTATTTGCATGAAGAATTGGAAGCTCAGGTCCACTTCTGAACTTATGATAATTGAAATGCTGACTTTATCTAATTTTAGCATTCATATTAAGTATAATTTGGGAAGTTTTACTTAATAATACTGGGTTTATGAGAATGTAATAAAGAGAACTTTGGAAGTTGCAGCCAGGTTGGTTTGAAACTATGACCTAGGGGACCTTAACCAACCAGCCATGAAGCTACTGCTATTTCTGGGCTTCCTTACAGCTTATATTAACCTTGTGCTTTCTCAGTCTTTGTGCTGATTATTTGCTGTCGGGGCTTTTAGCTTTTTGTTGGGCTTGAGTGGTTAGATTGTTGCTGCTTTGTGCTGGGTTTTGTTGCAGTTTTATTATTTGGCTGTTTTGTTTTTTTTTTGATCCAGGTTTGCTTTCCTTGTTGCCCCTAGTATTCCTTTGAGTCACCAGTTTGGTGGCTCTTTTAATGAAAGTTTTGTGAGCTCTTCCTTATCAAAAAAAAAAAAAAAAAAAAAAAAAAAAAAACTTCTCTAAAAGGCTATAGAAGATCTTGACCACGGAAGAAATGAATGAAAAGTTTTTCACAACTCAGAATTATCTTTGTAACAATGTCTCTTCTAAAGGACTTTTGCTGGACAGATAAAAATCTATTGCTGGATTCTGAAGGACTTTGTAATAATGTCTCTTCTAAATGAATAATTTTTATTCATTATGGCTATTGCAGTTTTGACTGATGTACTTGTCTTTCAATAACCTTGATGATGAGCATTACTGGAACTGTGGTGGTTGTTGTTTCCTCATTGACTTTCATTTACCTAGTTTGCTGTTCTTATTCAGAGTCGAAGTTTTGCTGTTAGTTATTGTTAAACTGCGTTTGTTTCTGTAAAAATGATGAAGGTGATATATCGAGATTTTAAATCATCAAATGTGCTGCTGGACAAGGATTTTAACTCAAAGCTTTCTGACTTTGGGCTTGCTAGGGAGGGGCCAGCTGATGGATTTACTCATGTTTCAACAGCAGTGAGTATAGAATGCTCACTTACTCTTTTCTCATTATTTATTTTCACTTCATAGGGCACAATATTTTGTGACTAGTAGTAGCATGTAACTTGCAGAAAGCATAACCCAAGATTAAGAGGGACCCATTTTTGAGAACATTTATTTTTCTACTGAAATGGAACCTAAATGTCCTTGTTAGTTAAGAATGACATAATGTGGTCAATAAAAGACAAGGCATATGAATTGATAAGACCAAGGGTCATCTTGTTGTAATCCATGGACATCATATCATGGCTATGTCACCCTTGAATGCAATGCTGCTATTCCTACTATTTTAATGCCATGTTCTCTGATTGTATGGGTCCATCTCCTTGGTGATTGATTGCCAAGGGCAATTCTCCCTGAGGAATTCCTGTTGAAGGTGCTTGAGGCACAAGGCACAATATGTTGATACTTGTGAGCCTGGAAGTTGGCTTAGCTAACCACCACCACCGACCACCCTCCCACTAGGAGTAGACTTGTCTTGGCTCACTGGTTTAGAGTTTGAGGTTTGCTATAATGAGCCAATTCTTGTGTGCCTGACAAAAGTTTGATGCTTGATTCCACTAAATTGAGTGGAAAGGGAAACTCTGTTCATTGGATTCATGTTGACTCTGTTAAATAACCAACTCTCCTAAAAGCTCAAGTTTGTAGGATTTGGGTTTAATATGAATATCATGCCTTTAACACCCTCCCTCACGTGCTGTCCCATACCCGCACGTGTAGATTTAAACAAATCAAATAGAGTCCTCCATGGACTTTCAAATCAACAAATGTGAAATAAATTGCAGAGAGGTGGGCTCGAACTCGAGACCTCTCGCCAAACCAAGTTCTGATACCATGTTAATCTATCAACTATTCTAAAAGCTCAAGCTTATAGGATTTGAGTTTAATATGAATATCATGCTTTTAACAAACTCTAATGCAATTTACCTTGTAAGGGGACTGACTGACTTGCCGATATTGTTACATACTAGAAATGGCTTCTGAACTCTTACTATCAAAGTCTAAAGTAAACATGCCAAGGCTTGCTATTGGTTCTGCAGTCCACCTGGTGGGTATCAAACCCCAAAAAGGTTCATTATATTCAGAGAGTGGGTTGGTTGTTGGAGTGTTGAAAGGAGAAGGGTTTTTAGAATCCATCCAACATTTTTGGGGGATCCTCCTCCACCCCCTTGTGTGATACATGCAATGTAGGTTGTTGGTATTAGGACGAGTCACGATCATGCCATTGACTTCATGACCACTTAGCTGCTTCTTGTAAGATGCAGTGCGCACAAGGTGCTCATTAGTCTTAGGCTTGCATCCAGTGCTATTGCATCCTAACCTCCTTGTAAGGTTGCATATTGCATCATAATAGTCGTAGTTCAAGTGATCAATGATAGAACCCTAGAAAACTTAGGGTTTTCTGAATAGGAATTGGTTAGAGAAAAAGAAAGACAAGGAGCCGTCGGGGGCTACACTCTTGACTACCTGATATTCTCCACTAACTCTTATGCACTTTACCCAGCTACCTCCTTTACTTTAACATGCTAAACAGGGAATATTCAAGTGGAGGCCACGTCAGCCTTTGGGGTCTTATGACCTTTGCGTTTGGCATACGTGAAATGGACTGGGGGTCTATCAATACCCCGGGGTTGTGGAGGCACCTTGTTCCCAAGGTGAAATGCTTGAAATTGCTCCTGGATTAAGGCAAGGGGTTCCTAAGATGCTTCATGGTCTTGAAGGCCTTGCCATTTGATTAGAACAGTAGAAGTGTTAGACTAAACTGTTTGGATCCCAAGGCTGCTTATGGCTCAATCTGGTTCTGAGTATCATCTAATTGTGGGGCGTGGAGTAAGGAAGGGAAGAGCCTGGAGCGCGTTTTAGTTGCGGGCATGGAATACATGGTGAATTTTTAGTCATCCCGAGGTTATGGGTGATATGCCCTGGTGACCTTGGTCGAAAATCTTGAAGGGTCCGTAAAATGGGAGAAAGCTTCATTTGGCAGTGCGTGAGGACGATGAGCGTATAGTGAAGCTTTAAAAAGACTGAGTCGCTACCTGAAATATCCGCGACGCTTACTATCCGCTTGTGCTTTCATGTGTTGTTGAAGCCTTGTGGAGTTTTGGCGAATCTAAGCGACATCTCTATCAAGCAATTGCTGGTCCACTTCTCGGAAAACAAAGGACCCCGCTTCGTAGGTTAAGAGTGGTGGAGGGTCTTGACCATAAACAATGTGGAAGGGGGTAATTTGAGATGCTGTGTGGAAGGAGGTGTTATACCAATATTCAAGGAAGAAAACGAGCCCATGATTTTGGTTTGTGGTTGGCAAAGCATCGCAAGTATGTTTTGAGACATCTATTGAGTACCTCAGTTTGGCCATCAGATTAGGGGTGGTTGGTTGTTCTGAAATTAAGGGTCGTACCCTGTAGGCGGAAAATTTCTCCCCAAAATTTATTGAGGAAAAGCTTATCACGGTCCGTCTGATGGAGGCGGGGAATGCCATGGGTTTGGCCAACTTCCGCGAGACCGAGCCGTTGCCACGGTGGCTGGCGTAAGGGATGTAGGTCGTAAAGGCGTATTTTCGATTTGTCCACTACGAACAAGATGGTGTCCTAACCTTCTGATTTCGGCAATCCTTCAATGAAATCCAAAGATATATCTTCCCAAACTTGTTGTGGAATCGGTAGGGGTTGTAACAGGCCACTTAGAGACAAGGTTGAATACTTATTTGCGTGAAGCAGGGCGGTAGCTACATAGGCTGAATCTTCCGCTTCATCCCCCGTAATATAAAGAAGTGGAGGCTTTGTTTGAGGTTTGAGGACCCACAAATGTCCCCTGGAGTGTCACATGGCCTAAATGCGATAATGGGGAATAAGTGCGAGTAGGAGGCGGTACGATCTATTGTGGTAGTAAGTGACCTTGGATTAGGAGTATGTGCTTGGATTGGTTGTCCCAAAGATAAAGCTTGCCTGATTTGTGAGAGTAATGGATCACTTTGTAGTTCCTTGTCTAAGTCAGCCAAATGCACTTCCTGCGGAACCGAGAGGGAGAGAAGCGTAGACTGGGAGGGTACTCTAGATAACGCATCAGCTACGCGATTAGCAAAACTCGATTTGTACTCGATATCAAAATCGTACCTGACAGCTTACCCTGACCATTCGATGATCGGGATTGTCCGTTTGTTGAAGTAGAAGGAATTTGAGACTATGTTGGTCCGTGCAGACAATAAATTTATGGCTGAGAAGGTAGTGTCGCCACTTTTGGATAGCTCTGACCACAACCATCAATTCACGTTCATATACTGATTTGAGTCTAGTAGTAGGTGGCAAGGCTTTGGCTGAAGACAGGGAGAAGGCAGCCCCGATGAGCCGCGTGGGTGTGTGATTAAATTAGCTGCGTGCGCGATTAAATGCTGAGTCGTATACAAGTAATAAAGTAGTGGGCGGAGTTATTCTCGTTCCCACGAGATGAGCCTATTAAATTTTAATTCTAATTTAGTCTTTTACTCTATTCGGATATTTCAAAAAATTGTTTGTGATTTAATTAAACTAAAAAGTAAAAAATTTATACAAAGAAAATACTAGGGTTTAGATTTCACCTAGCTACATCAGAACATTTATGAAAATCATTTAATGGTTTTGAGCCACTTATTGATGATAGGTTGTCTTGTGTAAATGTCGATCTCTCTCGAGCATCGACCTGCATCAGTAGGTCTTATTGCGTCTACACCTCCCAGGCCACAGAACTGCAGGATGCATTAGTACCTCCCCTCGATGCCACGTATGAAACCATAGTATCTGACATGATTGATTATAATCTTATTCATGTCGTAGGGTTTATCATCTCTCGATCTCAAAACCACTAGCCTAAGCATACACACAATGTCGATACCAGTCTGAAGCATGGAATTAAAATGGAGATAAGACATTCAATAATAGCAAAGAAATTGAATTAAATAATTAAAACTAAAATTAATCCATGGTCTGTAAAAGTTACATCAAAACCCTTGAAACCAATCTAAAACATTCTAAAAGGAAAAACAAAGAAAAGGGAAGAGAAAACTAGGGCATAATGATGGTTAGCGTTGTCTGCCCGTCATGGCTTGACTTTGCAAGCGTCTTTAAACCTAGGCTCTCTTCCTCGAGCACACTAAGGTGTCTCTCACCTTTATCTCTGGCTTCCGCGTCCCTCGAATCCTCATTTTTATGTCTCACGAGGAGTCCGATTTATAGCCCCCTTTTACGCACCTGCATGGAATCCTCGGATGGGCCTTGAAATAGACAGAGTGGGGGCTCATAGTTGCCTTGCGTAGGTGCGTGGCTCTGCCTGCAGTGCGTGAGAGCCTGAAAAAGCGCTCCTCGGTACCTTGGCGTAGGGTCCGCAACGGGTGGCCCCCTGTCTTTACTTTATTTTCATGCCTTTGCTGACCATAACTCTCGCGAACTCAATTGCGCGTTCTTGGACTCTACGGAAAGCTCTTGAAGTCAGGAATCCATACACACCAAGAACAGTTCCATCAAATGTCATTTTATAGATTTAAAATGCAATAGAACATAATTGGTTGGTTGTTGCTGCTCTGTAGTTGCTTCCTTGTTTTTGTTCCAACTTCCTGAGTGTGTATCTCCCTTGTCCGGATTCTGAATTGAGTGATCTTGGTCTTGTTAGAAAACTTGTGAATTCTAGAATGTAGTTTTGGGTAATTTAGAGCCATTTGATTTCCCCATTAATACAGAAAAATTGAAAGGTCAGATATGTTGTGCTATGTTTGCTGATTTTCCAATTTTTCGTTGTGTCTTCGCTCCAAATTCGCACCACCCCTCCAAATGGATGACCTAATCATAAATATGAATATTTAGAGTATTAGGACACTTATTTAACATAAAAACATTACTAAAAACTAAGTAAACATAGTTTATGTGAGTATTTTATATACTCATCGAGGGGTCGATCATTACATAGAAACCTTTGCTCTGTGCGACAGGCATTTGTCTCTAAGACGAATGGTTGGGAGAAATCAGGAAGGGCCAGAATTGCGATTTTGGCCATGTTAAGGAAGTATGAAATGCGGGAATCGGCTTAGGACCCCATACGAAATTGTCACTTTTTAATGGTGCATCGAGGCGAGCCATGTGGTGCCATAGTGTGCTACAAAGCAGCCAGAAGTAGTGCCCGGTTAATCTAAGGAACCACGTAATTCTTTTAAGGAAGTAGGAGTGGGCCAATTTAACATCACTTGAATTTTGGAGTTATCTGCTTCTACCCCTTGGTGGCCTAGATATTCGAGCTAAAGCTATCAATTATTTTTGGCATTGGCATCTGGTGATGAGTCTCGAAAGTCTGTACCTAGCAGAGATGGAGCTTATGGTCCTTTGGTGACTTGCTGTAGACCAGAATTTCATCGAAAAACACGGCTTACAAATTTACGTAAACGTGCCAAATACGCCGTTCATCGAGAGGTGAAATATGGCCAGGGCGTTAGTCGAAGCCAAATGGCATGACTAAGAACTTGTAATGGCCCTCGTGGGTTCGAAGGCTGTTTTTGGAATGTTAGTTGGCTCACCCTTATTTGATGTTACCTGGAGCGAAGATCAAGCTTGGAGAAGATGGAGGCTTGTCAAGTAACTCATCTATCATTGGAATCGAGAACTTGTCTAGGACTGTGATATGAACTAGAATTTTTAGAGAAAGGGAAGGAGAAAATCTGCTTCCCTTTATTGATAATTATGATATTCTAGCATTCGAGAAATTTGAATCTCTCCATAGAGGAAGCTCGATGATAATTTCCTCGCCTCCCAGAGCCACACATCGAACTTTAAAGGAAAATTAAGTCTTAACGAAAAATATTTAAACGGGAAAAGACCCACTGACGGTAGACGAGGGAAAAACACTAGAATTTGGAAATAAAACTCCCCTACTCATGTGGCCTTTCTTCTAGCATAGGTGAAGAAGCAATTTGTGCTTTAATCAATACTCCCCCAAAAAGCATGCACTTTATCCTCGAGTGAAAGGTGGGAGCGAGGTGAGTTCGCAATATACTCCATGTAGCTTGAAAGGGAAAGTTTTCCAATGTATTAGGACTTCCTAGCAGCGGGGTGGCGCGTGCGCGGATTTGAGAGACATCACAACAGAGAATCTCAGTTCCCTGATGAGCTGCAAGTCGATTCGAGGCGGGAGGCGGCGGTGTAGATGGTGGGGGGTTCCCTTGTGCCTTTAGGTAGAAATGTGGGCGGGTGTATAGAAGGTGTCAGGGAGGCGGTCGGGCTTGTATGCCACGACTCCCACCGCTGGGCTTGTGAAGGGCCCGTAAAATTGTGCAACTAGTTTCTGATTAGCACGAGAGACTAATGATTTTTGCCGGCATGGTCTCAGCTTCGGAAATACCTTATCCCCAATCACGAACTCCTCCTCCCTTCTCTTAGAGTCGGCGTACTTTTTCATTCTTTACTGGGCATGCAACAATTGCATGTGTAAATCATTTAGTGCCACATCTTGCTCAAGCAATTGTTGTTCCACTGTAGAAACTGTTGTGGATCTAGGCACTGTTCAGAGTAGGGGAGGGGGTCACGGCCATAGAGAGCCTTGAAGGGAGAACACCCAAGTGCGGAGTGGTGTGTAGTGTTATACTAGTACTCCGCCCATGAAAGCTACTTTGGCCAGTGGTGAGGCTGTTCAGAAGAGAAACAACGCAGATATGCCTCCAAACAACGGTTGACTACTTCACTCTGCCCGTCGGTTTGAGGATGATAGGCTGTACTCCTCTTAAGAAAAGTGCCTTGGAGTCGAAATATTTCCTTCCAAAAGTGACTCAGAAAAATTGGCCGCCCTAATCGGAAATTATAGAGGAGGGAACACCGTGTAGTTGCACAATTTATGTGACAAAGAGAGCAACCATTGATTTAGCCGAAAAAGGGTGCTTTAAGCATATGAAGTGAACATACTTGCTCAAACGATCGACGCTGTGAGGATAGTAGACGTATCCACTTTTGGTAGTCCTTCGATGAAATCCATGGTGATTTCTTCCCATACTTGAAGTGGTAATGGAATGGGTTGTAAGTGCGGTACGGTGTATTGGCGGATCGAGGCCTTATTACGTTGGCGGTGTCACGTTGACATGAGCAGGCTTATATCGACTGTGCCTACCCGATACAGCTTTGGGCGATACATTGGTAAGTTTTTGTCTCACTTGAGTGGCCTCCGATAGGGGTTGAGTGGAACTACACGTGAGAATCGAGGAATGAGAGAAGGAATACGGGGTACCCTGAGCGTCTTTAAAAAATAGTCCATCCCCAGGCTCAGAAACGGAATATGCCATTGTTCCTTGTATTAGTGTCAAGCATAAGCCATTTGTAAAAAATAATCTTTATCGATTTGGTCCTTGACTTATCGATCCCGCCATTGGGATGTCATTAAGGATGCATAAATGACCTCGGCCCAGTCTCGAGGAGAGAGGAGCATCTGCGGCTTTAGTTTAAATGGCACGCCTTAGCTATCGAATTTCAAAAATCAAAACGAGCAACATGCAGGATTTATGATACTCTGTGCAGATCATGTTTGCTCCGATAAAATTCCGGACTCGTTGGTAAGTTCGGGATGATAAAATCTTTGCCTAAAAGATAAGGTCTCACTTGCCTGACCATAATTATTTCCATTAACTCCTTTTCGTATGCAGATTTCTGTTGGCTCTCTGGCTTAAAACTTGGTTGTGGTATGCCATATGTCTGCCCTCCTACATTAGCACAACCTTGATAGCAAAACTAGAGGCATTTACCTCAATAACAAATGGTTTGGAAAATCTGGCATAGCTAAAGAAAGCGAAGCGCTGAGTCTGCTTCCTTGATTGGTGAAATGCTTGCTCACTTCCTCATTCCACTATACTTGATCCTTCTTAAATGCGGTAAAGGCCAAACAACTTGCCCATATCCTTGCCTGAGCTTCCTACTTGATATCTTGTTAGCTTCGAGGAAACCATTAGTGCCGGTGTAGAGGCGAGGCCACTCAAGCATGACTTGCACTTTTGTAGGATCCATTGCCACACCCTCACTTGAGACGACATGCCCCAAGTAGCCTAGTTGAGATATGCCAAATTCACATCTTATTTTCTATTGAGATATAGTCTATGTTGTTGCAGCAAACGAAAAACTGATTCTAAGTGAGCTATATGGGTAAACAAATCTGGGCTATATATAAGGATATCATCAAAGAAGACCAGGACAAACTTCCGAAGATGTGGTAAAAAAACTTCATTCATTAATGACTGAAACGTCGAGGGTGCATTAGATAAACCAAATGGCATGAAGCGAGAACTCGCATTGTGTCACTTCGCGTAGTGAATGGAAGGTTGTTTTATTAACAATCCACGACTTGGATCGTGTCGATGGTATCTTGATTCCGGGTGCTTTGAGAAGGCGGTAGCCTTGTGTGGATTCGTCCTAGGAGCTCATGATAAGCGGAATTGGGAATCGATTGGAGCCTTGGATTTCCTTGTTGAGCGCACAGTAATCCCATGAAAAAGACGACTCCCATCCGCGTTTCTACACTGAAACGCTACATTTGAGTCTTGGACTAACACTAGAGGCGGATAATTTTAAACTGACATTTCCTTAATCAACCGCTCTATCTCATCTTTTTTTGACCTTCAGATACTGTATGGCCAGAGACATTTCTTGGTGAGGCCTCTTGCGATCTGTTAGGCGTGTTCATGTCCCTTGATCGGAGGTAACTCCGATGTCGTTCGGAAAAGATGCTGGAAGAGACTCAGTAACTCAATGAGTTCTCTCGGCTGGTCCTCGATGTTTTCTTGCCATTGTCGTTCAGTGGAATCGGATTCTAGGTGACTCAGTTCCATATAAACACCCTGTTTCTCATGCTTGATGGTCCGCAACATGGCTTTAAGGGATATCATGGTCTTGTCCAAATTCGGGTCACCCCTAAGTGACTTAGTCTGGCCTCCTAACCTGAATTTCAACAATTGAGTTTCCAGTTGACAAAAGTTCCCACCCAGCATCTACAACGAGATACTTGAAAATGATGTTAGTCTTGCAATTAAAGAGGAATGAAGTCCTCAATGATTTCGATTCCTTGCAGTTGTAGCTTAACACCTTCTGAGCCACAGCAGTGGAGATATTATCCTCATTTCTATTTGCACTTGTAACTAGCCGTAGCGGTCGCGATTTCCAATACCTCAATAAGCTTCCTGAGAAATGAAATTTGTGTGCCAGCCTTGGATGAGCTCTGCTTGGGTGAACACTTTGCCTCGAGCCACTTAAGGTTTTAGGTTCGTCGATCCTAAAAGGTTCGAGGAGATATACGCCGTTAGGGCTTAACCCAGCTCTCTTAAGCTCTGATATTTCATTTTCTTCGTTTGAATCTTCTTGCACCACTAACACACTGAGTTCTCTTCGTTTGCAATGATACTTTAGGTCGAGAGCTTTTCATCAGGGAGTATGGCCACTCTCTGGCGATTATTAGTCAGTGTCTTGACCTTGAAATTCAGCCCTTGTCATTTGTCATTGGAGTCCTTCGATCAGTCGATCGTGGGGAGAAAGATTCTCCCTACCGTGGCGCTCTAGGTCTCAGAGGTTGCCCTCGTGAGGTGACCACAAACTTGTGGTTGTTGGGCGAATGGGCTCGACTTATCTTCTATCATTTAGGCGGATCATGAAGCAGCCCCTAAGCGTGGTCGAGAAATAGCCTCGATTCTCCTTCGGATGTTTGGGGCGCGGTTCACTCAGAAACTTGCTCATGAAAATTTCAACACCTCCTCGGCTTGATGCTACGGCGATGGTGCCGGCGGTGGTCATAATGGTTCCCTCTTGCCTGCTCCATCCATTTTGCCCATGTAGACTCCGCTTTTGTCGCCAGCTCACGAGCTTTGTCACCGAGAGTAACCCTCTCGAGAAGTTCGACCCGTAAGACCATCGCTCTCCTCTTGCCGCTCGTATTTTGAAGCGGGTGTCCACTTGAAAGCGTGGCGACTTGAAGCCTCCTTGGTGTATTTGTGAAAATTCGAGAAGAATGGATTACGCCACTGAAGCCACCCGTTGGGATTTTCTCGAAAAAAAATGGGCATCTCGACCTTCGATACTTGTATTCGATTGTGAACGTGGTATCTGTGGCGGTTGGGTTAAAGGTTGATTCGAAGGACAAAACTCTTGCGGGTATGGGGTTTTTTTGGCATGTTCCCCTGATCCCATAATCTTCCTCTAATTCTTCAAAATTTCCTATGAACTTTCCCTTAGGCTCAACAATTCCTCTTTTAGATGCCCGATCTCTCCTTGTAATGCTTTGACTACCCCCTCCAGCGAATCCACCCGAGTCATCACACTGGTTTTTGCATTTTTTTTTGCCATCGTCACGGCTTTGATACCAATTTGATATGAACTAGAATTTTTAGAGAAAGGAAAGGAGAAAATCTGCTTCCCTTTATTGATAATTATAATATTCTAGCATTCGAGAGGCTATTCTCTCCACAGAGCAGAGCTCAACGACTAATTTTCCATACCCCCCCACACCACACACATTGAACTTTAAAGGAAAAACTAATTCTCAATAGAAAAATATTAAAAAACCGAAAAGACCCTGGCGGCTAGCGAGGAAAACACCGGTACGGAAATAAATCTCCCTTGCTCATGTGGCCTTTCTTAGCATAGGTGAAAGCAGGCATGGCTTATCAATGATAGGTGTAAAGAGCGCGATGGAAGAGCGGCCGAAAGGTAATCTATTAGGTGTGAGAACCCATCAAACTTAAGTACCACTCTATTAAGGTTTAGTCTCTTAATCCATTTAAGATTCTTTTCCATCTCTCTTTAGTCTCCTAATTAGACTCTAACTTTGTTTCATTTTTCCTTAACACTAGAGTATAAATATGTATGTTTCCTCATTTTGTAAATTAATGAGAATCAATGCATTCCTTTTCTCTCAACATGGTATTAGAGTCATAAAAGAGTTTGAGAATACTAGGGTTGGGGTTTACGCCGTGTGGTTAAATCAGACAACCCGTCGAGCGGGTAATCGCAATCCCAATTAAATCTTCTGATCTTCATGAAGCCTCAGGAAGCAGCCATCGTCGGTACCTTCTTGGTCGTGACTTTTATCAGTGAGATTTTCGATTTCCATTATAGTAGAAGAGCACACGATAGGGCGCCTCCTCAGATCTACCTTAGGTGGAAGCATAAGTCGGAAAATAACATCACACGCGTCGATCTCCAGTCCGGTGCGTGGGTGCAGCGCCCGACACATGGCGGCCGGAGTGTAGCTGCTTGTTTTACACGCGCCTCCTCCGGCAGTCGTTCTTTAACAAGCCCATCCATTCAACCAGCCTCGTCGTAGTCGGGAAAAGCCCTTCTTTTTCGATTTTCTCTTTATTATTTGCTTATTCTTTGCGTTTTTGTCTCTACGAATCTGCATTGTTTTTTGTGTTTCTAAGTGACATTTTCAGGACCTTGGGAGTTGTATATGTTGATTCCTACTAATTTCTCATCTTTATGGCTGAAAAAGACTTCTCTATGACTGAAAAATGTCATACTTTTAATTATTTTGTATCTAGAATTCCTATGATTACCTTGTATAAACTCATAGGGAGTGAAAATTATCAGTCATGGGCAGAGTCAATGGACCTTTGGTTTATTGGTAATGCATGTGAGGATCATCTTACTACTACGGATACAAGTATTCCTGAGAGATATACTCGATGGTAAAAAAGCGATGCTTTTACTTTACTTGATATTCTTGTGATCTATTGATGCGAGGCTACATATAATATTGAGACTATAAAACTTCTTATACTCTACAGAATCGGAGTAAAGCGTACACTAATAATATTCGTCTCTGGCAGGTAATATCCTCATCGCCAATTTGAAGCAAACTAGGTAGCAAGATGCTTATCTTTTATGGTGGACGAAGATATACCTTACTTAGGATGAACTTATCTCTATTTTGCCAAAGTCTACTAATATTGATACTTCCCTGTCCAAAATGGATCGAGTCTTTATGATCATTCTTCTGCTTAACCTCGGGCCAGATTTTGAGAGCATCCGGGAACAGATACTCAGCAGACGATTCCCGAGCTTTGATGAGGCTCTTGCTCGGTTACTTCGCCACACCTCCACTGCCACTAAATCCATGCGATTTGAGATTACATCGGGCACTTCTATGATGGTTTCTCAGTCTCTTTCTCGAGGTGATTCCAAGGTGGGCAGTGGTAACATAGGAGTAGGAGACAGCGCCCTGATCTGCATCACGCCATAGAGCTTAGACACACGTGATCGATGCTATACGTTACATCGTGAAGCCCTCCTCATACTGCTAATTTGGCTCAGTCTTCTGATCATTTAGCATGTTCGAGTTCTGTCTTAGGGAGCTCATCCACACCTCAGGGGGTCATTCTTACACCCAGTGAATATGAGGATTACCTTCGTCTCACTCAAGCAGCCAAATCTTCATCCATTGCTTTTGTTGCCTAGACCGGTAATGTTTCTACTTACCTTACACATTCATCTGCACCTTAGATCTTTGATACTGGAGCCTCTGATCATATCTCTGGTAATAAACACATTTTCTTCTCTTACCTTTGTCTCCTTTACCTACAATTACCTTAGCTAATGGTTCTTAAACCATAGCTAAAGACATTGGCTCGGTTTGTCCCCTCCCTTCCTTGCCCCTTACCTCTGTACTTTATGTTCCTAATTTTCCTTTTAATTTTATTTCCATTAGTAAGTTGACTCGTGACCTTCATTATGTACTACTTTTCCTGCAAACTCTGTAACCTTGTAGAGCCGGCGTACGGGAAGGCGATTGGCATCGGACATGAGTCTGAGGCCTCTTTCACCCTCGACTCACCTCTTTGTTCCCTTTGCACTTCCATGGGCTCCTCTCCTCCCCTCCCACAATCGTCTGGAGTCGTCGAGGCCTCTCGAGTTTAGCATTTGGTTTCTCATTTTTCTAGTTTATCTTCGTTTGAGTGAGTCCTATCAGCTTGGGAAACATACTCGTGTCTTGTTCCCAAAACGTTTAGATCCTCGGACAAAGTCTCCTTTTGAGCTTGTTCACACTGATGTTTGGGATCCTTCTAGACCTACCTCTACTTTAGGATTTCGTTACTTTGTTACTTTTATAGATGATTATTCTTGATGTACTTGGTTATTTTAATAATGAAAGCTTCAGTCGAGTTATTTTCTATCTTTAAAATTTCATGCTGAAATTCTTACTCAATTCAATACTTCTATTCGTATTTTAAGAAGTGATAATGCAAAAGAATATTTCTCTACGCCGTTATGTTCTTTTATGTCTTTCTATGAGATTATTCACCAATCATCTTGTGCTTACACTCCTCAACATCATGGAGTGGTTGAGCATAAGAATCGTCATTTGGATTGGGAGCGGCTCGCGCAGTTTCCTCCTCCATCGCAGGGTTCCTGGCGTTTATTCCTCAACGTTTATGGGGATGCTGGTTCAGCCGTTGTTATTTGATTAATTATGCCTGCTTGTATGATCAGATCTCATTCTATCTACTACCTACTCAACCTCTCTTTTATCTCCCTCCCCGTGTCTTCGTTAAGGCTTTGTTTTCTAACTTATATTTCAATTCCCAAAGACAAACTCTCTTCCGCCAAAGCCACTAAGTATGTCTTCTCAATATTTCCTCGCCTGTAGGGTTATCACAGCGGCTCCCATGATGCTCAATCGCTACGCATCTCCACTTCTGATGTCACATTCTTCAAGATTCCTCCTTCTTCTCCTCTAGCTATGCCTTCGCTTCCAGATGTCTTATCTATTCCTCTGTTTTACCTTCCTATTTCCCTTCACCTACACTATAGTTTGTAAATAAGTGGATGTGTGATTTGTATAAATCCTCAGGTAAAAGCGCCATGTGCACAAGTGCACGCTATTGAACATGAAAGTAATGGTCTGGGCAATGCTGGATATCGATCCATTGTGGAGAAGTGCGCTGATTCATCGGAATCGTCCCCATAAAGTATTATCCTGACTTAAACTTTTAATGAAACGTCTCAACCCATAACACTACATCAATCACTAACTTCAGAAATCACTTGTGGAACCGTGGTTTTGGCCTCCCCCCCGCCATACATTCGATGATTAATACCTAGAGAAATTTATTGGTCTGGCCTATTAATGAATTCCTCGATGACGGGTGATCAAAACAACAGATACCTCTCTCGAGGTATATCCTCCTATCTCACCACAGGAAGCTAAAGATCCTCCGCCTCGACCCATACTCCCAAACGCTTAAATGCCTTCAAACCCTAATCACACGACTCTAATCGGATATCTCTATTCGTTGATCAATTGGCAATGCCTTATCATATCCTGAGTCCTTATCTTTCCATCCTGATACCCACAAGATCATGCCAATGTCGCCATATCGCTCATGAAAATAAACCAATGTAGCAGAATCTATATAAATTATGAATAAACTAATAATATAAGATTTAAGTTTTTAATCCATATTAGCACCCAAGCAGGTTCAACAAAACCCTAGGAAATAATTAGAACATATCTAATTTAATGTTATTAGCATGTGGTTCTATAAATCATGAATAGTTTCTAGAAGAGGGAATACACAACAAAGAAGCCCGATCTCTTTGGTCATTCGCTTCGCTTCGCTTTCTTACTCACATCCTCGTATGTTCTTCTGATCCCTCCAAAATTAGTAAGTCCCCAGCGCTGAGCACCGGTTAAACGCTAATCGCCAGCGACATTGTGACGCCTTGACTTTTCTTTTGTCGATCGTGACGGCGACGCTTCACTGACGCATCGAACGTCGTTTAGGACGTTGTCGCTAGTTTTCCACTTCTTTCTTCGCAGCCCAAAAGCTTATGAAAACCACCTTGTCTACCTAAATGCACACAAGATCCAAAATCGGGATATCGGGCACGAATGTGACGCCGCGGTTAAGATATAAAATGTAGCCAAACGTGAGTAAGGCACGCCGGTGGCACGATGAGCGCTTTAGACACTCCCACCTACGTATGTCATGACTTCGACCGCCACAGTCTATACCATCGCCATCGCCCTCGCCCTCCCACAGCCCTCGTGTCGTAATTCCATCCTTATGCCGCGCTCATCCCTCGCTTCCGTTCTCAATCGCCCGATGCCTTTACCTATCGCTAACCGAAAGCAAATTCGGCCTACTTCTAACCCACATCTTGTTTATGCGCTTCAGCTTTACCGCTTATCTTTGCCCCCATTTGCCTTGTTTCCACCTTCTTGTCTTCTGTCTCTACCCCTAAAGCACTTAAGAGGCCTCTCTCATCCGGTTGGAAGGAAATGGATATGCTCTTACTCCAATGACATGAGAACTTCTTACCGCCTTCCTCCCCGGCAAGTCTCCCTCGTCACTGGTCGTTGGGTTTATACAAGAAGGTGGGATCACCTGATGGTCGACATTGATCGCCAAGGCCCGCTTGGTTGCTATGCACACTCTGCAAGAATATGTAATAATTATTATGATACCTTTTTCAGTGGCCAGATCGCCTGCTCACTGTTTTCTATGATCAAGGTATGGCCTCTTTCAACGCTGGATATCAAGAATCGCCTTTCTTCATGGTGATCTCGGGCGAGGGAGGGTTTATATATGGTGTAACCACTGGTTTTTGTTGCTCAGTGGGAGTCCGGTTTGGCATGCAAATTATATCGCTCCCTTATATGAACCAAATAGTCTCCCTCGAGTCAGTTTACCGGTTTAGCTCACGTTCCACCAAGAGTCGGCGCGATCCGCTCGCCAGACTTCAGTCCGCTTTTGTCTCATCACGCCCATTCGCGTATTACCCGTTTGGTTACGTGGATGATATTGTCATTATAGGCAGTGACCAGGATGGTATTCAGAAACTCAAACAACACCTCTTCAGCCGCTTTCAAACAAAAGACTTGGAGAAACTCAAGTATTTTTTAAGCATTAAGGTAACTCAATCTAATTCCTGAGTGGTTATTTCTCAAAGGAAGTATACTCGATATATTGACGCACACCGTATGCCTGGATCCAAGTCTTGGTAGACACCGCGATTCAGCGTCAAACCTGTATCAAGCCGTGTGAGGTCTCACAGATCCAGTGAGATATCGAACACTTTGTAGTAAATCGAATCCATCTCACTATCACTCCTGCCATCTCGCTTCGTAGTTAACCGGGCTTCTCGCCAATCACTCCTGGGTGATAGCCACCGGATCGGGGAGTTCGGGAGGTTCTCCAAAAGAGATATCAAAGCAGACACCAGTCGGTTATTGTATTGGTAACAAAGGTCATACCTGGGCAAAGGTCGATAGTGATCCAGATCGCGTACCCACCATGATAATGCCTCTACATCCGGGTATCAAAGTTCATCGAGGTAACCACCATCTCTAAAGAGTAAGAAATGATGGCAGCCGATCCGTTGAAGCCTGTTATCGCAGCTATGGTCTTGGCAACACGTGAACTGCATATAGTCAGTTGAAGCATCTTCTCCGAGAGCTAAGATTTGGGAAGGATGAACGAATAAAAACACATATGTGATGTCAATGGCACTTGCATATTTAAGTGGCAGGTTTTCCGTGAGAGGACAAAACACGTCAAAGTGGATTGCCACTTTATCGAGAGAAAAGATTGCGTCGGGATGCGTAAGCTACTAGTTTTGTCAACTCTAATGGCGAGCTAAGCGGATGTCTTATTAAGTCTCTTGGGGTCTGCAGGATGAAATATATATGTGACAAGTTTTGTGCTTTTGACTTTATATGCAGGCAGGGGAGAGTGTTAGGTTTAATCTCTGTCGAATTTAGGATTCTTTTCTTACTCTCTTTAGTCTCTAATTAAACTTTAACTTCTGTTTTATTTTCCCTAACAACAGAATATAAATATGTATGTTTCTCTTTTTATAAATTTATGAAATCAATGTATTCCTTCTCTCTTAACATTCAGCGCTCTTTGTGTGGAATGTCGATGTGGGATAGCGTCCGATTCATGCTGCTTGAGAAACCGGACGTCCATGGACGACATTCACTTTGGGTGGCTCATACTCTGACTAGCATTCACTCCGGGTCTACCTTTGATGCACCGGGTAGCCCTTCTTCCAAGTAGCCCTTTCCTAGGTATGCCTCATTACACAACTGAGTGCTCGATACCAATGATAGGTGCGGAAGCGTGGAAGCGGCCGAAAGGCCCAGCTGATGGGTGGGAGAAGCGTGTTTAAGAATCTGCATTTCCCAGTATTTTCTTGTGTGTAATCGATGTGGGATCGTATTAGACTGTAGCTTTATTCAGTACTCTATAGTCGACATAGAACCGCCAACCCCCGTCTATTTTTTGGACCAACGACACCAGGGTTGGAGAAGGGGTTGATGCTAGGTTGGATGATGCTTGCTGCTAACATTTTCCTTACCAAATGCTTTTTTGTCTTTTGAATAGAGGGTAGCGACAGGGCCTCACATTAATGGGGGAGTGCTAGGTTGTAGCGTGATGGTGTGATCTCGGGTTCTGCATGGCAATAACCCTGAAGGTTGTTGGAAGGCATATTGAAACTGCTTGAGTAATCTCTGAAAGGTTTCTGGGGTGTTGGGTTCTGCCAGAGCTTCCACTAGTCCAATCTGACCAAGCTCAATTCAAACCCCTTCCCTTTGTTCCTGCAGTGCTCTCCACATAGCCTTAGTGAAACCAAGGAAGTGCTAAGAGATGGATCAACTTGCAAAATAACCATTACCCCCACCTACTTGAAAGCACATAGTAAGTAATTTTCAGTTGACTTGCATTCCTCCCAACTCAAGAGGTAAAAAGCCCTCCACAATCTTGATATTTTGGATGGTGAGAACCACTCCCTTACATATGCCTTCCCCTTTAATTGCTTTTCCGTACCCATTAGCACCCCATAACCTAACGTTGCTTCTATGGGCAACCCCAATTTTTGAACCACCTTGGAAGAGATGAAATTATGAGTAGCACCACAATCGATCAACACTATCACCTCCTGTTGTAATTTTCCCTTTTACTTTCACGGTTCTCGGTGCTGATATCCCCACCATAGAGTTAAGAGACAGTTCGGCAACCTCCTCCACATCACCTTCTTGGAGATCTCACTAAATCTGAGAGGGCTTGGTACCTCCTAGTCATGGAAGTCCTCCTGTACCAGCAAAACCTGGAGCTGTTTATCCTTGCATCTGTGACCTGGCGAGTATTTGGCGTCACACCGAAAGCAAAGTCCTTTTTCAATTTTTCCTTGAGATCAGCATTAGTAAGCTTCCTATAGAGAGGGATTTCGCTGCCCTTGGGGGGTGTTGTGAAGAGGAGAATTGGGACTTAGGGATTGATGGGAACTGTGGGTCATGAAGAGGGACTGGTCGTGGGTTAGATTTTGGGGATGGAGGCCCATTGAAGTGTGGGTTTAAGTTAGTATGGGTCGAAAAGCCCACAGTTGGTAAGTTGTTAAGTGGGGGTTTGAATCCAAAAGGGCCTATGGGTAGATTGGGTCCATGGTTTAGTGGCTGGTTTGGGCCTGAGAGCGGTGGGCGGGTGATCCTCCTCTCGCTCCAACTGAAGGTGTTGCGTTTCTCTACATGTGCAAACTTCATGACCTCTCGCAAAACCTTCGGCTTCAACATCCGAATCTCTGCTTTGATTTCCGGCCTCAATCCATTAATAAATGTGCTTTCCTGCACATGCTTTGGAACATCCTCCAACGTCGCCGCCAGAGTTCAGGCGCGCGGTACTTGCCTTGTGATGCCTTCTTGCTTGAGAGACAAGAACTGTTCACATAGGGTTCCTTCCTGAGCATGGCTAAAGCGGTCGAGGAGTCGTGTTTTGAGCTCCCCCTAATTTCTAATTGGCCTCCAACCATCTTCCCTTTGAAACCAAGCTAATGCCTCCTCATCCAAACTAATAGTTGCAGTAGTCACCTTCTCCTACTCCGACATATGGTGTGCTGAAAAGAATCACTCTACACGAAAAATCCAACCCTTTGGATTCCAACCTTCGAAAATCGGCATTTCTAATCTCCTCGTTAACGTTTCAATTCTGCCTCTCTGTTCTGTTTCCAGCAACAGTGATGGGCGTGGAATTTCTTCGAGAATGGAATCTGTTGTTAACCCTTGTTGTTGAGGGGATTTCTTACCCATCGAGCTCACCTCATGTGGCGCCGCCGCGAGGCTGTCACGAGGTCCTCTCTGGTTGGTGCCTATATCTTTCTTTTCTTCCGGGTTTGAAACTTTTTTTGAGTGTTCCCATTTCTGTAACAATTGATCCATTCTTTCCAATAACGATAGTTTCTCTAGCAACGCATCCACCTTATCTCCAAGGGGCCCATCCTCTGCAGATCCCCCTTCACTGCTGTGATTTCACCATGAACAATTGCGATATGTTCTTCCATTTTGTCGATTCTTCCTTCCATCTTCTTGGTTGCCATGAGTTCCCCAAAAAATCGACCGCTCTGATACCAATTGATAGAACCCTAGAAAACTTAGGGTTTTCTGAATAGGAATTGGTTAGAGAAAAAGAAAGACAAGGAGCTATTGGAGAGGCTCCACTCTCCCACTACACTATTCTCCACTAACTCTTGTCTGCCTTTACTATGCTCCCATTACTTTAACATGCTAAACAAGGAATATTCAAGTGGAGTAGCGTCAGCCTTTGGGATCTTGTGACCTTTGCATTTGGCATACGTGAAATGGAAAGGGGGTTTTTCAATCAACTCCATTATAACTTTAGTTTATTGTGAATCTGTCAATGCCCATTCCAACTGGTCTGGTGTCAATACCTCTGGTCCTGATATTTTTTCTCTAGCTTTGCTGTGTCTTCTCTGGGCTCACTTCTCACTCATCCGGCTGCTCCCTTCCATCGAAGAACCTTATGTAAAAACTCTTGTAATTAGGAATGATTAGGCAAAATAGAAGTTGAGCACAAGTAACACTGTGTGTTCAGGGAGGAGCAGCAGCTAAAGAATCATATGTTCCATTTTAGGATGATTACTTAAAACTGGAAACTGTAGAACACATTTAGAAGGTCGGGTGTAATTTGGAAAATAAAAAAGAATGGCCTTTTTTGTCAGAATGTTAAATGAAAACTTATATTTTCTTCCCTTTCCCCCTTTTTTTTTAATAATCAGGTTGTAGGGACGTATGGATATGCTGCGCCGGATTATATTGAAACAGGCCACCTGACAAGTAAGAGTGATGTGTGGAGTTTTGGTGTAGTACTATATGAAATCCTGACAGGCAGGCGATCGTTGGAGAGAAACCACCCAAGAGCAGAGCAAAAGCTTTTGGAGTGGGTGAAAAATTTCCCATCTACTAGTAAGAAATTTCACATGATAATGGACCAGCGCCTGGAAAACCAGTATCCTATCAATGCAGCTAAAAAAATTGCTAAGTTAGCTGACAGTTGTTTGTTGAAGAGCGCAAAAGACCGACCAAAGATGAGTGAAGTTGTTGAGACTCTGAAGCAAATAATCCAACCTCCTCCTTCTCCTGATCATGTCGAGGAAAGCCCTGAATCTTTCCAAAATGATTCGGAAGACAAAGATAAAGATAAGAAGAAGGGTGATGAACCAGGTCCCTCTGAATCATGGAAAAGGCGGATGGCTCATCTAGCAAGCCTGGGTGAACATGTAGAAGGAACCAACAGCCACAGGAAAAGGTTTATCATCATGCAAAGAGCCAAAGTCCCTTGACTGTTCTTTCGTTTTCCTGGAAACCTGCTAATGTTTTTTGTTAATGGTAAGAGACTGATAGGTTTCATTTTCAGCAATCGAGAAAAATATAGTGAAGTAGATAGATGCTAGTTGGCAACAATTGCTTATGAGATTGGACTGAAATCTAGTGGTGGGTCTTGTGGGATATAGCCTTTTCCTGTGAATTTGATGTAATGGAATTTATAATATGTTCTTTCCTTATCCGATCGATAACTTTATGAGATTGGACTGAAATCTAGTGGTGGGTCATGTGGGATATAGCCTTTTTCCTGTAAATTTGATGTAATGAAATTTATAATATGTTCTTTCCTTAAATAACTTTAGGGTCCTGTGGTATCAATCAAGTTGCATGTAATGCTGATTCAAACATCTACGATTAAAAAAAAGAAAAGAAATATATATATATATATACCAGAAACAATCTCTGTTTCCTTGGATTCTCCAAGCCAAGGTGTTGGCCTGAGGTTAGTCATCACCCCTGTTTCTAGCATTAAAATAAGTTGTGTACGATAAAATTTTAAAATAATTTTTTAAAAAACTGAGTTTATCTATGATAGCTCACCAAATTCTTCTCAGAAAGGAAATAATAGTCAAATAATTTTTTTCCTTCTTGCTACTGTTCCTTTCGCTAGTATAGAGCCTAATGAAGGAGAGAAAGATGAAACTTCTCCCCTATACGCATTGAATGCATTATTTTATAAAATATTTTAAAAAAATAATGAAAATAATTTTTTTATAATTAATTTGTCAAAATCAAACATAGTTAAAATTAGTTTAAAATATATATTCTAAATTATCATTAATTAATTAATTAATTAATACATCACTTTTAACATGTAAAAGGAAAATATTTCTATGAAAAAATTATTCGGGAATAAGGTACCATAAGCTCTTGATTAAAAGTATGTATTCTTTGCCATTTGATAAAGTTATTTGAGAGAATAAGCCATCCTATATTTTAGTGACGGACCTAGAAAATAAAGTTAGAGGGACATAAATATTTTTAGGGGGACATTGTAGTACAATGTTTAGGCAATTTGTCTCAAATCTAAATGTTAGGAGTTGAATTCTTATTATAAGTAAATTTTTTTCCAAAAATTTCAGGGGACAAATGCCCCATTTAGTCACCATGTAGATTCGCCACTGCTAAACTTTTGATTGACTTTTGAAATAAATAAATATCTTGATTGTTTATACATGTGATCTTTTCCATTTCACGAGTTTAAGAACATGGACTTTCATAGTAAAAAACAAAAAAGTTTTATGATCATCTTTTAAATTATGATTGAGGGAAAAGAATAATATGAAAATATTTTTTTCTATAAGAATATTGCTATAAAGATTGTAATATACGATTATTTAATTTTAATAAACATTTTTGTTTCACGTCAAAGGTATTTGCTCTTATTGGAGTGCTACAAAATGAAAATGATATTGTTATTCGATGTCTTGAAGGATTGGGGGATAAGGTGTATAAATATATTCGAGTTTTACATGTATGTTACATTTTTATCGGCGAGCTTTTTTTTTAGTGCCGAATCTTGTAGCGTTTACTCATGATAAGCTTTATCTTCGTTTGTTAAAAAGTTCTTGATCGTGTTGGCTTCTAACATGTGTGAAATGTCTAACGGGGTTGTAATGAGAGTTTGTCCACCTGTGAAATTTTCTAACCGTAGAGACATGACCGAGTCACGAAAGTAAACATCATGGGTATTTTAGGTAGGGGTGTCAAACGTGTTGGGTTGGGTTAAACGGTTGCAGATTTAAGCAGGTGGTGAAAAACATGTAAACTAGAACCGCGACCCGTTTGATAAGCGTGTTAAACGAGTTGACGTTTATCACGGCCGTTTAGGTCTCACCCCGAGCCCGTTTATCGGCGGTTAATCGTGTCGGTTAATGCGTGTCGCGTTGAATTTACAGCGAGCCCTGATCGCGACCATTGGTAAAAAGCGGTAGGAAAGCGGTGTTAAGCGGGTAAGCGTGGTATAAGCGGGTTAGCATGTCTCACGAACACGGCCCGTTTATTAAGCGTGTTAAGCGGGTTGACCCCGTTTATCACCCGAACCGTTTGGGTATCACCCCGAACCCGTTTAATCGATTGTCGTGTCGGTTAATCGTGTCGTGTTGAATTTTGACAGGCCTAATTTTAGGATCGGGAAAAAAATAAAAACAAAGACAATGGGAAATATGTGCAAAATTCGAAGGCATTTGAGCAGCTTATCCCAAGGATTGGATAAAGAGTTCGAGTTTGGCTCCAGTATATTAAAAAGAGCTCCCCACCGTTACCTTTGAAGAGCTTTTTGATACGTTAATATAGTATGATTACTTTCTGAATAGTAATGAAATATAGCCTGATTTATGACTTTCTACATAGTAACTATATTGTTATCAATATTAGGGTTAATTATATAATTGGTGTTGTGGACATTGCATTTTGGCTATGATGCGTTTTTCACTAAAATATGAAACTCGTTTTTATATTTTTGAAAAACCGTTTAGAAAATGATTTGAAGTCGGTACTTATTTTTATTTATTTTCTTAAGAGGGAAAGCAAAATAAGAAATAAAAATCTTAGTGTGACTCATTTTTTAGAAAATACATGTTTACAAAAAACCGAGTCTAAATTTGGAGATTATGTTACCTATTGGGAAAGTACGGTAATAAGTTGTATCACCCCTCTAAGCCCTTAAAGTCAGTATTTAATAATCAAGTTCTGGAAAATGTGGCAATCAATCCATTAATTATAGGTACCAATCAAACAGATAGTAAATAAAGAAAAAACTTAAAGGGAAGAAATGTGTACTTTGACGGCGAATCAAGAGCGTTATCAACAAAAAATCATGTTAGTTTGACAAGTAATATAGAATATTCATAGTTGAATTAGAGATAAGTTGTAAATCAAATACTGAATTATTTATTAAAATGATACATGAGATGTCAAGCCCCATCAAAACTCATTTATTTATTATACAAATTAATTCCATGAGACTCCATTGTTATTAGAGTTGTAGAATTAATCATGTGATTGAAACTTGTAAAAACTATTTTGAAAAGAAAAATTTTGAAATTGAGTTTTGATTTAAGAGATTTGGAAAATTGAATTTTTTAAGAATCAAGAATTTGAATTTTGAAATTTGAAAAAATTGGGGGATTGAATTTTAAAAATTCATAACTTGGAAATTTGAAATTTGAGACTTGAGTTTTTTTTTTTACTTATATTTGGGTTTTGTAAATTAAAATTTGAAAATTAAGTATTTTAATTTTGAAAATTAAGATTTAAAATTTTAGAAATTGAGAATTTTGAATTTGAATTTGAAATTTAGGGTATTTAAAGAATTGAGAATTGGTAGAAAGGACTTAAATTTTGAAAATTGGAATTTTAATTTTAAAAATTAAGGTTTTGAAGCTTGGAAATTAGAAATTGAGAATTTTGAAAGAAAATTAATTTTTTTTTTTAAAGAAATTGATAATTTGAAAAAGAATTTAGGAAAATGAAAATATGAGATTTTGTGAAATTAAGATTGAAAGAGTGAAATTGGGAAAATGAATATAAATAAAAATTTAAAATTTGTAAAGTAATTTCTGAATTTGAAAATTTATTTTTAAAGATGTTATAATTGGTAATATAAGTAAAAATAGTAAGAGCATGTCAAAAGTTAGTGGTTTGTATAGTGGTTAAGTGCCTTACTTATATGATGTGGTAGTGGGTCCCATATGAGGTGGAGGTGACATGACATTGGGCCTTGTAATGATGCGATTGCAGATAACGTGGTCTGATGTATGACGATGTTCTAAACGGTATGACGACGACATAACAACGGATTCAAACACTTAAAGCAATAACTCAGTTAAAATTCGGCCATGGACTCGATCAACCTGGCGAACGAACTATTGGGGATTGATCTGTTAAAGGGCCTTGTGAATCGTTACTTGGGCTCAATTAGGTATATGTTCAAGTGAGCTTTCAGGTAGGATGTGAGCATGAGTTCCATTAGTGGGAAGTGGGCAACTGGATTGTTGGACTCATAAGCTAGAATAAAATAAATCAAATAAATCAAATAATAAATCGAATACCGTGGATTGATATGCGGATAAGGTGAAAATAAAATAAATATAATTATACTAATATAAATTGAACGAAATTGAAAAATAAAATAATAAAAACTCAATAAAATAAAATAAACAAAACGAAAATAAAATAAACAAAATTCAATTAAAAAAAAAAAAACAAATCAATAAAATGAACGAATTATAATAATATGAATTGAAGGAAATCAACAGAATCAACGAAAATAAAATAAACAAAAATCAAAACTCTCTTGCTAATGATCGCTTACACAATCATAAAATAGCTCCTGCAAGTGGTCATTCAGGCACGAATGGATTTTTTTTGCTTTTGGGTTATGGATATGAAACTTCTCAATTTAGGAAATCTGCATATAAGAATAAATATGAATTAGGCCTAAGCCATCTAACAATCGAATTCATCAACTGTATAAACTCATTTGCGAAAACATGAATGGATCTCATCAACCATTTATAGAACTATTAATGCATGAATTGAAATGAAAGAAATATGTATAAAAAAAATAAATAAAAATAAGCCAATGGAAACAAGCAAAATGGTTCTTTAAGACCGAATTTGATCAAGGATAATGAATCAAAATGAAAAGGAGCAATCTGGACAAGAATTAATGGAGATCAGTATAGATGGTGAATAGACCTTGAAGAAAAAGAAAAGAAAATAGAATCACAATCTAATGTGTTTACTTTGTTTTCTGAGGCAAGACTCATCCTTTGCAACTTGTCTCTCCTCCTGTCGATCGTCTCTTCTCTCTCACTCTGTGAAAAGAAAAAAACTCTCCCCCCCTTTCTAAAATCAATTCCTTCCAAAATAAAACTCAAATCAAACAAAATAAAAAATATCAAATATGGTAAAATAAAATAAAAAGGGTCAAATAATAAAGTAATAAAATAAATAAAACTACACCTAACCCAAATTTGGGGTCTACAAATATGCCAATCTTCGATAAAGTTCACGAGTGTAGCGGCATGAACAATGGAATGAAGTGAAAGTGAATAATGAGCTAAACAGCGAACTTTTATCGAAGACATAGAGACCCCTAAAGACGAATTGGGTTAAATACAAACCCAACTCAAAACCAAAAGGCAAGAGGGCTCTAGACACCCTAAGAACAAACGACAAAAGGACAAAAGGACTTAGAGGCCAACAAAGTCATGATATAGATTCAAGCTCCCTCTAAGAAGGTCATCTCAAAGGTGAAACCCGCATCAAATCTAAAGCAAGTGGAAGTTGACCTGCCAATGGGTGCTAAAATGGTCATGCGCATTGAGATAATAATTAACATCTATCATGCTGATACAAATCATGAACACTCAACAAAACGGTGAAACCAATAAGGGAATGAGCTATGAAGACAAATGGTATGTTGATGAGAACTCTAGAATGGTTAGATGTAGACTCTTAGTAAAATCATGAGCTAGCAAGTGCAAAGGAAGACAACCGAAAGAAGCCATGCGATCAAGGTGAGCAATGCTAGAGACCATAAATATTGGTACCAATATCTTTGTAAGGCACGAGTAGGGAGGAGAAGTTTGAAACCATAGCGACGAGGAGACTCAAAACATCACCGATATGAACGCTGAATGTCCAAAGAAACTAATATAAATGAAGATGAAATCTCTAAGAGCTCAAATAAGGTGAAGGCATGATATAAATAAAACCTGGATGCTTGATCCAAGATATAAACACAAAGGCAAAGTCAAAACGCCTAATCTCTAGAAAACAAAGTCTGGACATTTGAACTACATTGTAGAAACTGTGATGCAGACGAAGTTTGAACGTCTGATTTATATAAAGGCGAAGTTTGAATGCTCGATCTATATGAAACGAAGTTGAAAATCTGAACTGCGATATTGAAAAATGTGATGTAGACAAAGTCTGAACGTCTAATCCATAATGAGAAGGAGAAGTCTTAATATCCTGATTCAAGAAAGGAAAGGCAAATTTTGAATGCATGATCCAAAATGAAGAGAGCAGAGGCGAAGTCTGAACGCCTCAAATACAAAAAGCAAAGGTGAAGTCGAACACTTGATCCAAAATAAAGAAAGTAAAGGCAAAGTCTAAACGCCCAAAACCCAAAATAAAGATAGCAAAGGCGAAGTCTGAACGCCTAAAATCCAAATCGAAGACTGAAAAGGCAAAGTCTGAATGCCTAAAATAAAAAAAGCAAAGGCGAAGACTGAACACCTGATCCAAAAAATGAAGATAGCAAAGGCAAAGTCTGAAAGCCTGAAATATGAAAATCAAAGGTTAAGTCTAAACACCTGATCAACAATGAAGACAACAAAGGTGAAGTTTAAATGCCCTAAACCCAAAATAAAGAAAACAAAGGCGAAGTCTGAACCCATTAAATCTAAAATGAAGATGGCAAAGGCAAAGTCTGAACGCCTGAAATCCAAATCGAAGACTGAAAAGGCGAAGTCTAAACGCCCAAAATCTAAAAAATAAAGGCGAAGTCTGAGCGCCTAGAATTTGAACTGAAGATAACAAAAGGTGAAGTTTGAACACCTGAAATCTAAACTAAAGATAGCAATGGTGAATTTCGAACGCCTGAAATTTGAAAGCGAAGATAACAAAGGCAAAGTTTGAACGCTCGAAATCCAAATTGAAGATAGCAAAGGCGAGTCTGAATGCTCATAGTAAAAAAATGAAGACAACAAAGGCAAAGTCTGAATAACTAAATCTAAAATTAAGATAGTAAAGGCAAAGTTTGAAAGCCCATAATCCGAAAATGAAGAGGGTAGAGGCGAAGCCTGAATGCCTAAAATCCATAAGTCAAATATGGCAGGGTGTGCCAAATCCTTGAACTCCTGAATAATCTACTATGAAATCCCCATCTAGTACAAATATATGTAAAAGGTCGAATGATATATGTATGACTCTATGTATCTCAAGAACACTGCTACCGAGTGGATATCCGAAGTGACTCTACGCAGTCAACACTATGCTCAAAAGTTGAACTATCCATATTCTCAAAAATAGTACAAGCATGCATATCTATCGTGAAGGCCCAATGAGAACTCATAATATGCCCATCACATCCAAAATGAGTAACTCCTACCATCAACTCAAAAATCCCTACTGTAAACATATGTGGAATCTGACTATGAAATCTCGAGACACAAAAGACAGAGTGTCTTACAATAACTCTGGTAATGGGTGATGAATAACATCTAAAAAATATCCGCCAACTCGCATGACCCAACAAAGATCCACTAAATAAATAATACTGAAGCAAAAATGTCTCCATGAAGGTCATCCTCAGGAAAAACCATCTAAGCAAGGAAATATACTCTAGGATGGCATCTGCCTAAAATGCCATAATGAGGCTCACCCTCTCAATGAAAGCTATCTACACAAAACAACCAGCTCCATATGACCTCGATAACCAGGGGTATGCCCTAGTATGGCATCCAACAAAGACATGATGGAATCTCAAAATATCAAGGCATGACTCAACATACCTCTAGATGTTCCTAATAACTAAGGGGTATGCCCTAGTATGACATCCAACATAAACATGATGATGTTTAAAAACGTCATAACAAGGCTCATATCCTCGATAAGAATTGTCTACACAAACCAACAACCTCTAGATGATCCCAACTAATAGGGGATATGCCCTAGTGTGACGTCTAACAAAACATGATGAAATCCCAAAAATTTCATAACAAGGCACATCCTCACCATAAGGATTGTTTGCTCAAACAAACAAACTCTATATGATCCTGACGGATAAGGGATATGCCCAAGTACGTCATCTAATGGAGACGTAATTAAATCCCAAAATATCAAAGCATGGATCAACATCTTGACAAGAATTGTGTACAAACCAACAAATTCCAGATGATCTCGACAGATACGGGATGTGCCTTAGTATGACATCTAATGGGGACGTAATGAAATCTCAAGATATCAAAGCATGGATAAACATCTCTACAAGAACTGTGTATACAAACCAAACAACTCCAAATGATCCTGACATATATGAGATATTCCCCAGTATGGCATCTAATGCTCCATAGTGTTGAGAAATCAGTTAAAAATCATGCATCCATCAGTAAAGAGAGTGATCCCTGATCATCCAGAACCACAACTAGAAACAAATTTGAACACTAGTGAGACATCCCCTAAAAAAAGTAGCATGATAATGTCCAGATATAAACCAAGTCTCAAATACCATCCAAGTAGATTTTGTCAAAGAAAATGTCTGATCTCATGGCCTCAGGGTGGTCTTATGACACGAACTGTAATGTAGGCTTAGGGTGATAAGGTGAAATAAATGAAAGGAAACTAAACTCAAATACCTAATGATCAAACTCATACCCTCGTGTACAAGATGTAACGCATGTAAAAATCTCATGAGCCATAGACTCAAAGGCAACCAATAGAAGCACTAGTGAAAGAAATAAACAAATGAGAAGAGGCTAAGCTAGTAATGAATCAAAGAAGGCTCCAAAGGAGCCGTAGGTCCGCAAGCCATCACCGTGGAGGCCGTGACGCCCCAAACCCTGGGTCCGTTAACCAATCGGTTAACTTCAGCAAAACTCGCGGATATCTGGTGATGATATCGCATATAACTATTTATTGGATCCATTATCAGGGTTCCATGTCTTCTTGGGATTTAGAGCTCATCCTTGTATCCATTTGTACAAAAACATGTGCAACATGGCCCATCCGAGGCCCAATATATTAAAATGACTATCGTTCATTTCTACAGTAAAGTTACCTCACATGGGTTCATTTATCCATAAACATAAATTATATTTAAATACTATAAGAGCTCTAATTACAACACCTTACAAATATTGCCACATTAGAACAAGATCGTTTCTTAAAATATTTTAAGCAAAATGTCAGAATTAAACCTCTATGAATCAAGCTTAAATATAATTTTGTATGTTTTAAATGAACATGGATAAATGGACCATGTGGTCATTTTACTATAAGCTGACTCATGGAGCTACTGTATTATATATGTTACTATGTTTTATAATAAAGGATTTGATGAGCTTCTGCATAAAAGGAGACTGGTCCGATTTTTTGTTAAATTATGGATCTCAGAATGGGACATAACAACGCTGCATTTCCTGGGTCATTTGATTTCCATGAGTTTTCCACAGGCTGACTACACACCCGACCGACCCTTTGGCACAAATTGCATCGTGAGTCTGTGTATAATGAATGCTCACGGCCAGGGCATGGGTCTAGACATGCGCATGTATGTTGGCCCAGTTTATGATTACTTGGTGCCTGATAGATTTGGTACCAGCTTTACAGCCTGGTATAAGAGCTTAGGTATACGAGTACCTAGGGCATGGGGGGCATGGGCCTAGGCCAGGACATTTATGGTGCATCTGATACCAGTGTCACAAATGCAATGGTGGGTGAAGTGTCAAGAAAAAAAGTGGTAATAAACAAAAAAAGGTAGGGAAAAACAAAATGATCGATGATCAACCCATATCAATACAATAAAAGGAAAGTCATGCCACTAATGATGGAATGGAACAATGATCCAGAGATCCTAATGAGAAAATAAATCAAACACCTACCCCTTTCACAAAGGATATCAACAATGATCCAAGACGATTTCAACGGTGAAGTCCGTTTCGTCATCCAAGATCTAGAAAAATTCCATATTTTCCACCTGTACTATTATGGAAAATTATTGTTTTGCCATTTTTTCAGAAAAATTGAGTTATTATATATATATATATATATATATATATATATATATATATATATATATTCGGGTTTTACATTCCCCTCTTCTTAAAAAAATTTCGTTCTCGAAATTTACACATATACATACAATCACTGGCATATGCAACAGTCATTTAATTTTCAAATTACTAAACAACGTACCTCATCCTCAAATAGTAAAGGATAAGTGGCACTCATCGTGTCCTTACGTTCCCATGTTGCTTCCTTCATTCCTTAGTGCTGCCATAACACCTTACGCCTTTACGCCTGGCCGCGAAACCTACTCGGCCATCCATAATATGCAATCGCTCTTTCCTGTGTGTCCCATCCGCATCAACAACCAGGTCGCCTCAATCCACTACATAAGTTGTATCTGGAGTGTACTTCTGGAGCATGGAGACATGGAATACCTCGTGGACACTCAATAAACTCGATGGTAATGCAAACTGATATGCAACTGTACCCACCATCTCAAGTATGTCGAAGGGCCCGATTTATCTCGGCAACAGCTTCCCCTGCTTGCCGAACCCGACCACTCCTCTCTTAGGCATCACCTTTAAGAAGACGTGATCACCTACCTCAAACTCTAGAGGTCGTCATCGTCTATCGGCGTAGCTCTTTTGCCGGCTCTGAGCCGTGAGAAGATGCTTCCGTATCAAATTCGCCTTCTTAGAGGTGTCTCTAATAAAATCTGAACTCGTGATGGATCTCTCTCCCACCTCCGTCCAACAAATCGGAGATTGACACGACCTCCCGTATAAAACCTCATAGGGTGCCATCTGTATGCTCGCCTGATAACTGTTGTTGTAGGCGAACTCTAGGAAGGGAAAATGCTCCTCCCAACTACCCTTAAGATCCAGAACACATGCCTGCAACATGTCCTCCAAAACCTGTATAGTCCTCTCCGACTGGTCGTCTGTCTGTGGATGAAAAGCAGTGCTCATCATCAACTGTGTTCCCATGGCTCTCTGGAAACTCTTCCAAAAGTGAGCCGTAAAACTAGGATCCCAATCCGATACGATAGAGACTGGAACTCCATGTATTCGGACAATATTTCGAATGTATAACCTCGCGTAATTCCTCCAGCAGGAAGGCTCTCGTCTGTGACCGCGTAAATGTGCCACTTAGTGAGCCGGTCCATTATCACCCACACCGCATCATGCTTCCGTGATGTCCGTGGCAAGTGAGTCACAAAATCCATCGTGATATGTTCCCACTTCCACTCTACTACCCCCAATGGCTGGAGTAGCCCTACTAGCCTCTAGTGCTCAACCTTTACCTACTAACATGTGAGACATCATCGAACAAAGTCCCCAACGTGTCTCTTCATCCCGCTCTAGTAATATTGGCGACGAAGATCATGGTACATCTTCGTGCCACCTGGATGCATTGCAAATTGAGAGCAATGGAACTCCTTGAGGATCTCTTCTCTCAGATCTATCAATTGGGGAACCACAACCCGTCCCCTATACTGAAGACTACCATCTGTGTGAATGGCCCAACCTTTGTCACCCACACATGACTGCACTTCTATCTCCCGATGGACACCATCTCGTCCCGCCTCTAGACCTCAATCACCTCCGTCTCAAGCAGTGGGAAGGCGTGGTGCTTAAACTCCCGAAGACACCTCAGCCGACTTTGTACTGTAGCCCAAACTATCCTACAACCTAGAGCATCTGCCACTCCCAGGAAGCTACACTAGCTAGTACTCCTTGTGACTTCCGACTAAGTGCGTCAGCCACCACATTTGCCTTACCAAGATGGTAATGCAAAGTGAAGTCATAATCCTTCTGACATTTATCCATCTCGCGTCTCATGTCGAGGTCCCCGTTGTAAAGATATATCAGGACTTTGTGGTATGAAAACACCTCGAACTGCTCACCATATAGGTAGTGGTGCCAAATCTTCAAGGCAAAGACTATGGCCAATTCCATGTCATGCATGGGGTAATTCCGCTCATGATTCTTTAACTGCCGAGAACCATAAGATACTACCCTCCCGGACTGCATCAAATTATCTCTACCATCCTTTTGAGGCATCATAATACACTGCAGCCTCTGCCTCCTTTCCTATCGTCTTGGCAGAACCCAGGTCTCCTCGTCTCAATGTCACAACGTCATCACCCCATTTCATCTATTCCGGCTGTCTCGCCATAAAATGACCGAGTCCTCAATGAATCTCCCAGAGCACTCGCCAGCCCAAGAAATTATGGTTCGCAAAGAACTGAGTTCTTCGTTCTTTATTAAGTCTTAAACTGTTCATTTTTGGTCTGTTTTGCAGCCAGTTTTTGTATATTCATATGCTTTAATGCCAAACAGTGAGATTATCAATCGTTCCTGTGCCTGTAAAGTTTGGTTCAAAAAGATAATTATAAGAAAAGAAGAAAAGAGCGGTCAAACAGTCATAAAGCTACATGAGTTCGCAAGTCACATAAACGCCAGCAATGATATAAACTTAGCCTTTACAACTCTTCGTTCAACACAAAGACCCAATATGGCAGAAGCCATGCCGCACAAGACATATGGTCGCTGACGTGAACATGAGAGAAGGAATGTAAAAAGTCACCGAGACAAAGAGAGATAATAAGCCATGACAAGGTTTTTTATGTCGATGCGAACTCGGGAGGAACTTGTTGCGACTTAAAAGCTCCTATCGCGACTTAAAAGCTCCTGTCGCGACACTAGAAACAGGAAGAAAGAAGAGATTCTGTCGCGACAAGGTATCTTATGTCGCGATAAGAAATTAAAGAGCAATATAGGAAGAATACCGGCGGACAGATTAGTTTATGTTGGCGACAAGGAAAATAGAAGGCGGCACCTTTGCTATACATAAAATCTCCCGCGCGATAATAATTATCGTAACTCGGGAAAATCTCGCTGAGACATCAGGAGGAAGGCGTATGCCGCAATAAAGTAATGAATGTCGTGCGACACTAAGACAAGGTTTCTCGTCCTCGGCGTAGAAACAAAGCTGCGACAAGTGATGCCGACTTAGTAAACTGACCTCGATTACAAATAAAGAGTTCAATGTTATGACATAAGTCGAAGAGAAGCTTCGATACCTAATAGATATAAGGTCGCGACATAGAAATAAGTTGAACACAGATAAACAAGGTCGCGACATACTTTTCCATCTCACAACAAAGATTCCAACACAAGGAAGAGAAGTCTTGTCACGACATAACAGAACTAGGTCGCGACACAAAGATGAGCTAAAGGCAAAAGTCTCATTTTGACATAAAACCAGTCGCGACGTAAAACATCTATAAATAACACAGACTCATGTCGCAACATAAAAATGAAGCTGCAACAAGAAATTAGGTTAAGTGGAGACAAGACTCTGTCTCGACAGACTTTCCAGGTCGCGACAGGAATGCCGACAATACAAGAAACATTGTTGCAAAAAAGAACCAATAAATACCTGTCTCTCGACATAAAAACCAGGTCGCAACACAATTTGAAGAAGCTGCAAAGAAACAATGTCGCAACACAATTGTGAATGTCGCAACATAAATGTTCCAGTAACCATGCATGAGAGTGTCGCGACATAGAATGGAAAGAACGATGTAATTCCACAGACAAAGTGTGTTAAAGATCCAAAGAAAGACGGTCACTACAGAGGAAACTTTGTCGACATAATAAACATGTCGGGAAGAAACAAATATCGCTGCAAACATATCGCTACATGCCATGCGAGAACTGCAACAAAGAATTAAAACTCTGTCACCACAACATTTTCTGTGTCACCAAGAATGCAATCTAGGCCGTAATTTTGGGATCCACAATGTAGCCTTGGAATTTGTGCCTAAACTTCGGGCTCTATAAATAGAAACATTTGAGGAAAGCGCAGGCAGCTTGGCTCTAAAAAACCAGAGCATCCGGGAGCCGAGGACTCTTTCAGACATATTTTCTTTATTTTTATTTTTTTTTTCTTCGTAGATTAGAATTAGCATAGGATTTCAATTTGTTTACTGGACTTGAAACAGTGAATTGTTCAGAAGTTTCGAGGTTGAGCTAAATTGTTGAAAATCAATTTTGATTACTGTTGAATCTAATGGAGTCCAGAGAAAAGCTGGAATTTATTTCTTTCAGATTATTACAGATGCATTGGAAATTTCTTGATAAGTATTTTAGTGTTTAACGCGATTCGCTTTTCTCTGAAACCTAACTTCATTGGAAAGATCTCGATGTTAAGCTGCGGTCTTTTCCTGCATAATTAGAAAGAGATTTCTTGGATCGAGAATTTCGAATTTATTTGAATGGTGTTTTTCATGAAGTGAATTGTTCCTAACATTAGTAACTTATACCCAATTAAGGACTGGTTGTTTAGATTCGATTTCAGAGGCCCTTGAAAGTGACATAAAGTCGAGATTCCTGAGAGATGATGCATTACTTAGGGGCATGCTGTATCATTATTGAAGAACTAATGAGCTCTAAAAGATTACTTAGATAAATAATCAATTTACTCATAAATTGAGAATTAGTTGAGGGATCTATCAATTTAATCAATTAGAGATTTATCCTTGGTCTTGAGGAATGATCTTGATCCTGTGTTAGCTTAGATCTAATCAAGGAAAGAGAGAACTCTTTAAGATCTCAAGGATGAGACTTCATTCATCTTGTAGAGATCTGGAAAATGGCACTATCTTGGGAAGCAAGAAATCTGCAGTCATAAGAAATGGGTAATGTAGTGATTGAAAGAAAATACCAAGATTCATGTAGAAAATTCGACATGGGGTAATTGGTTAGATACATGTTTCGTAAATGAACATGACTTCTAATCGTTGAAATGTATTGTTATAAATCCAAACTATACTACCTTGCCTCTGACATCTTTATTCCAATTCATGAAAGAATAGAATTAGATTATGTCAGAGGAATCGATACTACGCCAGCTGAAATCCCAAAGGTCTACCTCCACTGGCTGGTCCTGTCCATGTCCAATTTTAGGTCTAGGATTTTAATTTTCCTTTTATTATAAATGTAGAAATTTAAACAAAGAGAATCTAGTTAGGTTACTAAAAATTATAATGAATGGAAGTTCAAATAGTGTGGAACTTGAGTAGTTAGGGGTAATTCGAACTTTAAATTCTTTTTTATCTAAGGAATGATATCCAGACTTATAGCCCAATTTTTATTACTTGTACGAATTATAAGACTTCATAGATTTGACCAAACTAAATCTTCAATGAATTCAATGACAAATCATTTTTATTATTAGCATACATGTTCTATTATGGTCAACAAGTTTTTTGATGCCTTTACCGGGATTAGATAATGGGCCCTTTCTGGGTAACAAAAAAGAGTGTAAATTTGATCTCTATAAAGAAAATGGTCAACAGGCTCTCCCAACTCATAACTGCCTCGACCTTCTCCAGGTCCATTGATACACCAGAAGTTGACACTACATGTCCAAAGAATCTCACCTCGCAGCTCAAAACTTGCACCATCGCACTCGCGCATAACCCGATAAATTCTTTCGAGGGCCCGATAACAACTCAAGCATCCTCATGCTTCTCCTCAGACTGGGAGTAGATCAAAATGTTGTCCACAAAGGCTACGCATTTAACCGACAGAGTTGGAATACCATGATGAGATCCATGAATGTTGCTGGAGCATTCGTCAAACCGAACGGCATCACTGTGAACTCGAAATGCTCATACCGCGTCCTAAACATTGGGTCTTAGGATATGCCCGCTCCCTAACTCAACCGATGATAACCTATACAAGGCCCATCTTGAAGTAGAATCGCGCCTCACCGACAAACAAATCATCAACTCTAACGATACCGACTCGATAGTAACCCTGTTCAAATGTCGATCGTCAATGCACAGTCAAAGGGTCTTATCCTTCTTCTTAGCAAACAAAACCGGAGCGCCCCAAGGTGAAGTGCTTAGTCTAATAAAACCCCTCTCCAACAATTCCTGTAGTTGGACCTTGAGTTCCTATAACTCAACTGGTGCCATCCTATGAGGAGTCATAGAAATGGGCGACGTACCATGGTGTAACTCAATGACAAAATCTTCATCCTTGTACGGAGGTAATCCTGGTAGTTGATGAGCTTAAAAGTCATCCATTTTAAGTTCATTTTTCTGATTGATTTTTATATAAAAAAGACTGATTTATGTTCAGAAATATGGAATAACTAACCAAACTATGCATCGTGGAATTCAAGAGTAAAAGAGGAATTTCGGCAAAAGAAATGAGCGTAAGGTGGATGAGTATTAATGATATAACCGGCCGCGGAGCTCGCAGCTGTAAAAGGCAATACAAGGATCAAGGAATTCGATGTCGTGAAGCCTTGATAGCAATGAAAAAATTTATATCAAGGTCGTGACCACAAAACCTACCGCAGAATACAGTAATGGAAGGCAAAAAGAGCTGGGTGCGACAGAAACTCCAAGTCAGGCGACAATGAATAGATAAAGAAGAAGAATTGCAGTCGTGACATCCCTTTGAAGTCGCGACCGAATCAAATCCATTACAGTGAACATTGATGTCGTGTCATCTGGAAGAGGTCGCGACGTCAACACCGTGACGTAAGTCGCCGCGGACATCGCCGCGCGACATCGCCATGTCGCCATGGCCGGGCCAGATCGTAAGAGGTCGTTAATCCTTAAACGTCAGCGACAAATGTAAGCAAGGAAAGAAAGGTCGCTACAAATAAATCACAAAACGCGACATTAACCAGCACCGGTGGTCGCGACATCAGCCGCTTGTCGCGACATCGCTGCAAGGGTGAAGTGGTCGCTGACATCCGCCGCATTGCACTGGGGTTGCCGCGACACAAAAAAGGTCGCTATATCATCGCTAAAGAAAGCGGTGTCGCGACAAGATCTACGGCCGTGACATCGCTTGTGAAGACCGGAGGTCGCGGCATCATCAAACAAGCCACGATGAATGTACGCGGTTAGAGGTCGCGATATCGTTCACAGTCGCGACATCCTCTCGCGAATAGTTAAGGTCGCGACGTCATTAAAAGGTCGCGACATCAGTTCCAAAGAAAAGAGGTCGTGACAACATTTAGCTGTCGCGACATCAACTCCACTAAAGACATGTCGCGACCAAACAATGGCATCTGCGACAAAACTGAGACAACAGAAGTCGCGACAAAGAATCGGCGTCGCCATCGACAACAAAACGGGCAAGCTTTACTCTTTGAAATCCACAATGAGGCGCATCAAAATTAGGCCCAACTAACCCTGTACGCATCAAGCATCAGCGGAACGCAATTTCGCGACCAAAGACTGGAAACGTCAAGGCTCTCGTGATTTTACCCTTTCTTTTTCTTTCTTTGTTTATTTCTGATCGCTGGTATTTTCGCTTTAATTTGATCTCAACGCAATGTAAAAGTTTTAACCAATGCGATTTATATTTTCAAATTACACCGTTGCTCAATTCCGTACAAATTTTGATTTCGAACTACTAGTTTCCCCATTTACATGTTTCGGGACGCTGAAGCCAATGTATGGTGTAATCGCGGATTTAGAAACCCAGCCTTCCATTGAAATGACTTATCATCGTAAATTATATTTCCCGCAGACTTTATTCATCGATGCCGAACTTCACTTTGTAAATCTACTACCGGTTCGTTTATTTCAGGAATCGATCCCAATATCGTCGCTACCCATAAACCACTGGCTCTCAAGCTCCGATTTCAAGGCCCTCTCTAAGTGACACAGAAGGCATTCCCCGAGAGTGATGAGCAACTCGCGGAATCCAGATGCTTAACCCGCTATTGGTAATCTGTTAATGTAAGTTCGTAGGATTAAATTGATAAATCCTCTTTCACTTGGAGACGAGAATGAGCTGAACGAGATTTATCAATTTAAATTGATAAGAGAGTTCGCCGATTCTAATGGTGAATTCAACTCGTGTTAGCAAGGATCTAATCAAGGAAAGAATGAGTCGCTCTAATTTTGAGGAAGAGAGCTGCAGCAAGATAGTGTAAATCAAGGCAATGACTATAATTTAGGAGCTCAGTTTACAAATCTGTGTCAGGTATGAAAATAAAAAGAAAATACCTTAACAAGGCAAATTTTGTATTAAAGGTAGTTATCTAACCCATCGTTTTCGAAAGAGAACAGCCATAAGTTAGATGATGAATAAAGGAAGTGTGGAGAGATCCAACGCACTTACAATTTCTTGGACTAGTTTTAAATCTGTGGTTCATAAAGCAAAATTATAGTGCAATCTGAAGGAATTGATGTTTCACAATAGCTTCGCATGTCTTGTATTATAACTGCTCAATCTAAATTTGTTATTTTATTATTTTCAAGATTCACTCATTTGTTATTAATTCAATTCCTTTTTAGTTTTCATTATTTTAAGGTTTTCAAAGCTAATCTAAATTGTCTATAATAGTCCAAATAGTATAGAGATTTCTAGTAGTCGGGTAGTTGATCAAATTCTCGAGATCTCTCGTGGATCACTATCCGACTAAAATCCACTTTATTACTTGTTCGACCTGCACTGCAATCAAGGATCAACATTAAAAAAGAAATGTATCTATTCTTCGTGAAACCATTTTATATCGTAAGATACTTGCAAGGAAATATAATCAACAAGTTTCATGGCACATTGGCGGATTAGATAATAGTCCTTTCGTAATAGTGTCATAAATTTGTATTATGCTCTTGGTCCAACGAACAAGTTTTTAAGCGCGTTGTCGGGGATCGAAAAATTTAGTAGATCAATATTCGCACGAGTTAAGGAAATACTAATTGACATTTAAAAGAAAAAGAACAAAATAGTTTTTCGCAAGTGGTTATTTTTAGCCACTAACCTTAACAAGCCATATTGAAAATATTTGCTGGGTTTGACTAATCCTATTAATGAGTATGTTTTTATTTTAGGAAAACTACGATAGGAATGTAATCGATCCGATTCTAGCATACCGAATTAGAGAGAACACTGTGCTTGAGAAAAACGAAAGGGCGTAAAACCTCACGCATGGCAGATGAAAGGCAAGACCGTGACCGAAGGACAAAGAACAAGAAATTAAGGCCTCCCAATCACCGACATACAATGGAGGACTTTTGAGACTCATGATTCAGATGAATACTGCATCGATGTTCTGGGCGCTTGATGCAATAACTCGAATCGAATCTCAAAGATCGATTACAATGGTTCAAGAATAATGCTTTACCGTCATCCCATTAAGACCCAAATGAGCACTGGAAGGTTTCTCGTGATGACAAACACAAGAAGTTGAACGGTGGAGACCGTGAGGTCATAAAATTGCATTTATTCCCATTTTCTAAGAGATACAAGAGCTACATGGTATGAATCTCACCATATGGTTCTGGCTGATACTGAGGAGCTTCAGAGAAGCCTACTAGTAGATTCTTCCCCCATCACCACCCCAGAGAGAAGGAGGGAAATAATCGTGTTCCAAATAGGGGAAGATGAGAGCCTTATGTAGCAATGGATCCAGTGTTGTTGTCAAAAGATGCCCAATGGCTAATGGGGATCTAAAGACCCAGATGGGACATAGTGTATCATGCTCGAATGATACATCTATGGAATTATCGATGTTTCATGTCAGGAGCATTCAAACGTAAGAGTACCGAAGAGGCAAGATCCGACAGGACTCAAGAATGCAATATGAAAGCTCCACTGAAGTTTTCAAGAGTAATCGGGCAGAGGAAGAGGGAGTCATGAGCTGAAAGTGATGACGCCCACAGGCAGTTAGATGCCATCATGCATTTAATGGACAAGTAAGAGAGGAAGATGCACACCCGCTCATGAACAGATAGTCGAGAGGGAACTATTGAGATAAGTGGCCGATGTAACCCACCGAAGAACTGCTTATGACGCGAGGGAGGTTAAGTACTCTGGGGGAGCCAAGAAGTTATCACTAAACCAAATCCTAACCTCGCTGAAGACACCATCATCCAAAGACTGAGGAACCATGGAAAAATTTTTCATACGGTGCAGGGGCCCCACAAGGCCTAAGGTACGATGAATCCTCATCAGGATATCACAGAACCACTCAAGGTTCCTACAAAGAAGAAGAAGGGAGGTGAAAATAGAAACGAGTACCAGAGTCAGAGGAGAGCTCAACCATTTGAAGATCAAATGATGCTATTCATCGGAGACAACAAGAAGCTGTTAAACCTCCATGAATAGTGTGGTGTCGTGTAATTGAAGCCTCAAATACCAATTTCAAATTTTTCGTATCACCACTAATGCTTCCCTCAAGAACCTGAGACATAAATAGGGCACCGTCCTAACCCCGCAGTAAAACCGTATGAAAGATTCCTTTCCCAAGGACACGAAGAAGAATCCGAAGACTGTGATGGTCAGGCAAATGAAGTGGGAAAACTTGGAGGAAAAGACAGAAAAAGATGAAAGCAACAAGGGAGAAGAAGGCCCGCACAATGTGAAACACTGGAGAAGGAAAGAAAGAAGGAACAACCGTCGTGAGTAAGAAGCCAAGCAAGAAGAAAACCTAGAACACCCGCCTCATAGATCCCATTTCGTTGCAGGTCACAGTAAATCAAAGATAGAGGAACAGAAGGTTCTTGAAAACCTTCAGAGCCGGATCAAGATGCCTTCAATGTGGCGGACTCGTGATGCCACTTTATGCAAAATTTTGAAAGACATACCGAGCAAAAGCAGTGAAGATTGTCGGTTAAGGAATTGCAAACTTGATCGCAACTCTGCAAAGTGTCAGTGATCAAGAGAGACTTACCGTAAAAGCGACAAGGATCCGTGGAGCTTCCACCCCATTCCCTCGCACCCATCGAGAGTTTGAGTTTCGTAAAGCTCTCTCGTGACCTAAAGCGCATCAATTTAATGCCCTAATTCTGCCAAGAAGGTGCCTGGGGGGAGCTTACCCCACTACTGTTACCCTTCACAGTGATGAGAACTCTGCAAAACCCGAAGGAATCATGAATATGGGCCGGTAAAGGTGGGAAAATTTATTTTTCCGGGTCACTTCATCATACCTGGATTCAGATAGAAGATCTACAAGTCCCTTCGCTTCCTGGGGCCATTCCTCAGAACTGAGCACTTAATCGATATGTATAAATTACTCTCGTGAGTTTGGAGAAGAGGGCAAATCGACTTCAATTTAAACTTAAGTTTGAGAATTTGACATAGAAAGGGAAGATATCAAGTCAATAGAAGACGATATGTCAACAACTCTCATTTTTACTATGATTGTAATGCCTAACTCTTAAATCAATGAAAAGAGGGATAATTTAAGATTCGAAGGTTTTGATTCGGGATTTTCTGCCATCACTACATTCAACAAAAGTGATGAGTCTCAACAAATGGGATGAAAAAGAGACAAATAAGAAAGGAATTTCACCAAGAAACCAAAGGAAGGCTGAAGTGAAGTGAGTTGCCAGATAATAAAGTATAAGCACCTGATTCGCCAAAGAAATCTGGCAACACTCTGCCACTCAAGATGTCAAGGAAGAGTTGTCGAAATTTATAATCATAAAGAGTCTATGGCTTGTTCATTTAAGAGTTATGTATCACCATCAATAAGGGCAACAAATACTTGAAGAAAATGTATGTCAACTGTTAAACATCAAAGAGACTAATCAAGTCATGCAGAAGTAAGCTCAGAGAAAATGTCTGTTAAATGCTTGGTTTTATTTATAATTTCATTACTCCTCGCTATCAAATCCACTTGTCCAAAAAGTTAAAAGTGATTTACCTGATCCCAATGAAAGAAACGAATAATCTGTCAACAGAACATATTAGAAGCATGCATGATTATATAGTCAACACGCATGAAACAGCATCATTTCCCCTGCTCCCACGATCTGTATGCTCAGATGATTAGCGTGATTAATCTCTCATTTTTGTTTCTTGACGGGTATTCAAATACAATGAGATTTGCAATTGCACCTCGGTGACCAAGAAAAGACCACATTCATGCCCCTATGGTACCTTGCCTTCATGATGCCATTCGTCAGGTAACGTCTCGGGCCACTTTCCAAAGGATGTACAATACTCGATGTTCTCGCATTTGGTCGAGGAAGTCATGAAATTTTTGATGACTTCATGTATATGGGTCCAGTTTTGATATCCTGACCTTAGAGTCCATATCCTGTGAGAAATCCCCAAAAATCCCGCCCGATGGATAACCCTGCACCATCCTCGATTCTTTCACCGCTGCTGTCCTGTGGCCACATCATCATCCCCGAAACGTGCTAACTTTGGTGAACTGTTTCACCCACTGAGTAATCGTCATAGCTCCCCCGTCTCAACCCAAACTCCTGCCTGGCATGTCTAGTCGATGCCTGGAAAGATGTTTGCACATGAAGAGCTCACAGTAATCTCTCCCCATGTCATAGCCTCCTAGTCCCCCCGGGAGGTCTCGACCTGAATCCCATCATACTGGATTCCCCCAGCCGAACGTTGAATACAGATCTTTAATGTGATCTGGAGAGATCTCTATAGCTCAATGAAATACCTGGTCCTATAACCAATGGTCAGCCACCATCGGATCCTTCCTCCCATGAACGTCAGAGGATGGTGTGATTTAAACCTCTGGAGGTTACTCAACCCTCCCTGATCCCCAATTACACTAGCTTGTGCAAAGGTATAACCACACACTTAGCTCTATAAAGGCCTACCAAATTACAAGTGTGGTCAACATTGTCTCACGGCGACCGTCCCTTCTCAACTTCATATCTACATATGTCCACAGAATTGGATTTTGCTTTTCAAACATCTAATAAATACGTTCTCGAACTATCATGTTCATTTATATTCAACCCCTAAGGTTTCTGTGGTTCTAACCCTAGAACATCCTTTACTATATACATCCTATCATCAGATATATATTTCAGCACTTGTAACACACAAACAATGCAGAAAAATGTTGAACACAAAATGATATAATGCACAACATGCAATGATCTAACCTATGTCCAATAGTCCAATGTATTTAGACAGCAATTTAATTATGTTACCAAGCTTCGTGTTTGCTTCAGAATTACCGTGGATACCTACATCTCAAGCTCTCAGGTGGCTCGCTACCCACTGATACCAAGTTGTGACACCCTTAAAACCAAAGGTTCATGACAAACCCTAACCCTCTCAAGATTCCTGATGCCTGCAACCCGACACCACACCCACCGTGTCCCACAGTAGCTCTACCAAAATACAACCTCGCATAACAAAGATAATCATCCATCTGTGGTCTCAACAAAGTGGTGAATAACCACACAGGTCCATTTCGTCCACCCCACACACAACTATATCACAATAGTCCATAAGAGTTTGAGCTATAAATACTCATACAAAAAACATATATTAAAACTAATGGTTCTAATATAGTTTACAAAAATATTTACTGAAGCTACATCCCGGCTTCCTTCAAAAAATCACTACCTGAGTTACGCCATTTCCATGCACACCCCCCAGACCTAAAAGGGGGGTCCTATCATCGGGTGAGCAAATGCACCAACAGAGAATAATCCTACAAGGGCTACTCCCACCAAGTGCATGCAATGCCATAACGACGCCATGATCACATTCCACATAATATGTATCGCTACTGATGGAATACTACATGTCATGAATGGAGGACAACCGTAACGGGCGCCCTACATTCCTGAAACTGAACCGGCCCCTCACACACATGCATATGAAAGTGTGGAAAAAAAAAACCGCCATTGATGTTTAATCCAATGACCCTTTCAAAACAAAAATCTTTGTTTTGTTAAATTAAAACCCATCGATAAACTCTAATGTTCATTTACTAGCAACCCGTAAGGCGCATCAGGGCCACGACGGGTTTTCTACTGGTAGGACGCCGCACACTTTCCCAACATTTTTACGGGCTTTCACCGCCTGGTGATCATGTCTAACCGCAACTATCGGGTTTTCACCCGAGTGGGTATCTATCCCTTCTTGCTATGCCCAACACACGTATTTTTCATGCTATGCAACCATGAGACTCATTTTGGATGTTGTCCCATTACCGAGCTCACCACCCATTCACTAAGAATGATGAATGATCATAACCATGCACACACACCCAACACAACGTAGTGTCCCCGTGCATATGCAATGCAAAAATGCTAATGACAAAATCTCATGTTACATGTATAAGGAACAATTAAGCATTTAAACATTTACATTCCATACTTTATACTAAGTATCATGGATAATTATATCAAACACACATAATTTACATCCATTCAAGCTAATATATTTAAACACCCATATATCAACATATTTTCAACACATTCAGCATATTATTCAATTTCCATCAATAACACACCAAAAATAGTCCACACAAACTAGTCATCTATGGCTGGTTAATTTGACTCGGGCCCAAAATTTCAACTTTGGGAAAATAATGAAATCCAAAGATGTATTTTCCAAGAGTCCCGAATCAAACTACCAAATGCATTTTTCCAACTATTCGAATCCCATAACCGGCCTCGATACCGACTTTCGCAACTCATCCCGACTGTCCAAAATAGTCCCGTTGTCCGAAAAACTCATCCTGATGGTTAGGGTCGCACTATTTACCCATTTACGACCCTTAAGTGAAAAGGAAACCAGTGTAGGAAAAAACCCCTACATTTTGGAACGCGATGAAACCTCGAGTTTCGTACCACGCTGTAAATGGCCGTGATGGACCAACTTTATTCGTCTCTAACATACTGATCAATAAGTTAACCGAAGGGAAGTGCCATTCCCTTTTTTTTTTCTCCCTTTTTCAAGCTCACGATCGCCTGACTCATTTTTTTTATTTTTATTTTTGTTTTTCCTTTTCTTCATTCTCTTTTGTTTTTCTTTCTTCCTTTTCTTTTCTTGTCTATCCACCGAATTGATCAAAGTGGGGAAGCTTCCCCCCACTTTCCCACTTTCCTCACAACTTGACACATGTCCTTAACCCTTACTTGACTCATGGCTCTAAATGAGCCATTCAACCAAGTGCCATGTGTCACATGGACACATGCCCTAAGAGGCATAAGCCACACCACATGGATCTCATGCCATGTGCCCCCTCCTAAGGTGCCATATGGCATCTACATGTGGCACCACTCCATGTGTCATTCGACACCCGATACTTTGCAAAACGTGAAATTCCTATTGTCTTGGAATTCGTTGAAATTCGACTGGGTAAATAGATTTTGCAAGACAATTTCAATGGTGAAGTCCGTTTCATCATTTGAGATCTAGAAAAATTTCAGGTTTTTTACTTGTATTACTACGACAAATTACCGTTTTGCTCATTTAAAAAAAATTGAATTATTATATATATAAATTTTTTTTGAATTATATATATATATATATATATATATATATATATAGTATATATATATATATATATATATATATATATATATATATATATATATATATATATATATATATATATATATCTTTTGGTTTTACAGGGGGGAGGGAAATAAAAAGAATGGTTTTACAAGGGGGGAGGGAAATAAACAGAAACAGACAATGTGTGTGTGTGTGTTTTATTTTAAATTAATATTATCAAAGATGATTTTGAATCTTTTGTAAAATAGTTAAAAATTTACATTGCTACTAGATAATAAAAACAACATCAAGAGCTACAGTCTTTCTCGAAGTTATATGATCGTATACCTCTAGCACATTTTATCCTAGTATTTTCAAGCTTAAATTCTGGCTCCACCAATAATTAAAAAAAAGGAAAAGGAAAAGCTTCTACCTTAAGGATGATAATAGGGCGGGTTTTATGGGTTTATGCTAGAGGTGGGAATATGGGACCAGTCCGATTGATCGATCCACTTTGGCCCATATTTTTTGAGGGCTAGGTTGAGAAAATAATGGTTCAAATAGAACTAGGTCTATTAATATCTGTTCTAAATCAAGCCTCCCATCATTAATAATAGCCACCCCGCTTTTAACCCATTTGATTTATTTTTTATTTTAATTTTTAATGACTATATAATATTTTCAAATTATTAAAAATATTAGTTTTCCTATTATGAAAAATATAAATAGCTGTTTATAGAAAAAAATGTTATTAATAAAATAAAATAATACTAGTATGAAAATAATTTAAAATAAAATAAAAATATATAAAATAATTTATTTTATAACTTTTTAAGAAATGATAAGAAATGAATTATAGTATTTCAAATAAAACTTTATTTTATAAAATATAAAATTTGATAAATTGTTATTTATTATTACTTTTATTTTTTTAATGTTCAACTTTTGACTCATTTTGGCCCGTGACCTACATAAGATCGGGTGGGGTTAGCTAAAAGTGGGACCTAATTGGCCTAACCCCTTTAGCTCACACTAATGTGGTCGCCCTTTCCTGTGTAGTTTCGCGCACTGGATGGGTATATTAATGTAATAGGTTTTTGACGAGTTTGAAATTAATATAAGCAAGTTTTTTGGTGTGTCAAGGCAGGTTCGAGATATTTTTTAGTCCCCTCCCGTCCAGTTATATATAAATTTTATTTTTAACATTATTTCATTTTATTTTTATTATATACTTATATATACTAATAATAATATTAATTAATTTTTAATAAAATAATATTATAAAAACAAAATATCTGATTTATTTATAATATATATTAATTCTAATATAATAAAAAACATAAATGAATGAAAATAAAAATAATACATAAAAGTTAAATGAGGCAGGTATGAAAAATTTCCATTATTGTCATACTCGTTCGACCTGATTCAACCCATTTAATATTTTAAGTGGGATGAGGATGAACAATAATTTAATTTACTAGGGTGGGGTTGGGGATAAGACCAACCCGTCCCAAATGTTGGGATTGTGAGTGACTTGTGGAATATTACAACAAGTAATATTTGAATGGCTTTGCCAATCCACTATAATGGTTAGCAATTGGATGACAATTCCTATTCATAGGATATAAAATGAATACTTAGGTGGCAATACCAAACCATAAAAAATATAAATTAGTTGGGAGGTTGTGTCAATCCACAAAAATGTAAATAAGTAGTTGGGTGACTGGGCCTATCCACGGAATAAAACAATAGATGGGTGGTTGTGCCAACCTTCGGGAAATGAAAGTGTAGTTGGATGGCTAAGTCGAACTCCTCATCCCCATATCCAACAAAAATGAAAGGAATTGCTTTATCATCGAGCTTGGATCTCTACTCCTTTGGAACATGCATAAAAGCTTTGCATCCAAATACCTTCAAGTGAGAGTGTGGAACATATTTTCCTGTCCAAACTCTCTCAAGAGTATCAAAATCCAAAGGAACTGATCGCAATCTATTAATAAGGTAGACTGCAGTGCTAATAGCTTCACCCTAAAATGTCTTAAGAAAACATCCATTTTCAACATGCATGATACTTTCTCTATAATAGTCCGGTCATCCTTTCAACAATGCCATTGTGTTGTGGTGTACTAGGAACTATCTTCTTTTGCCCGATTCCATGCTTGGAGCAATATTCTTTGAACTCATTAGAGATGAACTCTCCACCATTGTCTATTTGAAGACGCTTTAGAGGTTTTTCCCATCTCTAGCTCTCTCCACCATGTGTGTTCATTTGCAATAGGTATACTCATGTCTTCCATGAAGAGTCATCAATGAACATAACAAAGTGTCTATTACCACCTAACAAATCTACCTTCATGGGTTTGCAAACATTAGAATATAGTAATTCCAATTTCTCTAACATTCGAGTAGAGTTCTTATGGAATGATACTCTATGTAGCTTTCCAAATAAGCAACAGTTACAAGGGTATGATAATTTGCCTTTGGCCATTGGAATGAGGGATTGTTCGGAAAAAAGTTGTAACCCCTTCTCGCTCGTATGCATCAGCCATTTGTACCACAAATCTAGATAAGCATCCTCATCAATTGCATTTAGTTGACCTCTACACACCTTCACATGTGTTTTATACAACGAGCAACATAATTTGCCTCATGTCGCCTCTAAGAATCTCTTGGTGAGCTTCCAATTGCCACTAGTGATAGAGTGGCTATATCAATCATTGTCCAACATATGCATAGAAATTAGGTTTAGATGCAAATTTGGCATATGTCACACATCTTTCAACGTTAATGTACACCCCCATACTCGTCTGTATACAAATGTCCACAATCCCCACAATCTGGGAAATACTTTTGTTTCCCATCTTCAGAGCACCAAAGTCTCTTTCTTTGTATGTTGAGAAATATTCCCTTTTGGGAACCACAATGGTATGATGTCCCTGAATCCATCATCCACTCTATATCTTGATCTACTACATGACAATGATCTTCTTGGTCGTAGAGTAAGGTCACCTCGTTGCCACTGGTAGAGGTGGTAGCAGTAGTATTCCTATCGTCTTCCTGATTCTTGCTCTTGTATACTCCATATGTCATGAACTTGCAATTTATTTTCATGTGGCTTGACTTACCACAATGATAACATTTTATCTTCTCTTCAAACTTTGATCCGCCTCTTGCTTTGTTTTGCCTAGCAAGTCCTTTGCTTATGTTTCGTCCCTTGTTCTCCGTGATAAGGGCATGTGTGTCATTGGCTACAAAGTCCTTCTTTCTAATTTCTTCATTGAATAGACTATTTCTGATTATAGCCAATGTGACTTTTCCTTTTGGAGTTGAATTTCCCAAGGATATTACTAAAGTGTTCTAATTCTCAAGCAATGAGCCGAGTAGCAAGCATGCCTAGATCTCATCATCAAGAGAAAGGCCTGCAATAGACAATTGAGCAATTGTCCCTTCAAAATCATTTAGATGTTCGATAATTGATCATACCTCATTTTGCTTCAAATTCATCAGTTTTTGCATTAAGAAAATCTTTGCTTGTGCGTTCTTTGTCTTGTACATGTTCTCCAAGTTCTTCCAAAGATTGTGGGGATCTGTCTCTTTGGCAACATGATTGTAGAAACTAAAATCCACTCATAGGCGAATGACACCCAATGTTTTCTTTTTCAACTTCTTCCAATTAACATTTGGCATGTCACTTGGCTTAGCATTATCTCTCTCAATAGGATCATATAAATCCTTGCAATTGAGGAGATCGATGAGTCTAAAATTCATATATTTTTGAAGCCCATTTTTCATGTATATTTAAGGCTTAAAAGTTCAATTTAATGTGAAATTATGGAGTCTTCACCTAGATTTATGTTTTGTAGAAATTTAAGGAAAAGAAGCAGAAATCACTAGTAAGGTAAATCAACATCAGGTAGCATAAAGCAGCAATGTCGCGACATTCCAGCGATCAATGTCGGAGAAGATCATGAGGAGAGTGTGTAAAACCTGGGAAAAATTCAAATTTTCTCAACAAGGGTAAAATGATAATTTTGGTTGAAAACCGAAAATTTTCTAGATCTTAGATGATGAAATGGACTTTGCCATTGAATTCGTCTCGTGAAATCTAGTTACGCTGTCGAATTCGTTTGACTCGAGACACGCACATCACGCTTTTGAGGCATTGCGTTCGTGGACAATAGGACCATGTGGATGCCACTGGGCACTTAGGTGTTGGACATATGTATGATAGCCATGTGTCGAGCAATTGGGATAAATGGCTCATATCGAGCCATGTGTCACAAGGAGAAAATAAAGGAAATGAAAAAATTAAGAAAATGTGAAATGACAAGTAAGTAAAGGAGGAAGTGGGGATGAAGTTTCCCACTTTTGGGACTATTCAGTTGATGCAATCCAAAGGAGAAAAAGAAAAGAGAAAATGAAGGAAAAGAAAAAGGCAAAAAAAAAAAAAAGGAGAGAGAGGAGGAAATCAAACAGAAGAGAGAGAGAGAAAAACAAAAAAGGGGGTTTCGCTTTCAAGATCTCTCAAAAATCTGGCAATGGTTTCGTCTGAGCAAGAAGTAAAGCTCCATCCACGCAATGAGGGCTACGCGCTGTATATTCAGGGCCCAGAGTTTCACAACCCCAAGAGGTAATGAAGTTCCTACTTAATATTTTTAGCCTAAAAGCCATGTAATGGCAATAGGGTCGTCTTCTGGCCGTGATAGGTCGCGGTGATTTAGTCCCAAGATTTTCGATCAATATTGAAATTTTGGATCAAGCCAGCGCCCCGAATCAGAACAAGTTTGCTTTAACCCAGGATCATGTCTGGGTTTCGCTGTGTGTTTTCGCATCACAAAGAATACGTCACGACGGAACAAAAAATGGTTCGGTGGGCCAGCGAAGGACCAAGAGGTGCCCCTGCTTTATACTGGTACGGATTTAGGCCATTTTGTATGTATTGTTTGAAAATAAATAATATGTCGTCAGGTGTAAAATCATGTTAATATGTGCTTGCGTGATGTATTAACATGAAAATTGTGATGAATGGAAATTATATGTAGGAAATATAATTTATCCCGAAATTTATAAATGTTGCATGTAAGACATAGCATGAAATGGTATTATCAGATTCTATATGCACTCCGCCACATCGCGCGCCGCAGTGTGTGTGGATGCATGGTACAAGAGTTCACCATTCTCGCGAATGTGCGGTGAGCCTGGAATGGGATCACATCCAAAATCGAGACTCATGGTTGTATAAACAATAATTAATATAAATCACATGTGTTCGGGGCTTAGCAAAGATAAAGTAGATCCTCCTCAGGTGAAAGACCCAAATTCTATCTCATGCTAGACATGATCACCTGTAGTGAAAGCCCTCAGGAAAATGCTCCAAGGCGCCAACTATCCCGCGCAGGACCCCAAAAGACGCGGGCCCATGAACAACAATACACAAGATTTGATAAAAAATTCAAGTGAATACGAGGGTTGTCCACAGTTTAAGTCATCGGGTGAAACACCAATGACCGTTTTCACAATTTCGCATCGCAGCGAGGAAGTCTACGGGGACTCTGTTACGGGCATGAGAAGTTCATCTCATCCATGACACGTAATATTCCCATATGTAATCGCATTATTTATATGGAATGTGATCGACGCTTTCATGGTTGCTACTGCATGTGCATTTTAGGTGGAGTTGATTAAGGCCCAAAAAGTGCTATTTTCAGCCCTATTTATTGTAGGTTTTGAGCACTTTTTGCGGTACTAATCAAATCGGATTTAACCCGATTTATGATATATCCCCGACTATTCTACTGATCGCATTTTGTGGCTAATTTTGTAGTTTTTGCAAGCTATTAATGCCAAACTTGTCGAGTCGATCCAAGCATGTAGAATTCGAGTCGAACTTAGCATTGCAGATCAGAAACCAGAAGGAAAGAAGAGCAGAAAAAGCTGGAAAATAGAGAATTTCATAGAAGGGTGCGAAAATGCATCTTGATTTTTTGCCCTTTTGACCCCTGTTTGACTTCCCTTTTGTGATTTTTTCCCATTTTTCCCTTCATGTATTATGGGTATTGAGGGTATTTTTGTATTTTTGCTTATTTAAGCATTATATAAGCTCAAACCAAATCTTGTAGAGGGGATTTTAACTTTTTTTCATTTTCTGCATTTGATATATAGAGCACTGGGCGGGAGTTTTCCCGCTGCTTCCCTCTTCTCTCATTTTCTTTCCCTTTCTCTCATTTTCTCGGCTGCCAAACACCCCTCTGAGGATGACAACCCTAGAGGATGGTTGGCTAGACCACTCTCTTCTCCTTGAAGCAGGAGGGCCGGACTAGGTTTTGAGGTAACCGATGGTTCTCTGCTTAACTAAAGTTTTTATTGGCATTTATGTTTCCACCACTCATTCTTAGGATTAAATCCTTAAATGTATCTGCTTTAACCCCGTATTTGGCAAGTTTAGGTCTTCAAGTGATGGCTGCTAGATCCACCGAGATCTTAGTCAGCTCTCTATTAGTTCACTGTAGGGGTAGGCTTAGTGGGATATGTTCTCACCGTCGTGGAGCATTAATGTCCAATAAATGCTATATTTCCTTAAAAGGAAAATTATTGTGGTTCGATTTTTTTAGCTAAATGAAGATCCTGGCTTCGAAACACTATAAAGGTCCTTCCTGAATCAGAGAAAAGGAGCCAGGTGACCCCTTTTACTACCCTGGGGACCTCAAACCCAGTGGCCCAATGCTTAAAGGAGTTCTTTTATATTTTATTTCACCTTATTTTTAGTTTCCAACCATCAAACCCCCCTGTTTTTATCAAAACCCCAAATCCAAATTGAAATTCACCTTTTTGAACCAACTGAAGTCATTTGCACGAAGAAAACCCATCTCTTTGTTCGACCCTAGAGCCACTATACTACAGTAGCTTTGCTACGGTAGTAGAAGGAATTTAGGTTATAAATTTTGTTGATTCCGGCACAACCTACTGGGACACGAATCAAATGGCGCCATTACCGGGGATGGTGCCTAAGTGCAAGTGATGAATTGTTGAACTTGTGATCCACATCACAAGTGTTGGTGAATTTTCATCCCTTTTTGTCTTTACTATTATTTCCCCTAGCAGTTTACTGTTAGGTTACTTCAATTTTTATACTGACAATATACAATTTCTATTTTTATTTCTAGCTAACATTAACCTTTTTGGTAGCCTGTTTTGTTTTTGTTTCCGGGTCGTGTCTCAGGTCGCTTTTATGTGAGTTTACAGGACCACAGGATGTGAACAAGGCTGAGTGACAGAAAGGAGCAAAGGTTCACAAGACGGTGGCCTGTGAAGTGAGCGTACACAATGGTCAGATGGAGCCTCCACCTGAGGAACAACAAAGCCACCAGGGGGTTCACAGAAATCCCAATGTATATAGATCAATGAGGGATCATATACACCCTCCAAGAGTGAGTGCACCCTCATGCATTGTGCCTCCTTCAGAGGACATAATTATCAATCCCTACCTTATGCCCTGTCCCACTTTCCACATGAAATGAGAGAAAACTGGCTACCACTTCCTGGGAATTTAGAAGTATGCAATACTTTCAAACAGGACATCTCTAATGTGGATATGATGAGACTGAAGTTCTTTCCTCTAACTTTGAAGGACAAGGCTAAAAACTGCCCAACCTCGAGGCCGAGGAACTATTAGATCGGGGGAGATATTTAGGATGAATTTTTAAAGAAATTCTTCAGCACCCATAAAACCAATAATTTGAAGAGATATATTTACACCTTTGCTACCCAAGAAAACGAGAAATTCTACCAGTGCTGGGAAAGGTACCTAGAGACCATCAATGCTTGTCCTCACCATGGCTTTGATACTTGGATGCTGGTTAATCACTTCTATAATGGAATGCCCCGCTTATGAAGCGCTTGTTGGAAACTATGTGTGAGGGGACTTCATGAGCAAACATCTGGGGAGGGAAGCCATGGACTCTCAATTACGCGTGAGACTCGTGCTAATGGGCGAACCCCAAACCCCTAGAGTATGTGAGATGAGACCTCGCAGCCTAATTCATGGGAGGCATTTTACCACCTTACAGAGGACATGGAGATGAAGGCAAAGCCACTCCACCCTCGCGTAAGGTCGAAGAGCTTGAAATGTGAAATCACAATGAGGTGTGAGCAGTGACTGAGGCATCTATGCCTAACCAACCTTGCTTCATTTTTAGGTCCATCAACACCGATGGTGAGCATCCGCTTTTAATCGTTCTTCCGGGGCAGGATACGATTTCCGGTCAACAAGCCAATGCTATGGGTCAATATAAGCCACCAACCACTGCCCCATATGGCAACACCTATAACCTTAACTAGAGAAACCATCCTAATCTCTCATGGAAGCCAAAACCTCCAGTGTATGCCCCCCCTGGTGCATAGTAGCAGTAGCAGTATGGATCCTCATCCTAATCCTCATCCCAGCCATAGCCACCACCATCCTCATCCCCAGTTTAGCCAGCTATCATGAACTTGAGCAAAGTGGTGGGCAACTTTGTGGAAGAAATTGTATGCGTTGATCGCTCTGTGCTAACTAGAGGGGATTAATACAAAGAAAAGGCACATTGAACAAAGAAAGCATAGAGAACCCGTAGTATGAAATTTCCCAAAATCGATTAAACTTGCGCACTCACCCTGCTGTTAACCAACCAGCAGGATCGAAAAAGGGAAATTTCCTCTCGACATAACCCAATCCTGGGTAGGGTGCATTTATAACCCTACCGCTGAATCTACTCTATACCTGATGAAGTAAAAGTCGTTATCACTTGAGAAGTGGCAAGAGGTCAACAACCGTACCCCAAACCAGCAGAAGAAGGCCAGGAGGAAAAAGAAGCCGAACCAGAGGAGGAAGTGATCAAAGAAAATGCAAAGTGAAAAGAGCAACACCCCCACCTTTTCCGCAAGCACTAAAAGCCAAGAAAAAGGCCATCAACCAGGCTGAAATATTAGAGGTGCTAAGGCAGGTGAAGGTCAACATCCCCTTACTTGACATGATTAAACAGGTCCCAACATATGCCAAATTTTTAAAGGACTTGTGCATAGTGAAGAGAGGGTTAAATGTTGACAAGAAGGCCTTCCCGATGTAATGTGCAAGCTGCCATATCATCCAAAAGTACAAGATCCGGTTGCCCTACCATCTCCCGGTGGAATATCTGGGAGGCACTTGTGTAGAAAAGTACTGCTAGATTCTTGGAGCTGTTAACTCCGTCATTTTTTTTATCAGATAAGCAAATTAGGTTTCGTACCAAAGGGCATTGTGGAGGATGTTTTTGATATGGACAAATTCTTACTATCCTCGTAGACTTTGTCAGGCTTGATATAGAACCGGCTGCGCTGGGACTAATTATGTGCCTGGTATCCTCTAAGACCATTCTTGGCCACTTCTAATGGCATTATCCATCTTCAAAATGGTTATGCAACTTACATTTGGAAACATGACTCCTTAGAACTTAACATCTTCCACTTTGAGTAAAAAGCATATGCAAACTGCTGGAAGAGGGTCTAGAGGAGTTTGCATAATTGATACAATTCGATAACAAGCTAATCGCCAGCAGCGGTGATGTAATAATCGAGAAAGGTCTGATTGCTCAAGAGCCGCAGGAAGTCCAAGACTTGAATACTGTACATGGGCAATGGAGAAAAAAAGAGGAGAAATTCTACCTTTGATGAGTGAGGAAGGAACCAATGAGCATCAAAAGCTGGATCTCAAGCCTCTGCTTACGGAACTAAAATACTTGGGAAGAACACGGGCGCTGCCTGGGCTGGTCATATCCTCCCCGTCGCGATTTCTACAGAAAAAGCACTACTGGACATCCCTGGGAATGCTAGGCTATCGAGTGGAAAATCATCGCCCTAAAAGGAATTAGCCCAACACTCGTGACACATCATCTATTCGAGAAGAAGCAAAACTGGCAGGCACCAGAGGAGATCAACTTCGCCACGCAGGAGGCGGCACGCGTAAGTCATAAAACAGTTAGCAGTTCTGTGATCATTTAATTCCATATCCGATAGCACTTGGGTGAGTCCAACTTAGGTTGTGCCAAAAAAATTAGGGGTGACTACTGTGCATAATGAGAAGGGAGAGGAAATGCCCAATCTACTACCACAAGCTCGAGGGTATGTATTGATTACAGAAGGTTAAACGAGGTGACAAGAAAGGTTCACGTCCCTCTACCCTTCATGGACCATATTCTCAAAAGAATTTCCTAACCATCGCTTTCTCGATGGCATTCAGCTACTTCCGTGATTGAGATTGTCAGAAGACCAGTGAGAAGACCACTTACCCGCCCATTCGCACATATGCCTGTGAGGATGCCCTTCGCTCTGCGGTAATGCCCCTGCCACATTCCAACGATGCATGCTTAGTATCTTCAGTGATTTGGTGGAGCGCATTATGGAAGTCTACATGGATGATATTAAAGTTTATGGAGGGAGCTTCGAAGATTGCTTGATCAACTTGAAACAACAAGATAGATACGTATCAGAAGAACTTAGCGCTGAATTGGGAAAATGCCATTTATGGTCAACGAGGAATCAGGCTTGGACATATTATTTCCAACAAAGGAATTGAGGTTGATAACGCAAAAATTGAACTGATTTCCAAATTGCCTTCTCCCATGAATGTGAAGATTGTGAGGCAATTTGTGGCATGCGTAAGCCAGAGGGAGGTTCATCAAGGATTTTTCAAAATTACAAACCCTTATAAGCTTATTTGAGAAGCACGCTAAATCTCTGCTTGGGATGAAGATTGTCAGAAGAGCTTTGAGGAGCTTAAGGCCCACTTGACCACTGCACCAATAGTGAGAGCCCCCAACTAGAAGTTACCTTTTGAGGTTATGTGAGATGCAAGCAACCTCGCCGTTGGAGCAGTTCTCGGGCAGAGAGAAGAAGGAAAACCTTATGTGGTTTACTATGCAAGCAAAATGTTGAATGAGGCCTAGAGGAATTACACCACCATAGAGAAAGAGTTGTTGGCAGTGGTCTATACCTTGGACAAATTTCGTGCATACTTGGTAGGGTCGGACATTGTAATCTTCACAGACCATTCGACTTTGAAGTACCTTCTCACTAAGCAAAATGCCAAGGCTAGGCTTATCAGATGGGTTCTCCTGCTCTAAGAGTTCAACCTACATATTAGGAATAAAAAGGGTGTAGAGAATGTTGTTGCGAATCATCTCTCGAGACTAACAATAGCACACAACACTTGATTAGTGCCCAAAAAGTGCTATTTTGAATCCTATTCAAGATAGGTTTTGAGTGCTTTTTGCGCACTAATCATATGAATTGAGCCAATTGACATGTGCAGGTCACTTAGTACCACTAATTCCATTTCGAGTTTGTTTTTGGTAATTTTGCAGGTTTTTGCATGCCTCAGCCAATAATTTCAAGTTTGATATCAAGTTGGTGCGGAATGCTGAGGATTTACAGTGATTTCATCAACCAAAAATGAAGAAATGTGAAGTGGAGTTGATGAAAGGTTGATGCAGCAAGGAAAATTAAGCAGTTAAGTAGGAAACCGTATTTTCGCTTATGCATCATGTAAAATTTCAGGGGTTGCGAAAATTCCTCAAGATCCTATTAAATTTTCGCTGCTAGCGAAATTTCGCTTAGCTCCAATGAAAATTCACCGGTTCATTGCGAAAATTTTGATTTTCATATCTCTTGTGAATCTCCCGCTAGCTTAGCTTAAATTCTCAAGTATGCTAGCGAAATTCCTCGCATAGCCAAAATCCCACTCTCGTGCTTTGATGTTTTCACCCAACCACCACGCTTGATTAATTACCATTTTCATTCCTATTGTAATTTTGCTATTTTAGGCTTGCCATTTCACACATTTGGGTTGGCTATATAAGCCACCTTATAACTTTGTAACCCTAACTTTTTCCATTTTATGCAAGTTTCCCCAGCTTTAGTTTTTAGGTTTTATTTTGCTCTCTTCTCTCTCCTCTTTTCTTCTCATTTTCTACGCTAACACACCCTTGAGGATGACAACTCATGGTTTTTTCTAAGGCTCCTCAAAGCCTTGAAGAGGAGGGGTTGCTAGCTAGGTTTTGGGGCTAATGCAGTTTGGCCCTTCATGCTTTAAATGACATAGTACCGCATTTATGGTTCCAAACTTTCCAATTAGGTTTAATGCCATTTAATTTCTTTCTTTGGTCAATACTTGTCATGCTTTAGGTTCAAGTGCATTCTTACGGTAGATGCACTCACATTCTTTAGATGCTTACTACGAGCCATTGAAATGGAGGCTGAATGCTGGTTTCAAACCGAATGACATCAATGCTTAGTATTTGATTTGGACTCAAATGGGGAGCGGTTCTAGTGGTTAGGTTTTATAGCTAAACAAAAATCTGGTTTTACTTTTGACTATATGTCATTAGCCCTAATGCGAGGAAATAACCCGAGGACACTTTAATACCCCCATGTTATCAAGCTTAGCTTACCCAAGCCTTCAAGGTTACCGTTTTCACACTTTCGGGCTTAAGCTATTTCGCTTATCCAGTTGAACAAACTAACTCTGCTTAACCAAACTCTCAAAATCCAAACAAAAGTCTCATCATTTTCAAACATTAATGCGACCATTCGTGGGATGAAAACCTATCCCCGTGTTCCGAATTTAGACCTCATATCGCAAAGTAGTCGACTAATGCTAGCAGAGGAGTATAGGAAACAAATATTGTTGATTCCGGATCACCCTACCGTGGCACGAAATGTTAGTGCATCTACCATTAAGAATGCACTGAACCCTAAAGCATGACAAGTATTGACCAAAAGAAAGACATTAAATGGCATTAAACCCTAGTTTGGAAAGTTTGGAACCATAAATGCAGAGACTGTATCATTTAAAGCATGAGGACAACCCAAGAGTCCCAAAACCTAGCTAGCAACCCTTTCTTCATAGTTTTGAGGCTTAGTTACATCCCTGAGTTGTCCCGCTGGTGTGTCCGGCAAACAGAAAATGAGAGAAAGAGGAGAGAGAAGAGAGCAAAATAAAACCTAAAAACTAAAGCTGCGGGAAACTTGCATAAAATGGAAAAGTTAGGGTTACAAAGTTATAAGGTGGCTTATATAGCCAACCCAAATGTGTGAAATGGCAAAAATGCCTAAAATATGAAATTCATAATAATAGGGACAAATGGTAATTAATCAAAACGTGGTCATTAAGTCAAAAACATAAAAACATTGGGGAATGTAGATTCGCTTATGTAGTAAATTTAGCATGTTTAAAATTTCACTGTTAGAATAAATTTCGCTTAGCATAGCTTAAATCATTGAAGAGATAGCGAAAATCAAATTTTCGCAATGAACAGTAATTTTCGCTAGGTTAGCGAAATTTCGCTAGCTTAGTTGTGTTTTACAGCTTAAAATTTCGCTAGGATTGCGAAATTTTTCGCCATGATCGCTAAATTTTCGCAACCTCGTTAAATTTCGCAAACGACAGCTTAAAACTGCTTCCTCCTGCTTTGCTTGTTTTGCCACTGCATCAACCTTTCATCAACTCCACTTCACATTTCTTCATTTTTGGTTGATGAAATCACTGTGAATCCTCAGCATTCCGCACCAACTTGATATCAAACTTGAATTTATTGGCTGAGGCATGCAAAAACCTGCAAAATTACCAAAAACAAACTTGAAATGGAATTAGTGGTACTAAGTGACCTGCACATGTCAATTGGCTCAATTCATATGATTAGCAAAAAGCACTCAAAACCTATCTTGAATAGGATTCAAAATAGCACTGGGCACTAATCACACCCCAACTCGACACTTGCGAGCAATTCCTTAGCAATGCTAAAACAATAAGGGTATGTATGTCGCTTTTGCAAAAAGTGTATATGGTTCAAAAGTGTATGTACCTGATAGGGCTTTACCTTTTAAAATGAACAATTTACACCCTCGTACGAAAAACCGACATGAAAGAACAAAACCATATAAGAACTAGCTTCTAAGGCAACACGGCCCAAGGAAGTCAACCTCGAACTTCCACCAAAATCTAATTGTTCCTAAGGTAACCACGCCTTGAGCCAATAAATTGAAAAGCCATTCCTCCCCAACCTAGCTACGCCATGGCTTTAAACTTGACCAACCTAAATAGGACTAGCTACACTCTTATTTCTTCTTCGACCATATCATAGTGGTGTACGTTAAAAACTCGACTTCACCAAAGTCCGTAACGGGGTCCACCGATGACTCCCAACCACCAAGGTTTAGGCACTGTCAAAAGGATCAACTCGATCACAAACTCTATAGGTTTACCTGACTTCAATGACTTCGAGAATTAAGCACCTACAACTCGCTAAACTTCACCCATCCACTCCGCATGAACACTAAGTCGACGACTTTTAACCAATTAAGGTTTAGTGGCATCGGCTTTAAAGGCCGCCATATACCCCTGACCGTGTTCCTCAATTTTAAGGCAAAAGGTCACGACTTTTATTCTTCTTTTTCTTCTTTTCTTTTTCTTTTTGCTTTTTCTTTTTCTTTTTCATTCGAAGACTACATCGTCTTCATACAATGGTACGCAAACCCATATGGTCTTCAATGCATCTAAAGCCTGGCTTTGCAAAGTGAAAAGAGGTAAATAGCTTCTCAACCTATTGGTACAACTGTGTGCACAGGGTGACTAGCTTAAAAGGGAATGTTCAAGGTTGAATATACTGAACTTCAATAGACCAAAACTAGTACCATGCATGGAATCGGTCTCTATCATTAAGGTAACAACCAGGCTTCAATTTTTTCAATTCAAGGCAGTAGAAACAAAATGTGGTGGAACAAAAGTGATTTGCAAAGTGTAGTAAATCAGAATAATGCTATAAAGCTTATATAACCAAATGGCTAATACATGCTTAATATAGCTAAACATAACAAAGTATCACCGCTCTACTATCGCTAATACATGAATCCTATACAAAATGAGTAGCGCTGATAAAGTTGAAAACAAGATAAAATATGATAGAAGATAATTTCAACTCTTAGCTTTTCTTCCCAACCAAAGTATAAACACGCCTCACTAGATAGGAAAGCTGTATAGCAGTGTGAGCCACTTCACTCTCATGCGTGGTGGGGATGTGCCGGTGGACTGGTCACGCTACCACGCTAGCATGTCCAATGAGTACCGCCGCTTGGATCGACCTCACGGTAAAGTCGCCAGGAGACCGAAAGGCTCATGATACGAGAAGACGGTATGGTCGGGTGGCTCTATGCTGGCTCTTGGCCGCCAACCGGGTCCAACGACGCCCGTGGTAGAGCAAGCTGCCAGATTGACATCCATGACAAAGAAGAAGCTCCTCGAACCCGACCAACATGCTTCCAGAATGCCGCAACTGTAGATGAGCGGCCAATGTTGCCGGCTAGGGTCGGGGCGTGGCTGAGGTGGAGGTGGAGACCAGGAGATAAATCATGAACTCGGGCTTTCCACCTCTACCTCCACCTCGTGGACAGGATCCTCACCCTGGGGTCCCTCTCTATCTCATATGGTGTACCTCCTCCCGATCCCGTCGCCGGAGAACAAAAGAGATCGCATGGTCAATGATCGCTCCGCAGACAGACCTCGAGTGCGAACTCCTCCTCTCACGTGGCTCCTCCAGAATCCTGGATGCCCCAGACCGGCCCAGACGCGCATCAACATGGTAAACCTCGCCGAGCCAGCCCTTCTGACCTTATCCTCAAAGTGGCAAGAGGCGTTATGACCAAATTTCGTAGGGACTGAAACTTTAATCCTCCGAGATCCGGCTACGTGGCCTCGAGTATGGCTCCAAGGCCGAACGTAATGTCAGAAAGCGGAACAAGCAGCCCGGAGCGTGGATCCACAAGAAGCACTGAGGCTGAAGTCGCTCCGAAGAGTACGCGTCCTACCAGTAGCATCTTTAATGGCACGACCATCTCCTCCCGTGATGGCCGCGGCCAAGCTCAATATTTCTGCACCGCCACGAGCCGGCAGCCCAATGTACCAAATGTCCGCAAATGGAAAGTAATTCCGGACGATCGTCAATGGTGAATCTGAGTCAGCCAGCACGACTCCCCGAAGTCATGGAGTGGTGAACCGGCACCACCCTGTGGATAATAGAATCGCCGCGGTACGCGAACGCATGCCAGGAGTACCGCGTGATCGCCTCATGGAGTCTCCGAACCGGGTCACGTCAATGCCGGGCACATCGTAATATGTCTCCCCATGCAAGTCTCGCCGCGGTGATCTACATTCCCTAATCGGGTCCCAAGAACAATGGACGCCCGATCTCGAGGTCGGGCGACATGGGGCGATGTGCCTCCTCCGCCGGGAAGGTGACGGCCGAGGTCGAGATGCAGGACTCCCGCCCGATGTCTAAGCTCGCTGAGGGCCTGCCCCACGCCGCCTCGAAATCGGGAGTGGGGCCCGGTCCCATCCTGATGATACCGTAATCCCCGAGGCTCCCCGCGATAGAGCTCGCGGCCACCGTAGTCGCTTCTCAACTACGTCGTCCGAGAATGGCACGAGCAAATTCCTGGCAAACCGTCCCTCCATCCCCTAACGCCAATCTGACCCCGGGTTTCATGGAACCACCCGGTACGACCATGTCCGTAGCCTCTAGGAGGCCGCAGGGGTAGAACAAGCTCGCCACAGGCACTAGGAGGGCAGAGTACTGCGCACACGAACAGACTAGACCAGGCTCTGGGCGAGGGCCTCGACGGCCAAGACAGCAAAATGGGCCGCACCATGGAAGGGGTCGAGGCTACGCTCGACCGGGTCGCCCGCTAGCTGGCGCTGGCAAGGCAATTGTGGCCCGAGCTGCACTAGAGCCGTGGCACACGCGCGCGCGCCGATGACCTGGGAGGCGTTGCACCGAACTACAGGCAACCAGTGGTCTGGCGCCAACGCAGGCACGAACGGTGGGGAGGCTCACCGGGTGGCTCACTGCAACGGTGGCCTGGAGGGGGTGGGGGTCCGCGGAAATGTGGACTGAAAACGAGGCCCCCTTCCCTTTTATAAGCAATGTACGGAAGAGGCCACTCGAGAGCCAATTTCAAAAGGAATTCTCATCGAACCAAGATTTAAATAATAAAATAAAATAAAATGTGATTGGGGCGCATTAAGAAACAAAATAAAATATAATTCATTTTTAACATAAACCTAAAATAAAATAAATAAGATTAAAATTAGACTACAAAAGGAAAATTACTAAAATAGCATATCATGAAAATCAAATCAATTTTAAACAAAACCAAAATTTTTTGAGCCGCACTGTTTCAATGAACACCAAACCAGCTCAATTTCACCGATGATTCGCTTGAGGGTCAAGCAGCGAGGAGCTCCTTAACCCTAGCAGCGGGCTTAGTTGCAGCTCTTCATGCTCGTCTCTTGTCGACTTTCTTCTCACTTCAGTGATTTCATCGCACCAATGGCTCCTGGGTGACCGATGCAAGTATTAACTCCCAATCAACTGCCATAGCTGTTTTTTGCCCCCGCATTAATTAACCGAGCGCACTTCACGTATTTCCCTCCTTGTCATCTTCCACTAGCTTGCGCTTTGTTACTCGGCAGAAAAAATATTGAGCTCCACGTCATGTTGCCAAATGTGAGCCGATGACTTCCATTTCGCAATTGACTATTGCATTGGCAAAGTGGCCAAAAATGGCCTTCCAAGAGACTGTACAAGATTTCAGCCCATTTGCTATCGCTCGTGATCAAGCACTACAAAAGTCTACCGGTAGTAGAATTTGTCTACCTTTACCAAGACATCCCTCAACTATTCCCTGTGAATTTCACCGATCACCACCAATGACAAAGTGATGTTGGTAGGTTTGAGTCTCTAAACCTAATCGCCGATACACCGAGTAGCGGCAAGAGGGTTTACACCGGCCCCAAATCCAACAAAGGTTATTTACGTAAGTCCCACCGCTAATGCTCGATCGACATTTATGGGGGATCCTGATCCAGATTTGATCAGGGTCTTCGTCGATTTATGGTGAATCGACTTCGTTTCGCTTAGGGAAGGCTTTCTTTTCAATGCCCAACCCTTCTTGACCGTGCAATGTGTCCTTTAAGAACTTAGTATAAGTCGACTCGCAATCATGTCAAGCAAAGGGAATGTTCACCTTCACTTGCCTTAGCACCCCAAATTTCACCAAGCAGACTTTTTCTTGCCTCGTAGTGCCTGGGAAAATGGAGGGGGCAAGGTTTTCTTCACACCTGGATCTTCACCGATTATTCCCTTCAGCTCAAATGCTCTTCCTTTTCCTCGATGTTTCTTCAGCAAGATAACTGCTGTTTATCTCTTTCCACTTCAGTGATGATAGCTTTCACCTTCATCTATCCCCAATTATTGGACGAACCTACCTCAAGGACCCTTTTGGATTTGGCAATGTTTGGGAAGGGAACCTTCCTCTCTCCGCACTCCAAGAAATTATTGATCTTTTGTGATTGAACGCAGTTGTCAATTTTTCTCGATTAAGATTGCTCTTAAGCCCATCTATTCTTTTTGCTCAACGTATTTTCTATGCGATCACCCTTTTTCAGGCCAATTGTACGTTGATCCCTTTTTCTTCTCCACAAAATTGCCTACCACCTTGCCTAAATCAACACAGCTTGTTCACCAGAGAAGATGATGGTGGTGGTCGTGGGAGCTGAGGATGAGGAACCAACCCAAGTATTTGGCACCATGGGGCACATAGTGTGGGGATTAGGGTTTCCAGAGAGGTTAGGTGATTCCTTCCACTGGAACAAATTTATTTTACCGTATAGGTATTAGGGTTGTGCTTGTATTGGCCTACCACATTAGCATGCTCTCGACATCAAATCCTTCACCGAGGGGCATTCGGATAGTGTTCTTCGATCGGACAAATGGGCCGACACTAATGGCCGGGTCAGTTCGTGCATTATTTTCACACGCCGCACTTCACGGTTTTTTCCTTCCGCTTCTTCCATCTTCCTAGCTAGGTTGATTCTTGCTTTCATTTCCATATCTTCTGAAGTGCATAAATGCCTCCCCTTGGTGGGTCGAAGGTCACCTTTCAGTTTTTGATTCGTTCATCCTAAGCCTTGGGAAATTTCAGCCACATAATTCAAGAAAATCCATGGCTTCATCTCGATTTTGCTCAAAATCACCTCCATTACATGGTTTCAGCGTGTTTTCGTTTGGGCATGTGGGACATACCATTATAGAAATGATTCACCAAGATCCATGTATCAAAACCATGGACATGCATTGATGGTCTCCATGAACCTCTCCCAACACTCGATAGAATTTTTCATTGTCATAGCCGAGTAAGTGTAGATCCTGTCTTCAAACCGTTGGTCTTGGTCAGATCAAGAATTTCTCTTCAAAAACTCGCCTTGAAGTTCGCCCAATTCCTAATCGTCTCGCCTCGTTGAATTTGGCCATATTTCTCGCTGGTCTCTGAGGGTTAATGGGCATGCTCTTCAACTTCACAATTCCATACCTAAGTATACCCTCCTTAAAGTTATGCATACTTCCTCAAAAACCCGTATGTGTGAATATGATTTACCTTCCATACCATGAAATGTGTTATGCACTAGGTAGGGTCTCATTGCTACATCCCCGCCAGAGGTATGACGCAGAAGGAGCACTAACTCTGTGAGGGTGTATGATCCCTCATCGACCAGATGTCATTGATTCATAGGGGGTGCGACTTTGTCAGTTCCTCGTGCAGAGGATCCGATTCGTCACTATGCACACCGATTTCACAAATTTTGCTCAACTGGTGCACTCACTCTTTGCAATCTACCTGATCTTCCTCTATCCCAGTGCTGCATAAACACCTGTAGCACAAAATGACACAAAGCAAAGAGCACTAACAAAACTTGCCAAAAAGGGTCGTTGTTAATAAAACAAAACTCGACCGTATGAACAAAAACAAGCTAAGTAAGAATCGCTAGAAAACTTCAGAAGTTCAAACAAAATGAAAATTCAAAAAAGGTTAAAAGGTCACCAACAATTGTAATGTGAATTACAAGTACATATCAACTCTATCTACCGTAGTCGCACCATCCCCAGAACGACGCCATTTGATTCGTACACGGGTGGTGATCCGAATCAACAATATTTGTTTATTCTCCTACTACCGGAGTCGCTTATTACAAAGATAGCGGTCTAGGTCGAACACTGGACGGGTTTTCATCCTGACTAATGACTCGCATTAATGTTTGAAAATGATGACTTTGTTTGATTTCTGATTCGTTAAAAACAGGGGAGTTGGTTGTTCAATGATAACCTAAAATAGCTTTAAACCTAAAGTGTGAAATGGTAACCTTTGAAGGCTCGGGTCACTAAATTTGATAAATACGGGGGTATTAAAGTGTCCCTGTTATTTCGTGATTGCATAATGACATATAGTCAAAGCCAAAACCGGATTTTTGTTTACCTATAAAAACCTAACCTCGTAATCCACTTTCTATTTGAGTCAAATCAAATACTAAGCATTCAATGTCCCATTCAGTTTGAAACCCTAGCATTTAACCTCATTTCAATGGCTCGTAAATGACATCTAAAGAATGGGACATTGAACAACCAACTCCCCTGTTTTTAACCAAATCGAAAATCCAAACAAAAGTCTCACCATTTTCAAACATTAATGCGAATCATTCGTGGGATGAAAACCCATCCCCGTGCTCGACCCTGCACCAGCTATACTCGCAAAGATCTTGACTACGACAGTAGGAGGAGTATAGGAAACAAATATTGTTGATTCCGGATCACCCTACCGTGGCACGAATCAACACTCACAACCCTCCAATCAATGACGAATTTCTTACTCCTAGTAGAGAATTCCCCATGGTATGCCCACATCGCCAATTTCTTGGCAACAGGAGAGTTACCAGTAGATTGGAAAGCACAAGACAGGAAGTTTTTCTTCGTAAAAATTAACTCCTACTATTGGGAAGAGCCCTTCAGACAAATATCAGGCTGACCGTATAATCGAAGGGTGTGCTTGAGGGAGAACAACAAGGGATGCTCAGCTATTTGATGAGAATGCATGTGGGAGGCCATTTTTTCCTAGAAAATTAACGCTGGCAGCACTGGGGCTTATCGGGTTTTCTGACAATGCCCAAAAGGGCTATTTTGAATCCTATTCAAGATAGGTTTTGAGTGCTTTTTGCGCACTAATCATATGAATTGAGCCAATTGACATGTGCAGGTCACTTAGTACCACTAATTCCATTTCGAGTTTGTTTTTGCAATTTTTACAGAGTTTTGGCCGCCTCAATAATTTCAAGTTTATATCATTAAAAGCGGAATGCCGGGTGGATTTTACAAAGGATTTCATCAACCAAAAATGAAGAAATGGAAGTGGAGTTGATGAAAGGCTGATGCGTGCAAGCAAAGGAGGAAACCAAATTTTCGCTATGCATTGCGAAAATTCGGCCGATTGCGGTGGCTCGCGACCATAGCTAAAATTTCAGCAATCCTAGCGAAATTTCGCCAGCCTAGCGAAAAATTACTGCTCATAGCTAAATTTTATTTTCTATCTCTTGAAATTTTGACTAGTTTAATAAATTTCGCTAGCATACGGGGGCCTCATGCTAGCGAAATTTCCGCATAGCGAAATGGCTGCCCCGTGTTTTTGATATTTTTAATTTCAAACGACCACGCTTTGATTAATTACCATTTTGTCCCTATTGTAATTTCTTATATATTTTAGGCATTTTTGTCATTTCACACCTGGGATTGGCTATATAAGCTCCCCTGCAACTTTGTAACCCTAACTTTTCATTTTATGCTCCTGCAGCCTTAGTTTTTAGGTTTTATTTGGGTTCTCTTCTCTCTCCTCTTTCTTCTCATTTTCTACTGCCAAACACACCCCTCGAGGATGACAACTCAAGGATGCTTGCTGCCCTCAAAGCCTCAAGAGGAGGGTCATAGCTTGGTTTTGGGGCTACCGCAGTTGTCCTCATGCTTTAAAATGATACAAAAATCGTATTTATGGTTCCAAACTTTCCAAACTAGGGGTTTAATGCCATTTAATGTCTTTCTTTCGTCAATATCATTATGTTTTTGCCCGCTGCATTCTTAATGGTAGATGCACCAATATTCTTGGGGATGTCGTTACGAGCCATTGAAATGAGTGTTAAATGCTAGGGTTTCAAACCTGACTGGACATTGAATGCTTAGTATTTGATTCACTCAATAGAGTGGTTCTGGGGTTAGGTTTTATAGCAAACAAAGATTCTGCTTTTGGCTTTCAATTATACGTCATTTGCCCTAATGCGAGGAAATAACCCGAGGACACTTTAATACCCCCATGTTATCAAGCTAGTGACCCAAGCCTTCAAGGTTACCATTTCACACTTTCAGTTTAAGCTATTTCAGTTATCCAGTGGACAACCAACTCCCCTGCTTAACCAAATCCAAAATCCAAACAAAAGTCTCACCAATTTCAAACATTAATGCGATCATTCAGGATGAAACCCATCCCCGTGTTCGATCTCTAGATCGCTTATACTGGGCAGAGTTTGACTACTAAGCAGTAGGGAGGAGTATAGAAACAAATATTGTTGATTCCGATCACCCTACCGTGGCACGACCGAACGTACGCCGCTTGTCGGGGATGGTGCCAAACTACGAAAGTGATGAGTTGATATGTACTTGTAATCCACATTACAAGTGTCGGGTGACCTTCAATCCTTTTGAATTTCATTTGTTCGACCGCAAGTTTTCTAGCAAGCATCGCAGACTGTTGTTTCTGCTACGCTTTTGTTTTAAATAACACTGACCCTTTTCAGAGGTTTTGTTAAAGGTTTTGTTTTGTGTCATTTGTGTAACAAGTGTTTATGCAAAGATCGATGTAGGGATATCGTAGTAGATCGCAAAGAGTGAGTGCACCGCTGAAAGCAAGGTCGTGAAATCAAGCAGCACAAGGGACCAAATGGATCCTCTACCTGAGGAACAGTAAAGTCAACAAGCACCCCCTATGAATCCAATGAAGATACAGTCGACGCAGGATCACATACACCTCCTGTGAGTTGGGGTGCTCCTTCCCCGCATCGCTACCTCCTCACGAGGATGTATGTTGAGACTCCTACCTAGGTGCCCCGCTCCCACATTTCATGGAATGGAGAATGAGAATCCTTATACTCATATCCGGGAATTCGAGGAAGTATGCACAACTTTTAAGGAAGGAGTGCCGCATGGATTTGCTTAAGCTGAAAGCATTCCCCTCATTAATCGAAAGATATACAAAATATGGCTCAATTCATTGAGGCAAAGGACAATTAGGAATTGGGCCGAACTTCAAGCTGAGTTTTTGAAGAAGTTCTTCAGTACAACCAAGACCAACAGTTTGAAGAGACAGATCTACACCTACTCAGCCTATGACAGTGAGAAGTTCTATCAGTGTTGGGAAAGATTCATGGAGACCATCAATGCATGCCCACACCATGGTTTTGATACATGGATGCTAGTGAACCATTTTTATGATGGTATGTCTCCAGCCATGAAGCAACTATTGGAAACCATGTGTGGAGGTGACTTTTTGAGCAAACACCCAGATGAGGCCATGGACTTTTTGAACTATGTGGCTGAAACCTCAAAGGCATGGGATGAACCGAATCCAAGGGTGCTCGAAGATCAAGGTCGAACCACCGCAGGGGGGCATTTATGCACTTTCGAAGACACGTAGATGAAAGCAAACTGACCACTTTGACTAAGGTCGGAGGAGCTGGAAATGAGAAGCCAGATTAATGCAAGCAAGAACGAGTTACCTGCATCTCATCCATCTTGTTTTGATTGTCAGACAAATAGTCATCCTCGGGAGCACTGTCAAGAGCATGCCCATGTCCTGAATCAAAATAAGCCACCCACATGCTTCATATGGCAACACCCTAATCGAGAAACCATCCAAACTCTGTCATGGTGCCCAAACCCCCCCGCATATGTCCTTACACAGAGCACAATGCCAGCTTCGCTCCACTTCAAAACACGCTTGTGCCGCCTCCACCTTCTTCTCCCGCTGATGTGCAATCCCGAATTTAAGTAAAGTGGTAGGCACGCTTGTAGAAGAACGTAAGGTGCTTTTGAATGTTCAGACTAATCGTAAAATTGAAGCAAATAAAGCTCACTCTCAACAGAAATCGGATAGTATGCACTCTGAGATTTCGAGGTTGTCCAACCAGCAGTAAGGTTCTGAAAAAGGGAAATTTACTTCCCAGTCACAGCAATATCAGAAGGGAGTGCATGAAATAGGCTCAACCAATGATCCAAATGTAAGAATTGATGAAGTCAAGGCAAGAGGACTTTAAGAAGTTTGGTAAAGAACTGAGACCGCCATCTCCACTCTCTAGCCAAGTCGCCTCCCACAAAGATTTCCATCCGCCTAAAGGAAGAACAAATACAAAAAGGGAAGAGGTGAAGACCAGTGTACCCCCTCCATTTCCACAGGCTCTTCTCGAAAAAGAAAATTTCGAACCAAAACGTAAATGCTGTGAGGTTTTGATCATAAGTGAAAGTTAACATTCCTCTCCTTGACATGATCAAACAAGTCCCCACTTATGCGAAATTCTTGAAGGACTTATGTACGGTAAAAAGAGGTCTCAATGTAAACAAAAAGGCCTTTTTAACTGAGCAAGTGAGTGCTATCATTGAGTGCAAGACTCCAGTGAAATATAAAGATCCGGGATGTCCTACAATCTCAGTGAATATTGGAGGCATTAGTGTAGAGAAAGCACTATTAGACTTGGGAGCTAGTGTGAACCTTTTGCCTTATTCCATGTACAAGCAACTTGGTTTGGGAGAACTGAAACCCACTTCCATCACACTGTCACTAGCCGATAGGTCTATTAAAATACCGAAGGGAACCATTGAGGATGTTTTAATACAAGTGGACGTATTTACTATCCAAGATTTATCGACTCATTACTGCAGCCGGCTATAAAGAGGAGCCAATCACCCATCATATTGGGGAGGCCATTCTTGGCTACTTCGAATGCTATAATAAACTGCCGGAATGGGGTTATGCAACTCACATTTGGGAATATGACCTTAGAACTCAATATCTTTCATTTGAGTAAAAGGCATATGCACTCAGAGGAAGATGACTGTGAAGAAGTTTGTATAATAGATGCAATTCTTGAAGAACGGGCTAATGAGCAGCAGTGCAAGATGTATTAACCCCAGAAAGGTCCTCGAATGCCCTGAGAGCAAGAAGAACCTCAATGCACGTAGCTAGTAAGGGTACCGGAGGAGAAAAATAGAAGTTCTACCTCTATTGACTGGTGACGAACCAAAGGAACCTCAACAGTTCGAGCTCAAACCACTCCCATTTGAGTTAAAGTATGCATTCCTGGAAGAGAATGGGCACGTCCAAGCCAGGATTTCATCATCACACCACTTCACAAGAGCATGACCTGCTGCACCTCCTCAAAAGGAACAAGCAAGCATTGGGGTGGTACCGACGAAAAGGCATAACTGTGTCAACTGGGCACTCCATCACATTTATCTAGAAGAAGAGTCTAAGGCTATTAGGCGCCTACGTAGGAGGTTTTCAACTCACTCAGGAGGTAGTCTCACATTAATGTCCCGAAATTGCTCCAAGCCAGACATTTACCCCATTTCCGATAGCACTTGGGTAAGCCCAACCTGTGGTGCCTACAGTCAAGGGTGACAACCGCTAAAATGAAAAAGGTGAGGAATTGTCTACCCGCTTTACCACCGGCTGAGAGTGTGCATAGATCATGAGGCCCAATGAAGTAACAAGGAAAGATCACTCCCATTACCATTCATTGATCGCCTTCTGAGAGAGTTTCTGACACCCGCTCTATTGCTTAGATGGTATCTCGGATATTTTCGTGATAGAGATTGCACCAGAGGATCAAGAAAAGACCACCTTTACTTGTCCATTTGGCACCTATGCGTACAGGAGGATGCCTTTTGGCCTTTGCAACGCCCCGGCTACTTTCCAGAGATGTATGCTTAGCATGTTCAGCGATATGGTGGAGCGCATAATGGAAGTATACATGGATGATATCACTGTATATGGAGGCGATTTTGAAGAATGTCTGACTAATCTGGAGGCCATCCTGCAGAGGTGCATAGAGAAGAACCTGGTGCCTAATCGAGAAGTGCCATTTTATGGTTAACCAAGGAATTGTGTTGGGGCACATTATATCCAAAGGGGGAATAGAAGTTGACAAGGCGAAAATTGAACTTATCTCCAAGCTGCCATCTCCAACAAATGTAAAAACAAGCAAAGTAATTCCTCGTCATGCAGTTTCTACAGAGATTCAACAAAGACTTCAAAGATCATAAACCCTCTACAAGCTCCTGCAGAAAGATGCCGTTTGTTCGGGGCAAAAGAATGCCAGGAGAGCTTTGAGGAGCTGAAATCCCATTTGACCACTGCACCAATAATACGAGCACCTAATCGCGCTACTCGCTGAGGTGATGTGTGATGCAAGCAATCTGCTATCGAGCAAGCCGGGCCAAAGAGAGAAGATGGAAAACCTCATGTAGTCTACTATACAAGCAAAACCTTGAATGAAGCTAATAAAGGAACTATACCACTACGAGAAGGAATTGTTGGCAGTTGGTCTACGTGATTAGACAAATTTCGAAAGCATACTTGGCTGGTCTCTCGATATAGTCATTTTTGACAGGATTATCCGCTGAAATATTCCCACTTCAAGCAAAATGCCAAAGCGGATCATCCGATGGGTTCTTCTCGTCAAGAATTTAACTCCGCAAATTAAAGACAAGAAGGGGGTAGAGAATGTGGTGGCAGACCATCTTTCTAGGTTAACGATAGCCCATGACACTCATAGTCCACCCATCAATGATGAATTTCCTGAAGAGTCTCTAATGCGCCTGAAAGCTCCCCAAGATGCTCACATTGCCAATTTCCTCGCAACAGGAGAAATCCCATCTGATTGGAAAGAACATGATAGGAAGTATTTCTTTGCTAAGATCCATTCATATTATTGGGAAGAGCCCTTCTTGTTTAAATACTGTGCAGATCAGATAATCAGGAAGTGTGTGCCTGAGGAAGAACAACAGGGAATTCTGAGCCACTGCCACGAGAGTGCCTGTGGTGGTCACTTTGCATCCCATAAGACAGCAATGAAGGTGTCGCAACTGCTTCATTGGCCTTCCTTTGCTTAAAGAAGCACACCAAATGTGCCGTGTATGTGATAGATGCCAAAGACTCGGGAAATTGTCTCGCCGTCATATGATGCCCTTGAACCCAATTTTAGTGGTCGAGCTATTCGATGTTTGGGGCATCGATTTCATGGGACCGTTCCCCACATCTTATGGTCATACATACATTTTGGTGGGAGTGGACTATGTGTCCAAATGGGTTGAAGCAATCCCCTGCAAAACCAATGACCACAGGGTGGTGCTTAAATTCTTGAAAGCAAACATCTTTTCTAGGTTCGGGGTACCAAAAGCCATAATTAGCGATGAAGGTTAGCATTTCTGTAACAAACCTTTTGAAAACCTCATGGCTAAATATGGTGTGAAACACAGAGTGGCCACCCCGTACCATCCTCAAACAAGTGGTCAAGTAGAACTTGCTAACAGAGAGATTAAGACCATTTTAATGAAGGTGGTAAACAGCAACAGGAAAGCCTGGTCCATCAAACTGCTTGATTCGATGTGGGCCTACAGAACAGTTTTCAAGACAATCCTTGGAATGTCCCCTTATCGGCTGGTTCATGGTAAGGCATGTCACCTTCTGAGATCGAATACAAGGCATGGTGGGCAATCAAGAAGCCGAATACGATATTGATGAGCTTTAAAAGTCATCTATTTTCGCCAATTTTTCCGATTTATTTATTCTAAAAAGGCTGATTTATGTGCGTGAATATGGAATATTTCACCAAATCACGTGCCAGGAATTCAAAAGAAAGCAGAAATTGCGTTAGTGAGTTGCACGTGGCTGGAGCAAGATCGATGTGTAACTGGCTGAAGGAAGTTGCAGTAGGAGAGGCGCAAAGGATTAAAGGATAGATGTCGTGGAAGCCTTACAAAGAATCGAAATGACATATTAAGGTTGCAACTACAAAGCCCACGCAAATGAAGCGTAATTGAAGACAAAACGAGCCGGGCGTGAAAGAAACTCAAGCAAAGTCAAGCAAACTGTGAATCGATGAAGAAGAAGACATGATGTTGCGACATCATTCGTGAGGTCGCGACGTAATTAAAACCCAAGACAAGATAATGAGGTCGCGACACCAAAAAGAAGTTATGCATGTAAGATTAACAATCGACCGAACATTTATGTCGCGAAGATCCGACGCTAGCCGGTTATCAAGACCGAATCAAGGGGCCGCTGGCATCGCCTTGCAAAGAAAGTAAGGTCGCGACATCATCAGCTAAAAGAGAGAAGGTCACATATCATCTGTAAATGGAGTCGCGCGACATCGCTTGCACTGAAAAGAAGCACGCGATAAGATCAAGCCGTCGCGAGCATCAACTATTACGTAAAGGAAGTCGGTGACATCACTACCGTCGCGATACGCTTGTAAGAAAGAAGGTCGCGATAACACCGGGTTGTCACTTTATTATCAATTCGTAAAGACTGATATCGCACACATTAGTCGGGGCCAGGATACAAGCAAGGAACAAAGGTCGTGACATCATAAAGAGGTCGCCGACATCCGCCGCAGCGACTGTGAAAGTCGCGCGATAACATTGTACCGCCGCGACATCAAATACAAAAGAGGTAAGGTCGCAACGCCAAGAAGCTGTCGCGATATCGGGCCTAAAGAAAAAGAGGTCGCGACAAGATCAGCCGCCGCGACATCGGGCCGTAAAGACATGTCGTGACTAAACAAAGGCTTTTAAGTGACAAAGACTGAGACAACAGAGAGGTCGCTGACAAAGAATTGATGTCATACATCAACAACCAACTATGCCAAGAACCAAGTCCAAAAGAGGTGCATCGGGAATTAGGGCCCAACTTCGTAACTTATAAATATGTAGCCAAGTATCAAAGGAACGCAGCTCTCTGGCTAATTTGAAAGAGAGATCCTCGCTGCTAAAGGCTCTCGTGATTTTAATTCTTTCTTTTCTTTATTTGTTTTTTATTTTAGATTAGTTCGTATTTTGTTTTAAATTTGGATCTCGAACGTTAGTCATAAAGTTTTTAGCTGAATGTGCATTTATATTTCTCTTCAGAATTCATCGTCTGCTGTTTGAATTCCGCATAAATTTTGGATTTCGAACTACTAGCTTCCGATGCATAAAGGGTTTTCTTGATCAGCAAGCCAATGTATGGTGTAATCCAGTGATTTAGAAACCCAGCTTCCATTGAAATGACTCTATCGTCAGAAATTATCTTTCTTGCAGAATTTTATTCATCGATGCTGAACTTCAGTTTGTAAATCTACTTGCTGGTTTGTTTATTTTGTGGAATTGATCCCAATATCGTCGCTTCACCTATAAACTGATTGTCTAAGCTCGATTTCCAGGAGGCCCTCCGAGTGACACAGGAAGGCACTCCCGAGAGTGATGAGCAATTCGTGGACTCAGATGCGAACCTCGCTATTGGTGATTTAATGTGCTATGTGTGATTAAATTGATAAATCCTCTTTTCACTTGGAGACGAGAACGAGTTGAACGATTTATCAATTTAAACATGCAGAGAGTTCGCCTCGATTCGAATGGCGAATTCAATCTCGTGTTTGCAAGGATCTAATCAAGGAAAGAATGAGCTATTCAAATTTTGAGGAAGAGAAACCAGTATAGTGTAAATATGTGCAATGACTATAATTTAGGAGTCAAAGTTTACATTCAAGTCAGGTAAGGAAGTATCGAAAAAAGAAAAATACCCAGAACAAGGCAGCCCAGATTAAAGGTAGTTATCTAACCCACTGTCTTCGAAAGAAACAGTCAAGGTTAGATGATGAATAGTGAAGTGTGGAGAGATCCAGCTGAACTTTCATACTCCTTGGACTAGTTTTAAATCTGTGGTTCATGAAGCAAAATTATAAAGGTAAACTTAAAAGGAATTGATGTTTGCCAATAGCTTTATTTTCAATGTTCCCTTTATAGCTAATCGTTCAATCTAAATTTGTCATTTTATTATTTCAGTATTCAATTCATTTGTTATTAATTCACTCTTTTAATTTTCATTATTTTAAGGCTTTAACCGATTCAAATTGTCTATCATCAATTCAAATAGTATGTGAGCTTCGAAAGTAGTCGTGGTAGTTGATTGAAAATTTTGAGATCTCCGTGATCGATAGGGACTAAAATCCACTTTATTACTTGTTCGACTCGTGCACTTGCGTATCATGGATCAAAACTAGAAGGAAGAACAAATTTATCCAAATTTTAAGGAAACCATTTTTAATCGTGATAATTAAAAAAAATATAATTAACAAGTTTCATGGCATTATTACCGGGATTAGACAATAGTCCTTGGTAATAGTGTCATAAATTTGTATATGTCTTTTGGTCCAAAGAACAAGTTTTGCGCCATGTTTGGGGATCGAAAGAATTTAGTAGATCAATATTCGTATCTAAAGAAGGAAATACTAATTTGGACATTTAAAAGAAAAGAACAAAAATAGTTTTTCAAGCAGTGGTTATTTTTAGCCACTAACCTTTAACAAGCCATATTGAAAATATTTGTTGGCTTGACTAATCCTATTAATGTGAGTATGTTTTTATTTCAGGGAAAACTTTAATGCATGAAACGTAACACCGACCGATTCCAGCCAGATATCGAACTAGAGAGAACACTCGTAGTTTGAGAAAACGGTGCTGCGAAAACTCGCCTATGACAGAGAAAGGCAAGACCAGACTATGACAAAGAAATGCAAGAAATGTAAGGCCTCCAATCACTGATACAATGGAGGACTTTTGGAGACCTATTATTCAGATGAATATCCAGAATCGCACAAATTTATAGTTGATGCAAATAACTTTGAACTGCCGATCGATTACAATGGTTCGAAGAATACGCTTTACTCGGGTCATCCCACGTAAGACCCAAATGAGCACCTCGGGAAGGTTTCTCAGATGGAAAAAACACAAGGAAGTTGAATGGGGTGAGACCTGTGAGGTCATAAAATTGCATTTATTCCCCATTTTCTAAGAGATACAGCAGCCACATGGTATGAATCTCTACCATATGGTTATGTTGATACTTGGGAGGAGCTTGTAGAAGCCTACTTGGTTAGATTCTTTCCCCCATCACTCACCTCAGAGAGAAGGAGAGAGATAATTGTGTTCCAGCAGGGGGAAGATGAGAGCCTTTATGTAGCATGGGAGAGATTCAAAAGGTTGCTGAAAAGATGCCCAATGCATGGAATAGATCTAAAGACCTGTGATGGACATAGTGTATCATGCTCGAATGATACATCTAAGGGCATTAGCTCGATGCTTCATGCTGTGGAGCATTCAAACGTAAGAGGCCGAAGAGGCAAGAGATCTCGACGAGGACTCAAGCAAATGCAATATGAAAGCTCCATCGTAGCCAAGAGTAATTGGCAGAGGAAGAGGAGTCATGGAGCTGAGCAAGATGACAGCCATGGAGGCAAAGTTAGATGCCATCATGCATAGAATGGACAAGCAAGAGAGAAAGATGCACACCGCTTCATGAAAGGAGCAATGAGAGGGAACTATCGAGAGGAAGTGCCGATGTACCCACCGGGAACCGCTTCTGGCGATGCCGGAGGAGGTTAAGCTCTGGGGGCCGCAAAGCACACTAAACCAAATCCTAACCTCGCAAAGAACTATCATTCAGCACTCGAGGAACCATGAAAATTTTTCTATATGCATGGAGGGGCCTCACAAGGCCCAAGGCATGGACAGAATCCTCAACAGGGATATCAGCAACCACCAAGGTTCCTACAGCAGCAGCAAGGAGGTGAAAATAGAAACGAGTACCAGAGTCAGAGGAGAGCTCAACCATTTGAAGATCAAATGCTGCAATTCATGGGAGACAACAAGAAGCTGTTAAACCTCCATGAACAAAATCTTGCAGAATTGGAATCCTTAAATACCAATTCTCAAATTTTTTCAGAAGACCACTAATGCCTCCCAAGAACCCGAGACACAAATAGGGCACCGTCTCTAACCCCGCAAACCAGATGAAAAATGCTTTTCCTAGTGACACGAAGAAGAACCGAAGACTGTATGGTCAGGCAAAATTTCAAGAGTGGGAAAACTCGAGGAAAAGACAGAAAAAGATGAAAGCAACAAGGGAGATGAAGGCCCGTGCATAATGCCAAACACCGGAGAAGGAAAGAAAGAAGGAACAACTGTCAGAGAAGAAGGAAGCAAGAAGAAAACCTAACAATTTGTCATAGCCCCATCTACGAGGTCAAGCAGAAATCAAAGATGTGCAGAGGAAAACAGCTTTGCAAGGTCTCTCGAAACCTTCGTGTCGGGATCAAAAGATGCCTTCATAGAAGTGGTGACTCGACGCCACTTTATGCAAAATTTTGAAAGACATAATCGAGCAAAAAGAGGAAGATTGCCGAAGAAGGAATTGTGAACTTGACCGCACCCTGCGCATGATCAAGAGAGACTTAACGTAAAAAGATGAAGGATCCAGTGGAGTCACCCATTCCCCGCGCCATCGAGAGTTCGAAGTTTCGTAAAGTTTCGCGACTGTGCCAAGATCAATTTAATGCCCTATTCTCATGTTACAGTTATTGGGGGAGATTACTCCCACTATCGTTACCCTCCAATGGCATAGAACTCCGCAAAACCCGAAGGAATCATAGAAGATGTGCCGGTAAAGGTGGGGAAAATTTATTTTTCCAATGACTCATCATAATCGGATATGGAAGAAGATTCACAAGTCCTCCGTCGGGCTGGAAGGCCATTCCTTGCAACCTGGAGCGCTCTAATCGATATGCGTAAGGGAATTCTCACTTTAGTCGAGAAGAGGCAATCGACTTCAATTTAATCAGAAGTTTGAGGAATTTAGACATAGAAAGGGAAGATATCAAGTCAATAGAAGATGTATATGTCAACAATTCTGATTTTTACTATGACTTTAATTCCCATCTTTCAATCAATGAAGAAGAGATGAATTTCCAGTATCTTGAAGGTTTTGATTCGTATTTTTGCACATCGCCTTTACATTCTAACGAAAAAGTGATGAGTCTCAACAAAATGGGATGAAAAAGGAGACAAAAATGAAGAAAAGGAATTTCATCAAGAAACCAAGGAAGAAGGGCTAGTTTTAAAGGAGTTGCCAAGTCATTTAAAGTATGCCACTGAGCTCAAAGAGTAAACCAGCACTTCGCGACTTAGTGATGCCGAGGAACAAGAGGGTTGCTAAATTTTAAGGAATCGTAAGGAGTCTATTGAAGAGTTAAAAGGTATCAATCCATCAATATGCATGCACAAAATACTGCTGGAAGAAAATGCAAAGCCAACTGTTGAACATCAAAGGAGACTGAATCCAGTAATGAAAGAAGTAGTCAGGAAGGAGGTGCTCAAATGGTTAAATGCTGGTTTTATCTATGCAATTTCAGACAGTCCTTGGGTTAGCCCAGTCCATGTGGTTCCAAAGAAAGGTGGATTTACTGTGATCCACAATGAAAGAAATGAATTAATTCCAACAAGAACAATGACAGGATGGAGAGTATGCATTGATTACAGGAAGCTGAACACAGCAACCAGGAAAGATCATTTCCCTTTACACTTCATTGATAAGATGTTGGATAGATTAGCAGGACACCCTCATTTTTGTTTATTGGACGGGTATTCAGGCTACAACCAGATTGCAATTGCACCCGAGGACCAAGAAAAGACCACATTCACATGCCCCTATGGTACCTTTGCCTTCAGAAGGATGCCATTTGGGCTGTGCAATGCTCCTGCTACTTTCCAGCGATGTATGATGTCGATGTTCTCAGATTTGGTTGAGGAAGTCATGGAAATTTTATGGATGACTTCACAGTTGTATGGGTCTAGCAATGTCCGAACAACCCGAAACAATACTTCAAAGATGCAAGTGACAAATGTACTAGCACTAAATTAAAAATGCCATTTCATGGTAAATGTAAGGTATTGTTCTTGGTCATAAAATTTACGCTACATGGCTAGAAGTGGACCAATCCAAATTTCCATTATCAAACCCTTGCACCTCCCACAACAAGAAAGGGAATAAGGAGTTTCGGGCATACCGGATTTATAGGAGATTCATCAAAGACTTCAAAGATAGCCGACAACTATGCGTATTACCGAGAAGGACACAAAGTTTAATTTTGATGACTTCGCAAGGCTGCCTTGAAGAAATCAAGATAAGATCGGGTTAAGCACCTATCATGGCTACACCGTAATGGGATCGTGGATTCAAATAATGTGTGATGCCGCTGATTTCGCAATGGGGGCCGTATTTGGGGCAAAAAGAAAAGAGAAAATATTCGCAGAGCCATATACTATGCTAGCGTAACCTTCAATGAAGCACAAGAAAACTATTCCACAACTGGAAAAGGAGATGCTAGCCATAGTGTTTGTCAGGAGAAATTCAGGCCATACATTCTCGATCCCATGTTATAGTTCATACAGACCATGCGTACCCATCAAATATCTCGATGTCAAAAAGGAAGCTAAGCTACACTAAGGTGGGTGCTGCGTAATGCAAGAGTTCGATTCGAAATTAAAGATAAAGGTGACAATGTGATAGCTGATCACTATTCAGAGTAGAAAAGAATGAAACGTAAAAGGAGGAGGCGTAATTAACAGAACTTCCCGCATGAACAAATTGCTTAAGGTGTCATTTCAACTTCCATGGTATGTCGACATGAATTACCTAGCTTCAGGGAGTAGCCTCGTGAATTCAGCTACCAACAGAAAGAAAGCTCAGATCGACAATGTGTAATTACATCCGACGACCCACTCGCTATTTATGACATGATTATCAAAAGATGTGCCAGAGAGTGAACAATGTAAAATCTTGAATGAATGCTAGCATCACCATACGGGGGCATTTTTCTCGAGAAAAAGAATACCACAAGATATCGCAAGTAATCTGATTTTATCGTCTACTATCTTCGTAGAGATCGTGGTCGAATGGGTCAAATTAGTGATAGATGCCAAAAGATTGGAAATATCAACAACATAAATGAAATGCCCCTAAAAGGTATAATGGTGGTGCAAATTTTTGATGTATGGGGAATAGATTTTATGGGACCATTCCCACCATCATTTGGAAACCTGTATATACTACTGGTAGTGGATTATGTTTCCAAATGGGTGAAGCAAAGGGTCATCTGAAGGAATGATACTTCAATACGCTTGTGAGTTTCTTACAAAAGAATATTTTGAGCGCATTGGGAACACCTTAACTATTATTAGTGATGGGGGAAGCCATTTTGCAAACAAAATATTTGCAAAACTCATGAGCAGTATGGGATCAAGCATATATGAGTCTAGCTTATCATCCCCTTGCACCAATGGATAAAGTGAGATTTCCAACAGGAGATTAAAAGAATCCTCGAAAGACCGTAAGTCTGCCAGAAGGATTGGTCTTCCAAACTTGATGATGCACTTCTCGTGGGCTTACAGACCCAGACATTCAAAACTCCCATTGAATGTCCTCATACAGAGTTGTCTTTTGGCAAACCGCCGTCATCTACCTCAGAACTGGAATACAAAGCTATGTGGGCCATCAAGAAGCCGAACTTTGATTTTAAACCGTGAAGGAGGAGAGATTGCCCCAAATCCCAATGAATTGGAAGAACTGAAATGAAGCCTAATACAATGCTAGAATATACAAGGACAAAACAAAGAAATGGCATGATCGGGAGGATTCTCGAGAAAAGAGTTCGTGAGCAGAGAACAAGTTCTTCTTTAACCTGCATTGAAGTTATTTCCAGTGGGAAGTTAAAATCCAAATGGAGGGACTATACGTAGTGTCAAACACTACATTTGGAAAACAAAGAATATTAAAGACTGATGTCGGGGAAGAATTTAAAGTCAATGGACAAAGATCAAGCATTATCAAGGCGTGGAGGAAAGAAAGTGAAGAGCTCCAAATTCGGTTCATTAAGAGAGAGAATCGTAATAAAGAAGTCTGAAATTTAAGGACTCAAAATCGAGCAAATTGATGGGAGGTAACCCATGAGATTTCAATTTCTCGATTTTAGGCTTTGATTTTTTAGGAATTCAATCTTGATTTTGTTTTCTTTAGTTCTTATAATGATTAGTTAGTACTGAGAAGTTAATTTTTGTTTAATTAAACTCTTTCCGAAATTTCACGTTTATGCGCAAATAGCTCAGCAAGAAGGAACAAACCTGCACAACTCCAAAGAATTCACGGTGAAGGAACGACTTGAAAAAGGGGAGTGTGTTTCTCCCTACATACCCTGCTAAAATCGACAGAATACATGCTCAATTGTCAGGTGCGAATGATTTAATCAATGCCGTAGAATTTGCGAATTGATAAGTAGTGAAAAGTCAGTTCTGCTCATTAAATTTGAGGCAATTGCATCACCAGGGTCGCGACAAAAACTTATGTCGCTATTAACCGACAGCGTCGCAAACGTAGTTGATGTCGTGACTCACAAGATTAAGGAAGAAAGAATGAGGTCACGACCAAAAGGTATGTCGCGACAGAAATAGAGGTCGCGACATAACATGTGGGTCGCGACAAGAGCAAGTCCTTCAAAAGAGTGGTGAGGTCGCGACAACTTAACAATGTCATGAGATGCCTGATGTCGCAGCCTTAGGATGACTTGTCCTCCCACAGATAGCTTATGTCATGACAAACAATAAAATGTCGCGACATAAAAGAAAAGTTTGCCAGCTGGGCAACTTTTAATTTTGCCCTAAATTTAATGACAGCACAAAATTTATTCAACCTTTCTGTTTTGATAACATTTATTCAAATCGGGGAATTAGATAGTAATTAATGCAGAAACAGAATTCAATACATTGAATGAACCGATTGGTTTATAATGGTCATTTTCGAGGGGAATAATCAGAGGAGATTTAGGAAAATCTTTCAATATTCATTACTTCATTCTAAAAATTTCCATCGGAAACATCAAAAGAACAAGAATTCGAGGAGTCTCATTTAATACATATATTGAAAACTTAAAAAGAAGAATAAATAACCTCGTTCTTCCGTAGAAGCAAAATCACTAAGGTGCGATTCGGAAGACAAGGAAGAATAAACAAAGAAAATGAGGAAGATGGAGCAAAGGAGAAAAGAAGAGCTTCAAGATTATGAACACAGAGTTTATGGAATGAAGGGAGTCGGAAAACAAACCTATTCGATTCTTTATTCCATAAAACGATGTGTAATTAAGAGAGTGGTTGATGGGAAAGGAATTGGAAGAAGGGTTAATTAGAACCCATCAACCAGAGAAGCTCCAAAGAAAAAGGGAGAGAAGGCTCCACTTTGTCAACAACCTTGCATAATGTACCGAATCACTCATGAGGAGCCTGTCCGTGAGCCAAATGAAGGTGGAGCGCAACCTTCAAAAGAAGATTTAGGAATTTAAATCAAGAAATAAAGTGCTCTTTTTCTCAACTTAGTTAAGCAATTTAATTTTGTAAGTAGTGCGTATTGTACACACATCGAAAATAATTTGATCTTTGAATAAAATTTCGACTCCACAAATCGGGTCGCTCATTAGATCTGAATTGCGGCTTCGTGTTATTCTATTTTCTGTTTAGGAATTAAATAAATAATTATGTTCTTTCTCAAAGAACAGAATTTTTGCATGATCAAGGCATGAATAAAGAAACTGGAATTAGGAGTATTTACTGATCTGTTTAAATTCAGTTTAGTTGCAAGAATTGAAAAATTAGTTCTTGCTGATAGAACAAAATACTTGGTTAAAATAATGTAAGTAAACAGTGAATAAGTACGAGTCTTGAAGAAATAATAAACATTGGTCAACAAAACTTATGAAGCTTTTGACAGGAATTAGGAATATCTTCTGGGGAATTCAGGATTTAGAGTTCACAGTCCTAGAACTTGTTTGATTATTGATTGAGGCGAAATCCTAGGTGGAAACAACCAACAGGAAATGATAGAGGCCATCCTTGGCAGCTTGAGCCTTTTTCAGCCCACCCTCAAAATATGCTTCAGCATATTTTGTAGTTCCTGATTTGAGCTAAATAAGCCTTATTTCTTCAATAAACAGCAATTGAAAACTGAGATTCCCTTCCTCGCAATAAACCTGCAGTAAAGAACCCAAATTATCCAGTTTCTAGTTCAGAAAAGTTTAGTATAAAGAAAGAAACAAGTTTGGGGGAATATTATTCCCCAAATTTTGACAGAAAGGGACTGAAGAAGTAAAAGGCAGAGGCTAGTGAAATAAGGAATAAGTTTTGTCTTGTGGCCTATTTCCTCGAACCATTGCTCGTAGGGGGGTGTTTTGTACCTAGTACCCTAATGCCAACTGGTATGGGAGTTGCTAGCCCAAAGTTCTCTAAGAGTAATAGAAAGCCTAAGAAGACAAAACATTGCACTATTCCAAATCTCAGAAAAATAAAAGCAAAAGAGCTGAAGAACAAAAGAATCTGCTGAAATAAAGTACATATGGAAGTAGAAATTCCATAAAAAGAATTCAAAAAGAAGAATCAGCCTAAGATTAAGGAGAATCAGAAAGGAACAAAGAAGAAAAAGGAATAAAGTTGGAGGAAACAATGTAGAGACAAGATGGAAACTGGGTAATTTACAACCTAAATTCTTCATTTATCTACCCAATTACCTAAGCCCAACATTACAAGCTTGAAAGACCTCATTGATTCTGAAGGTTGAATTTACCTACATTAGTGGAGATCAATAAGAAAAACAAGCATATGGGACTTTGATAAACAGTCTAAGAAAACTCCCAGAAGATTAACTAAATTCAACATGAAGTTGCAAAGGATTGAAGACCTACACATACACACAGAACAAGACTTGTTTAATAAACTGTTTAAATACATTAGTTTATCAAGAAATTTTGTAATAGAAGTATATTATGCTCTGTTCTTGCATAAAAACTGAAATTTGAAATAATAGTGATATCTCTTAATTCCAGAACAGAAGAGTGGAATGAGAGGCCGCAAGACAATACGTAGGTAATGTCCTTTGTTGAGGACAAACAAATCTTTCTTTCTTTGCTCGAGGACAAGCGAAATTTTTAAGTTCCTCGGGGGAGTTTGATGAGCTTAAAAGTCATATATTTTCAATCCATTTTTCTGATTTATTTTATTCTAAAAAGGCTGGATTTACGTGCGTGAATATGGAATATTTTCACCAAATCGTCAGGCAAGCAGGAATTCAAAAGAAAGCGTAAATTGCAAAGAAAAGGAGCGTAATGTATCGAGCAGATCGGCGAATCGGGTCAAGGAAATTGCAGCAGGAGAGGCGCAAAAGGATTAAAGGATTTGATGTCGTGAAGCCTTTACAGCAATCGAAATACATATTAAGGTTGCAACTACAAAGCTCCAGTCGCAAATGAAGCGTAATTGAAGACAAAACAAGCTGGGCGTGAAAGAAACTCAAAGTCAAGCAACCAGGAATTGATGAAGAAGAAGACATGATGTTGCGATATCATTCGTGAGGTCGCTTTACAGAATTAAACCCAGTACATTGGACAAAGAGGTCGCGACACCAAAAAGAAGTCGCGATTAAGATAAACACCGATCAACATTTATGTCGCAATATCCGATGCGCCGCGACATCAAGACTGACCAGGCGCCATGGTTAATTAGCTTGCAAAGAAAGTACGACATCATCAGCTAAAGAGAGAAGGTCACGATATCAATTCAAATGGTTACATCGCCGGGTGACCGAAAAGAAGGTCGCGACAAGATCAAGCCGCCGCGACATCAACTGGCTGGCGTATGGTCGCACGATCACCGTAACACGCGACAAATGCTTGTAAGAAGAAGGTCGCGGATAACACCGGGTTGTCACGACATCAATGCATTTTGAGGTCGCGACATCATTAAACAAGGCCGCTACAATGGCTAGCAGAACAAAGGTCGCGACATCATAAAGAGGTCGCGACATCCGGCAAAGACTGCAGGTCGCGACAATATCGAGCCGCTGGCGATCAGTCATATTAAAGAGGTAAGGTCGCTGACGCCGCGAAGCTGTCGCGACATCGCCTAAAGAAAAGAGGTCGCGACAAGATCAAGCTGTCGCGACATCAGTTCCACCAAAGACATGTCGCGACCAAACAAAGGCTTCTGCGACAAAGACTGAGACAACAGAGGTCGTGACAAAGAATTGATGTCGCGACATCAACAACTAACCGGGCTGCAAACTAAGTCCAAAAGAGGTGCATCGGGGCTCAGGGGCCCAACTTCGTAACCCTATAAATATGTAGTCACATCAAGGAACGTGTTCTCTTGGCGACTTTTGAAAGAGATCCGGAGCTACGTCAGGGTTACCCTCAGATGCTTTAATTTTCTTTTCTTTATTTGTTTTATTTAGATTAGTTCGTATTTTTGTTTTAAATTCGATCTCGAACGTTAGTCAAGTAAAGTTTTAGCTGAATGCAGATTTATATTTCTTCAAATTATTGTCTGGTTGTTTGAATTCTAGACAAATTTTGATTTCAACTACTCGCTTTCCTATTTATAAAGGGTTTTCTTGATCGCTGAAGCCAATGTATGGTGTAATCTAGTGATTTGTGAAACCCACTTTCATTGAAATGACTTTATCACAGAAATTATCTTCTCAGTGATACCTTATTCATCGAAGGTCTAACTTCGCCTTGTAAATCTACTTGCCGGTTTGTTTATTTTGTGAATTGATCCCAATATCGTTGTCGCTACCCATAAACTGATCGTTCTTTCCGATTTCCGTGGAGGCCCTCTGAGTGACACAGGGAAGGCATTCCTGAGAGTGATGAGCAATTCGTGGACGGTATGCTAACCTGCTATTGGTGATTTAATGTGCTATGTGTGATTAAATTGATAAATCCTCTTTTCACTTGGAGACGAGAATGAGTTGAACGATTTATCAATTTAAACATGCAGAGAGTTCGCCTCAATTCGAATGGTGAATTCAATCCCGTGTTAGCAAGGATCTAATCAAGGAAAGAATGAGCTATTCAAATTTTGAGGAAGAGAAACCAGTATAGTGTAAATTTGTGCAATGACTATAATTTAGGAGCTTAGGTTTATAGTCCAAGTTGTGGGTATGAAGTATTGAAAAAGAAAAAATACCCAACAAGGCAAACTTCAGACAGTTGTAGTTATCTAACCCACTGGTTTTCTCGAAAGAAACAACTAAGGTTAGATGATGAATAGTGAAGTGTGGAGAGATCCAGTCGAACTTTCATACTCTTGGACTAGTTTTAAATCAGGGTTCATGACGCAAAATTACAAGGTAATTCAAGGAATTGATGTTTCACAATAGCTTTATTTTCAATGTTCCCTTTATAGTTAACTGTTCAATCTAAATTTGTCATTTCATTATTTCAGTATTCAATTCATTTGTTATTAATTCAATTCTTTTTAATTTTCATTATTTTAAGGCTTTCAAACTGATTCAAATTGTCTATCATTGTCCAAATAGTATAGAGCTTGAGTAGTCAGGGTAGTTGATTGAAAATTCTTGAGATCTCTGTGGGATCGATATCTGGACTAAAATCCACTTTATTACTTGTTCGACCTGTGCACTTGCAGAATCATGGATCAAAACCAGGAAGAAATTTATCCAGTCTTAAGGAAACCATTTTTAATCAGTATAATTAAAAAAAAAAAAAAATTAACAAGTTTCATGGCATTATTGCTGGGGATTAGACAATAGTCCTTTGGTAATAGTGTCATAAATTTGTATATGTCTTTTGGTCCAACGAACAGATATAAGTATGTCCGGAGTCAAAAGATTCCTTGATCTCAATGAGTTGGAAGAAATACGAAATGATGCCTACTTGAATTCGAAGATTGCAAAGGAAAGATCCAAAAAATGGCATGATCAAATGATAACTGGCAAAAATTTCAACAAGGGGGACCAAGTCCTCCTGTATGACTCCAAACTCCATCTATTTCCGGGCAAGCTCAAGTAAAGATGAACGGGTCCATTCATAGTTCAGCAGGCATACCCCAATGGTTCAGTGGACCTACTCAATCCAAATGACAATAGTGGTGATCAACAAAGTCAATGGACGAGGGTGAAGCCCTGTTGTGCAGCAATCGTCAGTGGGAGGAAATTCTCCTTCCTGGACCCTCTCCCCGAGCCCCACGCTTCTCATTACGCTGCAGGGCCTCTTGGTCCCGAAGCCATTAATCTCATTGCTTAGTTTCACTAAATTTCTTTTGTTTAAAATTTTGTTAGCAATCAGAGTTTGGCATTTGATTTTGCTTTGTGTTAGCAGCTGCAGTAACATCAACCACTGGGGATGAACCTTCTCCTGCCACCATGTTTAAGGAGGTACTGTTCCATCCTCTAACTTTTTCATTCCCATGCCGGGTCAGTCAGAGGTAATTTTCATACTTTTGGAATTTAGTTTTAATGGTTATACATGCCTTGCAATGCCAAAAATCATTTTTCTTGAATTTTTTAAATAGCTTTTTATGGCTACATTTCGTGTTTCTACTCTTGCCTTTAGTTGAAGAATTGAAGCCCTGTATGTTACCTTAATAATAGAACAACTCCATGCATGATTTAGTTTTTGGCCGATTGAAGTTCCAGTATATTCAACCTTGAACATTCCCCCTTTAGCTAATTCACACACTGCACACCAGATTGTACCAATAGGTTCAGGAAGTTTATGGCCTCCTTTCACTTTGCAAAGCCGGCCTTAGATCCGTTGACGACCTATAATAGGTTTATGCACTTCCATGCATGAAGACCAATGTAGTCTTCCAAATGAAAAAGAAAAGAAAAAGCAAAAAGAAAAGAAAAAGAAGAAAAAGAAAAATAAAAGTCGTGACGCTTTGCCTTGAAACCCGAACACGGTCCGAGGGGTATATGGCGAAAGCCTTCAAAGCCCGATGCCCTAAGCTCTAATTGGTCAGGGGAGTCATCGACTTAGTGTTCGCACACCGGGTGGATGGGTAGAGTTTAGCGTGTTGTATGTGCTTAATTTAAGTCATTCGGGTTCGGGTGAAGCCTCGCAGAGTTTGTGGTCAAGTGATCCTTTGGCTTGATGCCCTAAACCTTAATTGGTCAGAGTCATCTGGTGGACCTCGCTACACTCCGGGACTTTGGTGAAGTCCGCTTTTTTAGCATTGCACCCTATAATGTAGTCAAATAAAGAAATAAGAGTGTAGCTAGTCCTATTTAGGTTGTTCAACAGTTTAAGGCCATGGCAGTAGCTAGGTTGGGGGGAGGGAATAGCTTTGCAATTTATTGGCTCAAGCTGGTTACCTTAGGAACAATTAGATTTTGGTGGAAGTTCAAGTTGACTTCCTTGGAACCGATGTTGCCTTAAAGCTAGTTCTTTTATAGTTTTTGTTCTTTCATGTCGGTTTTCGTACAGGGTGTAAATTGTTCATTTTAAAGGTAAAGCACAACATGCATACCCTTATTGTTTTAGCATTGCTAAGGGACTAGCAATGTGTCGGTTGGGGGGTGTGATTAGTGCCCAAAAAGTGCTATTTTGAATCCTATTCAAGATAGGTTTTGAGTGCTTTTTGTGCCCTAATCATATGAATTGAGCCAATTGACAAGTCCAGGTCACTTAGTACCACTAATTCCATTTCGAGTTTGTTTTTTTGGTAATTTTGCAGGTTTTTGCATGCCTCAGCCAATAATTTCAAGTTTGATATCAAGTTGGTGCGGAATGCTGAGGATTTACAGTGATTTCATCAACCAAAAATGAAGAAATGTGAAGTGGAGTTGATGAAAGGTTGATGCAGTGGCAAAACAAGCAAAGCAGGAGGAAACCAAATTTTCGCTATGCATTGCGAAAAATTTCGGGTTGATTGCGAAGGGCTCAATCATAGCTTAAAATCTGGCATCCTACGAATTTCGCTAGCCTAGCTTAAAATTACTTTTCATAGCGAAATTTTTTATTTTCGCTATCTCTTGAAATTTTTACTAGCTTAGCGAAATTTCGCTAGCATAGAGAAATTTTCGCTATGCTAGCGAAATTTCCTGCATAGCGAAAATGGCTGCCCTGTGTTTTTGATATTTTTGATTTCAAACGACCACGTTTTGATTAATTACCATTTTGTCCCTATTGTAATTTCATATTTTAGGCATTTTTGTCATTTCACACCTTGGGATTGGCTATATAAGCTCCCCTACAACTTTGTAACCCTAATCTCATTTTATAAAAGCTTTCCGCAAATCTTTGCCTTTTAGGTTTTATTTTGCTCTCTTTCTCTCCTCTTTCTTCATTTTCCTACGCTAAACACACCCTTGAGGATGACAACTCAAGGGATGCTTGGCTAAGCCTCAAAGCCTTGAAGAGGAGGGTTGCTAGCTTGGTTTTGGGGCTACTGTAGGTTGTCCTCATGCTTTAAATGATACAGGTATTGCATTTATGGTTCCAAACTTTCCAACCCAGCTTTAATGCCATTTAATGTCTTTCTTTCGTCAATACTTGTCATGCTTTGTGGTTCATGCATTCTTAATGGTAAGATGCACTGACATTCTTTAGATGTCGGGCCATTTAGCCATTGAAATGAGGTTAAATGCTAGGGTTTCAAACTGATCGACATTGAATGCTTAGTATTTGATTTGACTCAAATAGAGGGTTCTGTGGTTGGGGTTTTATAGCTAAACAAAGATCCGCTCTCGGCTTTGACTATATGTCATTTGGCCCTACGCGAGGAAATAACCCGAGGACACTTTAATACCCCATGTTATCAAGCTAGTGACCCAAGCCTTCAAGGTTACCATTTCACACTTTCGCCTTTCGCTTATCCAAGGACAACTAATCCCCCCGTTTTTAACCAAACTTAAATCAAAACAAAAGTCTCACCATTTTCAAACATTAATGCGAATCATCTGTGGATGAAAACCCATCCTCGTGTTCGACCCCTAGACCGCTATATCGCAGTAGCTTGACTACAGGAGGAGCATAGGGTGGGCAAATATTGTTGATTCCGGATCACCCTACCGTGAGCACGAATCACTTCTCTTTTCAAGGATACCCACACCATATGCAGGGAGTGCGATAAATGCCAAAGATTGGGGAAAATCTATCGTCGTCACATGATGCCTCTGAATCCGATCTTGGTTGTTGATTTGTTCGATGTTTGGGGCATCGACTTTATGGGACCATTCCCTTCATCGCTTGGATACATCTACATTTTAAGGGAGTCACCATGTGTTGAAACGGGTCACAAAGGCCCCTGTAAAGCACTGGTAACACCACAGTGGTGGTGTTGAAATTCCCAAGGAGAACATCTTCTAGATTTGGGGTCCCTAAGGCCAATCAGTGATGGAGGTTCACATTGGCAAATAAACCTTTGAGAACCTCCTAGCTATATGGTGTAAAACACAAAGTGGCCACCCCTTACCATCCTCAAACCAGTGGTCAAGTTGAGCTCGCTAACAGAGAAATCAGCAATATCATGAAAGTGTGGTGCAACAGAAAGGATTGGTCTCTCAAGTCGTTGATTCCTTGTAGTACATGTATCAACATAAAGACCATCCTTGGCATGTCCCCTTATCACCTAGTTTATGGCAAGGCGTGTCACCTGCTTGTGGAAATTGAGTATAAGGTATGGTGGGCAATCAAAAAGCTAAACCTGGATATGGGAAGAGCTGGCCTTAAAAGGCTCCTTGATATCAATGAGCTAGAAGAGCTGAGAAATGATGCCTACTTCAACTCGAAGATTGCAAAAGATAGATTAAAGAAGTGGCATGATCAGCTGATAGCCCGTAAAAACTTCAAACAAGGAGACCAAGTGCTACTTTATGACTCCAAGCTCCACTTCTTTCCGGGCAAACTCAAATCAAGATGGACTGGACCATTCATCATCTAGCAAGTCTATCTCAATGGATAAGTGGACCTGCTTAATTCCAAGGACAGTAGGGTGTTCAAGGTCAATGGGCAGAGACTAAAGCCCTATGTAGCACAACACACAGCAGACAAGGAGGAGATCCCCCTCCTTGACCCTCCATAAATTCGACAGGCTACTCTGAGTTGGCTTGGTATCCATTGAGACTGAAATGCCACTCCATTTTTTTTGTGTTTAATGAATTTTATTTGGTTTATCCAAGTTTTAGTTGTAGCTTAGTTATGACTGCATTTTCTCATTCTCTTATGCAAATTCTCACATTGTTTTTTTTTTGGAATATTGTTTTACAGGTGTAGCAGACTTTCCTCCAACTTCATCAGTAGCTCCTCAGCTTGCCCATGCAGAGGATGACATACCACCAGTTGCTCACCATTGAGAAGGTAGCACTTTCTTCTCTAACTTTCCAATCCGAGCCCCATTGAGGACAATGTGACATTTGGTCGGGAGTTAGCTATGAAGTATTTTTACATTTATGTTTTGTTGCTATTTTGAGCAAGTTTTTTTGTGAAGATTAATGACTTGCTGTTTAGTTTCTGTTTGTGTAGTTGTTTGTTTTGGTTGTGAAGCTGTTAGTTTCTTTTTGTAAAGCCGAAAAATATAGCCACATATCGTTTTATACATACCATACAACTCACACTTACAGTTGCAAAATTACACCCATTTTTTTTTGTGTTTTGCCTAACTTGGAATTTGAAAAATTGAAACATTGTCCAATGCTGGTGATGTTAGATTGGTTCCATGCTTAATTAAGTGGATGATTAGTTAAATTCTTAGTGCTTTCAACCTTTTTCTTCCACCCCTAGCCAATCACACACTGTGCACATATGGTTCAACAGTAAGCTGAAAAACTGCCTAATCTCCTAAATCTTGCAAAAGCATATCCTAGTTTCATTTACTACCTTCAATAGGTTAAGGTCCCCCAGGAAAAGAAGGCCAATGAATCTTCCAAAATAAAAAAGGAAAAGAAAAAGAAAAAGAAAAAGAAAAATAAAAGAAAAAGAAGAAAATTACAATGCTTTGCCTTGAAACCCAAGTACGATCCGAGGGCATAATGACTTTAAAAGTCTTAAACTCGTGCCTTAATCCTACCGTCGGGAGCCACCGACTTAGTGCCGCTACAGCATGGGTGGATGGGTGAGGTTGAGCGAAGTTGTAGGTGCCGGAGTCTCGTCATTCAAACCGGGTGAAACTTGGAAGAGTTTGTGGTTGAAAAATCCTTCTGACTTGATGCACTAGGCCTTAATTGGTTGGGAGTTATCGGTGGATCCCTGTTACATGGACTTTGGTGAAGTTGATTCCTCAGCATTGCACCCTGCAACACAAAAAGAATTATGAAATAAGAGCAGGTCCTGATCTATTTAGGTCGGTTAGTGTACTAGGTTGGGGCAGTAGCTTGGTTGGGGGGACAGTGCAGTTTGGCAATTTATTGTTGAAAACTAAGCAAATAAACACTTAGATTTTAGTGGAAATTCTAGGTTGATTCTCTGTGAGAAGGAAACCTCTTGATACTGAATTTCGCGCATCCACTTCGTGATGGTCGTCAAGCGTGGTTCTCGTGATTCTCATCGAGGTTGTGCATTACTCATCCACATACTTTTTGAAAATCTCCATTTTGTGAACATGGTTTTGATATTGTTTTGTTCGCTTCTCTTTTCTTTTTTCTCTTTCATTGCTAAGGAACTAGCAATGTGTCGGTTAGGGGGAGTGATTAGTGCCCAAAAAGTGATATTTTGAGCCCTATTTATTGTAGGTTTTGAGCACTTTTTGTGTTCTAATCAACCGAATTAACCCGATTTGCGCATTAAGGTCTCGGCTATTCTGCTGATCACATTTTTGTGGCTAATTTTGTAGTTTTTGCAAGCTATTAATGCCAAACTTGTTGAGTCGATCAAAGCACGTAGAATTCGAGTCGAACTTAGCATTGCGCATCATAAACCGTAAGGAAAGAAGAGCGGGTAGTGCCGGAAAATCGAGAATTTCGTTGGTGGAAAATTTTGCAATCGCGAAAATTTTAATCGGTGCAAAATTTCTCGCACTTTCTGCGAAAAATGCTTCTTGATTTTTTGCCCTTTTGACCCCGTTTGACTTCCCTTTTGTGATTTTTTCCCATTTTCCCCTTCATGTAATTATGCGGGTATTGAGGGTATTTTTTAATATTTTTGCTTATTTGAGCATTATATAAGCTCAAATAAATTCCTCAGAGGGGATATTAACTTTTTTCATTTTCGTGATTTGATATAAGAAAGACCGCGTGAGTTTTCCCACCGCCCTCTTCTCTAATTTTCTTTCTCTTTCTCTCATTTTCTCGGCTACCAAACACCGCTCTAAGGATGACAACTCAGAGGATGGTTGGCTAGACCACTTTTTTCCTTGAAGAGGAGGGCTGCTGGACTAGGGTTTTGAGGTAACTGATGGTTCTTTGTTTTTAACACAAGTTTTATTGGCATTTATGTTTCCACCTCTCATTCTAGGATTAAATCTCTTAAATGTAGCTTGATTAACCTGTATTTGGCAAGCTTTTAGGTTTCAGTGGATGCTTATTGCTAGATCCACTGAGATTCATTAGTTACCTTCTATTAGTTACTGTAGTGGTGGCTTAGGGATATGTTCACCGCCGTGAGCATTAATGTCCAATAAATGCTATATTTCAAAAGGAAAATTATTAGGGTTCGGTTTTTAGCCAAATGAAGATCCTGCTCGAAAATGATCAGAGGTCATCCTCCCCAACGAGAGAAAAGGACCCGAGGACTCTCCATACTCCTAGACTCAAATAGTACCCAATGCTTCAAGGAGTTCTTTTATATTTTATTTCACCTTATTTTCAGTTTCCAACCATCAAACCCCCCTGTTTTTATCAAAACCCCAAATCCAAATTGAAATTCACCTTTTTGAACAAACTGCAAGTCATTTACTCAAAGAAAACCCATCCCTGTGTTCGACCCTAGAAATAATACATATAATTACAAGAAGCTTTGCTACTACAGTAGGCGAATTTAGGTTATAAATTTTGTTGATTCCGATACAACCTACTATGACACAAATCAGGAGTAGCCCTTGTAGGAGAAATTTTCTACTGGGCATTGCTCACCTCGTTATGGGACCAGGTACTGGGAGTGTGCAGGGAGACGACGCTCCTACGAGGTCGTGATTACGAAGGAGGCCGACATGTGGCCTTGACTAACATTTTTGTAAAAGTGTTTTGTGTAAAAGGATTTTATAAAAAAAATTCTTTTGAACTACTATATAAATAGTCGGGTATGTAATTATGGTAGAGGGTCGTGGATCGAATTCTCTACTGATTATAATTATTTATTTTCTTCATATTTCCGCATTTAAATATTAACGAATTCGTCCCATGAAGGGACATATGGAATCGTGCTAAGTAACATAGTTGTCCACGGTAGTCGGGTAATCGGTTCTATACCAATACTTAAGTGCAAGACGACCAAAGACATAAATTCGCGGTCGAATGGTCATTAACGGCACTCGATATCAAGGTCACAGAGTGTCCCGACATGATTTCAATGTCGCGACATTAGCCAATGCGAGATAATCGCGGCCATCGATTGTAATTGTAGCACTCAAAGTCAATGTCGCAACATCACAATGCAATGTCGCAACATCAGAACATAGCCTCAACAGTAAAGCGACATTAGACATTCAAGGTCGCGACATCATAGCAGCAATGTTGCGATATCAGAGAAAACCTAAACAATGAAGATTTCAACTTGCAATGTCATGACATCACAACAACAATGTCACGACATCAAATCAAAGTAGCCAAGGTTGTAATACTAACGGATCGATGTCGCGACATTGAAAAAAAGACTCAAAATCAACCCAATGTCGACATCAAACGACAATGTTGCGACATCAGAATTTAGTAACATTGAGGCAATGTCGCGACACCAGTGGCAAAACATCAGAGCGATGTCGCGCCATCACAATTGCAATGTCGCGACATTGGCTACGACATTGCCTGGTCACTCAAAACTTAGAAGTGCCACATCATATTTTCAATGTCGCGACACCAGATTCGAACCACGACACAACATCTTTAATGTCATGACATTGGCCACGACATTGACTATGACATCAACGACTAGGGCATAATTCTTTTAGGCTTTTTGAAGTTCATGATTTTCACCTCATTTTTAGGGCCCAATGTTTGAAGCCTATAAATACAAGATCCTAGGGAGGAGTGCTGATGAGTCCTAAACTCATGTATTTTTATTTCATTTTGCTTGCATATTTTTAGCAGTTAGGATATAAATTAATGCTGAATTATGGAAAATTCACCAACTTTTGCCTTGTAGTTTTATATGAAAAAGAGAGAATGTTCCGTAAAGAAAGCAAAATTCGTTGGAGGCAGCAAACTATGTCGTGACATAGTATCAGAATGTCACGACAAAATTCCAATATAACCAGCATAAGTATGTTGCAACAAGGATCAAGCTAAGTGCAAGCCAGAAATGAAGACTGTCGTGACACAATTTAAGATGGATTGACTAATTTTTATCGTGACAATGGATTTTTATGTTGCGACATTCCTTACTCTGTCGCGGCATTGATCAAGCAAATGACATTGGAACCTTGTCACAACATCTTATAATTCTGTCGCGACATAAGAAACGAAGTCATCGGATGAACTCTATCGCTACAAAAGACAACCCTGTCGTGACAGAAAATGAAAAAACAATGTGCCTGTGACAAAGTTTTCTATGTTGCGACAAACATTTCAACTAAGGACAAGACCAAGGCAGATTTTATGTCGTGACAGAAGAAAACTATGTCGCGACACAACATTTAGAGTTAGCAATGAAAAATATGCAGACTTTGTCGCAACATAGAATTTCTTTGTTGCGACAGAGAAAACTTGAGGTTGAGGTGAATGTTGTCGCGATAAAGATGACTATTGTCACGACAGAAAGTGAGGAGAATGACAAGAAGATTGTTGTGACATAGAAATGGATGTTGCGACATAATAATGAACTAAGGTTACATCTCGCCGTGGACAGCGAAAATTATGTCATGACAATAAAACCGTGAGTCGAGATTGCCAAGGAGAGAATTTTTCGTCATGGCTGTAAAATGGAAGATAAGTGGGGGAGCCAAGGCAAGTTTGTCGTGATAAGGGATTCAATGTTGCAATAAAAAGTTCAGTCAGCGACAAGGAGTAAAGAAGACTCTATTGCAACATGGAAAGAGTCTGTCGTGACACAAAGTTTAGTCTCAGCAATACAAGGCAACACAACTCTAGCGCGACAAAGAAAAAGTCTGTTGCAACAAAAAATCCATGCTATTGGGAGAAACTCTATTGCGACAAAAGACAACCATGTCACAACATAAAACATACAACATCAACAAAACTATGTCACAAAAAAGTCAAATTATGTCGTGATAGAATCGAAGAAGATACATGAAAATACATTGCGACAAGAAACTACAGGCCACGACATGAGCTAGGAGACAAAGATAAGAACCATGTCGCGATAGAACTTTCTATGTCGCGACAAAGCGACCATTTTGGGCCAAAAATTTTGGGATCCACAGTTTATGACTTGAAGTGCGGCCCATCATTGAAAGCTCTATAAATAGACGCATCTAGGGCATTGTGTGCAGCTTCCGCAAATCCAGGACATCTGGGTAGTTGAAGACTCTTTGTATATTATTTTTCTTTTATTTTTATCTTTTATTTCCTTTTTAGTAGATTTAGTTTGAGCATAGTTTTTATATAGTTTTCTGTTTAATTTCTGGATTTGAGTAATGAACTAATATGTAGCTTCGAGCTGGAACTCACTGTAAACTTTTCTTTCTCACTACCGTTTTGCTTTAAATGGAGTTTAGAAAATTTCCGGAGTTCATTTATTTCAGTTTGTTTACAATCTCAGTGAATTTTCTTGATCAGTTAGTCACTTATTTATTTGAACTAGTTTTGAAAGATTGAGCTCCCTTTGGGAATGAGTCGATGGTGATTTTTATTTTTTTGCACAAAGTGGAAGAACGCCTTAGTTAGAATTCTTGAATTTATTTGATTAGTATTATTTTTGAACTTAATTGTTCCAAGTACTGGTACCGTGTACCCAAACAAAGTACTATATCTTGCTCTGATTTCCAAGAGGCCCTCTGCGTGACACAAAGATGGAGAATCTTGAGGGTATAGAGTAGTTCTTTGTGGGTGTGGTAGACTAATACTTTGGAACTAATGAACTTTGAAATATTACTTAGACAGATCACTAACTTAATCATGGTTTGAGGATATTTTGATGAAGTATCAGTTTAATCGCTCAGAGGTTTCTCCTCTTTCTGATGAAAGGATTATGATCCCGTGTTAGCAGAGATCTAATTAAGGAGATGGAAAATTTCATCAGTATTGAAGGATGAGGTACCATTTAAATTGGAGAAGGCTTGCAATATCATGTCTATAGGGCCAAGAATTCTTCAATCCTAAGATTTGGGTGTGAAGTCCTGAAAAGGAAAAATACCCAGATCTTAGAAAGAGGATTATATCTTACAAGTAACTGATTAGATCCATGAGTCAGAAATGAACATGAATCTCTAATTAGTGAAGGGTATGGTTAAGAAAGAAATCCAAACTATACGACAATGCATCTTTGACAAATTCAAATTTTCCAACTTATGGCTTAGCTATGATTCAAAATGATGCGTAAATTGACAATTATTCATTGGTCTATTTCCCCAAGTGGTTGTCTTACTCAAATGAACTCCTCAAATCCACTTTTATTAATATTTTTTTTTATTTATACTAGTGAAATTATTTTATTAGTTCTCTGATCATCTTAACATTGGAGTTCAAACAGTAAGGATCTTGAGTAGTTGGGGTAGTTAGTCTTTTGATTTATCATCAATCCTCGTGGGAACGATATCTGGACTTAAAAATCCACTTTTATTACTTGTACGACTTGTGCACTTGCAGTAATTATGACAAAACACAATTTTTAATGAATCCATTTTACAAAAAGAACAAAAACATATTTTCATTATAAATTGATCAACAAGTTTTTGGTGCCGTTGTCGGGGACTTTATTTAGTCTTTGGTAGCAGTGCTAATTACTTGGGAAATTGGGTCTATACAAAAATTAGCAAACAAGTTTTTGGCGCCATTGCCAGGGATTAGATAATAGTCCTTTGGTGGCAGTGTCATAAATTTGTATATATAATATGGTCTGTCATAACAAGTTTTTGGCGTTGTTGCCGGGGATCGAATGATGAATTTAAAGATCAATATTCTAACTAAAGAGAGAATTACTAATTTGGACATTTTTCTTTATTTTATCATCGATAAATGAAAATCACAAAAATAGTTTTTAACTGCAGTAGCTTAATAAGCTATTGAAAATATTTTATGAGCCTAAACTGTCATAGCCGATTCCCACAGATTTAATTTGATCTCAGTGTGTTTCTATTTTACGAAGATTTTAAATGCACAGATAACCAGAAGCAGATCTACCGCCTTTGGATACAGAAGAAGTAGAAAGACGTCAAAGGCAAATGACGATGGAAGACTTTTGGAGGCCTGTTATTCAAGATGAGTATTTTGTTGTGAGACAGCCTGCCATAGAAGCCAACAATTTTGAACTCAAGTCAGCACTGATCACAATGGTACAACAACATCAATTCATTGGACATCCCAGTGAAGACCCCAATGAACATATGGGAAGATTTATGAGAATGGTTAACAACGCCAAGCTGAATGGGAGACTGTATGATCAAGCTGCTCTCTTTCCCCTTTTCACCGAGATATGGCGGTAATTCATTTAAGTCACCGCCGCCGATCATGACAAATTGGGAAGAGCCGTGGAGGCCTATATGGTGATTTTTTTCTCCCAACGTTGACTTATGAGAGAAGAGGAGAAATCATAGTCTTCAAACAGGAGATGAGTATTCAATGCATGAGAGAGATACAAGAGACTACTAAAAATATGCCCTATGCATGGAATAGATCTGACCACTCAGATGGACATTTTCTACCATTCCATGAATTTGGCACAAAGGGTATAATAGATGAAACCTACTGTGGGGCTTTCAAAAGAAGAAGTGCTGAGGAGGTAAGGTAGCTGATTGAAGACCTTGCCAAATGCAACTACAAAGCTCCATCTGAAGCTTCAGGGAGCAGCAACAGACTAAAGGGGAGTGGTGTAATTGAGCTTAATCGGATGATTAACATAGAAGCAAAGTTGGATGCATTAATGAACAAGCTTGGAAACAATGAGAGAAGAATGCACACGACACTTGAAGTGGGGACAATAGATGAAGGAGAGAAAAGAAAGAGTGTTGATGAGGGACTAACCCATGATGGTTCCTATCAAGTTGAGGAGGCACAGTACCTAAATGCCAATAGGAGCTACACTTTTAAGCCCAACCTCAACTTACCCACTCACTAAACACTAGTACTCAGGAACCATGAGAATTTCTCATATGGAGGAGGAGCACAACAAGGTCAAAGACTTGGATAGAATTTGCAGCAATATCATGCCTCACTTGGGTTCCAACAACAACAACAACAACTAGCAGGATAGAGATAAGAAAATCAGGGGTAGAGGAGACATAATTCCTTTGAGGACCAGATGCTTGCTTCCATGGGAGAAAATAAGAGGTTGTTGAACATACATGAGCAGAAGTTTGCTGAGCTAGCAGCATTCCAGGAAAACACAACTGTGTTTCAGGCCAATACCAATGCCTCTTTGAAGAATCTTGAAACTTAGGTAGGGTAGCTGGCTCTAGCCATGCAGAATCAGCCTAAGGATGCATTCCCAAGTGACATAAGGAAGAATATGAAGGATTGAATGGTTGTGATTCAGAAGAGTAGCAGTGAATTGGAGGAAATTTAAATCCAGATTTAGAAAAAGAGAAAAGAATTTTGATGAAATGAAGACATTCTGCAGCAAATGTCTAGCTAAAGATATTAAACTAAGCAGCTTCTTGGGAGACAACCCAAGCAGAATTTTAATTTTTATAGTTAGATTAATTTTGTTAAATTTTGTGTGTGTGAAGTTCTAGTTTTAATTTTGTTAGAAATTTTATTTGGGAAGCCTGCCTTTTCAGGACAATGAAGCTACAAAGATGAATTTATTTGGAAGTACTTTTATAAAAATCACTATGCGTATGTTACAAGGGGGAGTTTTCTTTGTCCCTCACTTTGTCTTTAATGATAATGCACAATTGAAGTTTGGGGGAATATGAAATTTTTTTTTTTTTTGAGCAGGAATTTTTAAACAATTTTGTTATGCCAATTCCTTGGATGCATTGTTGATTATCATGTTTAATTATATTGGGTTATATGTGTTGATTATCATGATTTAGATGTATTTTCAATTAGTGTGAATTTGGAAAAGAAGCATATTGTAGATAGTTGTATGTGCGTTGAAAGATTAATTGGGAAAATTTTGAAGTAAGACATAAGATTGTTGCGACAGACAATCTTTTGTCGTGACAAGGATGGTTCTAACCTTTGATTTTACAAGAAAAACTTTGTCATGACATAATTCCTTTTGTTGCGACAAAAGTACACATGAACATCAGAAAATATGTCGGGACATTTCTTACTTTGTAGCGACATAAGACTGACCTAGCTTCCAATTGATTGCAAAACTCTGTTGCGACATTATTTCTATATGTCGACATAGTATTAAAAAGGGAACAAACCCTAGGTCAGTTGTTGTCTTGACATTTAATGAAGGCATAACAAAATAGTTAGCTTATAAACAGAGAATTTTTTAAAACTGAAAAGCCACCTTTTTCATAAACCATCAACCTACTCATCTTCCTTCACCAAATCTCTCTCACTCTCTTTCGAAACCCTAGATTCCAAAAACCTTTCTCTCACAATGTCTAAGCCGTCAAACCTCATTCCGAACCTGATTGAAATGAAGGAAGCATACGTTGAAGTAGAGGAAGAGGCTGTTCAAGAAAATTAGTCAGGGGAAATGCAAAAGGAAGAAATAACTGAAGCTAGAGTAGAGCTTGAGCAGCCAGAGGAAGAATCTAGAAAAGGAAGAGGGGAGTTGAAGAAGCCAAAACGGAGCAGAGGAATGAAAGAGTAAGAATATTAATCTCAAACAAAGCCTCTTCTTTAATGGAAAAAAGTTTGAAGGATAGGGGTTTCATAATTGAAGGAGGATTCAACAAACTCATCTCCCCTTTCTCTAAAATGCTTGAGAATAGAGGATGACAATCACTGGGTGAGCACAAGGCACCTAGTTGTGCTGCATGGGTTAAAGAGTTTTTTGCTAACATGATGGAAGAGAAAGGAAAGAAAGTATATGTTAGAGGAAAATGGATAGATTTCAACAAAGAAACGATAAATGAATTGTTCAATCTAAAGGTGCAGAAAGAAGGGTCAAAATTCAAGAGACTGTTAAAGGATCCAGAGTACCAAAAGATAGTGGACTTACTAACATCCGAAAAAGGAAAGTGGAAGGCAACAAAGAAAAATTTATATGAATCCATCGCAAGAGGTGCTTTAACAGAAGAATCTAAGGTATGGTTTTACTTTGTTAGCTCGGTCCTTTTGCCATCAAAGAACATCAACAAAATAAGAAGGAACGAAGCAATCCTCCTTTATGCATTGTTGAAGGGGTACAAAATCAATGTGGGGAAAATAATTGAGAATTCTATCATGAGTTACTCCAGAAGAAAATCCAGAGGCTTGATTCCACACCCAGCTATAATCACCAGCCTTTGCCTTCTTGGGGGAGTAGATGAAGAGTGGGGAAACAAAGAAACATACCCCAGGGCATCTCCTTTGACATTGATTGGAGTGACGAAAGGTCCTAAAAACAGAGGAAAAGAGAAAGAAATAGAGATAGAAGAAGAAGGGGGAATGAAATATGCAATGAGCCAGTACAGTGGGAAAGTCCACCCCAAAAGCAGCAATAAATTTAGAGAAGCCTAAGCCCCTTTGGAATGTATCTCCAGACATAAGAAAAGTCCATCAGGAACAAGTTGAAAGTTCAGGGCACCGGGGTAATAACACAGAATTGATGGAGATGTTGAAATCTATGAAATAGGAGATGCAAGAGAGGGACAACTAGCTAAAAATCCAACTTTAGCTCAGGGATGAATAGATGGATGCAGTGCTCAGAAGAAGGGATCAGAATCTGGAGGAGGCATTGAAACAAAGAGATGAAGAATGGAGAACGCACTGGAAAAAAGGATACGTAATGGACAATGTTGATAAGGGATAGAGAAGTAGCTCGACTGAAATGAAAATATGAAGCAGTTTGTTAAAAATGTCAGATAGAGACACGCTCAAAGGCATGCCTGGAATCAAGGGACAAGAATTGGTTGAATAATCTTGCACATTTCAGAGAAATCTTTCGCATAATTACTTATGAGCAAGTCAATAACAGGACACTCCTAGAATCATTAGCTAACAGGCAACGAGAACTGACAGAAAGCAATGCGAAGATTTTAGATTGGGCTATGAAGACAGTCTCAAGCAAGAAGAAAGTACCACTACCACAAATAAGAATTTCAGATTGTGTGCCTTACACAATAGTCCCTCAGGGTGTAACAAACCCTTTAATGCCCTTCTTTAAACTGAATCCAAAGGAAGAAATATCTTCTGAACATTGAAAAGCACCAGTTCAAAATAAAACTCCTAGTGCAACAGGAAAGAAATAACTAACCCTATTGGGAGGAAGTCATGAATATTTTTAAGAATGGAAGTAGCCAAGGAAATGGTTCTCAAAAGAAAAAAAAAAAATGAACTTTGTCTATTTTTTCCCTCTCGTAACCATATACCCATCCTTGAAAAAAATTTAATGAATTGAAAAAATTTTTGCAAGAATTGGTGTTCACTCTTATTTGCATTTCTTGTGTGTCTTGTTTGGCTTTCTTTACTTTTTTAAATAATTGAAAGTTGATGATTTTCAAAGGAATGGTTTTGGTTAAATAATGGAGACCAGATTTCCGGGTCAAATACTGGACACAGGCATTGTTTGGTAGAACCGAATAGATCATGGAATTGAAATGTTGCCTTGTTAATCTCATCTGAATTGAATGGTTACTTTGAATGAGCTGCTAACTTATAAAATAGTACATGACAACATATCCGTAAACCAAACAAAAATCGGATAGATGAATCAGTAGGAATAAATGAAAGGGAAAGTTATAAGGATATTAATAAATGTGTTGAACTTTAAGAATAAGGAGGTTTTAACAAATTGATGGAACAAATATGACCTGTGATTATGTTTTGTAAACAATTCAGTTATTTAAGAATCCTGATAAACACTACACATGGTCAAAAGTATCTTTGAAACAAATTGTGCTCAAGTTAGAGACATCTTCTGGGATCCATAACAGTTAAATCTCCAAATGTCCTAGAACTTGTTAGATTATTAGTCAAGGCGAAATCCTAGGAAATACCACTAACAGGAAATGATATAGGCTATCCTTGGAAGTTTGAGCCTTTTAAAGCCTACCCTTATGATATGCATAAGCATACACATTAGTTCCTTATTTGAGCCAATAGCCAATCTTATCATCAACCAACAAATGGAAAGCCCAAATCCTTCCTTAAACATGATCCTACAGTAAAGAACCCTTATTTGCCTAGATTACATGACACATACAGAAATGAGAAAGGAGGACAAGTTTGGGGGAATATTATTTAAAGCTATGGAGAAGGATGAAAAGGATCGAAAGAAAATTACCGATGAGAAGATATGAAGAGAATTAAGAAAAGAAGCTGTAAAAAGTGAAACATCAAGGAGGAATGAGTTTGGTCTTGTAGCCTTCCTCCCTTGAACAATTAAGTTCTTAAGGGTGTTCAACACCTAGTACCCTAATGCCAACTGGTATGAGAGTTACTAACCCAAAGTTCGTTAAGGAGGTAGAAAGCTTAAAAAGACAAAACATTGTACTATTCTAAACCTTGATAAAAGATGAAAGTGAAAAACTTCTAAGATAAAGAAGAGAAGAGAACCGATTGTGGTGAATGAAAAGAAAAATACCAAAATAGAGAGTATGCAGAAAGATGCACAAAACCGGACGAGGAGGTTAGAAGCTTGATATCAATGATGCATAATGAAGGAAAAAGTGCTAAGTTGTTAGTGATGTTTGGGTAAAATTTGAGCTTAAATTTTCAAATTATCCACCCAATTACCAAAACCACACATTGGAAGCCTAAAAGACCTATTTGATCCCGACGGTGGTGATATGCTTACATTAGTGGAGATTAATATGACCAACAAGCATATGAGACTTAAAGAATGAGGGAGAAGTGTGCCAACTGAGTATTATCCTAGAAGATTAACTAATATACCAAGGAAAAAGAGAGAAGACCATCACATACTCACAATTCAGGTTGAATAATTGAATTGTTACATTATAAGAATTATTTGGCTGATTAGTGAACTTAATTGAAAAATCTTTCTGATTCTAGATTGGAAACATGTTTATAGATATCTTTACAACTGACTTTTATTCCCTGCCAAATTGTGGATTCAAAAGAAAAATGTCCTTAAAAATAAAACCTAAATTGTTTGTGGACAAACAATGTTATATTTTCTTTGCTTGGGAACAAGCAAAACTTTAAGTATGAGGGAATTTGATCTCATCTATTTTTAATCCATTTTTCTAGTATATTTTTAGCAGTTAGGATACATTTTAATTCTGAATTATGGAAAATTCACCAACTTTTTGTTTTGCAGGTTTTATATGGAAAAGAGAGAAATCCAGTAAGAAAAGCAAAAATTGGCTGCGCGCAAACTATGTCGAGACATAGCAGAATGTTGCGAAAATTCCAATATCAGAGTCCAGGGTGCTAATGATGCGAGTCGAGTTTGAGTTCAACTGAGCTCGAGCCGAAGTCGCACATTTTGAGTCGAGCCTCGAGCTCGAAGTCGATAGCTGGTTTCCAGCTCGACTCGACTAAGCACATTTCGAGTCGAGCTCGAGCTCGAGTTGAGCTTACTCGAGTCGAGTTTTGATCGAGTCGAGTCCGAGTAGCTCACGAGTTGTCTCGTTTCATTAGCACCCCTAATTATTATATATCCAACTTTAGGAGAATCGTAAGGAATATATATATATATATTTATCACGCTTTTATAATACTAACTTATTAATATAATTTATAGACTAATATCCTATTCTCTTACATCTTTTCTTTTAAAGAAAATTACACTATTTTTAAAATAAATATATTTATAACTAAATAAATAATAAAAATGTATGATTGTTTAAGAATAGTGAGATATATTATTTATGTCATCCCCTAAAGTAGAGATATAAAATTTTTAAAAAAACTTTTAAAATTTTATATACAAAAATATTCGAGTTTCTCATGAGCTTTTCGAGTCGAGTTACGAGTTGCTCGACTCGACTAGTTAATATTTCGAGTCGAGCTCGAGCTCGAGTCGAGCTCACACGAGTCGAGTTTTGACCGAGTCGAGTCCAAGTAGCTCGCGAGTTGTCTCGTCTCATTAGCACCCTAATTGTAACACCCATTTTTTTTTTCCAATAATTTTTAATCAGATTCTCCGATATCAAAATAAATGTAGCGCCCACGCGCCTACTCAATACTTTACTTTTATGATATATTCAAATACCAATACAAATACAAATACGACCTTCTATAACAATTTAACTATAGCTTTGTAAAACAAAATATACATTCCTTAATTTAAATAGTACTTCATAATCGTTTTTTGAATAACACATTTATACAAATTGACATTCCATGCCTTTTCAAATATAAGTACAAAATATTTATGGAGTTCACCTTGGTTGTCCACAATATGTAAAATACATTTCCATACTTTCAAAAAGATATAAAAAAAATTATGATCTTCTTATGAAGACTTTTACATCTTTGAGTTCAATCCAAAATAATTACAAAATATCATGAATGAAATAATATGCATGAGACGAAGCATTTACTTATACTCCGCCCTGTTTGACGGTGATTCTATGTTCGACGATCTTCGGTCCTGCCACTTTCTACTTGATACTTGCACGATGATAAAAACAACGCGCTAAACATTTTCATGCTTAGTGATTCTATATAATACTCTCTTCCATTTTAGTTTAAATCAACTCATGCATTTTTATAAAACAATGCCCCTTTTTACTTTTTTGAATGATCAATGTAATACAATACATATATTCATTTCATTTACGTTCAATTACTATTCATTGGTCATTTCAAGTTATGCAATTTCATATGCACTAAATCATTCAAAACACAAATCATGCATTTCACAAATTTCTTTTCATTTTACCCTTAAGAGAATTTAACCTACACTTCGTGCACAGATATCGAATCACCGCACGATCCGTCAGCTCGCGGTGCCCAGATAAAAGTTTTATACCAAGCCGCACGGTCCTCGCGGCTGTTAACTGGTTATTAAAAATCAATTTCGTGAACATTACCGATACTATCCCGCAGGGCTACGGATCAGAGTGACACTTCATTACATTTGGTACAGTACTGCTAATTTGACCCTTATTAGCATACCAATCTATCCTTAACTCGAATTTTAACGGTTAACATTATTTTAAAGACATTCAAATACAATTTACAATAGTGTATATACATTTTGATACAATAATTTATTTTTCAACACTCATGCAAATTTTCATATGCAATTTATTTCGCAATCGGTTGTCTCAAATCAATTTAAAACAAATTAATATTCAATTTATCATAAATCATTTCAATATTTCATAATATTTCACAATAAATTTTGAAACAATGAAAGAAGAGTGTAGATCAAACTCTCACAAATTTGAAACAAGAGAGAGATTGAAGAAAAAACTCAAAAGGTTGTCGCTTTAGATTCTATCCTAAATCTCGTTCTGGGTCAAGCTTCCGTCACCAACCCCTAATCCATCACAAATATGTCAATTAAAGAACAACCCAAGAAAGAAAAAAATCGGGCCAGTATCTCTAGATTATCGCTAGAGCCTGATGTCTACCCAATACTCCTTCACTTGAAAAATTTTATGGACACATGATCCATATTTTTCTTACTTCCTTCAAGAAATGATAGCTCTATGAGTCTATTTTCAGTGGTGGAATTGGAATCATCTCATTTGGGATCACCCAAATCCATGGCATTGACATTTGAATGCCAAACTAGTCGATACTATGCCCAGCTCATTGGACTACCTAATGTTATTTTGATTCCTAGGGTCTTAACTCATAAATTGGTACGGTTCCTTCACTCATTTGAATCCATGGTTCTGTTAAGCCTCTTCTCCAATTGGAATCATCCAATTTGGATCACCAAAACTCAAGTTATTGCATTTTACATCTAGACTACTCTAATTTGCAAAATAGAATCTGCACATAGCTCCACTTTGATAGATTTCTGGGCACTTTGGGGTTACATTTTACATACACTTCCTTCAAGTAAATTATTCCCCCTAGAAGCTTCCGCTTAACGATAATTTTGAATCACTCAATTTGGATGAGTGAAACTCAACCTTCCATGGTCAAAACACTACAACCATCTTAAACTTAACATACTCATGAGCTATCTGAAACTCACCTTTAAAACCCATATTCGGGAGCCTTAGAGCTACACTCTGCTCTAGAATCTTCTATACCTGTGGCTTTTGGATCTTATGGTTCTTTAACAATTGGAATCACTTAATTTGACGATTATAACTTAACCTATAGCCAAAACAAGAATGTGGTTTTGAAAAATTTGACAGCAACTCCTTCGAAACCTCACCATTTCCTTTATACAAAAATTTCTCAAAGCCAATCCAAACCAATCAAAACAACCAAACACAGCTTAGAGCAACCCCCAAAACTTGTTTACAACCAATACAAGCACTTTCATCCAAAAATTTTGGGGTTTTCATCAACCCAACACAAGAAAAGCAAAGTTAGGGTTTGGTTTCCATACCTTTAATATTTGGATTCTTCACTAAGCATCCTTCTTCCTTCGATCTCTCAACTCTTGGTTACTTATGAAAATCATCAATCTCCTTCTCCACAAGCCCTAGCTTTTCTTTCTCTCTCAAAACGGAATGCCCAAATGAAAAGGTCAATGGCTTAAGACCAAATTGGTCTCTTAGGTCCCATTAAGGCCATGTCTGGCTACTCCATTAATTCCCATTTCTCATTTTTTCCATTTTAACACTTCGTTTCACTTTCATTTCAATTTCATTTCATTTTATTCACATTTTTAACATTGGGTCCCCATTTGACATTTTTACTAAATTTATTTGGTTCCTGTAAAATTTCTGGATTTTTATCATTTTTCGTTTTTAGTCATTTAAACTCGAAAATGAGTAATTTTAATATATTTTACACCCTGAACATGTTATAAAAATGTTAGAATTTTTTTAGGGCGTTACAAATATAACCAACAGAAGTATGTCACAACAAGGATCATGCTGAGCGCAAGCCAGAAATGAAGATTGTCGCGACCAATTTAAGATGGACTGACTAATTTCTATTGCAACAATGGACTTTTATGCTCATACACAAGGGGGAGTGAAATTTCATGAAGAGGGATGTCATACATTCCTTTTACTTCCTCGTCGCGACATTGACTGGGCTAAATGACATTAGAACCTTGTCGCAAGACTCACCTCGCCGCACATAAGAATCAAGTTATCGATGAACTCGCTGGCGATTAAAGACAACTCCGTCAGGATGTAAAAATGGAAAACAATGAAACAATGTGCCTCGCTAAGTTTTATGTCGATGTGCATTTCAACTAAGGACAAGACAAAGGCAGATTTTAAGTTGCGACAGAAGAAAACTATGTTGCGACACAACATTCAGAGTCAGTAATGAAAATATTACTTTGTCACGACATGTAGTTCTCGGTTGGCACAGAGAAAACTTGAGGTTGAGGTGAATGTCAGTTGCGATTAAAGACGACTATTGCCGACATGTAAAGTGAGGAGAATGACAAGAAGATTGTTATTTATTACGTAAACCGATGTTATGACATAATAATGAACTGAAGGCAAACATCTCTTTCATGACAATAAAAGCTGTAGAGTAAGAGATTTCTGTCACGATAGAGAATATCGCGATAGAAAATGGAAGATAAATGGGAGGAGCTAAGGCAAGTTTGTCGCGACAAGGGATTCAATGTTGCAACAAAAAGTTCCGCTAGCGACAAGGAGTAAAGAAGACTCTGTCGCAACATGGAAAGAGGCCGATCACATAATAAAGTTCAGACCAAGAATACAAGGCAACACAACTCGTCAGTGACAAAGAAAGCATGTCGCACCATAAATCCATGCTACTAGAGAAACTCAAGCAGGATAAAAGATACAATCCATGTCGCAACATAAAACATACAACATCAACAGAACTATGTCGCAACAAAGTCAAATTATGTCGCGACAGAATCGAAGAAGATAGCATGAAAATATGTCGCGACAGGAAACTGTAGGCCTTGACAAGAGCTGGGTGAAAAAGATAAGAACCATACAGAACTTTCTTTGTCGCGAAAAAGCGACCATTTTGGGCCAGAAATTTTGGGTTCCACAATTTGTTCTTTGAAGTGCAGCCCATCATTTAAAGCTCTATAAATAGACGCATCTAGGGCATTGTGCACAGCTTCCGCAAATCCAGGACTTCTGGGTAGTTGAAGACTCTTTGTATATTATTTTTCTTTTATTTTTTATCTTTTATTTCCTTTTTAGTAGATTTAGTTTGAGAATAGTTTTAGTTAGTTTTCTGCTTAATTTCTCGGATTTGAGTAATAACTCATGTGCTGAAATGAAACTGACTGTAAACTTTCTTCTACTACTATTTTGTCAGAAATGGATTTTAGAAAATTTTCGGAGTTCATTTATTTATTTGTTTACAATCTGAGTGAATTTTCTTGATAAGTTAGTCACTGATTTATGTGAACCAGTTTTGAAAGATTGAGCTCCCTCTGGGAATGAGTCGATGGTGATTTTTATTTTTCTGCACAAAGTGGAAGAACGCCTTAGTTAGAATTCTTGAATTTATTTGATTGGTATTATTTTTGAACTTAATTGTTCCAAGTACTAGTATTGTGAACCCAAACAAAGTACTGTATATTGCTCTGATTTCCAGGAGGCCCTCTGTGTGACATAGAGATGGAAAATCCTGAGGGAATAGAGCAGCTCTTTATGGGTATGGTAGACTAATACTTCTAAACTAATGAACTTTGAAAGATTACTTAGATAGATCACTAACTTACTCATGGTTTGAGGATATTTTGATGAAGTATCAGTTTAATCGCTTAGAGGTTTCTCCTATTTCTGATGAAATGATTATGATCCTGTGTTAGCAGAGATCTAATCAAGGAGATGGAAAATTTCATCATTATTGAAGGATGAGGTACCATTTAAATTGAAGAAGGCTTGCAATATCCTGTCTATGGGGCAAGAGTTCTTCAGTCTTAAGATTTAGGTGTGAAGTACTAAAAAGAAAAATACTCAGATCTTAGAAAGAGGATTATGTCTTACAAGTAATTGATTATATCCATGAGTCAGGAATGAACATGAATCTCTAATTAGTGAAAGGTATGGTTAAGGGAGAAATCCAAACTATACCACAGTGCATCTTTGACAAATTCAGCTTTCCAACTTATGACTTAGCTATGATTCAAAATGATGCAAAAATTGACAATTATTCATTAGTCTATTTCCTGTCAGCTCTCACTGAACTCTCAAACTAATTTTTATTAATTTTATGTATACTAGTGAAATTATTTTATTAGTTCTCGATCTTGAGTAGTCAGGGGTAGTTAGTCTTGATTTATCATCAATGCTCGTGGGAATGATATCTGACTTAGAAATCCACTTTTATTACTTTGTACGATTTCAGGCACTTGCGCATCAGACCAAATACAATTTTTAATGAATCCAGTTTACAAAAAAAACAACACATATTTTTATCATAAATTGGTCAACAAGTTTTTTAAGGTCAGTTGTTCGGGACTTTATTTAGTCTCTGCGCAGTGCTAATTACTCGCAACCGGGTCTATACAAAAATCAACAAACAAGCTTTTGGTGCCGTTGCCGAGATTTGATAATACCTTTCTAAGGGTGTTGTCATAAATTTGTATATATAATCTGGTTAGTCCTAACAAGTTTTTGAAATTTCAGCTTAATGTTTTGCTTGTCCCCAAGCAAAGAAAAGAGAATTTTGTTTTTCCTCAAACAATTTAGGTTTTATTTTTAAGGACATTTTTCTTTTGAATCCACAACTTGGTAGGTAATATAAGTGAGTTGTAAAGATATCTCTAAACATGTTTCCAATCTAGAATCAGGAAGATTTTTCAATTAAGTTCACTAATCAGCCAAATAATTCTTATAATGTAACAATTCAATTATTCAACCTGAATTGTGAGTGTGTCATGGTCTTTTTTCTTTTTCCCAGCGTATTAGTTAATCTTCTCGGGGATAATACTTGGGTCGGGCACACTTCTCCTCATTCCTAAGTCTCATATGCTTGTTTTTCATATTAATCTTCACTCATGTAAGCCTATCACAACCTTCAGGATCAAATAGGTCTTTTAGTCTTGTAATGTGTGGCTTGGGTAATTAGGTGGATAATTTGACAATTTAGGCTCAAATTTTACCTTATTATCACTCGATAACTTAGCACTTTTTGCTTTCATTATGCATCATTGATATCAAGCTTCTAACCTCCCTATCCGTTTTGTACATCTTTCTGTATACTCTATTTTGCATATTTTTCTTTCATTTACCACAATTAGACTATAACTTGTTCCTCTCCTTATCTTAGAAGCTTTTTCACTTTTCATCTTATCAAGGTTTTCGAATGGTGCAATGTTTTGTCTTTTGCTTTCTACCTCCCTTAACGAACTTCTCGTTAGTAACTCCCATACTAGTCGGGCATTAGGTTCTAGGTGTTGAACACCCCTAAGAACTGAATTGTTCATGGAGAAGGCTTTTAAGACCAAACTCATTCCTCCTTGATGTTTCACTTTTTACAGCTTCTTTTCTTAATTCTCTTCATATATTCTCATCTCAATGAATTTTTCTTTCTCACCCTTTTCATCCTTCTCCTTAGCTTTAAATAATATTCCCCTAAACTTGTCCTCCTTTCTCATTTCTGTATGTGTCATGTAATTTGGGCAAATAAGGGTTTTTATCAGAGGATCATGTTTAAGGAAGGATTTGGCCGCATTTGTCGGTTGATGATAAGATCGCTATCGGGCTCAAATAGTGAACTAACGTGGTATGCTTATGCATATCATAAGGGTAGGCTTTAAAAGGCTCAAACTTCCAAGGATGGCCTATATCATTTCCCGTTAGTGGTATTGCCTAAGATTTCACCTTGACTGATAATCTAACAAGTTCTAGGACATTTTGAGATTTAACTGTTATGGATCCTAGAAGATGTCTCTAACCTGAGCACAATTTTTTTCAGAGATACTAATTACAGGTTTGTTTATCGTGGATTCTTAAATAATTTGAACGCTTAAAAACAGAATCACAGTCATATTTGTTCCATCAATTTATTAAAACCTTCCTTATTCTTGAAGTTCAACACATTTATTAATATCCTCACAACTTTCCCTTTTATTTATTCCTACCCCAATTCATCTATCCAATTTTTGTTTGGTTCCTAGATATGTTGCCATGCTGTTTTTATAAGCTACAACTCATCCAAAGTAACCATACAATCCAGATGATAACATAGCAACATTTCAATTCCACAACTATTCAATTCTACCAAACAATGCACAACAATCAAGTATTTCCAACTCTAGAAATCGGGTCTCTCCATTATTTAACAATACCACTGAAAGTCATCAACTTTCAATTATTTAAAGTAAAAGAAAGAAAATACAAATAAGACACAAGAAATGCAAAATAAGAGTGAACACCAATTCTTACAAAGAATTTTTTTCAATTCATTAAATTTTTCAAGGATAGGTATATGGTTGTAGAGAGGGAAAAAAAAAGAATAGGCAAAGTTCATTTTTTTATTTTTGAGGCCATTTCCTTGGCTCCTTCCATTCTTAAAGTCATTTCAACTTCCTCACTGGGGTTAGTCTTTTTCCTCAGAATTAGGGAGTTCATTTTGAACTGGTGCTTTACAAGGTTCAAAAGATATTTCTTTCTCTGGATTGGGGTTAGAGAAGGGTATTGATGGGTTTGTTACACCCTGAGGGGCTATTGTGTAAGGCACACAATATGAAATTTTGATTTGTGGTAGTGACACTTTCTTCTTACTTGAGACTGTCTTCATAACCTAATCTAAAATCTTCGCATTGCTTTCTGTCAATTCTTGCTGCCTGTTAGCTAATGATTCTAGGGATTGCTGTGGTTGGCTGACTTGCTTATAAGTCATTAGCGAAAACTTTCTTTGCAATGTGCAAGATTATTCAACCAATTCTTGTCCCTTGATTCTAGGCATGCCTTTAAGGCATTGTCTCTATCTCCCAACATATTTAACAAACCTGCTTCATGTTTTCTTGTTTCAGTCCAGAAAACTACTTCTCTATCCCTTATCACTGTTCTCCATTATGTATCCCTTTTTTCAAATTCTATTCTCAATTTTTCATCTCTTTGTTTCAATGCCTCCTCTAGATTTTGATCCCTTCTTCTGAGCTCTGCATCTATATATTCATCCCTGAGCTGAACTTGGATTTTTAGCCGGTTGTCCCTCTTTTGCATCTCCTGTTTCATAGATTTCAACATCTCCATCAGTTCTGTGTTATTACCCCGGTGCCCTAAACTTTTAGTTTTTTCCTGATGGACTTTTCTTATGTCTGGAGATACATTCCAGATGGGGCTTAGGCTTCTCTGAATTTCTTGCTGCTTTTGGGGTGGACTTTCCCACTGTACTGGCTCATTGCATATTTCATTCCCCTTTCTTCTTCTATCTCTATTTCTTTCTCTTTTCCTCTGTTTTTAGGACCTTTCGTCACTCTAGTTAATGTCAGAGGAGATGCCTTGGGGTATGTTTCTTCGTTTCCCCTTTTTCTACTCCCCCAAGAAGGCAAAGGCTGGTGATTGTTGTTGGGTGTGGAATCATTTGCTTCTAGGATAACTCATGATAGAATTCTCGATTATCTTCCCCACATTGATTTTTTACCCCTTCAACAATGCATAAAGGAGGATTGCTTCGTTCCTTCTTACTGTGCTGAGGTGCTTTGTTGGCAAAAGGACCGAGCTAACAAAGTAGAACCATACCTTAGCTTTTTTTGTTAAAGCACCTCTGGCAATGCATTCATATAAAGTTTTCTTTGTTGCCTTCTACTTTCCTTCCTACTGTTAGTAAGTCCACTCATCTTTTTGGTAATTTCAACCTCAATAAATTAATTTTGATCTATCTTTCTACACTCCTTTAGGGATGAACAATTCATTTATTGTTTCTTTGCTGAAATCTATCCATTTTCCTCTAACATATACCTTATTTCCTTTCTCTTCCACCATGTTAGCAAAATTTCAGGAACTAATGTTAGCTGCATACAGTGCCTCAGGCTTGCCCTCTCGCGGATTGCCATCCTCTCTTCTCAAGCATTTCAGAGAAAGGGGCGTTGAGTTTGTTGAATCCTCTTTCAACTATGAAACCCCTATCCTTCAAATTTTTTTCCATTAAAGCAGAGGCTTTGTCTGAGAGTAGGATTCTTGCTCTTTCATTCCTTTGATATGTTTTGGCTTCTTCAGCTACCCCCTTTCTTTTTCTAGATTCTTCATTTGGCTGCTCAGGCTCTACTCTAGCTTCAGCTCTTTCTTCCTCTTGCATTTCCCCTGACTGATTTTATTGAACAACCTCTTCCTTTACTTCTACATATGCTTCCATCATTTCATTTAGGTTCAGAATAAGGTTTGAAGGCCTAGACATTGTGAGAGAAAGGTTTTTGGAATCTAGGGTTTTGAAAGAGAGTGAGAGACATTTGGTGAAGGAAGATGAATGGGTTGATGGTTTATGAGAAATGTGGCCTTTCAGTTTTCAAAAATTCTCTATTTATAAGCTAACTGTTTTGTTGTGCCTTCATTAAATGTAGCGACAACAGCTGACCTAGGGTTTGTTTCCTTTTTAATACTATGTCGTGACATATAGAAATAATGTCACGACAGAGTTTTGCAATAAATTGGAAGCTAGGTCAGTCTTATGTCGCGACAGAATAAGAAATGTCTTGTCATATTTTTTGATGTTAATGTGTACTTTTGTCGCGAAAAAAGGAATTATGTCGTGACAAAGTTTTTCTTGTGAAATCAAATGTTAGAACCATCCTTGTCACGATAAAAGATTGTGTGTCGCGACAATCTTATGTCTTACTTAAAAATTTTTCCGGTTAATCTTTCAACACACATACAACTATCTAGAATATGCTTCTCCCACTTAATTCACACTTGTGAAAATACATCTAATCATGATAATCAACAAATATCTTTTTCTTCACCCAATATAATTAAACATGATAATCAACAATGCATCCAAGGAATGGGCATAACAAAACTGTTTAAAAATTCCTTCTCAGAAAAAAAAAATGCATTATCATTAAAGACAAAGTGAGGGAGAAAGAAAACCCCCCCTTGTAACACTTCTGCATAGTGATTTTTGAGAAAGAATGCTTCCAAATAAAATTCATCTTTAATATAGCTTCATTGTCTTGAAAAAAATGAACAAAATTACAAATAAAATTTCTAACAAAATTAAAACTAGAACTTCAAACACACAAAATTTAACAAAATTAATCTAACTATAAAAATTAAAATTTACTTGTCAGCTTCCTAAGAAGTCGCCGCTTTAATGTATTTAGCTAGACATTTGCTGTAGAATGTCTTTATTTTAGCAAAATTTTTCTCTTTTTCTAAATCTGGATTTAAATTTCCTCCAATTCACTGCTACTCTTCTGAATCACAGCCATTCAATCCTTCAAATTCTTCCTTGTGTCACTTAACACCTCGTCGATTCGCACGGCTGAGCGAGCCGCCTCACCCGAAATTCCGTGATTCTTCAAAAAAAGGTGTTGGTATTGGCCTGAAACACAGTTGCGTTTGCCTGGAATGCTGCTAGCTCAACAAACTTCTACTCATGTATGTTCAACAACCTCTTATTTTCTCCTATGAAAGCAAGCATCTGGTCCTCGAAGGAATTAGATCTCCTCTGCCCCTGATTTTCTACTCTCTGTCCTACTAACTGCTGTTGTTGTTTTTGGAACCCAGGTGAGGCATGATATTGCTGTAGATTTTTCCAAGTCTTTGACCTTGCTGTGCTCCTCCTCCATATGAGAAATTCTCATGGTTCCTGAGTGCTGGTGTATAGTGTGTGGGTAAGTTGAGGTTGGGCTTAAAAGTGTAGCTCCTATTGGCATTTAGGTATTATGCCTCATCAACTTGATAGGAACAATCATGGGTTAGTCCCTCATCAACAGTCTTTCTTTTCTCTCTTTCATCTACTGTCCCCACTTCAAGTGCCATGTGCATTCTTCTCACATTGTTTCAAAGCTTGTTCATTAATGCATCCAACTTTGTTTTTATGACAAATATCCGATTAGGGCCTGGGCTTACACCACTTCCCTTCACCGTCGTCGATCCTCGGTCGGAGATGGAGCTTCTAGTTTCATTCTGGCAAGGTCTTCAGCTCGCTGCCTTGGCCTCAACATTTCTTCTTTGAAAGCCCCACAATAGGGCTGCATCTATTATGCACCCTTTGAGGCATAATTCATGGAATGGTGGAAAATGTCCATCCGAGTGGTTAGATCTATTCCTGCGCATGTAAGCATCTTTTAGTGTCTCAGATCTCTCCCATGCATTGTAAAGACTTTCATCCTCCCCTTGTTTGAAGACTTATTTCTCCTCTTCTAAAGTAAGGAATGGGGGAAAAATCTACTCATATAGGCTTCCACCAACTCTTCCCAGTCTTTCATCGATCCAATGTGTGCAAGGATTCCAAACCAAGTTGTTGCCACATCTCTCAGTGAAAAGGGAAAGAGCTACAGCTTGATCACTCTGGTCTCACCCCACTCAGCTTGACTGTGTTAGTCATTCTCATAAATCTTCCCATATGTTCATTAGGGTCTTCACTGGGATGCCCAATGAAATGATGCTTGTAAGACCCTGAATTTACAGTTTCCATGAATAGTAAATTTCGTTTTCGATCAGTTAGGTATTTGATTGGAAACAATAAAATGAATAGTAATTTTTGAAAAACAAGCCCGAAAATAAAAAAAATGTTCATAATAATGTATTGAGTCTAAAGAAGCTGAAATAGATTAAAACGAAATTATGTTAAGGGGTGAAAATGCAATTTTTTTGAAAAAGGGCAAAACGATAATTTGCCATAGAAAAATCTGAAAATTTTCTAGATCTCGGATGATGAAACAGACTTCACCTGTTGAATCCGTCTTGCGAAATCTAGTTACCCATTCGAATTTCGTTGAATTCCGAGACAGTCGGATTTTCACAAAATTTGAGGCGACGGGCGTCGAGTGGACCTCGAAAACGAGATTTTTAGAAAAATTCCAAAAAATGTCAAATATTTAAAGAATTTCCATTTAAGATAGATGGAACTGAAACCGGGACAAAATAAATTGTTTCGGAGCGAAAACGGAGTCGAAGAAGTGTGACACCTGGTGCGACGTGGGCCACGTGTCCACACTATAAATATCCTAAACAATCTAAAATATCGGGTTTCCATTGCTCCCACCTAAACCGTAAGAGAGAGAGAGAGAGAGAGAGAGAGAGAGAGAGAGAGAGAGAGAGAGAAAGAGAGAGAGAGAGAGAGAGAGAGAGAGAGAGAGAGAGAGAGAGAGAGAGAGAAGCAATCTTCTCTCTTCGATTCATGATTCCGTTTACGTGGACTGCTAGTCAAGAATTGCAAGTCGATCTACGCCATGAGGGCTACACGTGGGTACAAGAATCATAGGATTCTGCCAAGGTCCAAGGTTCGGGATTTCACGAAAACCGAGAAAAGGTGGTGTCCCGTGAAATCACGCCATTTGAGGTAGGGTTTTTCTCCTACTCAGCACTCTGTCTACATGCTGGCCCGCGAGACAGCCCGCCTTTTTTTTTTTCCTCGAATTCTATGATCGTATTTTCGCCATAACTGCCATCACTCATTTGAATTGAGTGGATTCAAATTGCTAATTAAACTAAACTGATAGGAGAACATTTCTCCTTGAAATAGTCTATCCCACTCCGACCCATTTGGACTCAAAATGCATTCAGCGGAGTTATGTTCGTGCAGCTTTTCCTGCTCGCTTTTAAGACTCATGACTCAGATTGCCATAACTTGATCATCACTCATCCGAATTGAGTGCTTCAAATTTTTGGATAAACTAGACTGATAGAAGAACATATCTCCTTGAAATAGGTCAATCCAAATTCCGACCAATTTAGACTGAGAAATGCATTCAAAGGGGAGCTATGTTTAGACAGTTTCTGGTTCTGTTTGAAAATCGAGTAATCCCGGTTGTTTAGGATATATCTTGAGTTTCGGTGATCCGATTTGGGTGATTCCAGTTGGAGAAGAACCCTAAGAACCGAATCTCAAAATTAGTACAAAGAGAAAGTGTCAAATTGTGGATTAAGACCCCTAAAATCGGGTATCACAGACTGTTTCCAATGTAAACAGAGTAAATTGACCAGTTTTGAATGAAAAGGCCATAACTTCTTCGTCCGAACTCCGTTTTGGGTGTTCTTGGATTCTATGGAGAGCTCATTGAGTCAAGATTATATCCATATTCATTTAGAGTATAGGGGATGATCAAAACATGGCTGAAAATTTATGTTTTTCACCAAGTGTGCAGGTTGCTTGGTTATATTGATGTGAATAGCTGGGTTTTGACATGACCATTTCATGGCATGTTGTGGGCTATTGTATGGGGTAGTAATTGCAATGAGTAGCATAAGAAAAGCATGAGAACAAAAGAGGTTGAGTTCAATTGATTTTAATCAATTGGAAGTGATTAAATGCTTAAGGGTTGCTGGAAAGTATAGTATAATTGAACATGATTAAGGTATGGATGTTAATGGATTTTATGGATAACGTGACTTGTAGGAGGAAGGTGATAAAGGACAAGGTGGAGGTGGAAAGTTTTGTTTAAAGGAGGAAAAAGGGCTTAAATAACTAAGGTGAGGGAAATTAAATAAGTTTATGAATATATATATATATATATATATATATATATATATATATATATATATATTAATGTTTACCAATGTATATGTTTTCATATTCATGTTATAAATGTTCAAATGAAGTGCTGTTCGTGTTTTTCTTGACTTGAAATTATGTTATAAAAATAAGGAAATGATTATGGTTTCCGAAGTAGTTTTGCTAAAGAATGTTGAGAAAATATGAAATGATTATGGTTTCCATAGTTTTATAAAGCATTATTTATGGTTTCCATATGAAATGAAATGTTTATGAACATATATTCTATATATATATATATATGTTTGTATGAAAATGTTTAAATCCATGGTTACCCTATGTTACAAAGATAAAGTTAAAGGAAAGTCGACTAAAGTATTTTACGCGTGCATGGTACATGGGAAAGGGTTAGGATTTTTTTTATAGAGGGAAGGGAAGAGTGATGCATATTTCCATGCACATGTAAAGTACGAAAAGTTTACCAACGCATAATGTGATTTATTCCATAGTGCAATGGAGGCTTAAAAAGAAAGGGGCACGATTTATCGGAGGTTCCTTCAGCTACCGCGATCGTAGCACCGTTACTCCTTAGGCGCCTTCAAGGGCCAACGATGGTTAACGGTGTGGCACGATTTCTGAGGTTCGGGGCTACTCCCGTGATCATAAGATCAAG